>OZ020124.1:2538487-3738487 GCA_963971155.1 Anthrax anthrax
ATTACAAAATTCTTGTAGGAATTTGTGTCATTAAAGTTTTGATCAATTTTTTTTAATGTACAAAAAAAAATCGTTATTTTATTAAATTATGTATTTTAATTAAAGTTTTCATTTAATACATAAAAATACATAGAAAAATTTTTTTATTTACTTTATACGATGATCACAACATTGAATATTTGAATGAATAACATGCTGTGCACACAAAGCATTTTAAGTACTTACTTTTCCTGTTGGTATTCATGAAAAGCTTTCATTTTTCATTCTAAGAATATAACGTAAAAATTTTTCTTATAAAATCTGTAGAGTGAGTGTTTTTTTCCCTTTTTTTCTATTTTTATCCTTTTTCGTTTATTTTTTTTAAATTGTTTTTATTGAATTTTAAATATTTTAAATAGTTAATAAAATTTTCGCATATTAAATTTAAATACTTTGTAGGAAAATAATTTTTTAAAAAAAATTTTCAATTCCATAAGGATTTTCTGATGTACACATGTCGATTCTTCTTCTTCTGCTTCTATGAGTCTATGATGGCCTGTTGCAGTCTGCTAGATCCCAAACCCTAGTCTTAGGATTGAGGTTTCCGTCTAATGTCATCTTTTTCCAGTCCAGCGTCAGTTCCTCATGACATTACCATCACATACACATGTTCATTGCAAAATGTACAAGTACATGGGTAGATTGAAAAAGAAAAATTTTCAATAATTTAAGAATTTTAAATCAACCCTTAAATTTTATTCCCATATTAAAGTGCTTTGACCTATTTTAAGGGACATATAAAATGGAATGTTTTATTTTTTTGTTTTTGAAATTTTCTTTTATAATTATTAGTACATATGGTTTAAAAGATTTACATAGTATTTACACATTTTTATATGTGTAACATGTAAACAAAAATAAATAATTTTATTTTTTTATTTTTTTTTGTAAAAATGCATAATATTTTGATACAATGAACTTCAATTTATTTTTATTATTATTATGTTAATTATATGCACGTATGAATATGATGATATGCGATGAGTTTTGAAACGTATCCTTATCGTTCTGATACAAATTGATATATCATTTCATTATGATTATCTCTCAGTCATATCTCTGAAACCGTTTAAAATAAAATCAAAATGCCAAAAAAATCAGAATCAGCGTGCTCAATTTAAGTAAAAACAGTCCATTTAATTTATTAATTACTTAAAATGTGATTTTGATCATCAAATGATCGTCAGAAAAAAATAGGTAATTGAATACAAGGAGATCAAACATTTTTTTTTTGGCATAATTTTTCAGATATTTTTAATTTAGATTAACAAAATTTCAGTATAATGCGAAATATTTTAATGAAATTTGGCAATAAATGTTAAGGATACGCTAAATTATTGTAATTATCAATTGAAATAAATTTTAATTGAAATATTCTTGATATGTATGCATCTATGAAATTTTGGATGAGTTGTTTGCTTAACAATTGTGTAGAAATTTGAATATTTGATGCGTTTTAAAACGCATTTGTTTTAATCTGAAATTTTGTTATATAATATTAAGACGATTTTATTTCATTTCGAAACTCACCCCATTGTACACTTTACATATACACAAAAGTGAAATAAAATAGTAAAAAAAAATTTGAATAAATGGTAGTATGCAACAAAACCAATTTGGGGATCAAAATTTTTATGGATAAATGTATAATCGTGTGTATGTATAAATGTACATACATAAATTCTGTTAAAATAATTGCATTTTTCGTATTATCATATATCAAAATTATTATTTATCATTTTTATGAATGCATCATCAGATACATTGTATTTACATATGGAAAATTTGTGTTCACATATGTACATACATATGTATGTATATGCATTCATACATATGATGGTGTTTACAAAATATTTTTATAAATAATAATAATCAATGAAATATTTTCATATTTTCAGCTTTACGTTGTTTATATTAAATGATTATAAAAACAAAAAAAAAAATTTTTTTTTATTATTGTTTTTTGTTTTTCTCATTTATTTTATTATTTTAATATTGTATGTTTTTTTTTTAAAATTTTTTTTTATATTTTTTTGAGACAAAGAAAAATGAATTAAATTTAAATATATAATTTTTGATTTTTTAATCTACATTGCATTACACCATGTATACGTTCATGTATGTATTCACGTTGTGATCTGTTGTAAATTTTAAAAGTCAAATATTTTTGAAATATACAAAACAAAAAAAAAAAAAAAACAAAAAATAATTCTGATAAAATTCTGTACATTTAACATGAGTATACACACACATACCTAAATGGCTACATGAATACAACAATTGCAATTCTACATATTTACCATTAAACGATTTAAAATATTTATTCGTTATGCTGTAATAAATGCATTAAATCATTAAATCAAAAATGAAAAAGAAAAAAAATTAATTTTGAAAAGTAATTAGAAAAAAAGAAATTGAAATCTGACTATGCTTTAAAAATAGAGTATAAATCAATTTAATTTGGTAGGGTAATCAAAGTCATTAGCATTAGGTAGGTAGATAGGTAGAAGTGGTCTTTCGCCAAATCCCAAGGAAGCACACTTATGCCAGAAAGGACCATTGCGTTGCGATACCAGGAATTTTTAGAGCCATCAGCATTACTTCAAAGAAAAAAAAAATGAAGAAAAATTCAAATATTTTTTTTTCATGCGAGAAAATCTTATTTATTTGATTTTTTTTTTGTGAAGTCCAATGACGTATTCTAACACCGCGATCAAAGAGATCGATTATATTCAATTAGATTTGAAATCCTGCAAATCCAGAAAGCGGTACTAAATTACAGAAGCTCAGCCTATGAAGTGACTTCAGGTGCAATGTGTACATGTACCAACTCAAATAGGGCTCTTCTACTTTTGACGAAGGTGAAAAGTGAACATTCAATAATGATGTACAAAAGAGTCTCTCATTTCTATACCATACGATTTTTATCTTAATGTATAATATTTTTTTTTCGCGTATTCAAAGTGGATGAATATCACAATCAAATATTTACATACAGTAAAAATACACATTTGTACATACAAATTTGTATATATAGAAAACAAAATTTATGTACATGTGTATAATTTTTATTAGAAAAAAAAAATTTTTTTTTTTTTCTCTAACATTCTATGGTATTTGATATGTTCATATGTAAACCTATAAAATTGGTTGCATGCGCGAGATATAAATTAAATTTCATAAAAGATATATGTTCATATATATGTATGTGTATGCAATATAAAATAAGTGAAAATTGGATGCAATACAAAAATTGCAATAAAAATAAATAATTCAAATAAGAAAATAATAAAAATCAGCTAGAAAAGAAAATTGTTTCAATTTAAATTGTAATATGTGAATGCTACATACATATGTACAATATATCTGTATGTGGGTGGTTGGATATAGTCTACATATGTGCCGTCTTTGCACGGTAACCATACATATTGCATATATTACTTGTAAATATGCTTGAGATAAAAAGTAAAAGATAAAAAGTCACAAGAGTTTTGAGAAAAAAAAAAAAATTTTTTTTTTTCTATACTTTGTCTATAAATTGTATATAGCCTTATGAATATGACCAATTCAGGTCTTATGAAATCAATATGTAGATTGATACCATTTCACTCCATTGGATCACTGGAACAATTTTCAATTGTTGATATCAGATATG
Source organism: Anthrax anthrax (assembly GCA_963971155.1). Lineage (NCBI taxonomy): Eukaryota > Metazoa > Arthropoda > Insecta > Diptera > Bombyliidae > Anthrax > Anthrax anthrax. Next base: position 2,542,182 of record OZ020124.1, read on the forward strand.
GTCATAATTTCAACTTTATCAATATTTCGTAATTAATTTTATTAAGTTCGTAATTAAGACTTGTCTCAATAATAAAATCTACTGGTATGTATTTTTTATTACATAATAAAAGTTGATATAGAAATTACTGGATAAAAAAAGATCCTAAACAGCGATCCAACAGGAAATAGAAAAAGAGGAAGACCAAAGAAAAGATACCTAGACGATGTGAAAGATGACGTGAGACAGCTGAATATCAACGATTGGAAAATAAGGGCGCTAGATAGGATCAAATTGAGAAAATTTCTTGAGGAGATCAAGGTCGACACCCGGCTGTTGTGGCACTGCTGATGATGATAGAAATTACTGGAGGTACTTGCTTTTGAGTAAACATGTATTTGGCTTGGATTACTTTGTGTGTGGGTACGTACGTCTACGAGACAGTGCATTTATAGACAAAGTATAAGAAAAAATTGTAATATGTGTTTTTGTTTGAAAATTGCATACTATATGGGATTGTAAATAAAATGCATATGAAATTACACGTACATACACAGCAACATATGTATATGTACATACATATGTTTAAGTATAAAGAAAATGTATTGATTTTTCTTTATTTGATTTTATTTTTCGAAAAAGCAAGGTAATTTCATAATAATTTATGGTAGGAAGTGATTGCATGCTAATTTGCTCCTTTTTTTTTTTGTTGTTAAATAAAATAGATGACAATATTAAAGTTCTTTGACACTTTATGTAAAAAAAAAAAAAAAAAAAAAAATACGTTACCTATAATTTGATTATGAAAGACTACATTACAAAGTGAAAGGATATAATTTGATTATTTTCTGTATGTATGTGTATATCGAATTACCACATTCGAAATATCAAATTGACTTTTGAAAATTTAAAAACAAAATTACATGTAATAAAGGGAAGAAATTAAATATTCTCTATATTTCTCTAATGTGTATTTTTAGGAAATTTTTTATTTATAAATTATCAAAGGAAAAACAATTTAATGTAAAGGAGAATCACAGATCCTAGCATTCGTTATGATCGATGGCCGGTTGTCTCTGTGCTGTGTTTCAAGCAATCACCTACTTATTTATAACATTACCCCGCAGGCAAGCAGAAAAATGAATGAAGCTTGTGTACCAAAAAAGGGTATCACTATCAGTATACCGATTCTAAATTGAAAGGGGGCAATAGGTAAAAGTCATCATGATCAAAATGAGAAGATGCTGTTAAAGTGGACGTTGTACAATCGTTAGTATGTAATAATTGAAAGACGCTATAGTCACAGATACAGGCAGATCCTGAAGAAACTGAATATGAAAGGTCAAGATTTGATATCATGAATTTGCTTCTAATTTCTTGTATAAATGTTTCCTTAAATAACAAATGAATAACTTTGAAAAACAAGATCAGAAAAAAAAAAAAATCTAAAATGACTGTACCAGTTGCGACTTTATCCTACTTGTATGAAAATTAAATAAACATAAAATAAAATGCATTCATTACACACAATCTATATTATCCATTGTGAATGTATCCTTTTTGCAGGATGAGAGATAAATGTTTGTTGATTAAAGTGTGAATGTATATAATCTAGGTGCAGTACATAATTGTTCTATGGTGTGCACTGTATTACATGTACTCGTATGTATTACATATACATATCAATGTAGTCCTGCATCTTATACGTCTAATTGGTACGTTTTTAATATGAATATAATGTAATTTTAAGTAGAAAATCTTTACACCATAATATTGCTCCTTTAAATGGTGTATGTTATAAAATAAACAATAATACTATTTAAGCAATATTTACAATATTTGTATGTATGTATGTATAGGAAGTAAAGAGTGTATTTTATAAACCATTCATTTATCATGGTGGCCACTTTACATTTCGGTAATATTGTATACTGCCATGCAAAATGTAAATTATGATTCTTATATTCACATTATACATTTAAACTTAAATTCTATATACATATGTATGTATGTATTCCTTATTTTTGTGGTTACATTTGTAGACATGGTTTTGTTGCATTTATTTATATACATGAGTGTGAGTGTGTATATTGTATATTTTACTTTTTGTATTTAAAAATAGATATACGTTACATTTGAAAATTAACAAGAATTTAAATGTATTCTATACTTATATACTTAATGGTTAATGTATGTAACAAAACTACATTTTATAAAATTGAAAATTTGCATGATACACACATATAGTACACCTAATGTTATAGCTATGTATATGCAGTGAAGTAAAAGGAAAACAGAAACAAAATATCTTTTATGTAATTAAAGCTTTAAAAACATTTAACCCCATGATACATGGATTTTATATTCATTTGCATAAATCCATACATTTTCATATACAATTTACATGTATGAAAATATTTTTTCTTCTTTACTTGTACATCCTGGGGTTAAAGTATGCAATTTCTTTTTTTTTTGTTTTTGCAACATTTTATTGTACATACATGTATAAGCAAATCTACTGAGAAAAGTTATTCATTCTTTTCAAAAAATTTATGACCAATATACAAATGCATGAATATGCGTTAATTTGTTAATGAAATTTCTTTTTTTTGTGAAAAAGGCAAATGTTGAATAATTTGTTTGTTTTTTTTTTTTTTAAACTTTTTAATTCCTTACATTTTCTTTTAAATAAATTTATTTTTATGCCATGTGTTTTTATGTTGTTCATTTTGAAATGAAATTTAGATTAAAAATATCTGAGAAAAAAAACAAAATTACAATGGTTTTCAAAGTAAGAATATTAAGATGGGAAATAAGAACTATGCAAGAAAATTGCATAAAATGTGTCTATGGTATTATTCAGAGAGGTGTTTCTTTAGTGAAAAATCATTACTTTTGTAGAAAAAATAATTTTTTTAATTACCCTGTAAAATTTTTAAATGGAAAATTTTGTATCGATTGTAAAAACTGATTTACCCAATAAGTATTTTTGATTTTTGAGAATTTTCACGAAAATCAGAAAATATTGAGATATTCAATGGGTCTCATTATATTTTGTATGGATACAATTTAAATGGAAACGTAGTCAAAAAAATTCTAAATTCAACTTAGACCATTTGATATTTTCTTTGCTGTTGAAATTTTGTTTTTTTTTTTTTTAGAAATTTTGAAAATTGTATTCAGATGATAGTACTACATTACAGAAATTTCCCATTTATAAATTTCAATAGAAAATCAAATAAAATCTATTTGATAATTATCTTTAAAATGGGTATATTTAAAAATGTTCATTTTCAAAAATCCCATTTATTTTAAATATTTGAAATGTATTTTGATATAAAATTATATAATAAATCTGCTTATTAGTTACAAGAAAGTATCTAATTTTATCTTGAATATTTAAGTAATCATTAACCGCAATAATAAGTTTATCTATGTATTATATGTATATGAGTTATTATCACAAAATTCAAAAGTCTAAAAAGGTATTAATATACATAATTAACACATTATATACTTTTAATTGCCTATAATAATAATCTTTTCGTATATATAGTATATGTATGTATAAGAATGATCCCTTAAATTTTGAAAATCTTTAGAAATATGTATAACCTAAAAACCTTTTCACAAGCAAGAAGAAAAAAAAAAGGTACATAAGTATGATAAAGGAAATGTATATACTTATGTGTGTGTATATGTCAAAATAATGTCAAAAAGGCAATGAAATATTAAATATGTATCTTATGTACTCATATATGTATGTACGTTGTGTATTTATGTATTGTATATATATGAAATGAATTGTTAACTACTAGTTATTATGATACTTACATTTCATTAACAATTCATAGCTAATTAATTATATTGAAACTTTTCATAAAAATACAGTAAAATACATAAAATACTGAAGTGAATTGAAATTGATCAGAAAATTTTTGACTTTTTGTTTTGATAACATTATAATCCTCTGAACATTTAATAAAGATATTTTGAATATTGATTTCCTGATATAATGAAATGAAATTTTGTATGTATATTAACCACAAGATACATCTAATCATTGTAACGATGGCTGGCTTATATCGAGCTGTTGTGCCAATGATGATAATGATAAACTTCAAGATCCATTGATAGATATATTTTTGTCTGCAGTAAAAGAATATAAAATGATAAATTTTGTATATTTATAACTGTATATAACCCTAGGATGTATAAAAGATCTGAAATTCGCTTGAATTCCATATTACCAAACATTTGTTCGATCGATTTGAAAATGTCGAATCTATCAAAAATCGAATAGATTCCCATAATATGGCTCAATATTTTTATTTTGTTCATCCTGGGGTTAAAAGAAAATTGATTATTATTATATGTATGTATGTATATCTATTTAGCTACATATTTATGACCATTATTACATATTTTTACAAAATATCCTTCAAATTATGATTGATACCATTACAACAAAATTTTATGTACACATATGTACACAATTTTCAGGATATACATATGTACATACACACATACATATAAATGTGCTGGAATCAAAATGTTTGTATAAATATTCACGTATAAAATAATAATCCTTCAGGAATAACGTCATCAACTTATATTATACAATTTAAACAAAAACTTTAACTACAATAAATATTATATATAACGTATTTGGGGTTTAGATCATTTTCGCGTACATATGAGTACGTTATATCGCTAACTATGAGGTAAACACCTATGAATAATATTTACTTTAATATTTGAAAACGTGTTAGAGGGTGAATATAATTTTTATAAAAGTTTTAATTGATGAGAAAAATTACATAATATTTTGTACTATATATCGCTTTGCATTTAATGTGTATACAAGTACTTGTATACGTTGATGAAACGTGAATGCGTTAGAAATATGTACATATATGTACACATGTAGTGATAGAAAATATGAAGTTTATGTCTCAAGAGTTTAGAAAGAAAAAAAAAAAATTGGAAAAAAAAAGAAATTAATTAAGAAGAAAAATAATGACAGAAAAAGTTTTCAAAAATCCTTAAAGGAATCTTATATACGCGTACAATTTTTAGATACGCATGTAAGGACATATGTATTGAATTATTAAAATTCTGAAGAATTTTTTTTTTTGTCGTTATTAGTAAATAATATTCAATTGACAATGAAAAATAGTTAAATAAAGTTCAGCGTTCAGAACTTCATATCTGATGAAAAACAGGCTGATATGTGTAAAATTCACCATACTATACAACATTTACGAAAAAATTTATTTATTTGTCATTGAAATTTTAGAAATCCGAAATTTTCCAAGAAAACTCAATATTTTTGTGTATTAAAAAATCAAAATTAAAAAAAAATCCTGAACATGACGGTCCAGAGATACGGTAATTTGGATAAGAAACATTTAAGAAATTGATTCTAATTTTAAATAATTGGAAAATTAGCTAGGAAGAAGAAGAAATATTTTTGAGCAACATTTTTTAATATGTTGCATTAAATTTAAATTAAAAAGACAAAAATACAATAGATTCAAAATAGTTTTTATCTATTTTATTTATACAGATAAATGTAACTGAAAAAAGTAAAAGGACTTATAAATTTTTTCTTGGGCGCCAGTTTTCTAAGAATAAGAATCGACAAATTGCCAGATTTTTATTAAAATTCATTTAAAAGTTTTTTTTTTATACATACACACTAACACATGCGTTTAGGTCTAATGACATGAATCTTTTAATGGAATCCTTATTTTATATTTTTTTGCTTTCATTAGAAGTTAAAATAATTTTATAGTAAAATTTATATTATTTTTATTTAACCCTAGAATACATGAATGTAGACGTTTTGCATGTAAAAAAAATATTAATTTAAAACTCGTGCATCCTGGGGTTAAAAATTAAGAATTTTGTTTGTTTGTAAATTTGTCAATGAAGAAAACAGAAGTGGTAAATGTAACTTTGTTCATAGTGTCATGTCTTGGCCTCCCAAATCTTTTTTATTTTGAACGTTATTTATTGCTACACGTACACATGTACTGTATCGACTTGTATGTATGCATTTAACAAAAAAAAAAATTCGACAAATTTTTCTAATGGAATTTTATTCATGATTACAATTTATGATTTTATCAGTTCAAATTTGTAGTAGTTTTACATTTAATTTAATAAATGGAATTTTTTTCTCACTTGTATTTTCAAGAATCCTTTTTGGATTCAAGATCGATATCACGTAGTCATACATATTATTTCATGTGTAATAAATAAAATTTTTATTAAATTACTGGTAAAGGAAATTTATAATATTTTTAAAGGATTTTTTTTTTTTTTTGTCATAAGAACATTAAAAGGATTTTACTATATAAATTTTTGGGGATGAGAGAAAAAAAATTTAAAATACGATGATGATCGCAACTCCATTAAACATAAAATTCAATCTATGTCCTGTTAAATCAGATGTTATTTGATTTTTTTTTTTTTTTTTTTTTTGTATATACCTATACATACATACATCTGTACGTACACGTATCGATTTTCAAAGCTTTGTATCCTTAATATTTATATAAAAAAAAAATTTTTTTTTTTGAAATATTTTTTTCAAATATTTCTTGTTTGTTTATTTTTTGGTAAAAGAAAAATATTATGTACTGAATATAAGCATTTCCTGATGTTGACAGGCATGGTAAAAATAACCTTAAGGGTTTAAATACGTTTTTCACATTTTTTTTTTGTACAAAAAAAAATTTTTTTTTTTCTCTCTTTCCTTAAACCAAAAGGATTTTTGTTTTTGTGTGGTTTTACTATTTTCTATACTAAAAAATTATTTGTACCTTTGTATATGCATACAGTAGCAGGGATATTCATTATAACATGAAAACAATTTATGCAAGATTACAAAATGTGAAAAAAAAAAAGAAAAAAAAACGAAATTGTAAAATTTATTACTTCAATTCATAACTTTGGTATTATCTAAAAATCCAGAAAGGTTTTCAATTTATTTGAGTAAAATGTTCATATAGTAAATCATCTAACCATATTTAAAATACTTATACGTAATGGTGTATGATAAATTTGATAATATAAATTACAGGGTGGTAGATTGTAAGTCAAACGGATTTAGAATGGTCAAGTGGGTTATCGACATGGAGTAGAGGCATAGAAGCGATAGGAAAGAGAAGCGAGAAGACAGGTTACTGAATGCAATATATCGAATAACGATCATATGGGATTTAGTGTTATTGCAATCCTGTGACCGAAGTTAAATAAAAATATTGTAATAATTATAATGTTCGGAAGAGAAATCAATCTTCAACTATCTTCAACAATTCATACCTAAGTAATGATTAAAAAAGTTTGAGTAGTTCAATTTTAACAGAATCACAATCAGAAACCGACCAGAAAAAACACGGAAATCTGTAAATGTAAAACAAAACATTACATCAAAATGTTCAATTTGTGGGATGGTCATGGAAAATTTTCGATAAGTGTTAAAATGAGCAAAGATCACATTTGAATGGTCTCACATTGAACAAAAAAATAAAAACATTAAATCCTATTTCACATAATCCTAAATCCTATTTAACATTTTTTTTTATTACCATGTCAAATGTTAACAGCCTTATATGGTTCACCCTGTATGTATAAAAATTTCAGGTAAAATTTAAAGGAAAATTAAAAATTTCACAATAAATAAAACTGAAAATTTTCTTACCTGTTAAAAGTTTACGTTACACTTATATATATGTACATGTGTATAAGGATACGTTATACATTTAAATCCAATTTAATTGTATAACAGGATAATTTTAAGAAAAATAACAAAAAAAATAAAAGAAAATAAAAAAAATTGTATTTATTAAATTAATTTTATCTTTTATTTAAAAATTTTCTTATTATTTTCAGTTTTTTAATTTTTCCTATCCTTTTTCTTCCTTTCAGTTTAGGCTTAATCGGAAATTCATTTACTAATATCAAATATTTACCAATTTTAATCAAATTGAAATGAAAAAAAAAAAAAAACACAATTTTTTATTTTCTTCCTTTCTCTTTGGAAAAATTTTGGAAAATGAGATAAATGAAAATTTTTGTTTATTGGAAAAATGTATATATACCCACATATAAACATCTACATATGTATGTGTGTTTACCTTAAATCTTTCATTTACATTAGAAATGTATTTTTATTTTTCTATTTTAATTTTCCACACTTTTTTTCTTGGTAAAGGAGAAGATGAGAAACAAAAAAAAAAAAAAAGAAAAGAATGAAAATGAAATAAAGAGAAAATGGGAAATCAAGAAAATATAAAATGAAAAGGTTCATCGTCAATTTAACACTTCCGTACCGTAATCAAATACCTCTGTTTGCTTAAAGAGACGTTGAATAAATGAAAAAAAGGACATTCATACATACATATGTACATATGTACATATACGAAATCTAAAGACTCACATATTTATCACATATTTCGGCATTTATACATCGAAATATGTACGTGAATAAAAATTATGTTTATACATATAAAGAAATGTACTTTTCTTGTCTGCAATTTTTCTTACATTTAATTCAACTCTTATGTAAAAGGTTTTTTTCCTTTTATTTTATATTTTTGGTAATAATTTTCTACGGTGATTTTTTTAAATCACGTTTTACAATGCATAAAATGTACTGTATTTCGTTATGTAACGTATGTACATGTACATACAAAATAATAACAAAAAAATTAGTTGTAAATATGTGAATATGTTATTTAACATGACAAAAAAAAAAAAAAAAAAAATCTTTTACTCTTTCGTTTTTGGTTTTTGGAAAAACAAAAACCAAAGCCAACTAAAATCAGGAAGGAAAGTTTATAAGACGTTTATACGCTTACTGTTGACAAAGTGAAGAAGGTTTTTGTACGTGACATGAAATACATGGAATTCAGGGCTGTTCTGGCCATAGTTAACAGATTTCGACATTCTGCTAATTTTCATATAAAATTTACGAATCATTAAAATGTTGTATGATAATTAGCTGACTGTTAAGTTATTGAAATCTGCTAACTACGGTCAGAATAGCTCTGATTTTTCAAAGCTTTTAGACCGCCTAACCTTACTTAACCACCCATTAACCACCTAGGCTATTCACAAACAGAAAACAAAGTTGAGCTAAACTTATTAGCACTGTGTGTAAAATCCTTAATTTTAACGGATATTTTTTTTAGATCCAGTGCTAGTAATTACATAAATATTATTCATAATTTTATTCATAGATCATTTTTTGAATAAATTTTTAATGAAATTTTCTATAATATTTCAAAATATAACGTACATTAATTCCATAAACCTACAAAATTATATCTTATATGATATCATCTCTGGTATAAATTAATTATTTAAAATTTTAATTTTTATTCATAAATTTTTATTGGATTCCTTACAAAGAAAATGAGATAAAAAAAAAAAGGGAAATTATTTAAAATACATATGTACAAGTTATTTTGTTTGGCTTTTAATATGATTATTATTTAATACTTTTAAATTAAAAGATAAATCCTTTTTCTATAATATTACATAACACGACTATACATACGTATGTATGTTGTGATACACTGACACCCACACATTCATATTTGTGTGGTATATATTGTTCATTTTTTAGTACATGGAAATACAAAAAAAAATTAAAAAAAAATTTTTTTTTTTCTCCCTTAATCCGTAAAATTTAAAATTAAATATTTTCTAGTATTAATATCTTAATATCATAATTTAATTTACTTTTTGTATTTTACCACTTTATTTTATATTATTTTGTTGTATAGAGACAAGTAAAATACATACATAAATGATTATAGAGCATCTGTGAGTTTCAAAAAGTCTAAATACCGTCTTGATAGCAAATTTTAAAAAACACACAAAAATGGTAACATCGTTTAAAATTTTAAAAAGTATTGCAAAACGAATTATTTTGAATAAATAAACGGACTATAAATTTTTGTAACGCAATGCATTTCGGACAAAGTGTAATTTTTATATTAAAACTGTAGTACTAACGCAACACAAAAAAAAAAAAAAGTTTGACATTTTGAAACTCAATCGTATTTGTTTTTTAAAATTGGAAGTGTGTATATGCATATTAATGTACACATGTACATACATAATTACAAAAAAGCATACACCTACGTCACATTGTATATATGTATGTGTGTATGTGTGTGTGTACGTAAATATTGTTATATTTTTGTATTCATGTAAGTGAAATGATATCTGCATTTAATTTGTTTCACCTTAATCCTTTAATCTTTACCTTTACATATACTAAAGGTAATTGTATTCCATTTTTATATCTTCAACTTATATTTTGTAAATTTTTTTTTTTTTTTTTTTGTAAATGAAAAGCAACAAAAAAAAGAACAACAAAAACAACAATGAACGTATGGAGGAATTGACCAAAAGGGATTTTCTGATGAACAAACTAATTTTACTTTTCTGAAATTTCAGTTAAATTTGAATATGTATGCATTGCATGTAGATATACATGAACATGAAATGAATTGAATTTACATTATATCATGTATGTAAACATATTGGTACCTTTACTCATGTATATAGGATGTTCCTGAATTAGTGTCATAAAATATAATATTTCTTAAAATTCAGGCTATTTCTAACAAAAAATGTTTTATCCAAAAATTGTACAGAGTGACCCCAAAAAAAAAAAACATTAATTTGTTTGTATGAAAATCATTTAGTCAAATCAAAAATTATTTAGTCGATTTTAATAGACAATATCTTGCTGGAAAATACTAAGTTTCACCTTTAGTTTCTAGGAAATATGAATAAAATACATAGGGCGATTTAAAAGATATTATTCAATATATGATATCATGGACTACACGTGTCCGTAAATTTTCAATCCTTTATATTTCATAAGGGATGAATTTTAGAGCAGGGATCTGGAACGATTTTTATCTAGAAATATTCTGAAACATACGATAGACGCATTTTGTGAGACCTTTACTCCTTGGACACTCTGTATATAAGGTAGTATAGTGTTTCTACAATAATAACAAATAGCCATGTATAAAACGAAATCACATGTACAATATGAAACTTTAAAAAAAAAACAGAGATTTATAAATACGAGCATATGAAAGATAAAATATTTTTTCACTACAAAAAAAATAAACAATTTTTTTTTTTTCAAGGATTTCAATTTTTAATCCTATGAATTTGAATATTTTATTTTTTGAAATAGAATTTTATACATGCACATGTAACACACAGTATGCTTATATGTATTATCAATATTATGTTGGTTTTAGATTTTAATTATTTTCTTTTAATTGAATTTGTTACAAGCAAATTCCACTTATGTTTAAAATTCATTTATTTTTAATAACGTTTAACAGAAAATTTTCCTTTTTTTTTGTTTTTTTTTTTTTTTTTTTGAGGAAAAGTTTTAAACTTGTGGGTGTACAGAATATTTTGTTCAGTGGTACACACACGTACAAGAAAATTTTATTTATTTTTTAATTATTATTTAAAAATTCGTATTTAATTTCAATAGCATTTGAGGTGCATTACAATTACAGGGTGGCTAAAATAATTTTTTTTTTTTTTTGAAAATAAAAAATTAATGATTAAAAATAAATTGATTAAAAAAAATGTTGGTATTCACATGTATTTGTTTATGTTGTGCAGAAAGTAAACATTGGAAGATGCAAATTCGAAGAAATTCTTTTTCTAATATTTTTTATTTAAAAAATAATTTTTTTAAAAATAAATAAATAAAAATGTTGAATTGAAAACAATTAGAAAATTTACAGGAAAATATGTAAGAAAATCCATGGAAAAATTCACTACTATGAAGAAATCATTTTTATTATTTCAGTAAAATAAAAAATTAAAAAAAAAAAAACAGGATTGTCTGGGACTTGTATCAAGAATGCAACGGAATGACCAAAAATACTCTTTGAAATTGAGATAAAAAGAAAAGAAAAGCCGAGAAAAGCCAAGAAAACTATGGCACTATGATGGGTTAGAAGATATACTTCGTTTTAAAAGCATAAAAAGTTTAAAAATGAAAATAATCACAATGGCTTGTAGAGCCAAGAAAATGAAGAAAAAAAAAAATAAAAAAAAATAAATTTTTTTAATTAATTAAATCTACTGCTAGTTATAAACAATTTAGTTTATGAAGTCAAACATGACAAAAATTATTTCAAACTCATAAGAAAAAAAAAATCTCTGGAATTTAAATTTTAATAGTATAAGCCATTTTGTCGGCTGTAATTTTTTTGATTGCAAACAAATAAAAATCGTATTATATAGAGGATTTTTATTCACGTATTAATTTCGTGGGAAAAATCACGCACAAAATTTTTTCGGCCATATAAGCAATTTTGTTTTTGTTTTGTTTACAATTTAACTAATATTTCGTGACCTAAAAATAAATGCATAGCTATGTATAGTTTTTCTTTTGTTCCATTTCATTTTGTTGATTGTAAAGCCAAAATTATATTTACATAAAAAGTTTTGTTTACTTTTAGTTTTTATTTTCTTATTTTATTGGTCTTAAAATAGTTATTATCGTTAATTAAAATTAAAATCAAACATTTAAGAATAAAAACCAAAACATTTTACAATAAAAATGTTTAAGATTTTTTTTTTTTTTTAGCTGCTTAATGTGTGGATATTTACGTGTAGGTATTAGCGTGTAGGATGTAGGACGAATAGTTTACCTTTGATTTTATTGTAATTATTTTTATTTAAGAACTTTTGTTAGAAATTAAATACTATATTTTGGAAGGTCAATAAAATATATATTTTTTTTATAACTTTACTCTTTTTTTTACTATTGATTCGTTTAATTTTAATTTTACAATATCATTAATTTTTTAATTAATCTCAGTATGTGGTTAAGCAAATTTCTATATTAAATATTTTAAGTATGATTGTAAAAAACAAAAAGCTTTTAGCTTTATTATTTTCATGAGTTAATAAAATTAAATATTTAATTTTTATTTTTTGATAATTAGAAAAATTTACACATACAAGGTGTCTCTAATCAATGTTACACTGTTGGTATACCGACATTATTTGTACTATGTTAAGAAAACAATTGTATAGCAAAGAATTGAATTAACGCCTTATTTCGACGCTAGAGGGCGTTAAAAATTGTCTAACACCTAATGTATGTAAATATGTTACATATGTACTCGTATATGTATTTAGGAATATTTTTTGAATAGAGTATGTTGCAATATCTAACGTACATGACACCATATATACATAAATATGTGGCAATAAACTGTCTTATGCATGTACATATTTCATTCATATTATTTGAATATTAAAACTGAGACCATGGCCTTTTCCAGCAAGGTAAAATACATTGGAATCGAATGACAATGTCCAGAGTTTTTCAATTATTACCGGTCAAATTTCAAAAATATTTTTGTTTACATTTTTTTTTGTTATTATTTTATTTTATTTTTTTTTAAATAGTTCAAAGACTATTGTACCAATAGCATCGCATTAATTGGAAACATCCTGTATGTACGTAGCCTCAAAATTTCAAATTTGCGATACTGCAGAATTACTGTGTTACGTAACCACACTAGCCCATTTTTTGAAAAATTTACATTCGAAATAAAGATAAACTCTTATTGGAATTCCACAGAGCATTTAATATTTTTTCCCCAATAATGATTTTTGGACATTAAGAAGTTTTCAATCCCATGTAAATGACGTAATGCAATTTTTTGGCTATTTCTGTTCTATTTAACATTTTCATCTGTTATTTTTTAATGCATCGGAAAAAATTGTCGGTTATATTTCAAACTAATATTTATTACAACATATCTGTACTTGTTAAAAAAAAAACAAAAAAAATGAAGAAGCAGAAAAATCTAATATTTGTCAAAAATAAATTTTTTTAAAAACATTCCAATGGACTCTTGAGACATTATGAAAAAAATAAAAAAATAATAATAATAATGTACTCGTATGTACGTTATGAAACATTTATATTCATTTTGTTTTCCTATTTTGAATCACGTTTCTTTTTGAAACTGATTTTTTTTTTGTTTTCTTTTGTATGCATTTATAAAATGTGAATATACTGTATGGTGATATATAGTAGATCAACAGAACCAATCATTTGGAAAATTTTTTAAAAATTACTATTCTGATCCATATATATGAATATCCTTAGTAAAACGCTCTTACATATATGAATGTTGGATATAAAATTTATATTAGAAGAAAAATAAATAAAAAAATCATTGTCCTACTGTTGCGGAAAATACATCTATTGTACTACGTACATTTTTTTATATTACGTATTATATTTGTTACATTGGGAATTTCTTCAATATATATTCATGCATGTATCCTGAATTTTTATTTATTTTAGAGGAATCAAACATGGTTCATATACATACATATGTATGAGTTCAATTTTTAAAAAAGGAAAATTTATGTTTACTATAGTAAAAATGTTCACTACATACACACATAAGTTACCTCTGCATATAGGAGGGTACATGTAAGGGATGCATATACATTTCATGTGAATGTCACATTCATATCAATATATGTATGTTATCTTGAACAGCAAGATCTCTCTATTGTAAAGATACTCTATTGTACATTGTGTAATAAGGTACAGGGATTTTTCTAGTTTTTTTTTTATTTATGAACCAATTGGTACATAATATTTAAGAACTGTATACAACATGTACGTGAAGCTTATATAGTGCTTTTGGTTAATGTCTTTCCTTTTGCAATTATTATGCATTTGTTTACTTAACATAAGAAAACACACATATTAATATGTCGTGTACCAAATGAGTTCGAAAACATCTAAATACTGTCTTGTTACAAAATTTCAAAATGTAACGACTAAAAATGGCAACATCACTTAAAATATCAAAACGGATTGTGAATGTGTCTAAAGCTAAAACGAATTAATTAATCAAAGGACGCATCATGAATTTTTCTGAATGCAATGAATCAGAGACACTGCATTAAAAACTGTTTTATTGCATATCAAAAAAAATTTTTTTTAATATTTTGAAACTCACTCTGTTTGTCCATGCAGTTTAAATTCATTTTTAGTAGATTTTTCAATTTTGTCTTACACACATAAGGAATCACTGATCAAATATCTACAATCTCTTTATTATGTCTTATTTACAGTCAAAGTCAAAAATAATGTTTTGTATCATGTGATTTATTTATGGATTTTTTTTCCTGTTTATTTCAAAAATAATGTAAAATAAAAGAAAAAAAATTTTTTTTTGAATTATTTTTACTTCGAATAAAATTTCATGCTTCATATATCCTTTTCTAACTTTTTTTTTTGCTTTTTGAATTTTCGAAATATTATTATAAAGCAAATATTTTGACTATATCTTTCCTGTTGATAAAACAAAAAAAAAAAATAAATATAAATATTTAGGAGAATTTGGACACTCGTATGGATGACATCATGTATGTAAATGTTAAAAAGCAAATAAATTTTGTTCAGTTATGCATAAACGTATAACAATGCAATTTGATAACGTATGATTGTATTTTCTAGAAAAATTTTTCCAGCTCATTCAAGTGTACATTTTTTTAATATTGAATGCATGTACGTACATATGACAACCCTAAAAATAAAAAAAATTACAATTTGAATAAATTATAAAATAGAAGAAAAGTGTCTTCAAGAAATTTTACACGTGATAATTTTTCCAGATTAGATGTTGCATGATGTATTCTATTTTTGAAATACGTATTCTATTTTTATAGGCTGTCTATTAATTGATATTGAATGCACGCTTACGCAAACGTGTTCACTAATATCGTACTATTTATAGAGCACAAAAATATTTTTTTATTTTATTTGTCTTTTTGATGCCTTTCCTAGAAGTTTCGCATCACATTTAAAAACATTTTCTATTTGATATGGATTATTTAAGTATTGTGATAAATCTGCTTATGAAACAATCTTTGAAAATGACATGCAATACTCCCATAGCAAAGAAAATTATTAATAGACGAACTATATGTAAGTATTTGAATGTCAGTTACATACAATTCCGGAAATAAAACATAAGAGATGAGCATTAAACGTGAAATTTTTAAAATAACATAGCACGTGTATTTGAAGCGTTCTTACATGCATTCTGTTACTTTTTATAACAATCACATATTATGTAATATGTCTATATACGTTTTTATTAAAGATTGCGTTCTTGTTAATGGTAATTTTTTCATTTAAAAATGACGGCGGTTATATTTAAAAAAAATTTAATATACTGTATGATTATGATTTTCTTACTCAAATGTTATCCAGGAAGAAGGACTAAATATTTTACCATGTCCTTTTTTTCACTCAAATTAGTTTTTTTTTTTTTTTTTTTAAATAAATTTGTAGACAAGAAAAATGATGTCAATCATGACGTAGTAGAAATTGAAAAATCTTAAAGGTGCGGTTAAATTGACAATGTTAAACATGAATGCATTAAAAATACAATTTTATTTTTTTTATTTTTATACATCGATAATGTGCAAATTATATGATTGACTACGTTATTAATTTTATTTAATATCAGATCCTTTTTAAATAATTTTCCTTAATTCATTGGTTGTATATTTAAGCATGCAATTTACTTATCAATAAATTCTATGCCATATTTTCGAATTTTTCCAATTTTCATGAAAAATAAAAATAATATGTTATTTTTTTAATTAAATTTAATCATATGAATTTAAGACCAAAATATTATATTGAAAATGCATAATATCAAAATTATTTTTATTGATTTACGTTTTTTACCAGTATTTAAAAAAAAAAAATGTTTTTCTTAAGTACTGTACAGATCAAGCGAATGAAGACTGGTCTTGAAAATGTGTGATTATGATACAAATTCAAAAATTTGAAAATACATTAATTTTAAAAGTTCTTTTAGTTTCACGCATTTTGTAGTGGCATTTAGTTCAATTGACACTCATTAGACAGAAGCTGGATCATCATGAACGCTTTAGCAAAAATCTTTGATATTTATTTAAAGCTGGGTGGACATGGGGGTGGTAGGGTAGTGATGCCTACCTGAAGAACACAATATTTTCTTCATTTCTCTGTGTTGTTTGGCATCAAATCTGGTTCCAAAGGCCAAATTCAATACTCTGAGCTATTGAGCTATACTTGAGGTTATCCAAGGACTTAAAAGATATGCATTGTGTATGACTTTTCGGCTACCTCTGAAACCTCTGAAATCTGTATAGTAGAAAAATTGTATTTTCCAATTTATAATGTCTTTTTTTTATTTCCAAAAAAAAAAAAAAATTGTATCTATCTTATCCATCAGTTCAGTCTGATATCAATCTGTATATAGCTTTATAGAATCATTTAATTATAAGAGGAAATTTTCAAAATTGTCGCGAAAAATTTTTTTAGTAACATAATGTACACATGTATGTACATATGTAAGCATGTATTTTTAAAAAATTATGGAAAATCTGCTCTTATGACATCAACACGATGTTTTTTTAAATACGAAAAATAAATTAATATGTTTTTTACAAAAAAAATTCACGTGTGTGATATAAATTAGCCTATGTATACATGTAGATGTGTGGATATATCAATATATGTGGTATGGTTATACGCACACATGAACTAACCGAAATGATACAAAAATTGCAATTTAAAAATTTGCTTTAATACTCGTATCTTTAATTATTGGTTTGTATTTGTGTGGAATATCCGTAGATTTAAAAAAAAATTTTTTTTATAATAATTTACCGATTAATGTATTAAAAATTGGAGGTGTTGTATGCAGGATTCATATTTATTATTTATAATAAAGCTGACATGAATGACAATAACATAAAAATATTAAGATTATACTTTTAAAAAAAAAAAAGAGTCAGAAAACAGAGAAAAAAAAATTGCTTTAAAAAAATTCGTTTTTATGACAGTGTTCAATAAATATAACTAATTTAAGCATGCAGAAATATACACTCGCGTATAAATTTGATTACATGTCAATGTATAGATGCAAATTTTGAATACAATTTTGTCATCAAAAGGTTAATCAAGCTGATGAGTAATACAGAGAATGGTTCCAGTATAAAGGTTACAAAGCGATTTAACAAAAAAAAAAAAATTTACCATAATTAAAGGATACCATGGTGAGATATATTTGAAATTTTGCGACAAAGCTCTTTTAATAAATTGAAGCATTTTTTTATTAGGCCTTATTATAATTTCTGAACTTTGTGACTTTTTTTTTTGATTTGAGAACTGGTGTTGTTAATGATGAAATTTCAAGAAAAAATGATTTTCAGGGGATGGACGGGGGTGTTGAAAGATTTCTTTCTAAAAAGGTTTATAGAAATTAATTAAGGTAATTTGTAATAGAAAACGCATATTGGAAAACTTGAAGGTAATTTTATGGTAAACATATTTTTTGATCTTTATTTTGATACACCCTGTATATTAAATGGATGCGATTGCAAAAAGATGAAATTACCATTTTTTTTTTTTTTTTTTTAAATAAAATGATAAACAGGTATAATGGAACTAGTCTTATTCATGTTTAATATGAATTATTATCATTAAAAAAATACATGTACCGGTACTTACATATGTCCGTGATTTTCCATATCTGTTTATAATGCATGCTCATTTCATTTTGACGAATAAATAATTTTTTGTTTTTTTTGGAATTTGGTTTATTAATGGAAATTAAATGATTTTTAAATGAAAATTCAAAAAAAAAATAAAATAAAAATAAGATAATCACTAGAGAAATGCTGCTACATCTTTGGTAATAAAATTGGCAACGTTTATTTTTATTTTTTAAAATTAAAATTAAATTGCATTCTGAAAGATTTGTGAAATTAAATCATAATTTCTTAAGCAATGCTTTTTAGATACGTTCTCAGCATGCTCTGAAACCTTAGAGAATGTAATCGTCTTGGAATTTTAAAGCATCAAAATAGTATTTGGACGTTTTAAAACTCACGGTATCTCGCAGATTTGAACAGAACAAATGAAGAATGGATTAAAAAAATCTTTTAAAATTGAATTTTATCTTCCTTTCCGTACTGCAAGTGGTGGACGCGAGTGTTGGGCAGCAGGTTGTTTTTTTTTTTTCAAAAAATTTTATATTAATTTTTTTATTTTAAATATAAGTTTGCAGTTGTTGCTGTTCTGCACGCTGTTCCGCATACTGGCGTATACGAGAATTGCACACACATGCATATTTAAATGCAAGAAATTATATAAATGCAATATAATATCGCTATTTCTAGAAAAGAAAAATAAATTTTTTTTTTTCTTGTACGCCACAGGACTTAGTTGAAACTTGATAAATGAATTGGATTACAATAGAATAAAGTTAGTTGCTAAGATAATTTTTAATTTTTTCTGCTTCTGGAACATTTTTTATTTATTAATTTTCTTTAAAAGTTAGTCTTGACTAAAAAAAAAAAAGGCTAAATCTTGACTTCTGATTTTAGCATTTTTATTAATGTACAGGCATATACATATGTCCAAAGGTGTTTATCCATTGAAATAGGCTTGCACTAATACTAGTGTGTGGAATACGATAAAACGGACATAGTTTGATTGAGCAAAAATTTTTTCTACTGGAGATTTACTATGTTTTACTACTTTCTATCCCGAGACGATCTGTGTGTTCGTTTTGTAGCGGGTATGTGAATAAACGTGTATCTTACCTTAAGAAAAAAATTTTTCATGTGAAAAATACAAGAAAGTAGATAAACTTGGCTACTCATCTTGTTCTCAATTGAGTATACCCATTGATGTCCTAAGGAGGTCCATTGTGTTACCACCTAGAAATGTATGAAAAATTTTTTAAATAATTCAATTTACATTAAATGAAACAAAATCTCAAATATTTTCATATTTGAGAAATCCTTTTTTGAATTTTTTAAAAATAACTCTACATGATCGTAATTGTTGATTTTTTTAACATTTCGAATTTATATCTAAGATTTTGAAAAATAAAACCAACAAAAAATATTTTTTAAATCTCAAACCGTTTTTTTTTTCTTTGTCTTTAGAACACAATGGAATTTGAAATATGTAAATTTAAACCCCTTCATATGGATGTACGTACAAATATTGTGGAAAATTAATGCAAGAACTGAGCAAGCGTTTTGTTTAATTTAAGGATAAATTTATCAGGGGAAAAATGTTCTGTTTTCAAAATTATATTTTAAGTTCCACAAAATTTAGATACATTCAAAATCCCATTCCCAATATGTATAGAGTAAAAAGCTTGAATTTTATTAATTGATTTTTTCTTATTTTTTGTTAACTGACTATAAGATTCGGTAAAATTTCATGTTCAGTTGTGAATAATTCATTCACCAGATTATTTATAAGAGTTTATGATTTTTTAATTTTGATATACCACAAGGTATGGACATGTATGAATTTGGTTTTTTTTTCAATTTCACGTATATTAGAATGTTAGACCTTCTGATCATTATTTGAAGTTTTCTAATGTCTGTCTCATCTAGAAAAAAATTCGTACATTGAGTTGTGGAGTAAGTTTTGCGATTTTTCTTAGTTCATTTCTTTTTTATGTTTAAAAATTCAATTTATTATTTGAAATGATACCAATGTACATTATTTAATTTTTTGAGAATTTTTTAAGTTCTTGAAATTTTGTTTTTTTTTTTTAAATTTACGGAACTTGAACATACTTTGGCAGCACTTCAGTAGAAGGCCAAAAAGAGCACTTGAGCAAGAACTTAAAAGATATGCATTGTGTAAGACTCTTCTGTTACCACTGAAATCCCTGAAATCTGTTAAAAATTGTTTAGTTTGGATATTTTAATCTCAAAAAAATTCAGTCATATTAATAGAGTGCAAAATAATGAATATTTGAAATTCGAATTTTCTTATTCACAATTAAAATAATATACAAAATGCAAATATACATATTTTAAATTATATATTTTATACCTTTGTATGTGGTTATTTATACTTTAAAAATGAGGTATAAATTATTTTTCACTATTTTAAAGTTTTATTTTTTCTACCATAATATCCCTGTGAAATAATTGGTATGTATACGTATGTGAATTTTTTTTTATTTTTTTATTTTGTTATTTTGCATATACAAAATTTATTATTTCAAATTTTCAAATAATTTAATTTTATTTATATGTAATGTACGATTGCATTTTATATCTATCTATAATATGCTACTGGCAACAATGATATTGCAAAATTATAAATTTGTTAACATGATGTATAAAAATTAGATGAACATTAAATATTTTATTTATACAAATAACGTATAATATTGTCCTCCATAGAAATACGTTGATGTCCCTTGTAATATGTATTTATGACATGATTTTCATGCATTATTGATTAAAATAAAATATGCCGTACCGGAAAATGTATAATATTATGTTAAAATAGAATTCACAAAAAAATAAAAAATAAAATAAAAATAAACCTGAATTTCTACATGCGTAAATAATAATAATAATAAAATATTCAAATTATATAATGTTGTACAAGAATTTTTGAAAAATTATAAAATTAGGCAACATTCATGAAAATTTCGTGAAAATTGATTAGAAAATTATATATGGGAAATTGATTAAATTGATACACATTTTAATTATGCTAAAGGCCATTATACATGTACATATTTTCAATGTTTTGTGGTTGATTTGAATTTTCAATAATAAATACGTACATGTAAAATAATTTCTATAGTTCAAGGTATACATCAGCATCATATAAAATTGAGTACATGCACAGATATATACCCAAAACAATACCTTTTTGTTATAGTAATAAAATTTCAAAATTTATCATAAATTATATTAACTGCAAGATATTTTTATTTTCAAAAAAAAAAAAAAAAAAAAAAACAAAATTAAATTGATAATTCGATGTAAAATTACCACATTGGAAAATAACGATGAGTTTCAAAATGTAAAAAAAAAATTTGTTGTGATGCATGATGAGACCTATGGTTTTAGTTACAAAAGTTACACAATTTCATAGATACTTTATATCAGAAAAATTCATAATACTTATGTAATGCGTTTTAGAAATATTTACAACATTTTTAGAAATTTTAAGTGACGTTGCCATTTTTAGTGCTTGAGTTTCAAAATTTTAAACTTTACAACAATGGAATATTTAAACATTTTTGAGCTCATAATAGTTAAAAACAAAAAATCATAAAAATTTAATTTCAACTTTAAATTGGGTCAGGCCGTTCTTAAAACCTTCAACATCCTTTGATTTTATGCAAAATACGGTCCTTTATTGTTTCCCTTTATTTAGAATTAATTTAATTTTAAATAATGATAATTGTATGTTATTATTTGTTTCTAGAATTTGTCACAATTTGTTTTCATAAGAAATTCGATAAGATTCGATACATAGAGGGTGTCCAAAAAAAACAAAAAAAAACTAAAAAATAATAATCTTTTCATATCCTTGAAAATTTATCCTAATTTTTGTTTTTTTAAATAAATTTTAAATGGTACAAGGGGATTGTCAATTATTTGATGTTACGTGTTCTATATATATGTTTGAATAATTTATTCTATATCTCAAAAGGGATACGATATGGGGGTAAGAGTAGAGGAAGATTTTTTCTTCTTTTGTTGTTGTTGTTGTTGTTGAAAAGAATATGGTCTGTCACACTTATTTTGTGGAGAACATGCACTTTGTGTGATTATGGAAATTTTATACATACATATATGTATATTTGTCCATTATCTATCCCATTAAACAAGAATCTATTCAGTTTTGTTACATGTACACCCAAGAGAAATTTTCTATGAAAATTTAAAGAAAAACGATAACAAAAAAAAAAAAAAAAAAAAAAAAATACAAAAATACAAAAATCTATATTTTAGTTAGATTTCCTTTGAGAATAATATTTATTACTTTATTCTTATATCAATTTTGTAAACATTACATGTGTGTGTTTATGTGTAACGAGATTTTATTTTGAATTCAAAATACGTTACGTTACATGTAAATGTGATAGTTATTTTTTTTTTTTGCACTATTTTATTACTTTACATTTTTATTTAAAAAAGGAAAATTTTTAGTAATCTGATGGGTTTGACTTTCTTATCAGATATCTTACATATCTGTATCTCTATTTGTATTGAAAAAATAAAAAGAAAATAAATTTTTGCATTTTTTACATAATTTTCAATTTATTGATTTTCACTTTTCATTTATTATTTGTGAATAGTAGACATAATGTATTCGTTATTTATTTCGGTATTTTTTTTTTAATTTGTTTTCGTAGTTCGTAATTTCGTAAGATTTTGCAAAAAACTTTTAATTATTTTTTTCTAAAGTTTTTCCATTCCTTATAAAGGAATCTTTCTCGTTTTTGACTCGTGCATTCTAGGGTTAAAAATTTAAAATATAAAGGATTGTAAAATTGTTTATAAATCATTATTTTGTTTATTAACAGATAAATAAATACATCTATCTATATGAAACATTATTAAAATTTATTCGATATTAATTAAAGATACAAAATCTTTTATAGTTAATTAAATTTAAATTTTTATTTAATTCAAAATAATTTAAATATTAAATTAAATTAAATTCAAAATAAATCATGAAAATTTATTATTTATTATCTGTATATAAAAGAAAAAGATGAAAATAGAAAAATTCATATAAGATGTCCCAGAGTAGAGGTCAAAAAATGTTTCTATCCTATATTTTAGAGTATTTCTAGCCAGAAATCGTTTAATCGTTTTAAAACCTACTTCTCCCCTTTAATTTGCCCCTTCTGAGATACGGGAAAGGATATTATCCAAACTTAGTCATAAGTCATGTATTTCATGTTGCCTAAATATATTTAAATCCCCTATATTTGAGAAGGGATGAAATTGTATAAAAAACCCGATTTTTTAAACTTTGAATGTGAATAATTTTGGACTTTCTTATTCGATTTCAATAAATAATAACTTGTTGGAAAAGTCTGAACCTCATATTTTATCTGCAGTAAAAATGAACCGAGTGTATAGGGTAGTTTAAAAGATATGGCCAATTTAAGAGTTGGGATATGGATAAAATACATGAGGTGGTCCAAGAGATACTTATTATTCAATATATGATGCCATGTACTATACGTGTCCGTAAATGTTCATTCCTTTATATTTCAGAAGGGATGAATTTTAGAGCAGGGATCTAGAACGATTTTTTTCTAAAAATATTCTGAAACATACGATAAACGCATTTTGTGACCTTTACTATATCTGGAACATCTTGTTTATTTTAGTTTAGTTTAGTTCATAAGGGTGAGATGAGGTTGGATTGCCTCGACACTACAGCTTTGGAACACCCTGTATAAGTAGTTAATTTTTATACAAAATAATGAATATTAAATTCGGCCACAAATTTTTAACTACTATAATTTATAAAATAAAATATATTAAGTGGATATATAAGAAGAAAGAAAATTTTTTTCTACATCTAGATATACATATTTTCATTTATTTATAGAAAATTTTATAATATATAAAAGCAATTTATGATTGAAAACATTTTCTTATGTACATAATTTATTTAATTAATGTACTTTAATAATTTTAAATTTAATTTACAATGTATATAAGATGAATTCATTGAAATTATTATCATAATGTATATACTCGATATATTCTTATATCTAAGCATGTACATATGTATGTGTGTGTGTATGTATTCACTATAATACATACAAGATAAATTTGTATTTGCTTTTGTAAAATATCACACAATTATTTCATTCAATTAAATTAATATTATGCTGATAGCTTTACTAAATGCAATTAATCTTTTATTACAAAAGTGATTTACATAAATAATTTTTAATAGAGAGATTTTATTAAATATTTAGTATATGTATGTATGTATGGCTGTTTGGTTGTATATACGTATGGGTCGGTTCAATTAAAATATAAACATATAAAAATGTATCTGAAAAAAAAAAAACAAAAATTATTTTATTTAACAAATGAAGTGTAGATAATAAAAATTTTATTTTAAATTAGTTTGAAGATTATATTCATGGAAATTTATTATGAAAATGGTAAATTTTTAAATATTAATTAATTTATGTTAGACAATTAAAAATTCAAAAATTATTCAAATTTTCATTTTATGAATTTTAAAAATTTTAAATTTTATACATGTACACATTATGTTTGTAACTGTCTTGGTTAGCTAAACATTCATTCCTTTGATTTAATGTGATACGATACGATACGTATACATGTTGAAAAATAATTCGGGATAAAATTAGATTGTCGCAAAAAATTGGGATTATCACATAAATTACCAAAATTGGGGATTTAAATCTGCATATGTATGTGCGAATTGATCAAATACAAATCTATTTTACATGTTTTTGCCGTATCTAAACAGATCTGAATTTTCAAATTTCAGATTTCCACTATGGCAGTATATAAGATTTCAAGATTGGGATGATCTCAAATCAGAATAATGTAAATCGGGCAGTAACATGTGTATATGTGTACTTTGACTAGTCATCATCTTTAGACAAATAGTCATCATCTTTATAATGTTCTTCTAACAGGCGTATAATTAGTTCAGTTCAGCACATTGGATGGTAACAAATTCCGTCAGTTGTGAAAGTCTTCCAGCGACTGTAGTTCCTAAATGATGATGATGATGACATTGAATGGTTGCTCCTTTGTATATTCTGCATACATAATATATTTTTTTTATATTTTTGAATACAAAAAAAAAAAACAGAATTTCACTACTGATAACATAATCATTCGTAATTTTTTATCAAAAAAGTTTAAACTTTAAAAATTCTAAAAAATATCTTAAATTCGTTTATTTTACTCTTTATCATATACTTTTAAGTATATATTTAGACAGAGATCCTTTACGTAATTCATATTATTCACAACAGTGCTTAAGTGCATATTGTGTAAAACTTTTACGTAATAGTTTTCCTTTTGATAAATCAGATATCAAGAAGAAAATAAATAGAAAAAAAAAAAATACGTAAGTGTATATACATCATTATAGACCAGCATTAAACTCAATTCTTTAAAGTATCTTACAACTGAAAAAAAAAATCAAATATCCGTAAATAAACAGACTTCTGTAATAGGTGTAAATTAAATAAACGAAAAAAAAATGACAAGAAAATAAAAAAAAAAATCATTTTCTTGAACACACACATAAATCCCTTTAGATATTCAAGAAAAAAAAAAAAAATTCTAACGATATTTTTTGGTATTTTCGGATTTAAGAGATAAAACGATTTTTTGATGACACACATGTATACGTGTCTTGTAAGGGTACTTGAATGCATTTTACAAACATATGATAGGTATTAAATCACATTTGAAAGTGTGTAACACAACTAAATAAAAAAAAAAACAGAACGTATAGATTTTGCATTACATCAAATGTCCTTGTGTACTTTGTGAACATATAATGGGGGTTTTTCTTCCTTTTCAGATGTTTTTTTCAAATTTAAATTATTTATGATGTGTACATGAAACACATATTTCAGTTTCGTCTCAATGGTGACGTTAAATAACTTTTAAATTAATATTTGAAGGAATCACAAACAATTTAATATGCTCCAACCGCTAAAAAGCCCAAGTACTACCCCTGACGTTGCCTTACTGTTCACATATAAACGCATTAATACGTTATTTTTAAATTAATAAAGTGAAAATGATATAATGAAATTCATTTCTATTTTGAATTGGAATAAAATTCATATGAAAAAGCTAGTTAATGTCAATGTAAATAAAATATATAGTTTAGTTGCGTGTTCAAAATATGTATGCAGTTAATTACTAGAAATTTACTTACACACAGACACAGGGTTATTAGTTACATTGATGTATATAATGAATGAATGCAATATAATGTAATTCAACCATAAAAATAAGAATAATTAAGAATTTTTTCTACAGAATTTTTTTTTTTTGTTTAATCATTTAATGATAACTAATAATAATGTATGGTATAAGGGTAAGTGTTAAATGTAAATTGAAGTGCATTAAAATGTTAAATTATTACTTATCATGTTTCATTTGGATTATATTATTTTATCAAGTCAATTAGAGAATTTATTTATTGTAATTGCAAGTATATAAATTTTATTCAAAATTAAGGAGTTTTATTTAATTCCAGAATGTACGAATGCATTTTTTTGTACAACTGTGTGTCCTAAGGTTAATATTTGAAAAATTCAAATAAAATCGATCGTTATTTAACTGAAGTTCAAATTGTCATACATACATGTATCATATTTGTATCCTTGTACCAGTTTACAATTCTTTAATCAATTGATTTATTTAATTACATAATTGTACAAAATTTTTATTTAAAAATTTTCAAAAAAAAATATTACAACTGATTTATTTCTTGTGAAAGACGTTTGATTGTAATACTGACAATGTAATATTTTGTAATGAAATACAAGAAATTATTTTGCGAAATCAGCAAAATAATAAAAAATTTCTGTTATTTTTTTTTTTAAAGCAACAATTTTGAAGTATATAGAAACACTTTAAGATCTGTATTCATACAGAGTGTCTTAGAATTATGGTCACACAGGTCCTCAATCTTAGGTACAGATCCTTTTGTTTGTACCTATGTTTGGGTTATTCCTAGAAACAAAAATCAAGATACTTCCACCTTTCTTAAACTCACCCTTTCCTGAGATATAGTGGATTGTAAGTTTTTGGTCATATGCGAGAAACACCTTAAGTGTTATATAAAGCTAAAATTTACGTTTTTTCAATGAGATACACAGCCTATAGAGTATAGTTCAGTAGATATCGCTTATTTTATGATGTCAATTAACGACGATTCAAAAGGGATGAATTTTAGGGGTAAAGCGATTTTTCAATGAATTAAAGTATCTGAAGCTTTTAAAAGAATGAACTCTGTGATAACTATCCTAGGACACCCTGTTTACATGTAAAAAATCCGGAAAGCATAATACAATGAGTAATCAAAAAATAAAAAACAAATTTTTTTTTTTTTTCACATTGTTGATTATATTGTGTTAAACAATTCTGCTATACTACAATGTACATATGTACATAAATACGTATTGTATTGTATATTTGGCTGTTAAAACAGCAATACATATTATATTGTTTGTTATTTTAGATAATTGACAATGATAAAGCAATAATAAAACGGATAAGTATGAAGTTTTGAAGTGTTTATTTTTATTTTCGATCTAGAAAAATAAATGGACCCGAATGAATTATGTAAAATGCTTACATTGACTGATGTAAAATAAAAATATGTAAACAGACAATATACATACACTATGTGAAAGTATATGAAATTGTTACAAGTATATAAAAAATAATTTATATTGTTACCATAGGTCATTGTTTAGAAATGTAGAAAAATAGAATAAATATAAAAAAAAAAATGATTTAAAGTGTTCTTGGTAACAAGTATTTACCTTGTCCAGATTCACATCACATGAAGTGTTTATGCATGTTCTTATGTATATGAATCAACATATCTAAAGTGTTGATATTCACAATGACGAAAAAAAATATTTTATGGAAATCTTTTGTCATATCGATTAATTTTTTCTTTTTTATACATTTGATTTGTAGTACACTCTATTTTTTAAATAATATTTTATTCTATCTTTGCTTATTAAATTTAACCCCAGAACTTACAGACGCATACATTCATTTGTTTATTAGTGTGTCCCAGGGTTAATTTTTCATACAGTCAATTTGTATGTAATCTGCCCATTTAGTAGACAATAAAGGAAATTGTATGAAAATCATGACTAAATTCTTGAATTTCAAAACAAATTTATGGTTTTTAAATCCTGAAAATATTGGATACAATATTGGAAAACTTAGATCCTTGTATAAAATTAAAAAATATCTTGTAATTAATAGATGAATTTCAAAGAAATAAATTATCAGTTAAAATTCAACGTGAAACAATGAATACGTAACATACTCGTATATGCCAATTATCAAATAATTATACGTATACACTTTATTTCCAAATAATTCGAATTTTAAGATCGTCCTAATTTGAAAGTCGTTTACATATTCATATATCGATTTTTGAATTCATTCAAAAATAAATGAAAATTTAGATTTAATTTGGATTAACATGAATTTTATTTCGATTTAATCCTTATTTTGTGAGCAATGTGTATGAAAAATTTTCAATATGACAAAAGCATATAGCAGATGAAAAGCTTGTAATGTGTAATTCAAATTCAAATTTTAAATTTTGATCGTTTATACAATAATCCATATTTTCAGGATGATCCCATTTTAATTCGAATTATTTTTCATGTATTAGAAATTTCATGCATTCAATATTTAAAATGTAAAATTGAACACAACTGAGTTAATTCAGTATAATTTATCGACTGAATTTTTATCCTTATTTAATAATGAAATTTTTTATTAGAAAATCGATTGGGCATTGAATTTAGCACGTTTACGTTTTTCAAAATCTGATTGTTTAAGCTGTAATTTAATTTCAACGTACATAATCTATACGTATAATTTAAGGAGTAAAAAATATTAAAATTGAACATTTTTATACGTTAAATCATTCATTTTAATCCTTCAGAATAATTAAACAGATACGGATGTATACATACAATGTACATATGTATATGAATATATTGAAAACATTTCATTTATTAATAAAATAAACTTACAATAAAATTACATAATAAAATGTTTATGCATGTTTATGTTTTAGGATGTTTAGGATGTTTAAATTTCTAAGATATCAAATATACGTTATATATGTAAATATACCCAGATTAAGATAAATATTTGAATTTTGTTGACTACAATATTTAGAAAATTGCATCTTATATAAAATTTATCTTTTTAAATGTAAATAATTTTATAGAAGAATTGAAGAAAATTTTTTTAATAAAATAAAGTAATAGCATAAAATCCAAAGTATGAAATAGATTTTATTCAGATTTTTTTATTGTTTAAATATTAAACATAAACACATTCATTTACATACGTTGTATACATGCATATGAATTTTATTGTGTAAATTTATTTTATTGTTAAATGGGTGGAGGGCCATAAGATACATGAATCTGGTAGTAGTATGTACATGTATTTATCAAATACATTTCTACTTACAGTTTAAATAATTTTCTTGATTTTATAACAACAAAATTTCATTGGATTTTCAATTTTCTTATGTACTATGATAATGTCCTGTTTATACACAGTGATTTTGAAAATTAAATTGAAAAGCATATAAAGGGAAATATTAAAGATATAAAAAAAAGGATAAAAAAAAATACCATAAACAAAAGAAAACTAAATCCAGAGATGTGTATAAAACTTTCCATTCATGCGTCTGAGAGTTAAATAAAATTCAAGTATAAGTTGAAAGGGTTCGGTGGATCCTTTTAGGTGGGTTAGGTACCTGTGATTGCCTACTCGCTTCCTGAGTGAATACATTCAGACGTAAAAATCTCATTGTGATGTCAAGTTTATACATACATATGTATTTAAATAAATATAGTCTGTACACCAATTATATGCCTTAAGGCCTTATGGCAACCACATAAAATACTCGCAGTTACCGTTTTGTATCATTAAAAAAAAATATAGATATATAAAAAATTTAGATGATTTTGTGATTCTGCTCATGGAACACTTTAATTAGAAATTATGTATGAGATAAGATAAAAGATTTATTCCCATAATATCTCAACTGCACATAAACTAATGGATAGAGTATAAATCAAAATCAAATTCGATGAAATAAATTTCTTGCATTCAATTGATATTTTACCAAATATATGTTTTTTAAGATTTTCTTATTTTCTGTATTTCATGGTTAAAATCTAAATTAACTATGTAACGTAATAAATTTGCGTTTTTCTGTAGAAAAAAAAAAAAAAAACTAGATAAAAAAAAATGTCACACAAGTTTGTCATATCGATTAACCATATTATGCTCCCATCATAAAGTAACAATGTACTCATATGTACGTACAAAATAAGCGATATAACAAGAAAATATAATCAAATAAAGGATATGTTTATGCTAATATTCTGTTTTTTTTTTTGTGTATGTAATCTCTTTATTATATGCTTTATAATATGTACAAAGTACGTATTACACCACTACACAATACATGAATATGCGGGAGGGAAAAAAAACATGTAAATAAGTGATTGTATCTTTTTATCCATATTTTTTTTTCTCCTCAAGATAAAAAAAAAAGATTGTGGCCTATATTATGAAAATCGACTTAGAACCAAATCGATTTTGATTTAATAGACTGAATATCGAAATAGACGTTCCATATTGTGGAAAGTCAATTTAATGTTTAAAAGTTTTTGTAAAAAGAAATTCACAATGGTAATAACTCTTGTTGAAGGTCGATTGAAAACTATATAGTAGTATCAAAAATTTATTCAATCGACTCGAAAAAATCGAGACTATCGAATAGATTTTTGGTATTATGGATGTCAATCGATCTTAGACTCGAGTCTATCGAGTAGATTTTTAGTATTATAGATTTCAATCGATTTTCGATTCGAAAAATTCGAGTTTATCGAATAGATTTTCATGATAGGGGCCAATATGTATGACTTTCATGCATTTTTTCACACATATCATAAAAAATCAAGAATAATACAAGAGTATGTAAAATTTAAAATGCTATATAAAATTTTTTTTTAATCTCTTTATATTCACTAAATTTTTTTTTCAAGTGTATCTTAAAGAAAGAAAAAAAAAACTTCTCATAGAGTTGAAAAAAAAAATTTAAATACCTTAAGAAAACACCAAGGGGAAATAAAAAATCAAGAAGTGCACTACCAACAACCAAAGACACACGTAAAAAAGAAAATAAAGTACAACAAAAAAAAATATACACGATGTTGTACAAAAGCTCAAGCAATTTTACTGTTTGTCATATTGAATAAATTTGAAAAAAAAAAAAAACGAAATAAATTCAAAAATGTGATTTTCGTTAAGAAAAAAATAAAAAATGGAAAAGCGAAAAAAAAAGGAAAAAAAATACGTAAAAAAGGAAATAGCAGATACTATGGATAGAAGAGGAAAATAACTGATTTTTCGTTTTTATTTTCTTATACTTTTCTTTTTGGAGAAAGTTAAAGTATAAAAATATTATTATGATGAACCTGCATACGTACGTGTATGTATGTACTTACAAAAGCATAACAAAAAATAACAAAAATGAAAAGAAAATTATGTACGAAATTATTTTTACATTTATTTATGTTTTTTTTTTTATTTTAATTTTTTTTTATTTATTTAGTTTTTATTTTTTTGAATGGTTTTGTAATATTGCAATGTTAAAGTCCAACACTGAATACACTGCAGTGATTTTGTTACAAGAACAAAAAATAAAACAGATAAAATTAAAAAAAAAATAAAACAAAAAATAAAACGAAAAATGAAACGAAAAATGAAATAAAAAAAAAAAAAATTAAAATAAGTTTGTAAAAATTTATTTTTGTTTTGATAATTTAAAAATTCATTTTTGTTTTTCATTTTTGTTTTATTTATTTTTTAATT
Organism: Anthrax anthrax; assembly: GCA_963971155.1. Classification (NCBI taxonomy): domain Eukaryota; kingdom Metazoa; phylum Arthropoda; class Insecta; order Diptera; family Bombyliidae; genus Anthrax; species Anthrax anthrax. The sequence goes on from OZ020124.1 coordinate 2,574,753, forward strand.
TCATTTTCTTTTTTAATTTATTTTATTTTATAATATTTTCATTTTTCATATTTTTTGTTTTCTTTTATTGAATTGTTATATTTTACTCGTTGTAATGTTAAAAAATCGTTTAAAAAAATTGCGTTCGTGTTTTTGTTTTCTTCGTCTTCTTATTCTATGCCACAAAAAAACAAAAAAAAAATTATGCATGATTTTCTGTAGTTGAAAAAAAAAATTTTTTTTTGTTTTTCATAATTTCATTATTTTGTTTACGTTTAATTAAAATAAAAAAAAAATTAAAATAAATAAATATAGAAACTGTATACATGTGAATGGGTTTTTATAGAATAAACCTTTCTTTCCTTTATTTTTTCTCTTTTTATATTTAATAGAAAATATGTACAGGGTGATTATGTTTGCTTTGGGTAAGTAGACATATTGGCTGACCCCGAATTGGGCATATTTAAGCCTAAAAGAAGAACGTTGTGATATTGAACAGACAGGAATCAAAAGGTATCAATTGGACTACAGACCTTTTCTAATCAGCAAACCCCGAGATATCGTAATTTACCTAGGATAACGTATTTTGAACAAGGCATTTGTTAAGATCCTACGCCATACGTTCCCATACGTATTCAATTTCAAAGCCAAAAATTTGGACGAATTTTCAACGATTTTTAAAGAAATTTATCTAAGTTGAATAAAAAAGAAAATCTTCATTTTATGTTGTTGTTGAATCTGTCTCATTTATGAAAGCTCTGTCTTTTACTGTTATTTCGACATTTTAAAGACCCACAAAACGAGTATAAAAGGCTCTTTAACAATATTTTATTTGTTTCATCAAAACTTACTATCACCCAATGATTGTGTAGAACAGAAACAGTCTGTAAACAATTTTTATATTTAATTTTCTGTATAACAAACGAATTATACAAAGTTACTGTACGTCTGTATACGAGTATACTCGTACCTTGAAATATGAAATATTTCATTTTTCATAAATTAAATAAAGTAAATTGGTTTGAAATTTGGTTTGTTTTTTTTTTTTTAACTATTTTACAATTTTCATATTTTATGAAATATTTTATTTATACTTTGTAAAACGATGAATAGAAAGTCTTTCATTACGTATAGCAAAACGGCGAGGATTCGCACACATACACACCAAATGTTTTAATGAGCAAACCTAAAAAATTTCCCTTTTCTTTTTAGAATGAAGTGTGAGAGTTTCAGTATGAGAGTTTTACAAAATTTAAAGAAAAAAATTTTTTTTTTCAATTTATTACTACATGTGTACATGAAATGTTGATACAATCAGCTGTATTTGATTGTCCTTTAAATTTTGTTTAAAAAATGATTAAAGCAATAAAATGTATAAAAACGTGATAATAATATTCGATTAATAATATTTTTTTTTATTTTTAGTTCGTCACGGATTTGAACTTGAGCATAAACAGTTCCAATCGATCCAACAATCTGAAAAAAATGAATTTGTTAGATACATTTTAGCTAATGATCGAAGGAAGATGAAAGGGGTAAAGGAGATACGTGAAAGATAGCCTTCTCTACTCTGATTTTTATAATTACCAAAGGGATTTTCTTATTGTCAATCCACTTAACCAGTCTCACCCCACCTCCGACCTTGGATCTAGTTATCTACAAATTTACTAATTTTTTAATGAAAATCTTACAAATTACTATTTTTGAAAATTCGAAATTTTCTACATTTTAATAATTTTTGTATATACGTATGCTTGGGACGATTGATAAATACGTTCTGAATTAAAAACCATGTAATGGAACAAAAATTACATTTTAAATTAACAACAACAAAAGAAAAACCTTAAAGAATTTATTACTGCGGAAGAAACAATACGTGGCGATTATTTTCTTTATTTTTTTTGATATAAATTTCGAAACAAAACGAAAAAAAAAATCTTTTACATAAAAAGTAATAATCAAAGGTCAAGTACAGAAATCTCAAAAAAAAAAAAAAATAAATAAAATAAAAAAATTAAGGAAAGAAAATTTGTTTTGAAGAAAAGGATTCCTTCTGGGTTTTATTTTTGATCATACAATGAATACAAAATATGTTTTTTTTTTTATTGTTTTTCATATATACTTAGCTATTTATTTCTTTTTGTTTTCCCACAATTTGTTGATGGTTGTTTTCTTTTTGTTTTTCCTTTTTAAACCGCATAAAAATTCATGATTTCACCATAAATTTATAAAAATGTAAAAATTAAAAATTTATTATTGTGGGAAAATAATGTTTTAGAATATTTTATCATTTTTTGCTTTTTTTTTTTCAAAAAATTGTTTTTCCTTTGTATTTTCCTTCAATTTTTGCCTGGTAAATTTTTTAAATTTTTATTTTTTATTTTTGTAATGAATATAAGTGTTTTTAATATCTTTTATTGTTCGTGGTAATCACAGGATCAAAAGGAAAAATAACCAAATAAAATAAAATTATAAATTTATTGCATTTATGTGATCGGTTTATAATGGACAATACCCATACAGAGATACGTGTTTGGTATAATTTGAAGTTCAAAAATTTCTGGATAAACTGTTGACTTGGTTATCATGTAAGGGCAAGAATCAAATCAGAATGCAAGTCTAAGGTTTGTTTCATATTGGCAAGCGATGATTTGCGAGCGTTCAGCGTTGGCCGATGAGCGATGTATATTTCAGCAGATTCAATTCAGAAAGTTAAGAAGCGCTTCAATTCAGTTATGGAATATTCATGAAGTTTTCATGGTAAATCGAATATGCTTCAAATCGATAGAAAAAAACAACAAAATTTCAGTTTTGAAATAACTTCAAAAATTATTTGTTTATATAAAGTTTGGTATATACCGATATGTTGTTGTTTAGAACAAACAATGCAATTTACATGATTAATATGAAAACATTATTAATTAATTATCATAGAAAGTAATTACAATTTATTTTAATTGTAATTTTGTTAAACAATTCACATCTCGCCGGGAAATTGAGTTTTTTTTTTTGTTTTTTTTTTTTTTTTGAAAACATGTTAGTACAATATTTTATGTTTTATAGAATTATTTATTATTAGAAAGTTTGTTTGTTGCAAAATATATTAAAACAATGAGTTCCGAAATGTTTAAACATTCAAAGTTTAAAATTTATTACAAGGTTTACAATTTTAAGAAGCAAACACTCAAAATGGCAACATTCGTTTAAGAATTAAAAATGTCTTGCAAAAAAAAACACATTTAAAACGCATTGTTTTTGATGCAGTGCAATAATTTTTGTATCGAAATAGTATAGTATTGCTGCATGTAACATGACATTTTGAAACTCACTCGTACACTAATAAAAAAATGTATACAAATACGTATACCAAAAGTTGTAGGCACGTCGTGGAATTTAACGTATATATACGTATAGGTACAGATGTTTGTATGTATAGACAAAATATATTTGTGATTTATGTGTTCGTGTATGTGGTAATAATTGATGAATATAAGTTTGTTAATTATTTACTAAAATTCCAAGGTGATGGCTTTTTTTTTCTGTTTTTTTTTTTTTTTTTGGTAACCATCACGGTATGTTTAAATAACGTGTTTTTCTGTTGTTTTGTTTCCTGATAGCATGTTAAAGTTGTTATATAATAACAACAACAACAACATGTACAAATTTTCGTGAGGAAACTGAACTCTGTTTATTTATCCTCAGGGAGTTTATTTTTTTTTCTTTCTTGTTTGTATGTATGAATGTGTGTGCAGAATTATATATTTACGACATTCATTTTATTTATATCATTTTGTACATAAATGTGAAATTACAAGTATGTTAGTAAGCATTCACAAAAAAAATTAGTATGAATGTATTGTTTGTTTACAATACAATTTTACAAAAAACAGAATTTTTTTTTTTTTTTTTTTTTTTTTTGGAACAATAATGAAAATTATATTTTAGCTAGATGAGTTTTTGTCACGTTTTCTTAAATTTTCGTATAAACATTTCATGCATACCGTAAAGTATTTTTTGGTTTTCTCGTTTTTCATTTTATAAATTTGAAATATGCACATCGATTACATTTTTTTTAAAGACAGAATTTGAAATATTTAAGAATATCGGTGAGTTTTCAAAATGCTCATTTTGATGCAAAATTTTAATTAAAAAAAAAAAAAAAGAATGAAAACAGTCATAATGGTAACAACGCTTAAAAAATTCAAAATTCATAGTGAACGCATTTAAAATAAAAAAAACGGTTACTAATTTTACTGATACAATGCATCAATGACAATGCAATAATTTTTTGCAACAAAATCCTTGCATTATTGCATCAAAATGAATTTTTTAACATTTTAAAACTCACCCCTATATTTTACAAATTTTACTGTATATCTTAAAACATTAAATCATACTTCTTTAAAATTACTCTTTCAAATTTATAAGAAAACAATAAATGACAGAATAAAGTTTCGAAATGTACATATATATTTTTTTGTATCTAGAAATTTTTCAAAAGTTAAAGTATATAAAATTTTAAATTTATTTATAACGAGAATATCATATCATCTAAAATAATTTCTATATACCGAAATAGTGGTGTGGGGCGGAGGGTAGTGGGCTGAGGGTCAGTAAAAAAATGTTGACCTTATTTTTTTTATTTTATTTTTTTTTTTGCAACAATAAAATTGAATATTTCATCAATTTCGATTAGATCTGAATTTTATTTTCATTTATTTTCATGAATTTTCCAAACAACAATAGATTTAGTACACACGAGTCAAACATGTAATATGTTGTGTGTACTATTTATGCGTATGAATGTTAACAAAAAGAAAAAAAACTAAATAAATAAATAAAAGAAAAATTTGTTATCAAAAAAGTTTTCATCCTGTTCAAAATTCGTTTCTCATTTTTTTTTTTGTTTTTTTGTATGTTTGTGAACAGTTCATATGTTATATAATTTTGAAAATACATGTCTGAGTATGATTGTTGACGAAAGAAATTATAAGAAACATTAAAGTTCACAATGAATTTGTAAAAGAAAATAAGAAAGTAAAAAAAAAAAAATTGTTTTTTTTTTTCTTTTCTTTAGGTACATTTACCGTAAAATTACAAGTCGTTGATTTTGTTTTCCGGTTAAAGAATGAAAAAATTAAAAAGAGATTTATTTGAACAAATTTCTTTTTTCTTTTATAGATAAAAATCTCTTTTATATCTTGGATGTTTTTTTTTTTTTTTTGTTTGTTGAGTAGGTATGTTTTGTTTTTTTGGGACAATGAGGGAAACAAAAAATGTATCCTTAAAGCTCAAAGGATTTAATTTGTTATATTTTTATCCATTACAAATAGAAAATTTTCAAATAAGATTTTTGATAATTTTTCAATGTAAACGTCTATACTCTGGTCCACTAATATTATTCACTTAAGGTCTTATGGGAGTACGTATGTCTTTTTTTTAAAAAAAAAAATTCCTGTGATACGACACAGACGTATTGTGTACGCATAACACGCAAAACAACAAAAATGAACAGTTCTCGCCAAATTAATTGAATTGTAACGTATTTTGGTTGTATATGCAGAATACAAAATATTTACGATATGCATAATGTGGACAAAATACCAATAAACGACAAAAAATTTGTCTGTATGAAAAATTTGTGGTACGTATACTCTTATGAATTTTTTTTCTTTTGTTTATATTTATGACCATTGATGGCAAAAAATTTTTGGATCCGAGATTGAATTAGAGCTAATTTTTTAACGAACAAACAAAGCGTTCATTCAAAATTGTAAGATTTACATAAGTGGTACACACATGCGTGAGTAAAGATTTTCACTTATCTAAATAAAAAGTAAAAGAAGGAAAAGTGAAGGGAGTGGAGGTGCAGGTTAACATTTTTTTTTCTTGTATCTTAGAATTTTTACCTGCATGAATTCTTCACTAACCCAAATTGAAATCTGAATTGAAAAATATTCAATTAATTTGTCGTGTATTCTGTAACACAAAATAAATAAATATCTGTGTAAAATAATTCAATTGATTTAGTTAGAACTATACCAGAATCAATGAATATGATAAATGTAAAGATTTCTATGTATTTTCAATATAAAAAAGTTATCATATTATCGTATGCATTTTTTTCTTTCCGTTTTTTTTTGTGTTTGTTACGTGTGAAACAGTAATAGATTTTCAATTTATGTCTTTTGTGTACAAATGTTTACCTACTTTATTTTTTTTTTTTTTATTTTTTTTTTTTGTATTTTTTTAACCGTAAATAAGAAACTTTTCTACAGTAAGAAAAAGTTTTTCCTTTAATACCAAAAAAAAAAAAAAAAACAAAATAAATAAATAAAAGAAAAAAATTTGTAAATGACAATAAAATAAAATTAGATGAATTTGAAAAGTATGACAAGGAAAATGTTTATTAAAAACCAAAAAAAAAAAATCAAGAAAAAACAAGGGGAAAAACTATAGGAAAAACAATATTGCTTAAAATAAATCATATAATATTATTACTGTCATGTGAAAAATCAAAAATAACATACTAAACATGATATCAAATATCAAATGTTGTAAATTCAACAAAAAAAAAAAAAAAAGACAAAAATCAAAACTAATCATATATCATACACACACACATACAGTCATACCCATATGTAAATATAAATTTAATGCAACAGTTGAATGAAATGATTTTATTTTTCGATTTTTTTTTTTTTTCGTTTTCTTTTTTATTCAAATTTAACTTGATTTTCTATGGTTAGCAATTTGTATACAATAATTTTGTGTTTTTCTTTTACATAAGTTTTAGTATGTACGTGTGTGTACGTAACACACACATGTTTATTTTTAGTAAAAAAAAAAAAAAAACAATCAAAAATCATATGTAGCTATTCTGGTTGTAGTTAGTAAATTTCGCTAACTTGATTTTCTGATAGTTTTCATATAACAAAATTTTAACAGTTCATCAATTTTGTATGAAAAATTAACAGAATTTTAAGTTAACGAAATCTGTTAACTACGGTCAGAATAACCCTGAATATCATATTTTTGTTGTTTGATTTCTTTTTTAAATTTTTTTTATTATCATTTCGTGTGTTTACAGAATTGTGATTTTTTGTTATTTACATAATGTGTATATTTTATACATACACACATGTGTATGAATGTTTATATACATTTTACAAGAATAAAAAAATTTTTTTTTAATAAATGTATCAATGGTATATGATTTTCAAAAAAAAAAATACTATAACAACAAATAAAGGATTAATAAAAATGCATTTGAATTTTAATGAATTTTTTACATGCAATATGTTAACTATATAAGTATGTACACATGTCTACACGTCTACACATTCATTTATACAGCATATGTGATATGCATTTGTAAAATATATAGAATCAAAAATAAAATAAAAATGTTTGTTTACAAATATTTGAAATAGATTTTTGCGTTTATTAAATTGACCAAATGATGGATCTATTTATTGTACAAAAGAAAACAAACGAAAATACTAAATAAACCAAAAAAAAAAAAATAAATAAAAAAAATCATTTACTGTATCAAATTTTGATATGTGAATTTGAAAATTTTTTTAACATTGATTGTATTGTATATTTATCGTTTGGTTTTTTAATCATTAACGAACAAATATATTTCATTTTAACTCTATGATGCACAAACAAAAATAGTAGAAAACATTTTTTTACATTTTTCAATCATTATTTGGCCATACAATTTTTTGTGCAGTGATACTACAGTAAATAACACGTTATTTAGTTCATGACATACTTAGGATACCACACTAGTGATGCAATGACTGGCGTCAAGTGTTCTCTATTCCGTCTCTGGAACTACTTACTTATGAATTCCACAAAAATGCTGTGTTTGGTCCACTTTAAGGTATGGACGATCGATTCAGTTACATTTCCAATTATTAATTAGATGTCAGTTGTATAAAACATCAATTTTAATTGTACATATAAAGATACTGATATTCGTACATCCTAGGGTTAAACAATTTTAGATAGATTTTTCTTTTTATTTAAATAAAACAAATTTAATTGGATTTTTAATGACTTTGACTATACATTTTGTTTGTTTGTGAACAATTTTGCTCATATAATATGTAAATAATACAAATTCATTTTTATGATTTTATAGATTATGAAAAATAATTGACCATGATGATATAAAATGATTTTTTTTTTTTTTTTTGTTATATTCATGAAATTCTATTTATGATAATATATTGTCTGACAGAAGATTAATTGAAATTTTTATTTAGATACATATAATGTAATTGAACAAAAAAAAAAAAAAAAAAAAATTATAAATGTCAAGTGAAAAATAAATCAATCATCATAGGATCATGTACATAAACTGATTTTTTTTTTTATTTAATTAAAATTTTTGAATAAAATAATAATAATTAGAGAAATGTTAGATTTTCATAAAAGTTCATATTACTGAGTATGACGTTAACACAGTCCATCGTTTCTTTACTTTGAAATTAAAGTAGTTTCATTAAAGAAAAATCTTAATGAGAAATACCCGCAATCATTTCGAAACAAATAACAAGTCGGACAAATTTTTTTGTTTTTTGTAATTTTGGTGTAATCATAGACCGAACAGACGGTATCGATATCGAATATCTACATGTACATATTTAAATACCTGTGACTCCTGTGAGTATCTATGCATCAGCTCTGTATTTACGTATCTCTCTGTCTGTAAGTATTCATATGTATCTATAAGTGACTACGTATTAGTGTCTCTGTATGTATCTAATGCTGGATTTCTTCACTTTAAGATATTTCGAAGTTTAACGTATCTTGAAAATAAATCAAAGATTTGATTTTCTTCACTTCTAGTTAAGACTTATCTTTAAGATAAAGTTAACCGGTACAGGTAGTTGAGGTTGGGGATATATTTAAGGTGATACAGCGCACCATTTGATACTCGATACTTGAGATAACTAATTTAAAAATTTTAACGGATGAAGAAATTTATTTTCGTAAATTACACGTAAATTATTTTTAAATTACATTTGAAGTTGGTTTCATGTCATTTTGTTAAGGGCTGTGGAAAGTATTTCTATCCTGAATCTTAAAGTTTAATGCAGAAAACCAATCTAGAAGATATCTCCCAAATATCTTTATCTTCAAGATAGCTAACTACATGTATGAATAAATCCAGCATAATAGGGTCTATATATGTATCTTAATACCTGTGTATTTATGTATTTTCAAGTATCTACATGCATCCTTGTAGATATAGGCTATTTTCAAAAATGCATCATTGCCTATTTTATGCGATATTCAAATTAAAATCATAATACGCTGAGTATCGCATTAAATAGGTAGTGATGCGTTTTTGAAGATAGCCATATTTACGTATTTATAAGTATATCTATGCATCTACAAGTCCATGTATTTTCTTATACATGCATGTATCGAATATCTATGTACAATAAATTGTAAATAAAAAAAAATACATGATCATTATGGTGCAAGTATACAAAATATAGTTGTCTTAATTTTATTCTAATATAAAGAATAAAATCATGATCTGCATTGTATATGCATTATAAATGAATTAAAAATATTTATTATTTGTCTGAAAAGATACAAAAGGACCATACACTGATAAATAAATAAAATTATACACATACATACATACATATTTATAAAAGTTATAAAATATTAGAAATGAAAGAAAATATCAAATTTTCATTTCATTGCATAAACAAATAATTCATATACATATTTATTTATTATTTTTTTTTATTTTCTTGCTAAAGGCACATTTGGATATTTGCCAAAATATAAGAAAATAATGTTTCAATAGAATAAATAGATTTACATTTCGGATTTGATTTCATTTTTATTTCAATTTTTTTTTTTAATATTTTTTGAAACATTTTAACGTTTAATAATATGACCATTGCATGCATTCATATGTGTTATTCATGATAACATATGGATACTATTGAAATAACAAAAAAAAAAAAAAAAAACAAAAAATTTCATATGTATTTTTATTTCAAATTTTGTTTTTATCATGGAAAAAAAATTTTCTATTGCATTGAATATTTTTGTTTAACTTTATTTAAAAGAAAGAAATGTACAAGATATTTTTTTCCTCTTTTTTTAAAAAAAATTTGATAATAGAGAGAAATGTGGCAACTTTAATATTGGGGCAATAAAAATTTCTTAAAGCTCATTTAGAAAAACAAAAAAATTATTCTAAAGCAATATTTGTCTTTAATCAAATAAAATCGGAATTTTTTTAATGTTGACTAATTTCATAAACGAAAATTTTTTTAACGGAAAATTATGCCAAAATAATGTTATAGAGGTTTAAGATGAAAAAATGCAAATTTTTTTTCTAAAAAAAATGTCGCGTTCATTTACTTATTTATTTATTTTTTTAATCAATACATATAACCAAGATCTATCATATAACTATCCGTTTTATTTGAAAAATAAATGTCAATCGTTAAATTGACAGTGTTTGGTTAAAAAAATGAATTTTAATGAATTTTATTTACAAGAAATATAATTAGAGTGAAAATCGAAATAATTATCCTTAAACTAAATTGAACAAAATTTAAACGATTTATCTTTTAAAGTATGTCAAGTTTGGCAACATCACGTTTTTTTTTTTATTTTTCGTAATGAAAATGTATTTATTTATATTTTTGCTAAAAAAAAAGAGTAATTACGAAACGTTAACAAATTTTCGAGATAAATTTTTTTCTTATCTTGTACACATGTGCACACACACGTATGTAGTATCTCTATTATGCAGGTATACAGGTAATTTACCTTAATACCACTATGCCCATACATTAATTGTTAGTTTATACAACAACAGAAAGAAAAACCCTAATGATTTTGTTAATTTTGAAGTAAAAAAAAACAACACAGAGATTATTATTTACATTATATATCCTTTTTTTTCATATTTGTTCACAGTTTTTCATCTTAATCCTTATAAGGATGTTTTTTGCTTTTTTTTTTGTGTTAAGGATAAGAACAAGCCTTGTTACAGGGTAAAAAAAAATTTTCCATTTCATTTCATCACAAAAGAAAAAATTGAGAAAAATTGTCAGTGTTACAAATTGCATGTTTTCCTTTTTCAATATGTTCACGTTAAAGTAAACAAAACAATAAATACATTTGATCCCATTTAAATTACGTACATATGTATGTGCAGATACTTGTAACAATAATTATAAACCTAAATAAAGGACACTTTAGCTTTTATTTTTTTTTTATTTCATTTTAAAAGAAAATTTAATTTTTCTCATATTTTTCAGTTCAATATTTTTCCATACAAAATTTTTATAGTCTGTTTTTCAATTTATTGATATATCAGATTTTTTGTTTTTTTTTGTGTAAAATTTCAAATCATCATTTATAATTAAAAAAAGAAAAAGAAAAAAATGGAAAATAAAATTGGATTTTGTTGTTATTTTATTTTGTTAACTTTATTTGCGTGCGTATTTTACGTTATTTTCATATTTTCTAGTACATATGTATATCGAAATTATTTTAGTTAAAAGAAAAAAAAAATTCTATAGTTTAACAACACGTAACACATTGAAACTTTAAAAATGTGGAAATACGTATAGATGATCACTGATAAAAAATTGGTTTTCATTGGAATGAAACTTAAAAAAAAGCAAAAAAAAAAAATTTTTTTTTTTTTTTTGGCCATAATGAAATCAACAGGAAAATTTTATATTAGAGGAAAAATATATGTGAACAGGTGAAAATAAGAAGTGAATTGATGGGTATAACAGTGTTAGGTATGTACGTAAAAAAAAAAGAAAAGAAAAACAGAGGAAATAAAAATATCGAATTTTATTCCAAATACAAAATATTCATGTATTGATTTGATATTGAAGAGAAATATACGAAAGTAAATAAAGTATGAATGTGTACATTCTAACCTAGTTTCTATAGGTTGACCAATAAAGTGATTTTTTTAAAGTTTTTCTTTTTTTTTTTTTTTTTTTTGCTTTTAGTAATGAAATATTATATGCAACCGTTTGAAATCTTTTACGTGTTTCATTTAGGAAAAAATTAAAAAAAATGAACTCAATTGGAAATTTTTAATAAAAATGTGTTCAATATATTTTGATCGTTTGGTATTTTATTTTTTTTTTTTATTTTTTAAATACCCAAGATATACCAGGTGTTTTTATAATTGAATATCTTTTATGAATTATATATCGTCCTTGTGATATGTACAATGATGATGATAGACTGTATACATTTGTAAATAAATTCATTTTAAAAATTATTGTGATTCAATAATAACGTGTATATTATGATAGTAAGGTATTATACGTGTGTGCCTGAATTAAGTTCACATGTAGAGATTTTATATTATTGTTATCTGTCATAAATTATGGTATTTTTCTCACAAATTGAATGACATGTCAAATGAAATTCATTTTTTTTTGTTATTTTATTAAGTATATTTGCTAGCTCATATGTTGTCCATTTATTCAATTTTTTTTTCAAGAAAAAGGACAAAATTCATACGTTGAGTTTCGAAACGTTTAGAAATTTTTAAAGATACGGTATCACAATTTTTTTAATGCAATATCTTCATCGAATGTCTTAAACATTTTAATATATTTCAAAACACAAGGTCACTTGCGTATAAATAAGATTGAAACCATCACATTAGTTGTTCAGATATTATCTCCTATTATATTGATGGCAAACGATAGGTTTGTCGTTTGATCTACCTTATCTGGCCGTATTCATATTAATAATTTTATTAATTTAATTAAATTAATTAAAATTCAGAATAAAACATTGATTTTCATGTCCTTATACACCCCATCAGTATTAAACCCAAATTTCTGTCGTTTAATAACGATTTTCAGTGAACACCATCATGAAAACAAATAAGCGATCATCGACACTGTATTCACGGCTTTTACATAATGAGATACTTATGAGATACTTTACGAAAAGCTGAATTCATTATAGGTGAATGTCAGGAGGACCCGGTCTGCCTGATACATGTTTCACTTTCTTCACACTTAGCTGTCTCATAAGTGTCTCATTATGTAAAAATCCCCAGTACTGAGCGTAAAAATGTCTACCAATATTACCCATGTTTTTCATCCATCGTGTATGAAACCCGTCTATATCTTTCAGGTTCAGGGTATAAGTGTAGAAGTGTGATGAAAAAGTGGCTATCGGTTTTATAAATATTCATTATCTTGAACTCTTTTACAAATTTTTTTTGTTTTAAATTATAACATCGAAATATTGTACAAGTTATGTTTTCTAAACACACACAGACACACATACATTCATAAAATTTTTTACCATTGTCATTGTCACGTTTTTCTTTTTTGTTTTTTCTTTTTTTTCTCATAGCTATAAAAAAAATTTTCTTGTTAAAACCTTAAATTAATCCAATTAGAGATATTTTGCTATATCATATAATATTTAAAGAAAAATGTTGTTGATTATCCTTTTTTATTCCATTATATAAAAACCCTTGAATTTAAGATCCTTTTTTAAAACAAAAAAAAAAAACCAAAAAAAAACAACAAAAAATAAAAGGAGAAAATAACACAAAGCCCTAAGTAAATTTAAAAATTAAAAAATTTTCTTTCTTTACGAGTATATATCCATGAATAACCTAATTTTTCAAATTTTATTTTATTTTTGCTTTTCATTTAATATTTTATTTACATTTATTTTGTACATTTTAAATTTCCCTTATTTTTCTTTATTTTAGATTAAAAATATTTAAAATGGTCATTTTTTGTATTCTTTTTGTTTTTGGTTTTTTGGTTTTTTTTTTTTGGTATACACATTAAAATACTGGACTGTCCAACATGTAATTAAAAATTAAAATGAAAATGTATAAATAAAATTTACGAATTTTTTTTTTTTTTTTAAATAATAACAAATTTGTATGTATGTGTGTATCTGAATGTACATAAATAGTGAACCAATTGCATGAAAAATTAATGTGCATTTTAAAATTGTTTTTTGTTTGTTTGTTTGTTTGTTTTAATTATTTCATATTTAAAAATTTAATTTTTATTAAATTTTAATTACCTTTAAAAAATACAAAGTGTAGCTTTATGATTTCTAATACGTAAGTGTATGTATATGAAACAATACCAGTGGCAGAAAAATTTCAGGAAGGAAAGGGAATGTGTAACCATTTACGCCAATTTGAAATACTATAAATGTAATATGAATGAAAATTTTTTTACAATTATTACATAATGACACCTTTGACGGCTATAATGAGCCATTTTTCGATGACATTTCTGAAGATCATTTCCATTGATTCTTGAAGTTCATATACACTACTATCCAAGCAAAATTACAAATACATGATTTCAACCCCAGCTCAAGAACAAATTTCATCATGACTTTAGTCTAATTGGTCATCAATGAATTATTCATCAATGAAGTCCTCATATGTGTTCTACTAGGGATACTTTACAAAAAAAAAAAAAAAAAATACAGAATTATTTTAATCCTTTTCATGATTACATAGCATGTCCTTATGTAAGTAAATACTGATATGGTTAAAAAAAAAAAAATAATCAAACTAAAATAAGAAACCAAAGTAAATAAAAAAAATAGAATTTATTTTTGTTTTTTTCATGTTTACAGTTCAAATGAAAGAGACTGGTTATAGAAATGTAAATATTTCATTTATAACTAAATTACTCCTATCCCTACATATTTACTAATTAATTGCCCTTTGATTGCAAATGTGTGAACAGGTATGAAATGGTTCAAAATTATAATTAATCTATATTTTAATGTTGAGGTTTTTCTGTTTATCTCGGTTTCTTTTCTTGTAATTAAATTGGAAAATTCGGATTTTTAGTTTAAACTCTAGGATGACCAAGAAAAATGAAAACAAAAAAATTTTTTTTTTGTTACATAGTAATTGTGTAATCATTTTTTATGGGTAATGTTCAATTTATGGATACACCTTCAATATACATATTTTACATAGACGATAGACAAGGCTGATTTTGGCTTTATTCTTTAGAATGAAAAATAAAAATTTTGTACTGTAACCTTGAAGGTTCTCTTAGCTTTGATGGAGTACAAGTACAAGTACACTTATACTTAACCTATTGTTGGGTAAAGTTGATCGCAGATTGATCTAGTCAACAGCCCCCAAATAAAACTATTAAGCTGAGGTTCGTAATGGGCCGTATTGCAGAATGGAGGAGGTGTTCTTTTTTAATTTCATTTTGAGTAATTCTGTGTATGGTAGTAATTGAGAATCACCAAGTAAAAATTATGTTGATGATATATGACGGTTATATTTAAATTTTTGATATTAATATCATTTTAATTGATATAGAAATGACGGATGACTTGCAAATTATCTACGAAAGCTGAACAATAAGGAAAAAAAATTTTTTTTCAATTTGTAATGTTCAATTTTATGTAAATGAAATGAATGAACTGTTATTTTTCAAGTAACGATAAGGTGCTAAATAGTTTTTTTTTTCGTGAAATAAAGCAACAACCAAAAACAGAAAAACAAAAATTAGAAAAAATGTCAAGTTTAAGATTTTTTTTTGTTGTTGACTAAAAACAATTTGGTCACATTTCAGGTTTTTTTTTTGGTTTTTTTTTATTGTTTTGTATTGAAATACATAAAAATTATAATAATAATAATAATTTCGTGATCACATTCTAAAAAGCATATTCGTGATTGCAATCATTATTGTTATTTTGTTGTTTCATTTTTCTTCATTGTTTTTTTGTTGTATTCAAATATTTTTCACTTTATGTTATTTTTCTGCTGTTGTTGTTTTCTGTTCTATTTTCTTTTCTGATGATTATTATGTGAATAAATTACTTTATTTGACCTTATCAAATCGAAAATCATAACATCAGTCAACTTTTACTTTTCAGACAAAAAAATAAGAAATCAACCCACTCCTATCCATCCCCTTTTCAGGAAAATAAAAAAAATACAGAGAAAATAAATACAAAAAAAAGGAAGTTTTTGTTTTCGTGATAAAATTACAGTGAAACAAAAAAAAAACAAAAAATTTTTTTTTTTTTTTTTTTGTACGGATGTAGAGTATGTGTGTATGTGTATTAAAATTTTGGATAATTAAATCAAGGCTACAACAGGTGAATTTCATGATTACTAGCTGTATGCATGGCATATACCCATACAGTGTGATATGTAGTATGTCAACTTAAGGATTTGGCATTCTGTGTGTTTCATACAGAATTGTGAACAGTGACCACCAAGAACGGTTAGTAGGAGCCCCCAATGTTAAATTGTATAGCGATTTAATGTAATTTTAAGGTCACGCTCTTTTCATCTTGTTTTTTTTTTTGTTTTTTGGATTTTCTTCTGATTTTCTTTTTTTACCATTTTCTGACATATAATTTTAATTACATTAATGTTTAATATTTTTGTAATTTTTTTTTTCTTTTTTTGAAGATCGTTAGCGATGGGGAAACATGAAAGTAAAGCAAAAAAAAAAAAAAATGAAAAATTACATATTGACCTTTTCTTTATTTTTCTTCTTCTTTTTCTTTTTTTATGTTAAACAAATTAAGAAATTCTATGTGCATACGTATGTACATATACAATTAAGAAAAATTTTTTTGTAAAATTAAGTAATAGCATTATTGCTTTAATGAAGGTTAATTTAATGCTTTGTAATTAGAAAAACACGTGGATGTTTTTTTTTAGGTCGATAGATCCTTTTTCATAGAATACACACTCTGAAGTAAAGTCATTACATTGCTGATAGGCTTATGACCTAATAAATCTATTTGGCTTCAATTTGTTCGATATGCTACAGGAATAAATTTCGAACTCTGGGATACATGATTGAATGGTGTTTTTTTTCTCAATGCATTGCCTTTGGGTAATTCTAAAATTATACCAAAAAGAGATTCCGAATTGATCATTTCATTCCTTTAAAAATCAATATAAAATCATCAAGGAGAAATCGAATCTTTTTGTTCAAAACTTGATTTTTTCTTATCTACTGATCAGGCTCAATTGAAATTTTAAACATTTTCAATTAAGAGTTACGTGAATATTCTTTAAAAAAATAAAATAGGTTGAAAATGATGATTTTCAGGATATTCAAAAATATTTCTTATTGTCCTGGGAATTCATTTTGCGTTTATTATTTTTTTTTATATATTTTTTTTTAAATCTACACACTATCCCCAAGACGGTAGATTTCAAGACGGTATCAGTTACCTTCCTACGATAAGCCAGTAATTTTTAAAATTCCCTATAAACCATATTATTGTAAAAATTTCAAAAATTCCATAATTTTGTTAAAATGCAAGAATTCACAGTAATATTTGATGATTTGTTAATTTTTCATTAACATCTTATCTCTGATAAATATCATCAAAATCTAAGATGGTCACTTCAGAATTCTTATCGAAATAGTTTAGAATTACCCTAAGAAAAGGAAACAAAGATCAATTTGATGTGAAATAATTTGAATATCTTTGTATGTATAATTAATGAAAATTCGGAAAATTCAAAAGAAGAAATTCCTTTTATTAACCTTTATTTTACCACATTTTATTCTGATTGTTTACATCTTGTATCAGGGTAAAAAAAAAAACAAAAAAAAATTTTTTTTTTTCTTCGTTTGAAATTTGAAAATCAACAATTTTGTTTACTTCATTTTCATAAAAATTTTAATTTTATGCTTAGAAAAAAAAAATACAGTTTGTTTTTCACCTTAAGGTATTTATGATACAGTGGAATTAATGAAAATAATTTTTTTTTTTTTTTTTTTTTAATAAAATATAAAAGTAACTGAAAAGTAGTTATTTTTAAAAAGTTGAAAAAATTTTTCCTTATTATAATTTTTTGCATCTTGACTTACAATTTATCCTTGTGGCCATGTAAAACTTCATCATGTCATAACAACTCTCAACTCTGATGCAGAAATGAATAAGAGAAAAAAAATTTTTTGTTTTTTTTTTTTTAACCCTAGGATGTATGAAATTATGCATTTGTATACAACCGCGTAAAAAATAATTCCTCTACTTCTTTATTCGTACATCATAGAGTTAAACATTTTCTTACATATAAAAAATTATTTAAATAAGAAACATAAAATACCACATACTTATAATTTTTAATTTAAATGTATAATAAATAAAATTAAAATAGAATAATGAATTTATTTAAAACAAGACATTTAAAATTAAATAAAAAAATAAAAATAAAAAAAAAAATTTTTTTTAAATATATCATAAATAAAATTGTACATAAATTGTGTGGGAAGTAATCGGTATACAGGATGTTTCAAAGGTGCTAAGTATATCATTAGAAATTTAACACTACAAATAGATCGTAATAACGAGATAAGGTTGGGGTGGGGAAATCTCAACGGTTCTGAATGTGTGTTTTTTTTTTTTTTTGCAAAATCCCCTGTATCTTCGTTGATCTTTCGTTTGTAGAGCAATAATGTGAATACCAAAATGTAAGATAATTTTTTTGTTCTTTTATTTGATATAATGTCCTAAATCTTTGCTGTCCTCTGTTGTAGAGCAATCATTGTGACTGAACAAAGGAAAATCTTTGACTTTTATTCGATATCAAAGGTTTTCACTCGACAAAAATACCATCCACTCAAGTCTACCAACCAACCATCAAAATACAATCCGATCACTTTAGAAGGTCATTGAGATTTTTCACCTATTCAATTTTTTAATTGTTTCCATATAAAAAAATTATCTATGATTAAATTTTTGATTATTTAGTACATGACGAGACACCCTGTATTTAAGAAAATACGAAAAGAACAAGAAAATATTCATTTTATATTCCATATTCAAATATATGTATATGTATTAATAAAGGGCTTTTCATTAATATGAATATGGTAATGTATACACGTTTACGTAAATATTAATGTATGTACGGGGGTGTTTAGATACTTTATGTATATAATGTAGGTTTGTATACATTCATATAGGTATTATTATATTCTTTATTTTTGTTTAAAAATAAAATATGAATTCTTGAAATGTAAACTAATTAAATGCTTGATTTTAATTAAATGCTTTATTTTGTATGCTCATTTGTAAATTATTATTCTATTTTTTTGCTTTTTGTATTTTTTTATTTATTTATTTATTTATTTATTTTTTTTTTTTTGTTTGAAATATGTACTTTATGTAGAAAAATGTAATGTAGCATATAAATTCAAATAGGTTAAATAAATATGTTTATACAAAACATTTTTATATGTTTATTTGAATAATGTAATCATATATAACATACATGTGTAAGAATAACATCCATATACATGCATACAAACATATAAAAATTGAAAGCGTTGATAAAAGGGATGTTATGTTGATGTTGTTGTTGCTCCTGTTACAGAAAAAAAGGTAACTCTTATAATTATTTATTTATTTTTGTTGTTATTGTTGTTGTTTTGTTTATGTCTTCCTTTTCATTAAAGATAAAATGAAATAAAATCATGTAAAACAAAAAAAAAAAGAAATTTTTTTTTCTCTTGAAAAATAGGTAAAATAGGGAAAAAAAGGACATAACAAAATATGGAACAAAAAAAAGAAAAAACAATTTTTTTTTTTGTTTTACATAAATTAAAAGTTTTTTACATAGTTTAAAAATAATGAATAAAGAAATAAATAAAAGATCATGTAAACAAGTAAAAATTAATTATAAAACACCATTAAGGATACGTAAGGATATGTATCTGTTTATCTATTACTTCATTGGTTCTTTTGTATACACCGGTAAAATAAAAATTATGAAATTTATGAATATTATATTTTTGTTTTTTTTTTTTGGAAAATGGAAAATTATTGCTTGGAAAGGAAAATTTATTAGATTTTAATTACTTTTAAAATGATATAAAAAAAAAAAAAAATTATAAACTATGTTTTATTTTTAATTAAAAATAATTTAAATTTTTCTATAAATTTTTATAGCATTTTAAATAGATATTTTTAGCATTCATATGTGTTGGTAATGGGCTAATTGTACAGAAACATAAAAATCAGTAAATTGTTGCCATATTTTCTTTTCTCTTTTCAACATTAAAACGCTTGAATAACACTTTGAAGGCTAATTTCAAGTTTTAAAATATCAGGACTCAAAAAAGGGACATCGTTTAAGGTTTCAAAACGCATTTTTAACGATTCTTATATCAATGGCACACATACATATAATTTTAAAATTCGTGGTATTGCTGGTATTGATACTAGCTGTAGTATCGAAATTCACAGTATAGACTTGACTTCAGCCACAATACTTTGGTATTATTACCAGAGTTGGAATTGTCTTGGGAAACTCATCAAGATTAAGGCCCTGGTTCAACACTATTGGCTGTCGCGCCAATGATGATCATGATGATGTTACCAGAATTATGATATTGAAATATGTAATACAGAATTTATCTGACTCACATGACTATCATAATTTAGATCTTACCAAACAAATTTATGTAACGTAAAATTATAATAGTAACATACTAATAAATAAAATGAATTAAATTTTCCGTAAACAGAATTATTATTGAATTTAGATTTATTTTAATAAGAAAATTAAATTAAAAATTTTTTTTGTGTTTTTAAATGAAAATGATTTTCTTATTATTTGTAGTCATATATCAATATGACGATTGTAATTTTTCCTTTTATTAAAACTTTGATTAACCACTTACTGAGCACATATCTATATATATATGTATATCTATGTGATGTTAAATTAAATGTAAATTTATAAGAAAAGTTTTAAATTAAATACAAATTTATTTTCATTGCTATATTGGAAAACTTTCGAACTATACATAAAATACATGTATGTATGTGTGCGGATATAAAATATCTTTGAAAGAATTTATTTTAATTTAATTTAAAGATTTACCATATCCATAAAATAAAAATAAAAAAAAATAAAAATTTACAATTTTGGAAATAAATACGATGTAAATATACTCATATTCTTGTACATACATATTTCTTATATGCAAATTTGGCTCTTTTAAATAATAGAATTAAAATGAACGCATATGTGCACATGACATGGGTATGCATAGCATACAATTTATATTCTAGTGCTAATATTGGTCGTATTATATTAACTTAAAAATTTATAGTTTGCCTTTTTTTATTTAAAA
The DNA here is from genome assembly GCA_963971155.1 of Anthrax anthrax. NCBI lineage: Eukaryota > Metazoa > Arthropoda > Insecta > Diptera > Bombyliidae > Anthrax > Anthrax anthrax. The sequence goes on from OZ020124.1 coordinate 2,595,902, forward strand.
AAAAAATATAAATAAATTTTTTTTTTTTGAAAATTTTTGGAAAATTCTTAGAGCATCCTTAAATCAGTATCCCATTTTGGTTTCTTTGAATTAAAAATTTAGAAGAGAATAGCAAAGTACAAACCAATTTAAAATTTTTCTCTATGACTTTTGATCTGAAATTATAAACGAACGCGTTTCATATTTTAAAGATACTTATCTCAATCTACATAAATAATAGTATTGGTTAGAGTCGAGCCGGTTTTAGAGAGATCATTGAATAGATTGTTCAACTTTATTCTCCTTGGCTAGGACGTATTATCAAATTTTGAAAACGAAAATTATGGGCATGTTAAAAAATGTATTACTATGACATTAGGACGTATTTGTAGGCACGTTGAAAAATGCATTACTATGAAATTTTTACATACTTTCTCGTTCATTGGATGAATTCACAGATAATGTTTGCAATTTATACGCGAATATGTACACAAACATACAGGACATTCGCGTATGTATGCTGTGTATATTTTGTACGTTATGTAATTGTACAATCAGATTTTATTTAAAAATTGAAATATTCGAAAATTGTAAATCATGATACCATTTCATATGTAACATATTTATTGATTTCTTTGTTTTTTTTTTCTGGCATGTTTTCAATTAATAAAGTTTTCTGTTTTTTTTTTTTTTTTTGTAAATTTTACATCAAATTGGTTTTAACTTTTTGTTTTTAATTCTTAAAAATTTTCTTTTTTTTGGCTTTTAGCAATTTTTAAATGATTGATTTGTGATTTATATTTTTTGGTACAAAATAAAAAAACAAAAAATATAGCAGAGTCATATCGATATGGTTGTTCATATAAGAAAATTTATTTTAAACTGTTTACATGTATTCTGTACCATTTTGTACATAATCTAGCTACCATTCTACATATCATGAAAATCTTTGGTATTTTTCTTTTTAATCAATATATTTTTGTACATACAAACAAAACAAGTGAGGTTTTTCTTCTTTACATTCGAGACTATGCACATCGCATACAATCAAACATTTTATTTGTCTTATTTTCACATAAATTATATATCATCATTTATATCCTTCATATCATATGAAATTTTGTTTTTTTTTTTTTTTTGTTTTTTTACCATCCTTTGGCACAGATACATCATACAGAGAGAAATTGTTTATCATAAGAATGGAACAAAAAATGATGGGTAAAAAAAAAAAATAAACTAATAATTTATTTTTCACTGTGGTACAATTTCTGTCGATCAAGAAATTCGATGAGAAAAAAAAAACAAAAAAAAAAAAAACTGAGACAAGTGTGTACCAATAAAAACAATAACTGGTAAACAAAAAAAAAAAAAAAAAAACATTCTTATATTGCTTAGATTGATGTATTTATTCACTGTGTTTTTTAAGAGAATAAACAAAAAAACAGGACATTTTTAACTTGAATTTCGTATATGTCCTTATCTATAGAAAATTCATATATTGAGTACATAAATGTAGTATTTTGATTTATCTAACTTCATATCAACCTCTTGACTTTTATAGATAAAAATTTCAGATATCATTTGTCATATAATGTTTTTTTTTTTTTGTGTTTTGTTCTATATGTGATATCCCATTCATCTAAGTATCTATCTATCTAGTATAAAATACACTGTTTATTTTACAGTGATTTTTTTTTGTTTTTATTTTTTTTTAGTTTACATGTGTACGTACGTTTATGTGTACAAGAACATGTTGCTATAAATATATTATGAAGCACATTGTGTTAAAGATATAATGTATGTATGAATGAATGATTCATGATTATTATATAAAAGGAACCAAAAAAAAAAAAAAAAAAAAAACAATTTTTATGTGTTTGGAAATTATAAACGTTTTTTTTTTTTTGTTTTGTATTATTAAAATGGTCAAAAAAAAAAAAAAAAATTAAATGGTTAAATGTTTATTTTAAGTTTTAAGATGTACTTAAAAAAATAAATGTCATGAAATAATAATAAATAGCATCTCTAAGATATTATTATCTATATACATGAATCTTTTTAAATCCTTTTTATGGACATCTTTTATATCTGGGTGTGTATCATCATCATCATCATCATCGACACAACAGCTCAGATGGGAGTCAGAGCTTAATAATCGTGATGTAATCCTTTATCCAATCCATTATGGATTATGAACCACTGAATTTGTTAGAACAGAAAACAAACGTAATTTTTGTATGCTAGGATAGAGTATAGAGCTTAGATTGATCAGTGGTTCTGATTTCTGAGTTAGTTGCTGTCAGCTATTGTAGATTCGATCAATATTGCTAAGCTATAAACTAGAAAGCTGGTCAACGATAAACGAACGGGAGGGAGGGGGAGGAGGGAAGTGTTTATGTGTGTGATAAACGATAGAAAATATGATTTTTTCTTTATTTATTTGTGCTTAACATCAACCTCAGAACCATTACATTTAGAAGCCAATACTCTGTCTATTAAGCTACTGAACCTCATTCATATGTGTCCCATACGAATTCGAGACTAAAACATAAATTATCTGATTTTTTTAAATTTTATGAATAAAAATAACATAAAATGAAAACAATTAAGTAACTTAATGAATGGCCACGTGATTGGTTAAAACAATTATTAATTCTATCGTCAATAAGATAAAAAAAATTCATTCATGCTCAAACATTTTTTGTAAAAGAAAAATTTAAAAAAAAACCGGAAAATTTTCTAACAATAAAAAAATATCTGATGGTTACATAATGGTTCTGGCATTTATTGAAATGATTTAGAAATTTTTTTCTTCTTCTTTTTGTTAATTATAAACAATGACCATTGATATAATAAATTGATTATAAAATATCGAATTAAATATTTTCTCATTGGAATTTTTTTGACAATTCTTTTAAGAAATTAGGCTTTTTCGTAACATAACCTTCATAACATACATAGTTCATTATATTTCTGTCAAAATTTTTTGCACAATTAACATAAAATGGTTATTTTTTTTTTTTATATTTTTTTTTAGGCAAATTTTATTATCCCAATGGCATTGAAATTTTTTTTATTATTTTGTGATTAATATTTTTTCTGCCTTTAATTTTAATGGCTATTATGAGATATTTCACATACTGTGGCTGAACACAGTAAGTACATGTTTTCAAGGATACAAAAAAAAAATTTTTTTTTTTTTTTATTTCATAATACGAATAATTATAATAAAAAAAAGAAAAGAAAATTGCTTTTTAAGGCCTTTAATACTAATTAAGAATGTTGAAAAAGACTCAATATAATTTTATGTTTTTTTATTTTCATATTTTATTTGATGATAACATGACAGCTAAACGCAAGCTAAGAAAAATGGTTTTCTTTTTGTTATTCTTTGGTTTGCTTATTGTTGCCAAATTTCATGACCTTGATTTGATCCAGTTGTATTGAGTAATTTATTGTGTTTTCAAAAAAACAAAAAATTTTTTTTCTTATTTTTTTTTTTTTGTAAACCCATCTACCGTGTTAAGAGGGGATTACCTGTTCATTCATTCATTCATTTTGGCTCCACAGTCCTGGCTAGGGCCTTCGTCCTAAATTTAAAAGATAGCTCGTCCATTTGCCTCTATCCATTACAGCTTTTTTCCAATTCATTATTAGATTTTTTTTTTTGAAATTCTGCCGCACTTCGTCCCACTTCCAGGGTTATCTGTATTCTCTGTATAAATAAAAATTGAAAGAAAAAAACAGAAACAGAACTTTATCCTTGATAACTAGATACATAGGTGAATACACAAAATTTTATTTAATGCATAAAATTGCAATTGATATCATTATTATAAATTCTGTATGATAATTTAATTATTAAATATTAATCATACATGAGATTTAAATTTTGTATACAAAATATTTAATTAAAAAGAATAATTAATGAGGATATGTTTTGCAGATACTATTAAAATTATTAACTTGTTGTTATATTCATTTTGTGCCAAATATATACAGTATGGTATGATAGAATTGAAAATACAGATGTACAACATGTGTACTATTCGTATTTGGTAATTGTGGTTTGAGGATTTTCATTTTAAATAAAAATTTCATATAATTACTTAAATTTATGATGAATTTTATTTAAAAAAAAAAAAAAAAGTTGCTACACGTGTAATTAAAATAAGTACATAATTTTTTTATTTCATTAAAAGTTATGAAAAATATTCATGTCTATTCCGTATATTTGTGATCTGAACGAGTCTATCCATGGACATTCAGATGATGATTGGAGATCTCTGGTAGTTGAATAAAATCAATGACTTATTAGTCCAGTCTTGTGGGACAATCTTCAGAATTTTTAAAGCTTGATAAATTCTTACCCAAATTTGTTGAAATTTTATTTCTGAACAACTTCAGCTCATGCATCTACAGGTTAACGTGGATTTCGAACCACTGAAGTTGTTAGAACTGTGATGTTGGTGATACAAATAAACGATGAGAAATACGATTTTTACTTAACTCGTCTGTTCCTGTATTAAACAGAGGACTCATTGAATTCAAAAACCAATACTATGCCTATTAAGTTACTGCATCAACTCAAACCTCCAATATTTCGAGTATGTGTTAGTAACAAAAATTTGGGTTTTTATTACTCATGTACATTTTTTTGTTGTTGTTAAGAAATCGAAAAATACTTCACATACATGAATTAATCATTTTTAATTATAACATTTCATTGTTTATTTTCATTATAGTCGATTATTAGCTTTTTTAATGTTTTCTATCCCTAAACTTTTGTTATTAAATAAAATTTAATTGTATATTTAGGTATTTTTTTTTTTGTTTTTGTATATAATTCATATTAACGATGATCTATTCATACAGCCAGCGGCATAAAAATAGTACGCGTGTATTTGAAAAAATTTGGAAAAAAAATATTTTTTTTAATATAACAAAATATCGAAAAATAAATAAACATGTATCGAAACTAAAAAATAGAAGACATACAGAATTATTTGGCCATTTCACAAAAAATACAAAAATAACCACAAGAATAATAAAAATACAAAGATATAAAAATTTTGTACAATTATTTATGGCTTTGACTATCACATATACTCGTACATTAAATTTCGAATACTTTACATACACATTTTGACAATCGAATGACCACTCCTTTAATAATGGTATCATAATGACATCGTACAATGTGTAGAATTTGATAATTTACATGGATTTTTAGATTAAAGTAACCTCATACAAAATTTTACATGGTCCAACATGGGCTTTACACACAATGATTATCTTTTAGCTGCTTATACCTATACTTGTTCCTATATATCCTTTTTATATGTATGTAGATATTCATGGTGATATGTTTTACATGTTTAATATACACATACATACATAAACATGTACATATGTGTACATATAATATGCTTAGCATTTGATAGAAATGTTTTGTATGTGGCAACAATAATTTGTATAATATATTCATATGTACATTAAAATCCATATTAAATAGAACCGTGTAGTGGTCATATAACACATATTTGCTTTCACAACATTAAACATGTACATACATATTTTGTTTCTATTCATATGTATGTATTTTGTTGTATATTTTATCTGATTAAGGTAATTATAACGTATAAGCCCCATTACCTACGTATTTTCAAATAGTTTTGTCCATTTAATTCATCTAACACTAAATGCATTATGTTCCAAACAAAAAAAAAAAATAAATAAATAAAATGATAGCAAGGATGAATGTGTAATTGTATGTCCACAAACACTGTGTATCGAAGCAGAATGTATAGATGTGTTTGTACGAACAGTAAAATGACTAATTTTAAATACAAAAAAAAAAAAAAATAAATAAAAAATTAGTAATTGTAGTGCATAAATAATCGCTTACGTTAATTACGTACAATCTGTAATAAATATGAAATTGTACGTATAAGGATACATTGAGAATATGAAATTTGATGAACGTACATGTATCGCTATGAAATTTTGTGGTCGAATCGTGTTGTATAAATTTTCGAAAAATACAAAATTTTTGATTAGGATACGAAAATAACGGAAAACTTACGTATTACGATGTACCTACATAAAAGCATAGAATAGAATGCGGACTATTTATGTTGAAGGCCTAGCAGATCCGTTTCATGCTACGAGTACGTTATTTTACATTAAACACTAATGTGGACCCGTCTATGATACGCATGTTGTCATAATTTTTCTACTTAATTAGAAACCTAATTCAGAATGATGTTGGCTATAATTCATTACAATTTAAAAACTAATTAAAAACATGTTAATATTTTAAAAATAAATTTTTTAAAAAAATTTTTTTACAATAATTTTTATGTCTGCATAAATCACTTCAACTCAAAAAAAAGGAACAAAAAATCCTGTAAATATTATAAAAATAATTCATGCAAAAAAAAAACAGAAATTATTTTCATCCTGTATGTATCGGATCGATGAGTTCCAAAGGTCTAAATACCGCTTCGATGCAAAGTTTAAAATTTCAAAATTCTAGTACTTAAAACGGCAACATCGCTTAATGTTTCAAAATGCATCTAAAATGCATTAATTAATCAACTAGCGTGTCATGAATTTTTCTGACATTCACTCTAATTTTGTTTTTATCAAAGCAATACTGTCGCATCAAAAAATTTTCTTTTAAATTTTAAAACTCATCCTGTACGAATTTTAATGTTTAATACGTATATGCCACATTTATCTTTTCATTTTTCAAAGTTTAAAAGAAAATTTCTTCTTTAAAGAACTTTAGGAAAAAAAAAAAAAAAAAACATTTAAATTTAAACATCACATCAAAAAGTACAGAGAAAACATGATACTATCCTGTACATAGATTTGGACGTCTTTTTTTTTGTTGATTTTACTTTTTTTACCATTCCATGAGAAGTAATTAATGCTATTCCTTAATTCTTGCATCATTGCATAACTTTGCCAAAAAAAAAGAAAAATAAAAAATTTATTTTTACGTTTTCAAAGTTTTTAATTACATTTGATATTAAGAAAACTTGTTTATACATTTTATTCTTAAAGAAAGAATTTTTTTTTTTTTTTGAGTAAAATTAATCATCTAACATATCCTTTTAAAAATAAATTCCGGCTAAAATGCATAAAGTGAATTAAATTTTAATAAAATTAAAATGAAAAATAATTATTTATCAACGTACATATATAAATGTATCTGATATAATTTAGTTTTGGTCTGTTTTCTTTTGCTAAAACTTTTTGTCTTAAGAAAAAAAAATTTTTTTTTTTTTTATTATGAATTTATTATTTTTATGTTTGCAATAAAAAAAAAAACAAAATTCAAAATTATTCGAAATGTTCGTTAATTTTTAATTTTTTTTTAATTGAATAAAAAATTTTCTTTTATTTTTATTTTTTGAAAATTTTTAAGACTTTTAGAAGATTTTCATAAATAAAATTAAAAAATTTTCCTTTTCACTTAAATGAAAAAAAAAAAACAAAGAAATAAAGTTTACATTTTGGGTTGTGGAATCAAATTTTGATATTTTGAAAACATTGTTTAAATCATTAAGAAAAAATTCTAAAAATTCTAATTTCTCCCCTGAAATGAGATTAATGCACATTATTTGATTATTTAAGGGTTGTGTAAGTTTTTGGGAAATTTTTTTCTTGAAGTTTAATGAATTTGAACACATTTAGAAAGAAATTTAGTAAAAAACCAAAAATCTATCTATACTAGGCGGCAATTTACATCTATGAGGCTGACCATTTTTTTCTTTTCTTTTTTTTTTAAAGGGCTTGGAAGCAATGGAAGTTTAGTGTGTGATTCAAATTTTGACACAATGGTTTTTGCGCTTCAGTTCCAGAGATTTTAGTCTCAAATATGCCGCTCTTTGACAAACGTTAGGAAGATTTGATGTTGATGACGATGAGACCTCAAGACCGTTTTAAAATAAACCATCGATTTTAATTTTGATTTGTTCAAAAAAAAAAAACAAAAAAAAAAAAAATCGCAGAACATTTTCCACTTTTTCCACAAATAGCTCAAAATATAACACATTTTATTTTAGTACATTGCATTAATGTATATCCATATCATATCAATGTAATCTGTAATTAAAATCATGGTAGTGTTCTCATTAAAATTCAATTCAAAAATGAACTGGCATAATATTGCAATACCATATACTATGAATACACTTATAAACATTTGTATACACGGCATGTTGCACATATACATTGTGTACATGAATATACGTATGTATATAGGTATAATGCAAAAATTTTATATGAATAAATTATATTCTTTCAAAGTATTGTATGTATCTGTATATATAGATAAATTGTTTTATATATGTATGTACATACTGGGTATTAAAATTTATCTTCCTTCAATACTTTGGAAAATTTATAAAATAAAATGAAAATGATAAAAGAAAATCAAAAAAGGTATGGTAATAAAATGTTATGTAAAATATATACAAACAAATGTTGCATATTGTAAATGTGTGTATGCAGTATTTGGATATGCAGTTTTAAGTTTAAGATTGAAATACTTATATAGATACATATTTACATAATTTAAGAATTTAAAGTATATAAAGATTTATTTTTTTGTTTATTTTACTTTGATTTTTCCTTAAAGCTAAGAAATCAGTTTTTCTACATTTTTTTTTTTTTTTTTATGGGAAAATTCTTAAAGCAAAATGAAAATTTTGAAAATATTTAAAATATTGATTTATTGGAATTTTATTGGAAATTGTGTGAAAATAAGGGAAAATCATTTTATTGTACTGGATCATTCACATTGAATCATTCAATTTAAATGAAATGGAAGATCAAATAACTCATTTACTCATTTAGTTATTCAATCATTCTCTTAATATTAAACCTATCCATATATACTGTAATAATTTTCATATACATATGTACATATGTACATTCTGTATGATCCTTAACAAATACCAAATTTATTACATACATACAATCATTGAAAATACATTGAATTTATTTTATATAACCCCATCAATAAAATATTTAGATACATGAGAATTTTATTAAAATGTTAAATTATTATTATCTTAAAATCTGTATTTAAACATTAACGGATTAAGTATTTACATACAATTTAAGTAATATTGAACATTTTAAATGTGCTTACAAAATTTTCCCCCCCAAAAAAGTAAAAAAAAAAAAAACAAAAAAATATGTAGTACATATTCATTCATGATGTCTACATATTTTATGTAGTAAATGTTTTATATTTGTGTTATATAATAGATTTAATCAATATTTATGTGCATTCATGTATGTATGTATATCATTTAATAGCAATGATTTAAGAATTAGAAATAAATTTCATCAAAATATTCTAAATAATGAAGAAATAAAATTTAAAATATTTCACCCTAGAATGCATGGATTATGTACATATCATGTACATGGAAAATAATACTGTGATTTTCAAAATCCGTCTCGATGTAAAATTTAAAGTTTCAAAATGTTGGCACTTAAAATGGCAACATCGCTTAAAATTTTAATAAGTATTGGCAACGCATTAATTCAGGCAAATGACGTATAATGAACATTTTTGTGATGCAATCAATCAGTAACAATGCAATAATTTTTGTATCAAAATCGTATTATATTGCATTATAAAGTTTTGTTTGACATTTTGAAACTCACTGATAAGTTTTTTGTTTTTTATTTGTACAAATTTAGGGTTAAAATCAAGGTAAATATGAGAAATTTTCCAAGATTTCCATAATTATTTAGTTTAAAATTATAATAAAAATGACATTGGTCGCTTGACTTTTCAGCCATTCTTAATAAAAAATTTTTTAATTGTATATAATAAAGGTAATTTTCAAAAGGGCTGTCAAAAACATTACTTGAAATTAACTTACATTTTAATATAATGAAATTAATTCATACAGCATTCAATGCATTGTATTAATTAATTGTACTCACTTAAGTATGCAATGTAGGGATTGCTCTATTGTTTGTCCTTTTTAGTCTGTATTATAATTATTTGTTACTTTATAAAATCACATATTACAAAACATTATTTTCATGTACATGATTGTTTGTCACATCAACATGCATATAATGATTGCTCTTAAGGCATAAAGCTTTTGTTTGATGTGCTTTTTAATACTGACAGGTTCATATATACATATAACAATGTAAACAAATATTAATAACATGATATTTATACAAAACAAAATAATTATATTACATTTATAAAGGAAAGTGTCACAAAAATGTCAAAATAAAATTTATTTATAAATGTTATATACAAAGTATGTATTTGTTTTGGAATTGATTGAATTTTCTGCATGATTGACAATTTATATAATTCAGATTTAAAATTTTTCATTAAAATTTATGTGTGAATCAGAAATGAAATGATTATGACATTGTTAATGAAATTTGTATAATTTAATAACAATACACATTATAATACCGGATAAATCATATAATGAAGAAGGGGAGGGGAAAAAAAAACAAGAAGTCAAAAAGTTTTATAACACATAAATGACATATTTAATTAAAAAATAATTATTTTGAATAACGAATTTTGGCCGATGACAGTTGGATTGTTAACTTTTGCTTATTTACTTGATCTTTGTTTTTCTTGAGTGATGAGAAGGGATTATTTTCTGAAATGAGTCGAGTCTTAGCCTTCTCTCGATAGTCGATAACCAATCTTTTAACAGCTAGTATTGTTCAATTATTGCATGCTCAAATTTTGAAGCGTCCGCTTAAAATAGCATTTCCCTGATTTGATTTTGGTTTGGTTTACCTTTTAGCCCTTTCTTGACTACATACATTCATATTTCAAATAAATTTGAGCTCTTGATCAAAAAAATATTAATAAAAATAAAAAACAAAACGAATAATTTTTTAAAATAATTTTTAAATTCTTCTTCTTCTTCCTTATAGCACTTCAGCCCTTTATGAGCCATGGCTTTTCTTACGATTTCACTTCCTTTGGAAAATATTCAATACGTAAAATTTTACAAAAAGAAAAAAATAAATATAAAATCGACATTTTCATTTAAATACAGAGTATTAATTTTCCAGGATTTCACAAAAAAGTATTTCTGAGAATATTTTCATATAATGTTTGTAATTTAATTTAAATTAAATGAAATAAATAAATAAAATGAATATTAATTGGAAAATTGTGAAAATTTATTGAATTCAATACAAATGAAAATTATTTGCAAATAATGAAGATAAGATAAAAAATGTGACAATAAACATAAATTAAATTAACAAATACTATGAATTTTATGCAATTTAAATAAATATTTAAATTTTAAATATTTATAGGATACAGATTTTATTTATAATAAAATTTAAAAAATTTTTGTTGCAAATTTGAATAAATCGTTTCTTTCACATGAATTATTAAATTTCAAAAGAGAGAGAGTGAGCGAGAGAGAGAAAAAAAAAAGATAATAAAATCAATTTGAAATTCCTTAATAAGTGTTTACGATTTCACGCATTTTCAAATTTAACGAGCAATAAAAAAATTTTTTTTTTTTTCCATTCATTTTAAAAACATTTTATAAGAAAAATTATCTTCATTTATGTTCGTTCCTTCCGTTGTTATTGTTGTTGTTGTTGTTTTTATTTTATTATTCTTATACTCTACACTTTAATTGTCTAAAACTCGCAATAAAAGTTTTAAGTACCCTAGAGAAAAATTTGTTTACGTGATCCTTAAAGGTTTTTTTTTTTGTTTTTTTGGAAAATTTTAGATTTTTTTTTTTCGTCTATGTGTTTTTTTTTTGTACAATGTAAAATTGTTTTAAAGTTAATAAAAATAAATAATGTATGTAAAAATGTTTAGATACATTTGTAGATTCAAAAAAAACAAAGTATCTCGTAAAATAAAATTTTTTTTTCCTGGATTACATTATAAAATGTGTGATTTACATCCATCCTACAAATTTTTTTTTTTTTTATTTATTGTGGTTTTCATTTATTCTAATTTTATTTTGTACATAATTTGTTTTTAAATGTTCGTTAAATACTCATGTTAAAGCGATTTTACAATTTTATGTAACAATTAATAAGCCATTATATTGCTATTTGGAATGTGTATATCTATTTTGTTGTTGTTGTTGTTGTTGTTGTTGTAATAAATGAAAATGAAATTGGCTTATTGGCTCAATTGTGATTTTTTTTTTTATTTTTTAAATTTGATAATTTCCTTTGTTTCTAGAGTTAAATTTAATGCCAGAACCATATTAGATCTGTAAAGTAACGTAATGTAAAGTAAAGTAACTAGAATCATAACAGATCTTTAACGTAATAATCAAGTAAAGTAAAGTATAACATGCGAAACTGTATAATCAATTGAGTTCATCCATAATGTACGCAAAATTTCCGGTTGTTCAATTTCGTCAAGTTTAAAATGTCCTTTGGCCATAAAGTAACTTGCTGTTATAGAAGGGTTTTTTTTTTAAATTTAAAACAAAAGTGATTTGGACATCTGTAAATTATTCTCGGTAAATTTTTTTACTTTCACTTTACGTAAGTTTACGTTTTCATTATGGCCAATCAGTTAGATACACACTATTACACAACTGAAATGTTGTGTAAACAAAATCGTTTTTTTTTTTTTTAAAATTTATTTTATGAAATTTAATGCCAATTTAACAAAACAAAAATCTGCAATACTGTCAGACACACAAAGTCTTCTGGTAATTTTTTATTTAAAAATCTTTGATTTCAAAAAATAATTAGCTATAGCGACGCCAATGAACCTATCGACCTACTCTACATACACAGGACACAAAAAAAAAAAGAAAAAAGAAAAAATTGGAAATATGTTTTTAATTACACATAATACATTTTTAAATTTTTCAAAATTCAATAAATCATTATTTAAACACAAAAATAAATAAAATTAATTGCATTTGAAAATTGTTTTGGGAAATCTCTTAAACTTTATTTAAACAAAAAAACAAAAAAAAAAAAATATGTACTTTGTTTTTAAAGGAAAAAAAAAATTTTTATAAATTTTTGCCAAATCAATTTTCAAAATGTTTCAAGGAAAAAAAAAAAAAAACAAATCGGAGCCATCCGGGGGTGAAAATTAATGGACACATGACAAACATGATAACATACAATGAGTACTTCCTTGTTGCATTCAAATGGTGTTTATGAGAAATTAAATCTGACACTCAAACATTGTCGTGCGCTACATGATATATTTTATATACCTGTATATCTTCAGGACAGATAAACAAAGTCTATGAGTACGTAATTGACAGTTTAGTGAATTTTAAGAGAAATAACTATACATACGCATGATACCTATAAACATATTCAAAATAGCGTTAAAATATTTAATGGCACAAAAGTAATTAGAACATTCTTTCAACTGTGAATTTTCTTACGAAAGCAAAAAATAAAAGAAGAATATTTATAAAAAAAAAAAATAGAAGATTACACAGCAATGATTAAAAATAAGATTGAGAATGTTTGCTTTTTTTTTTAATTTTATTTTGCCTTTTTTGCTGAATTATAATAAAATAGTTTAAAAAATAAAAAAAAATTTCCCTTTTTTGTTGTTGTTGTTTTTAAACACTGCATTGCACCTTAATAAGAAGCAAAACATCTTATTTAAGGTGCAATGCAGTGCTTAAAATATGTAGATATATTTTTTTGTTTTTTTTTTTTTGAAAATCTACAAATAAATGGGCGACTTCATGATGTGCGAAAAACAAAAGAAAAACTTTTTCTTATTTTGTTTTTTTTTTTTTTATTTAAAAATGAAATACAAAATAAATACAAGAAAATAAAACTATGTACGTATGTACGAGTATTTATGGGGTAAACTGATAAACGTTTTTATTAGATAAATGAGAACTTTTAAAAATTGTACAAACTTTTAATAAAAATAATAAAAAAACAAAAAAAAATTCCAGACAAAAAAATCTACAAAAAAGAGAAAAGTGATAAAGAAATATTAAGACAAGATATTTTTGTCTTATATATGAACTGTTTTATTTTGTTCTTTAACACAATCACGTATACATATCCGTTGCATAATTTTTTGTTTGTCTATGTATATGGTCTTTTAGATGTCGATTATTATTTTTTTTTTTTTTGTTTTGGTTTTATCATGCAATTGTAGATACTTGAAAAAAAAAAAATTCCTGTTTTTCTTTTCTGTTACATATTAGAAAATTGCAGATAAAAAGAAAATTTGTTTTGTAAGCAATTTTAACTTGAATGGGTTTTTATTTTACAAAGTATACAACATCTGCTTGTAAATATCAATGTACTGCTGAAATACATTTTTTAACTTAATTAAAAAATAAATAAATAAAGAAAATTCGACAATTTTCCAAAATTGGAAAATTCTTAATGATAATTTAGATCTCATTTTAAAAAATCTGTAAAATGTACTTTAATCATATGCATGTGTGAAGGCTTGAAATCCTCATGTAAAGCATACGAATCACACATGTGTTCATGATTATGAAAATGATTCAAGGCTGTGTCCCATTTTAATGTCATTTCATTCTATTCATCATTTCAGCTTTGACAACAAATTGGCGACAAAATGATACCTCCTAAAGTATGAATGTTACATACCATTTTAAACAATAATTTAAATTCTTTAAAGACCCATTATGACGTCATGTTTCATTTGCTAAAATTGCAATATTATTGCCTTTCATATATTTTTATCCTGAGTTTATCAAATAATTCATTTTGAAAGGATAATTATTAAATTACATTCTCATATGAGATTTTATACAAAATTACAGATTTCATAGAAGTTAAAAATTCTGCTGCTTTTAACAGAAATTTATCAGAAATCATCGTAAAATTAATACTATAAATAAATTACTAAATATGGCAACATGGTTCAAATCCAGACAATTTTTACACAGTTAGTATAAATAATCAGTAAAATTTTATATTATTAAAAAAATTTAATTAAAAACTGCGTACTATGACAAATGAAAAGGATTTAAAGGATATCAAGTAGAAATCATAAAATCTATATTAAATAATAAAAAGAAATATTTTTTTTTTTGATATTTTTATTTGAATTTTTTTTTTAAACAAATCAAAAATTCTGATATTGGAAAAAGTCATCGAAAAATTCATCGTTTTCATTTTAAATTAAAAAAAAAAAATATTGAACAATTTTTTTTTTTCGCACAATCAATTGATAAAAGTATTTAACTAATATGTTTTTCGAAAACAATAGATTGTCCTTTTTGTTCAATTTCGTATTACATAAACTCTCTCGAAATACGAACATCATACAAATTATTTGATTTTTTTTTTGTTGATTTTCGTATTTATTAATAAGAACATGATTCTTTGGTATTTTACGTAATTTTTTTTTTATTTTTTTTTGTTAATTAATAAAAACAATATAAATACGTTAAATTTTGAATGACTAGCAATATGCATGCATATGCGCTTATTCATATTATTTACAAAAATATTTATAAATCAATATAAATTTTGTTTTTGTTTTTTTTTATTTCAATCTATTTTATGAAAAATTTCAAAAAAGGACGAAATTGAACCCAATATCAAAATTCAATGATATCCTGAAAAAAAAAAAATTTTTTTATTTTTTTTGGTTTTTATAAAAATCATGAATAATAAAAAAGAACATCTACAAAAAAAAAAAAAAAAAAATGAAAATCTACACCAGTTATTGAATTTTTCAAAGTCCAATATGTATTAAAGAAAAAAACAAAAAATTAAAAAAAAAAAGTTTTAGTGCATTAACACTATCGTAAAGTAATATGGTGAATATAAATTTTTGATTTTCAATTTTATATAAAAAATTTATAGCAAAAATATTTTTATATAATTCATTTTTTTTTTGTTTTTTTTTTGTTTTTAGCATAGTCATGTGTATTCTTATGGAGAAAAAAAAATTTAGCGTTGTTGTCATATTATCATTTGTATTACTTTCGTGTGAGTTTTGTTGTTTTCGTTTAGAAAATAAAGAAAATTAGCAATTCAACAATGAGTACTGATTCAAATTGAACGGACAAAGAATGAGAAGAATCATTCATTTAAAATACAGGTGACTATACTTTAAAAATGAGTTATATTTTTATACATTAAACCAATGTGTACATAAAATGTATTGATTACGTACATACATATATTTTTTTCATTTGTACATGTTATTATATGCGGGTACTAGAATTATGAAAAATGCTTTTCCTTACAGATCCTCAAAGGAATAATTTTTTTTTTTTTTTTTTTTTTGTATGTATACGTGTAGTTATTGCAATATTTTATATGTATAAATATAAAAAATAAATTCTACATGCACATGCAAGTACACAGAAATTGTTGGAATTCTACAAAAAATAAAAAAAAATAAAAATAAATACGAAATTTTTTGAATCACTTATCAAAATCTATATTAATCCAAAATTCAATGTAATATAAGGTTTTCAAGTGAGTTCAGTAAAACATTCAAAATTTTAAGATAAAAAGACCAATTACTTAACTATATGGAAAATTTTTTTTTCTGATATTTGTATAAACGTAGGCCTCTTTTCAAAATGCAGTAAAATCGCATTACTGCAATGTATTGATTTCTACAAAGTCAAATTAGGAAATGTTGTAAATTACAGTGACAAATTCATAAATTTCGAAACATATTGATCCGATATCAATTGAATAAAATTTTTTTAATCAATACCAGGAAAATATGCAGTATGACAATATTCACATGCGTACATTTGGATATTTTACTATTATATCGATTAAATACATGTATTTAATACTAATTGACAATTAATGAATTTTAATGTTAAGCCATAAATAACAGGTCAAAAAATAATTATGTAATTAGCGGTTAAACAGGTATGGAATTATTGATTGTTAATGAGAAATAAACTAAAACAGAATGTAATACGTATAAATATGGTTTTAAATTGGTTAAATGAATTTAATTCCATGGGAATGTGTTGCAAATGCATGATAATATTTTTATAATAATGTAATGGGTATACAAACCTAAACCCTAGGATGTATAAATAAAACAAAAAACAAAAAAAAAAATTTTGTTTCACATGTAAATTGAGGTTTATAAACAAAAACAAAATAAGTCACAACTTGTGAGCTAGATTTATGCGTATGTTCGTGCATCCATGGGTTAGGTTTTAATTTATTTAACAGAAAATACTTCATATCAATCTTGTACAGATGTTTTATGTATCACTAAAAATATTATTGTACCATAAAATATTGTACCAAAAATGTACCATATGGTAATTAAAGAAAATTAGTTACATATTTTTAAATATTCTTCTGTACATAGTCATCTTTACATATTTTTTTTATTATTTTTTTTTGTACAAAATATTCAAATATAATTTTCCACTAAAATTACATAATTAGAAAATAATACTTTGTACATTAACTAAATTGAAAAAAAAAAAAAAAACATTATTTTTTTCTATGTATTTTTTTCAAGAGAAAAAAATAAATCCTCAAACACACAGACATACAAATCCCATTTTATAATAAAATAAAATTTTCATTTTTTTATTTTTTTCATAAAAAGAAAATAACAACGAACAGAAAATAAAAAACGGATGTGGAAAAAACAAGGAAATTTTATAACAATTTTTTAAATATCAAAAATAAAAATAAAAAATAAAATGTTTAAAACTACTTTAAAACAATACAATTTTATATCTACGTGTGTGTTTTACCTTCATAAATCCTTTTTCATTTTTTACTTTTTTATTTTTTTTGTTTTTAATTTTGAAATTCATGAAAAATTTTACAATTTTAATTTAAAAAGTTAAATTAACATACAGTTTATATTGTGTGTATTTGTACATAATAAAAAAACAAAAACACATACATACGTTGATGAACAGAATATACTCGTAATGTGTAGGGTAGTCTACAAAACAAAAAAAAAAAAAAAAATTGAATTGCAAAGAACATTAAAGATTTACAATAAGAAGAAGAGAAAAATAAATAAATAAAAAAAAAATGAAAAATATGACAACAATGTAAGCAGAAAATCGTTTGGTTTTCCGGTTCGGAAATTCTTTTAGTTTTTCACAATTCTAACATTTTAAACAACAACAGAAAAAATTATTTGAAATAAAACGATAAATAAAAAACAAAAAAAGAAAAATAAGACTGAAATGGTTAAAAAACAGTCAGTAATGTTCACATGTTTATATGACGTTGTTTTTTGAGAACGTTAACTAGACGGACGTAAGGACATACATAGTACATACTGTGTACGTGTGTATACGTGAGTTTGTATTGATTAAATAAACTAACAATTTAACAATTTTAGATTTTACATTAGAATTTATACGTTTTATTTTAAAGTTTTCCTTTATAATATTTCGTAACAATGAGTCCTTATTGAGAAACCCCGTTTTTATTTTTTGCAATTTTTTATTTCAATTTAAAATTTTATTTCGTTTTTGTATTTTTTTCTTGGTTTTTTTTTTTATTGAAAAAATAAAGAAAAAAGATTATTTCGAGAATACATAAAGGAAAATACGTTAGCGTAATATTTTATGAGATATAATTGAAGATTTCATGATATAACAGAAGGAAATAATTTTTAATTGTGAATAAATAAAGCTTTTGAAATGAAAAGTACTGTTTTTTTTTTTTTGAAAATTATTTAAATTACTCTCATAGTGATCTTTTATACCATGTGAGATTTAAAAAAAAAAATTTAAGTTTGTTAATCCTTGGATGCACGGTTGGTTGCATGCAGTTGACATATAAAATGTTTTCTGTATACAAATGTAATTTTGGGATTCTTGGGACGACATGATAGAACGTGAGTTTGACTATTTATCATTGTTCATTGTACTCAATATACTTGTGGGTCATTTGTTTTAGTTCATCAATCGCAATTCACTTGTAAAAGAATATTTATTTATTTTTTATTCATTCATCTTAGGGTTAAATATAAAAATATGAAGTTATTTGATTTTTCTTAAATTTTTAGTTATTTTATTATGGCACATATACGCTTATATGTTCACAAAAATTTCTATGTACTCGTCAATTACGTATACATAAAAATGTTTATATACACGCAATGTATTTATTACATATATAAGATATATTTTAAATGCATATCTTATTGAAATTAAAATATTGAATAAATTTTCTACATATTGGAAAATTGTCTGAACTATAGACAATGAAATAAGCAATAATGATAATAATATGGTATTTTGAAACTTATTTCATCAGTGATTTAAACCATTAAATCACAGTTGAATGAAAACATTTAATTGTATATATAATATTGTGTATATGAACATACATACATATGTGGAAAATGTACATACATAAAACAAATATTTATCTATTTATATACAAATATTTTAGATACACAAATTTCAAACCACAATAAATATATCATTTTCCCATGATAATACATATGCGGTAATACGTAAATTCTTAATTTATTGTTTATGAGGCTATCATTTGTATTTATATAATATTGCATTGTACACGTAAACGTATGTTTTTGGGTAATGAAAAATTCATTTTACCATATTAGAAAATAAAGAAAATTCTAGAAATTAATGTTAAATTTAATTTAAATAATTCTTCTTAGAGAACTCAATTAAATGCATTCGAAAATTTTAATTATAACATAATTAGTATAGAATTTAAAAAAAATAAATAAATAAATAAAACAAATGTTGCAGATACAATTTTAATAACCGCAGATCATATTTATTGGCTCAACCCTGAGATTTATGTATGGGCTTATAAATTTTCTTATGAAATTTTCATGTATAAGGATAAATTAAAGAGCAAAAACAATAAAAATCAAAAAAGCATAACATTAATGGAAATATGACAACAACCCAAATTTTTTATTTTGCATAGAAATACGAATAAATGTCCTAAAAAATGAATTATTAAATTATTATTCAAAAAAAAAAAATTTAAGCTCCTTTACATGATTCCTTGCAAAGGAAGAAACATCAATCCTAAAGTAATGAAAATCAACAATTTGTATTATTTAATTTTTCCAATGAGTTACTGACAAAACAATATAAATAAAAAATTTTTTCTGATACTCAAATATGTTGAGATTGGATAAATTCAAAAATGCAACACTGCCGATATTCAGTTTAAGACCATAAAACGCTTGATATCGCATCAAAATAGCAATGATGCATTTTTGAATTTACCCATTATGATACTTGTAAATTTTATAAATAGCAATCATTCTATCATTCAAAAATTTTAAATTAGAATGGACATCATGTATGCCGTTATCATGTTAACTACACCTAATATGTATGAGAATTTCTATGATTTATTATTTTTGAATATTCATTTTCAATTTGTTGTTTTTTTTTTTTTTTTTGAAAATGTGTATAAAATTTCTTATTCAGACTTTTAATACGTTAATTTTTATTGGAATTTTTCACCTGTATAAGTTTATGTTTATTATTGTAATAAACATTTTATGAATGTATTTGGCATGAAATTCACAATCATTCTATATAATAATTTTCTGCATATCCTTTTGTATGAAATATTCAAATGTAGATTAAATTGTACGGTTTGAAATGCATAAAATGAAGGAAATACAAAATGAATAGAGAAAAAAAAAAAAATTTTTTTTTTTTTTTCATTCTTTTCAACTGTTGCATAGTTTGCATGACATACGATTAATTTTAATATGCTTTGCATTGAAGTATAAATACAACAATACAAAAAAAAGGATACATATGTGTATGTATACATGAATCTACTTTTATATGAACATTTGACTATATGTGTATAACGTCTAATTGTATGCACATATTCTCATTATATGAACATATACATACATGTGTGGATGTTTCATTTAAAATGTCTACATGACAATCATAATGTCGACCTATGACATGTAATTTTACATTTCCTTATTGCTATTAAAATACATCCTTTTTTGCTTTTTCTTTTGCATTTTTGCCATTTTCATTAAAACAAAAATTCTTATTTTACTTTATTATTTCATTTTTTATTTATTTTTTAATTATTTTTCTTTTGTTGTTGATCACATTCCTTTTTTGTCTTTGCCTTTATATTGTTTATGGTGTAATTGTATTGAGTTCTTTACATGAAAATGCATTTTATTAATTAATGAGTTAACACACATAAAGCACCTACTTAAGGCACCTTAAAGGTAATAAAAATGGTTCTTTTCATTTTATAATTTCATTTGAGGCATTTATTTTAGAAATTTATTTATTTTTTTAAATTTTATGGATTACATTTACCATAAAATCTGACAAATAAATTGGTATCCTAGTGATTGATTTAAATACTGGTAACATAAAATCAAAGACAATCAGGAGCTATTCTGGTTGCATTTAACAGAATTCGTTACGTTTTCATTTGGGTCAATATTTCATTTTCATAAAAAATTCATAATTTTTAAAATAAGTAAAAAAAAAATTTGTTTACTTCACTTTACGTAATTTTACGTTTTAGTTAAGGATAGCCAATTGTGGCAGACACTATTAGGCAAATGTTATTCATCCCAGGGTTAAAGTCAAAGTTATTAAAGTGTTAAACATTTTTTTTTGTTTTTGTTTTACATGAAAATGACAACAACACAAGAAAGAAAAACTATAAACTATCAGTTTATTATTAAAATTATTAACAATAATTTGGTTATGTAAATGTGCAATTATGTGATCGACACATTTAACACGTGTAACATACCCAAGTACATATTTTAGATTTGTTAATAAATTTCAAAGAAATGAACCTTAATTAAATAGCATGCAAACACTTTTCATGTAAAATGTATTATGCAAAGAAAATTTAAAATGTAAAAACGTTATGATTGATAGAAAATAATTAAAAGAGTTTCAAATATGTATTGATTACGTTACAAATTTTTACACTTAAACTAATGTGAATAAGTTTTTGTGTATATCAAAGAAATTATTCAAAGGAATCAAATTAAAGGAAAATTTTTTTTTTTCTTTGAAATTGAAACATTTGAAATGTTACGAATTAAATATTATTTTTTGACGAGTTGAACCGAATTAAGGGGGTTGAGGAAGGGGGATGGGGAAGGTTGCATGGTTCTGTTTCTACTTAATGTGTGAATTGAAATTTCTAGAATAAATGCGTACATGTGTTTTGCATTTAAATTTTCCTTTTTGTATCAATTTTTAAACAATTTTCTTTTAATTAAAGAAAAATTATTGAATGGTTCTCGTTTTTAAACATTTTAAATAATTTTATTAAAAAAATTTTGTACAATGAAATCGTTGTAAAATCATTGTTAATGCAATTAATAGGCTAATTTTTTTCCCCTCTTAAATCATTAATTGCGATAAATGGGATATCTACTTTATTTAAGGGCTTACAATGAAATTTAATATTTGTACATTTCATTCGTGATAAGTACAACACGTATATTCTAAAAAAAAATTTAATGTAAAACAGAGATGGAGTCTTTGGAGGCAAAGGCGTTTTTAAGGCGTTTTATTGGTAATACCCAATTACCAATTACCCCAATGGTTGATCTTATACGATGGTTTTTAAAATAAAAATTTTCAAAATTGATTTGAAATTAAATTGATCCGAATTAATTCACAATTGTCTCTTCAAAAAAAAAAAAAAAAAAAATTCACAATTGCTATAATTATTGATTTTATTTTATTTTTTGTATTCGTACAAAATAACATGAATTTTTCTAATATTTAAAAATTCAAAATTTTTCAAGGATAATAATCTTTAATAAAAAATTAATTAAAAAAAATTTTTTTTTGTCACCCTGATAATGAAAATTACAATAATTTACAATCTGGAAATACGTACAGAGCGTGTTATGTAGATATCATGGGTAATACATGTAGGTGTTGCAGAATAAAGTAAAATATTTAAAAATATTGCATGACTTTTATTCATGGCAACCGATTTTATAAAATTCCATTAATCGATTAACAATTAAAGAGTATTTAGGGAAAACAATTTTAATTTTATGACAAAAAACAAAAAAAAAAAAAAATAATAAAAAATGAGTGTAGCTATTGAATTATGCTGTTGTGTAAGTACACGTGTACGTTATCCAACATAACGTAAATAACGTGCAAAAAAAAAAAAAACAAAAACTTTTTAATCAATTTAAAAGCGATTTATCGATTTATTTAAAATTAAATCTTAAGTAAGGTAAAAATTATTCGTTTGTTGTTGATGTATTAAAGGGATTTGTTTCCATTAGGATCTCTGTTATTCGTGCTACATAGCCTTATACAGATTTAACAATGATTCTATAGCGAGAGATAAAGAAACATTATTTTATCTTTGAAAATTGAAATATATCAAACAGGATTAGAATATATGTATAAACACAATTTTATGTCCTTCAGTAATCCGAATCTAATGTAAGAACTTGTAGAATTATGAAATTATTAAAAGAATTTTAAATTATAATTCATTTTGAATTTTTTTCCTTTTTTTTTTAAAATTTTCATTGATTAAAAACGGCCAATTTAAAAAAAAAAAAAAATTTTTTTCATTACAATTGATTATTTTACGAAATTTAAAAATATATTCAAATACAATATTTTTCTTCCTTCTATCCATGTAGATACTTACATATCCTTATATACGTAAAGGTAAAATAATATGGCAATATATGTATTATTGCTAGACGATTAAAGTGCAAAATAATATCTACGTACATGAATAAATTACGAAAAATAGTCGAAGAAAAGAATGAATTGCATTTAAAATGCATGTCCTGTTAAAATGTACGCTCTGTTAAATGTTCTGCATGAGATATTTACGTTATTTATTATTCTTACTTTATTCTTCTTACACTATACATATACATATATATGTAGATGTAAATTGTACAGATTGTATTTATACACTTTGTGCTAACAAAAAAAATAAAACAAAAACAAAAAACGTGTTACAGTCTGGGAAAAATTGATTCTTATTATGAAATGAGATATTTAAAAAAAAAAAAAAGGATCAATATGAAGGATTTTTGTTATTGAAAAAAAAAAAAAAATTCTAGTGTTTAAAATTGCGATTTTTTAAAAAAAATTTAAAATAACGATTTTTTAGCATTTTTCATAGACTGGAGAATTTTTTTTTTTGTTTTAGCACAGAGTGTGTTATATGAAACACATTTGTATACAGTTTTCATTAAATATTAAATACCTTGAAAAATAATTTTCAACATTTTCTCATTTATTTAAATGAAAATAAAAAAAACATGACCAATAAGAAATGAAATCTTTAAATGTTTTTATTTTATTTTTTATTTTTTAATTTAATTTTTTATTTTTATTTATTTATTTATTTTTTTATTAAATTAAAAACGTAAACATAATAACATGTGGTATATTTATACAAAACTTTATTAATTTTTTTTTTGTTGTTTTGAAAATAGTTTGAAAATTTCTTTTTAATTTTTCTTAAAGTTTTTCTTTACACAAATAACAAATAAAATAAACAAAAAACAAAAAATTATAAAATAAAAATAAAAAAATAAAAAAAAAAATTAAATTAGAAAAAAATTTTATTTTTAATCGTATTTTGATATAAACATCGTATACTTAAATAAAACTATATAAAATAATTAAAATAAAATAACAAAAACAAAAAAAAAAATTAAAACAAAAACAAAAAAAAAATAAAGTTTTATTTACACAAAATTTTAAATTAAAATTATGTATACATAATGGTGTACAATATTGTATTTTAAATTAGAAAAAAAAAATTATATATGTATACTACATATTGCAATGAAAAGAAAAACAAGAACAATTACACAAAATATTGTACTGTTGATAAAAAAAAAAAAAAACGGTTGTGATTCAATTTGATGTGAATAAAAACTTTCTTATTTGTTTTTGTATTCATAATAAAAACAAAAAAAAAAAAAAAATATTTTTTTTTTCTCTTTAGTTCATATTAGAGGTACGTTTGATATTATATGAACATGGAAATAAATTCATATTATGTTGATGTTTGTGTTAATTCTATTTTTAATATATGTTCACATACATGTATGACGTACACATTTAATTTTAATTATTTGAAATTTAAGAAAACTTTTTATTTTATATTTTCATATATACGTAGTTGTGTATGATATAATATTTTGTTGATTAAACATTAGAAAAAAAAAATTACGTTCAAATTGTGACATTTTAAATTGTTAGATTAGTTTAAATAAAGTTTTATACAATATACAAAGATAAACATGATAGCATGTACATGATTTAATTTTTTTTATTTCAATTAATCTTTAAATTAAAAACGTAAAAACCAAAAAAAAATTGAAAATAATTAATTAAAATTTATTCGTCTATACTTTGTATATTTAATTATATGTAATTAAGACCTTTTGAATAAACTAAACACTGTGTACGATTCTGTATGAAAATCTCAAGGAATGTGATGATATTGCTTGTGAGGCAATTTAATTAGATTGGAAAATTTAATTTAATTATGAGGGGAGAAGGGACATATGTAAGTAGTTCTACAAGGCTATACTAAATATAATTAGTGTAAGATTTTCTTTTTTAAGAAATCCTTGTAGATTCAGATTTTACCTTTGGGCCTTTTTAATTCTTTTTCAAACTGGGTCCTTATCTTCATTATGTCCTATTGATTACAGAACATTATTTAATCACAGGACTTCTACGACATCTTTTTCTCACCTCTTCCTGGTCTGCCTATATGTACATTTAATTTAGTATCATTTATGAACTGATTTTATTGAACTGGGATACTATTAAAATCGTAATAAATTTTGAAAATTTTTTTTTAATGTGTCCTAAGTATCCTTTTGCACAACTCAAATTTAAAAAAGTAACATGTAAACAATTACAAGAAAAATTTATTGTTGCAGACTAAAAATTAAAAAATTGTTCCAAATATTATGTACCTTACATCTTTTCATTTAATTTTCAATGAAAATGTTTCAGGATTAGAGTTATTAGTATGCTCAAATTTTATCATACAAAATCTATAAAAATTTTTTAAATATGATCTAAAACTTGCTTCTTGACTTGTCTTTATCTCCATTTCTTATTTTTTGTATTTTTATGTACATCCCATTACTTTCGGCCAAGTAATCTAACTTTTGCTTTTTCAAGGTCATACCAGTTTTCCACTTTCATGTTCACTATCACTGCACACATAGCAAAAGGCAATAGCAGTGGAACCAGTTTTGGGTTAGTTAGTGAATAGTGATTATTAAATTCAGTCACTACGTGGTCACTTCACTAGTCAGTTCTCTTTTGGATGTCGTGGATGAAAGACGTGTGGAGGGGACGTCTCTTGAATTTTAATTGAAATTAGTGCAGTGTTATTGAAAATTACTTACTTTCGGCCGACTCGTCTAACTTTTGCTTGTTCAAGGTCATACCGGTTTTCCACTTTCATATTCACTATCACTGCACACATAGCAAAAGGCAAAAGCAGTGGAACCAGTATTGTGTTAGTTAGTGAATAGTGACATAGTGATATTAAATTCAAATTTAGTTTCAATAGTGATAGTGGTCACTAGTCAGTTGTGTTTTGAACGTCGTGAATGAAAGACGTATGGAGCGGGTGTTTCGTGAATTTTATTTGAATTTATTTGAATTTATTAGTGCAGTGTTATTGAAAATTAGTGGAACCAGTATTGTGTTAGTTAGTGAATAGTGACATAGTGATTATTAAATTCAAATTTAGTTTCAATAGTGATAGTGGTCACTAGTCAGTTGTCTATCGAACGTCGTGGATGAAAGACGTGTGGAGCGGGTGTTTCGTGAATTTTATTTGAATTTATTAGTGCAGTGTTATTGAAAATTAGTGGAACCAGTATTGTGTTAATTAGTGAATAGTGACATAGTGATTATTAAATTCAAATTTAGTTTCACTAGTGACAGTGGTCACTAGTCAGTTGTCTTTTGAACGTCGTGGATGAAAGACGGGTGGAGCGGGTGTTTCGTGAATTTTATTTGAATTTATTGGTGCAGTGTTATTGAAAATTAGTGGAACCAGTATTGTGTTAGTTAGTGAATAGTGACATAGTGATTATTAAATTCAAATTTAGTTTCACTAGTGACAGTGGTCACTAGTCAGTTGTCTTTTGAATGTCGTGGATGAAAGACGGGTGGAGCGGGTGTCTCTTGAACTTTATTCGAATTTATTAGTGCAATAGCAACGAAAATTGTAATGAGGTAAGTTTTGTTTTTCCATGATTCATAAGATCTTAAATTTTATTGCTTGTATGCCAAATGTTTAATAATAATTATTTAAAAGACAAAATAAAAAATCATAATATAAAAATATAATAAAAAATTAAAAATTCATATGAATGATAGTTACAGTATTTGAATAATATGAAGGAAAATTTTTTAAGAAAATTATTTTTATAAAATATTTTTGGTGTATAGGCGTATACAAAGCGCACGTATACCATGTATACAATATTCATGTGAATAAATTTGTAGAGTTTGCAATTCAAGAAAAACTCTAAAATTACATTCAAAAGATTGAGAAAAAAAAAATCAAATGAACAAAAAGGAAAATTGTTTGTACGTGGTTAATGTTCTGTTGAATATTTTAGTATTAAAACATTTAAATTATATCTCAATAATATTTGGATAAATTTTGTAATTTTTAGTCTGCAACAATAATTTTTTTTTTTGTTATTGTTTTCATGTTCATTTTTTGAATTTGAGTAGTCCAAAAAGATATTTAGGATGTCATTGAAAAATTTTTTTCAAATTTTCTTACGATTTCTAGTATCCCAATTCAATAAAATCATTCCATAAATGATACTACATTAGATGTACATATAAACTGACTAGGAAAGGTACATAAAGGTCATATTAATGACTTTCACCCCATATAATATCCCCTAAAGGTCATTATTAGACAAACTATAAAAATATCAACATTATAAATTTGAAAAAGAAAAAAAACAACATTGGAACTTTGGGTGTCAGCTTGTAGTTTTTATATTTTGTCATTAACAGAAAAAAAAGTCGTTATTTTTTTGACGAATTTTAAAATTTCAAAAAAAAAAAAACCTAGTGAAATTTTCGAATATAACAAGTACACTGTACATGCATGTAGTATTCGCGTATTGCATTTTAAGTGAATAGTGTCCAAAATACGATTTCTACTCTATAACTACGCAAACGACTAATGATATTTTTGTTATAAATATGTACAAGCTGATATACTAAATAACAAAAAACAAAAAATGAATTTATATGTACGTTCAAATAATGTCCCAAAGGAGTACTTTATATTCCTTGTTTAAGTACATGTAAATTTACACTACACAAATAGTCGTTTATACTGTGTCTGTATATGTATGTGTTTGTTTATGTGTTTGCTCAATTTTAAGCATGCACACATGAATACGTGTACGTGTAAATATATGTTTATACACATCTGAATACGATATGTAATATTGTAAAATATGCATATTTAGTTATTAGTAATGTGTATTATATCCAATATATTCTGTATTCAAAACAATGCAGTCATATATAAGTATATGAAACGAATAAATGTTTTAAGCTAAGTACATTTATATATATAGTACATATAAAGTGTATATAATTTATTTACATGTAAATATGTACTTTAATAAGGTAAAATGATAAAAATTTCATGAGATACTTAAATTTAAGTGTAC
Organism: Anthrax anthrax; assembly: GCA_963971155.1. Classification (NCBI taxonomy): domain Eukaryota; kingdom Metazoa; phylum Arthropoda; class Insecta; order Diptera; family Bombyliidae; genus Anthrax; species Anthrax anthrax. The sequence goes on from OZ020124.1 coordinate 2,624,583, forward strand.
AATTTCCTATACAATAAAACATACAAAATTATATTTATAATACAAATGGAATATGTATATGTATGTTGAGTATAAGGTGTCCTAAAATAAAGGTCGTAAAATGCATCTGTCGTTATATCCTGTTTAAAATTCATCTCTTCTGAAACATGACAGATTGAAAATGTTCAGGCACTTGAAGTGTAGAATGTTATTTATGTATTTGATTTTGATTTTGAAGCTAAGACCTTTCCAAAAAGTTATTGTTCATTTAAATTCAATAAGAAAGCCTAAAGCTATTAACGTTCAAAGTTAAAAAGTTCTGTTTTTCATGGAAACTGATTACCAATTTTTGGATTAACCTATAAAATTTTTGTGTGAAAAATTTCCTATCAATTATTTATTATACAAGATATCATACGACAAACGTATTTTATGTCCTTTACTCTGGGATACCCTGTATACATATGGCATGAATGTGTACTTAATTTTGTAATACTTTGGTAATCCACAGAAGAATTGCAATAATTTTTGATATATTGAATTTATTATTTTAGTTTTATGTAATGTTTTCTATGTACATATGTATACGTATACAAAATACATAATTCAAACCGTATGTATGTACACATATAAGCCTACATTAAAGCATATATGTACATACAGGATACGTTATATAAAGGATTTTTTGATGTGATAAATGCTAATAATTATTTCAGTAATTAATTACACAAAAATACAACAACAACAACAGCTTACAAACAGCTTTAAATGTATACAAATGTTTTTGTAAACATGTAAGTATACATACAGTCATGATATCATATTTGAGTATCTTATCAAATATATTATATATAGCCGTGAATTTACACATTCTTGATTTTTCTTTAGACACGATTATAGTGTCATCATATTTTTCCATATACATACATAAATTTATATTTAACGTTTTTTTTTTTTAATTTAAATTTTAAATATTCCTATTAAGATGAAAAATATAAAATTCAAACTGTGTACATATGTATGTATATAAGTAACTGATTAAAGGACATATACCATTTAAAGTATAAAAAAAACCTCAACCACATCTGTTTTATAATCTAAATTAGCCTATTATTTTCAATAGTTTTCACATTCACAGAAGAGCTTTAGATTGTATAAAATTGCACAAAATGACAAGTTTGTAACCGACAATAACTTTGAATTTTATGCAAAATACACATACATATACATATATTAAATATATAAAGTATTTGAGTATAATTTTAATGACTTAAAAACAATTTTCAATTTTTAAAGTACTTAACAAAAAAGGGATTTTTCATTTAAAATGAACATTTCGTTATTATTATTTTTTTTTTTCGTTTTTTAAGTATAATTTTTTAAACAGGAAATAAGGATATGAGAAAGAGATTACACACATGTATACCATATATGTAAGCCAGTAACAGATATGTACATGATAACTATCTTTGTATGTGTAAGCAAAAACAAAAAAAAAATTTTTTTTTTTAATGAAATTTTTAAGATTGTAGGGAAATAGCAATTAACAGCTGTTAAATTCAAAGTCAATTTTGAAAATTCATTGAAACATTGAAATTCAGAATATTCAGGATTTTCATTATACAAATATATCCGTTACTTGTATGTACTTTTATGTAATGTAAAATTTGCGCATTCTCTGAACAACAGAAATAAGGGAAATTTTTTTCTCCAATAAAATTTCCTTTATTTTTCCCCAATATAATAATTTCAAAATCCATTCGTTTCATTTCAATGTGTATTTGAAAAGTTTTTCATGGAAAATCATTTTCCGTTTAAAATGAATTACAAAAAAAAAAAAAAAAATAGAAAATAAATTAGAATTTTATTTGTAATTTTAAAAATAAATAAAAAATAAAAAGTATTTTTTTTTCTTCAATTTTCCCATATGTTCACATGTATGCATTTTCTTAGTTTGTAGTAAAAGTTTGAATATAAGATTTTTGAATAAAAGTAAACATAATGTTTTTTTTTTGTTTTGGATATTTTCTGTTTCCAAAATGTTTCATTATTTTCATGAATTCCTTTTTCTTTTTTGTTAGTTTTTTTTTTTGTAAATTTATGAAAAATATAATATAAATGTAATAATTTCTCCAATATAAAATTTAGTTCTCTTTTAGCATTCATTCTGATTGCTTCGGTATTGTATGATCCGGTGTATTTAAAGGATACATTTCTAAAAACAAAAAAAAATTCTTCAATAATAAAATAATCGTTTTCATATTTATGTGTGCATATACTATGTATCTAGTATTAATCGTGGCTTAAAAATGCTTGATTATTATTTTCGTTTGTTTTAAAGTCCGCGTACAGGTATTGAGTATTTTTTATTTATTTATTAGTTCTTTTTATTTTATTTTTTATTTTAATTTTAATTTAATTTTTTATTTAGTGAAATATATTTATTTCGTATTTTATTTTAATTTTTTGCCCAGTGTATTTCCGCTAGAAAAACTCTTATTTAAATACATTTGTGTTTATTTTGTAGGTTCCTGGTACAGGATCTTGAAAATTTTGCTTATTGTATGAAAAAATAAAAAAATAAAATAAAATAAAAATTAGTAAAAATTATCAATAAAAGTAAACAAAAACAAAAAAAAAAAGAAAATAGTTAAGAGAAATTTAAAATACGAAAAGTAAAAAAAAATTGAAATAAAAACTAAAAACAATAAAACTAAAAAAAAAAAAAATAAAAAATTAAATAATAAAGAAAAAAATTAAAAATAAATGAAAAGCAAAAAAATTACCAAAAATAAAATTAAAAATAAAAATTTGAATAGACACAGATTTTATTGTTATTCTGCTGTTTTTAGAATGTGAAATTTTCCAACTTGAAAAATTTTCATAGTTTTCCAAGTCGACTGTACGTATATATAATAACATTTATTTTAAACATTATTTTTTTTTGAATTAAAAAAAAAAACGTTACTTTAAAAATTTGGTATTTATACATTAATTTCGAGAAAAAAAAATGAAAATGTGTAAAATAAAAATAATTGTTAAGTAAGGCAAAAAGGAAAGCGAAAAACAAAAAAAACCGGGATTTTTATTTTTCAAAAAATAAATGAGCCACATAAATAATGTACATTGCGGTTGATGGATGATTATGGGGTTTGGTTGAACCGGTATAAATTTTTACACAGTATTGTAGATTACATTTTAATGCATACATATACCAGTGTATAAATGGTGTCATATATTGGCTAAGGGTACTTTAAAAAAAATTTTTTTTTTTTTTTTAGCGAGCGAACATTTTTAATTTAAAAGTGTGGTTACCGCCTTTTGAAAACAAAAACAAAAAAAAAACGATTCATATTTTTTGCAATGTACTCACGTGTTTGCGTGATATTTCTTTTATCTTTTAAAAGCGATTGCAAATGATTAAATATAAACCGCACAATATATGTTTTTAATGCAGATTAAAATTAAAAAAGAAATTCAAAAAAAAAAAAAAATATTTTAAAATGATATACACGTCATAAATATCCAAGATTTAATAGAAATAAAGCACGAATTATAAATTTTATTTTATTATTGTTATTTGTTTTTTTTGAGGAAAATCTTGTGTCTTCTCTGGAAAATCTTCCAAAAGAATTTACACATAACGTATACAGAGACGTATGTGTAAATTATGTAAACCGAAAAAAATTACACTGTATAAAACTTTTGTAATATTCCTCTTTTTGTTTTTCTCATTTTTGTTCATATATAAACTCAGTCTCAGATTTATGTACATTAATAAATTGTGGGTGTTATAAAAGCATTCACGAGTAATTTAACCTTCATATTAACTTAATTAAAATGTTCTTATTGTAGTATATATACAAGGCTCTATGTATGTATATATACAAGAATTTATAATAGGAATAAGTGAAGTGGAAAAATCGTTATTTTTTGTTTTTTTGAATTTAAATATTACAAAATTTATTTCATTTTTGTGTTGTTATCATACATTGTATATAATTATACATAAAATATGTATGAGACACACACACGTATGTATGTTTGTATAAAGTATGAATACATGTTCTATTCACAATAAGTAAAAATGTATAAAATTTTATTTATGTATCATTAAGATGAAATTTTAATTGTGAAAAATAATGTGTAATTTATTATTATAAAAAAAAAGAAAAAAGGAAAATAATTCGTTAAAAAAAAAATGGTACATAAAATCATTTTCAAATAAAATGTGTTGTGATTTTTTTGAAAAGATGTGTGGTATAATAATTAAAAATTTTAAACTATAAAAACGATGGAAGTTACATTTTCCACATGTAAACAGATGTAAGTATCAAAATTATTAATATCTATAAAGATATGTAGCTTCATGTGTCTGTCCTGTCTTTAATATCCTTTAAAAAAAATTATTATTTTTTCTTTTTCCATTATTTTAAGTTTTATGTTTTCTGCATGAATGATTACCATTTTTTGCTTATTGTTTTAGATAATATGTATTTTTGTGACTGTTTTCCGATGATAAAGGAAGATCGTACTATATTTAAAAATATTAATAGACCATAAAAGAGACTTAATGTAAGAGAAAATGATTCATAAGAAATATTTACCATTGGAAAAATTTAAAAAAAATTATCGAAATTTTAGATTAGCTCAAAAAATGGCTTATACTTAAGTAGTTTAGCAATCTAAATAAATGGGATAGAAGTCGAAGCTGTATTTTGTTTTCTTATAAAATGATGAGACTCAAAACCTCATAAACCTTGTCTAACGTAAAAATTATTGCAATGCAACTGATTCGTTAGATTAGAAAAATTCATGATGCATTATTTGCTTAAATAATGCATTTGAAACTCATTTACAATACGTTTTCAAAATGTAAGACTATAAAACCATTTTGAATTTAAGCATTTTTGAATTCTAAATTTGGCATCAAGGCAATATTTGAACATCCTTATTTATTATTACTTTAAAGATCATTTCAATATCACAGTGAATTTTTATTGATTTAAAAAAGAAAATCATTTTTAAAGTATCTATGTCATATTTTAAAGATCCTTATAAATATTTTAATAAATGTATTAAAAAACAGTTTAATCTATTGTGGTGTAACATTACATGGAGACATGTAATAAATTATGTATGAATGTACAAAGTTAAAAAGTTACAAAATGAAGTTAATACTTCATATTATCGGTAATTTATTTTCTATCATGTTTTAGTGTACAATTGATAAACATATGTATATGTGCACATAATCATGTGTGTGTGTACCTCAATATGGATAGATAAAATTTTTATTGGTTTTTTTATTTTAAATCTTCTTTGCTTTTCTTAACTTATTAATGTACACTAAATACAGACTTATATACATATGGGGGAGGGTATACAAATGTACGTATGTATGTACATCTGTACATCTGGTACATCAATATATCTGAGTATCTGAGTATCTGTATGTTTGAGTATCTGTATATCTGGTACCTACATTGAAATATCTAAGTATCTGTATATCTTTGCATCTGTACATCCATATTTAGTGCACATTATTATTATAATATAAATATTAAACATTAAATACATTTCATACTAACTATAAAGCCATTATTCCTGTATCTACCACCCATCGACATTCATACAATTAATCTGTGAAGATATACATAAACCAATCTACATAGGTACATATATAAACGCATTATAAAAGATTATGAAATTTAAGTTATATATTTCACATTTTTGTTTTATATATATTTAATGCTTTTTATTATTATTGTTATTATTATCATTTTCTTATGATTTTATGCTTTCAACATTATGTATATATACATAGGATATAATCTCATCGTACAGTCTCATGGAATATTTAAGATTTAAGTATACCAGATACCTTATTTACGAGTACATTTGTTTTTTTTTTTTCTGTTGTATCTAAAAATTATTATTTGAATTTATGAAAACTAAAAGGCAATATAGTTATATAAATATGTACATATGTATGCATAGGTATATAAAGCTTATATATAAAATTTTAAATATAAGATAACTTGAAACACTTAAATTTTAAGTTTTTCAAAGTATCTATAATATACATAACGTATATAAATAATTTAAGAAAACCTTTCATGAAAATTGTTTGAGGGAAAAACTTTTTTAATGTATTGTATATATACAATATATACACATATTATATATAGTTGTATATAAAAAGTGTAAAAATACGTTAATTTAAAATTATTAAAATAAACTATTATTACAGAAAATACTTTATATAGGAATAATTGGAATGGATTCTGTATTTTTTTCTTAATTTTTATGTAAAGCTCATTAAATGAAAATATTTTCAAAATATGTACATACATACATATAGCCAGAAATACATGAAATGTATATATTATATAAAATTTTGTGTGTATTTAATATATTTAAAAAATTCATAAAATGTAAAAAACTACATAAATTATGCATAACATTCCTAAAATCCTGTATAATTTAAAATCGCTGTATATTACAGAATATATTTATGTATGTTCATATATGTATTATCCCATGTACATTACATTATGTATGTACGTATATAACGTATCATTGAGAAGATAATATGAAAAAAAAAAAATATGTAAGTGTTTGAACTTTCAAATGTACTCATATTATTTTTTTTTTTACACTTACACAAATACAAGTATATAACACAAGTGTATATTTTCTCTATTTAAATACATATATACATACATGTCTAATGTATATATACGATTAACATGACACATGTATACAAATATATACACACAAACATTTAACTAAAAATGCTAATAAGCACTCGAATAATTGGATTAAGAAATGCTTTTGTGGTGTATGTCAATGATACTTAGTGGTTTCAATAAATTTTATTTACATATTATAAATGAAAATAATCGTGAAAATTTTTTAATTTTTTTTTTTTTTTTTTGTAAATCAAGTACGTCAATTAATGCAATTGTAAAGTTAAAAAAAAATCTATTAAAAATTGGTTCAAAATCAAATTCAAATTACATTTTAAAAAAAGACAAGCATTTTTATATGCACAACTGCATATACTTAATGTACAGAGTATAAATACTGTACTGTATTTTTAAAGCATAGTCACCCGTATTTTAAACGAATAATTTTTCTCATTTTTTTGCATTCAATTTTCTATTTTTGATTGACAGTTTTCTGTGTTCGGACACTAAAATAAATTAAATCAAAAGATAACAATGTGGCAACAATGTAAAATTTTTTGTGTTCCTTAAAAATACCCATGACTATTTTTAATTTTAAAATTTTTTCTATTCAAATTAATTTTGTGTTTCAAAACAAAATTTTTTTTTTCATTAATTTCATTTTTAATTTATCGGATTTGTATATCTTTACGTATGTGTTTAAAATTATTATACTAAAAAAACATTCAGGAAATATATCAAGGATTTATGTTTTTCAAAAACGTGGTACCTTTTTGTGAAAATACAGTTGATCTCAATCATCATGTATGCATCGATTAATATCACAAATTCATAACATTTTATATATACAAACGCTCTAAATCATTTTATACGACTGTTGCTGATTTGAATAATCATCATCAAAGTAATAGAGAATTCGATTTTTTGAAAATTTCCAATTGACTTCATTTTCACATTTTCCACTTTGAAATGTTTTTAATACTTTGAATATATAACCAGTTTAAAAGAGTTCAATGAAACAGATTTATTTTATGGTATGTATATGTGAGCATACAGTTCAGTACAGTACAACTGTATGTAAATATGTTTATTATGTGTGATTTAAAATATTGTGTAATTTTTTGCTTTTTGTTTACCAAAGGTTCAATAACTGCGTTCATATGAGCATGTAATAATTGTATATTATGAATCCATATGTATCATTGGATACACACAACTATCACTTCATAAATTATAAATAAAAATGCACCATATAGTTCATATCTTAAATAATGTTTTAATAAAACATCATAATCTATACGACCGATGTATAGGTTCATATGTACGTTCGTTATATTAAGACTTCCTTGTGTATCATGTAATTTTATCCTGTTTTAAAATATGCGATATAATGGAACTATTTTGATTTTTGCTTATATTCATGTGTAATTTCCTTTGCTTATAAACATGAAACGTGATGCATGATGATGCAAATACACTATAATTTCATTGTATACAAGTAAGTACATATGTGTACGTATGTAGTTACACGTACGTGAGATTTTGAAGCTTCTTGATGGACTAGAATAGGATTGTGTTAATATATAATCGTATGTATAAACTCTTTGGAAAGTATTTAACATGTTTGAAGTTCAAACATATCTGTATATATCGTATTGGATGTATGAGAGAATTAATCGTAACCTCCAAAAACTGTACGTGTGAATGATAAATGGTATCAATGAGTGTTCTTTTTTTGTAATCAACATCATTTTGGTTGTAGTCCATGTTGTCTACTTTTATATTTCAGTTGATTATGATTTTTGATTTTAGTGATTTATCTTTGAAAAAAAAAAAACTAATTTATTTAAGCCGTAACTACCAGCTTTGTATCTATATATAAGAAGCTTAATATACATTTTATATGTCCAGCAAAAATTATTTGCTCATACAGTTATACTTACCTTTGTTTTGCAAAAATATGCAGAGAATCAATCGTTGAGCATTCACTATAATGATTAATGTAATCGATATCATCTAACAATATTTAAAATTAAGAACATTCCGACAATGTAAAATTTTTAATGCACTAACATAACATAAATTTTGTATCAAATTTCAAGTAGCTTAAGGCAGTAAAGAATAGATTTGATAATTTTGCCTATTTTCAATTCACATAACTTGTAACGTATAAATTCAAACAACAAAGTAACAAAATGGTACTTTCAATACAAAGTTCATATTTTCTACGAATGCGGGTAAATAAATAAAATTCGATAAAATTAAGGGTAAATTTCAAAAGGTTAAAAAAATTTTTTGTATAGCGTCTGATGCACTGTATCAAAAACAAAATTCAATAATGCACTTTAGATGTATTCACAATACGTTTTAAAATTTAAAACGATGTTGCCATTTTGAGCGTTACGTTGATATTTTGAGCGTTATGTTAACATTTTGAAATTTGAAACTTTGCATCAAGTTAACATTCAAATATTTTGAAACTCACTGTAATTTACGATTGTTTCGACAATATTGTTTTTTCATTATTCACAAACATAGGTACATACATACATAAAAATTTTCATTCAATTAATTGTAATATATTTTAAATGTTCATTTCGCGTGAATTTTCTTCAGTATCCAATACACCCATATAAAAGAGTTCTATGTAAATGGCATCCAAATATTATATAAATAATTCATTCATTTTTTAATAATTCTCTTTTGATTCATGAAAAAATTAAACATTTTTGGTTTTTTTTTTTTACATATTTATTTAAAACATATTGTATTACAGACTATTAATATATGCTTACATTATATAGCAAACAATATGTATACGGATGGATTGATTAAAAATAAAAGTATTAAAAGATAAAGTATATACAGAATATTAATTAAATTAATAATTTTTATGCTGTTTTCGAAAGTTATTTTATGTATGTTTTTTTTATTTTTAAATAATATTAAAAATGTATGGAAATTTCATTCACGTACACATAATACTGTAAATATGTAATGTATACATGCAGCATGTGCAGCCAAAAATGATTATCAGATAATAATTATTATAATATTACTTTTTAATTTAAATTTCCAATTAATATCGGTTATATGCATCATTACATTTTTTTTCCATTGATCAGCTACTTAAAAAATAAAAAAAATTAAAAGTATTATATACATATGTATGCATGTGTGCAATTATTTGCAATATGTAGATATGTACAAAAATGTAATAGCCATTTTGTCGCATTGGTTTAAATAAAATAAAAATTATAATTCGTTTTTTAAACACAGTCACAGTCAGTTAGTTAAATTGATGCTTTTTCGTATTCACCTGTATTCAGTTTGCATTCAATTCGTCATTTTTCTCTAATTTTCTGATTGCCAGAGTTTTCTGTAAATTTGTAAACGAAAGCATTAACCATAAACATAAATATAAATAACCCAATATTTTTATACTTTATTAGAAAATACGTGACTATGTTTAAAAAATGGACTGCCGTTTTTGTTTTGTTTTACTTTATGAAAATAAAAATTAAAAAAAAAAATTTCAGTTACAACATGTGATATCCTTATGTGCATATTTTCTGTATTTTAATTCACTTGTTAACATGTCATTATAATTATGTGTCAGTTACATTATTGTTTTTATTTAAATAAAAGATACAATATTTGATCATTTTCAAAGCGAAATAATCCTTTTATTATAAAATTAAAAATAAATTATTTTCAATTTTAATTTAACAAAATAATAAAAAAAAAAAAAAAATGACAATAAATAGGATACTGCAGACTTGCATGTCCAATATAATGGAATTTCATTTTAGTAATACATTTGAATATTTCGTTTCATGATGATCATTTTGAATTTACAATTTGTAACTAATGCGTTTTGAAGACAAATTTTAGTAGTTCTAAAAAAATTAGTACACATGATCATGTATTATTAACCATGTATCAAGTATATATACATGTATCAAGTGAGTTTCGAAAGGTATTCAAACTGTAACAATATAATGTAACTATTTCTAAAACTGAAACAGATATATTGTCACAATTTTCAAAAAATATCGAATACGTAAATTCTATGTATCCCGAAAATGTGTATAAATTTTTGTTTTTTAACATTTCGAAATTCATCGTCTTTTTTTTTCTTACGTTTTTTAACAAGAAGAAAAGTTGCAGAATTAACCAAACAAAAAAATGATGGTATGTGGGTAGATTAATGACATAAATTTTGTAAAAAAATAAAAACAAAATGAAATAAAATAATTTCATTCATTTTACATTTTGTTTATTCATATTTTCATGTTCATACACCCACTTACTGAAAAATAAATTTTTGATATCATTCACAATACTTACCTATGTTTATATATTTTTGTTTATGTTGATAAATTTATTGAAAAATTTTTATATAAAAAAACACAAAAAGAAAAAAAAAATCATCGATATAATTATTCATTTACTATGTACACCCTCCTACACATATGTACATATATTTGACGTTATTTCCGAGTATTTGAATCTCAAATGTTTTAATCGCCGTCATATACTCAATATTGTTACTGACAGTCTAAATGACATAAAACGGAAGTTATGAATAAATTGGATTTTCTATTTTATAAACATTTAAATGTGAAATGTACAAAGATGACATATACATATGTAGGCATGTGTAAAGAAAAACACATCCAGGCGTGCATGTAACATACGTATAAAAATAATCAATATTTTATTCAAAAAAAAAAAAAAATTTTCTATGGTTTCATTTAGTTTGCCCTTTATATCGATTTTCAGAAAATTAAAAAAAAATTTTTTTTTTTTTTGAAATACAGTCTGTGGTAATAATTAATTGTCTACTAAGTTTACAGACAATAAATTGTACACAACGTTATAATAAAATTAATTTTGTATAAATTATAAAAGCTTATTGTGATTTAAAATTTCCCTTTAAATTGCTCTTCAAAAGCAAAAAAAAAAAAAAAAAATTGTCAGTAATAAATTAATGTACAAAATCTTATCGTTTTTAAAATGTCATTTAAATACAAATATTTTGTACAACAACAACAACAACAAAAATTTAAATTCATTCACATACATATTCACATACATATTAAAATTTGTTTATTATTGTACGTACATATGATGATGATCCTGTTTATAATCCTTTATTCATAACTCAATCAATATTATAAAATAAATACTCTTTCGTTTATAACAGAAATATATGTACATGTGTAATTTACTGTATAATAGAATGGGAGTCGCATACATTCTTCAATATATTTTTTTTTTGTAGGAAAATTTAAGTGATTCAAAATGATGAATCACTTTAGCTTGATTTACACACAAATGATATCCTTTTTAAAGTAAATCAATGCTTAATAATAAGTATCTATATACGCATATTGTGTATCGTTTTCATTCATGATGATGATATATCATACTCATATACAATGTATGTATGTATATATGGCGTGTATTAAGCATATATGTATTTAAAGACTGCCCCATTATCCATGATATTAAACAACTATATTTCGGTTTTTTTTGTTTTTTTTTTAATGTACATATGTAAACCCTTGTATAATAACCCAAAATATAAAATAATCACAAGTTTCCCTTTTCTTTTATTTTTTAAGGATTTAAGGATAACATTTGTTGAAAGATATACCATTTTATCCACTTGTATATACACGTGATTTTTTAGCATATTATGTAGCATGTGACTAACTTAGTGTGAGATTTATACAGTATACGAAATACTAGCGTATGTATGGACATACATATGTGGGTAGCAAATATATCTTATATGATGATTATATATAGTATGTAAAAACCTTTTTCAATTAGACTTTTAGCATATAGTATCCTTTAACACACTACCGTATATATAAATTTTATATTTTTTGTATGTGTGTGTGTTTCTTTTTTTTTATTTTATTGATTACATAATTCCCAATTCATATTGTAGATTGTGCATATTCTTTTTATATGTGTTATAAAAATATATAATAATAGATGGTCTGTGCTGTATGTTTATTTATGGGAGGCAAAAATTAACAATAAAAAGGTAAAAAAAAAAAATATATATATATGTATATGTATACGAGTATATAAAAAATCTGGTAATACGGTAATATCATATATACATACATAAACCATATTATTCGGACATCAAGAAACAAAATTGATCACCTTCATCAGAAAAGCAGTTTAAACATTAATATACCTTCTTATCCATTTTGTATCTTTTATATGTTCTTATCCTTCAATGGTCATGATCTTATATACATACAAAAAAGAAAAGCATTATATTTTTATGGTTTGAACAATTTTTTTGTTCTTTTGGCAAAGAAAATAATTTTTTTTTTTTAAAAAAAAAGTTTTTCTTTGCACATTCAAACGAATAATGTACATTAACACACATATACAAAGGTATGTAATGTATTTGACTAGGTAATGTGTATACGACGGGAGTACAATTTTAAAAGACATATGAACATTATTGAGAAGCCACCTAAAGATTATTTCTTTTCCAGCTTTTATTTTAAATATAAAAAGAATAAAAACAACATACATACATATGTATGTGTGTTATATAAATAGATTTAATATACACACGAGTTTTGTTTTTTTACACACGTGTATGTATATATACAAGGTTTTCCAAAATAAGTGTTACTAACTACATTTTTCCTTAAGTTTATAGACTACTAATAAAAAATCCTTCAAAAATAATATCGATAAATTCTCATCCCCTATATCTTAGTGGGAGTGAATTTTAGAGAGGGAGTCTAAAATGATTTGTAACTAGAAACAGTCTAAATATTAAGAAAAATCCAGTTAACGATATTCATTTTGAGACACCCCATATACATTTGTTAATATACCGTGTAATTTAACACATTTTATTATCATGTATATGTCTAATGTAATATTTAGATGTTAATTTTCTTTTTTCTCGCTATTCATTCATTCATAATTTTCTTTTTATTGTTACTAAGTACAAGTTAAATTCTTATTTATTTTTTATCATAGATAATTTCATATATATTACATTGATGAATAAAAATTTTTATTTTGTTTTTGTTTTCAAATCATTTTAGCTTTGTATATATCAAAATAAAAAAAAAAGAAATTTTTCTGGTGTTCTTTTCAGATCGAAATATTAGAATTGTCTTATTGAGTTTTTCAATTCATTGGCCTCAGATTCGATATCAGAGAAAATTGTAATTTTCATCCTTGCTACTTTACCATCCCTCCAAGTTCACTCAATCTTGAATGAATATCAAAAGATTTCTTGTTTATTGGTTCGTGTGCTTAGTAATATTGATCGAGTCTACTTGCTGACGACAAGTAACTCAAACAAATTATCGATCTAAGTCCTATACCATCCGGATGTATAAAAATTGAGATCTTTTCTACCAAATTCAGTAAGGGTTCGCTATCCATATTAAACTGTTATAGGTGTATGATAAGGATTGTCTTGGAAAATCATTACATTGACTAAACCCTGATTCACATCAAGTTATTGTGTCAATATTTATGAACACGGATAAATTTTCCAAATACCAAGAAATTTCATTTAATGTATAATCGATTATTTTGTATACGTACATGAACATCATCATATTTTGGAAAATTTATCCTTTAAATTTAATTTGAATATATACAAAAACGTATATTAAGTTAAAAGATGTACATAACTCTTATATTTAATTAATTAAAATAAGGAAAATTATTTGTTTATACATTTTACAGTACTATTCAATTTTTGTATGAATTAAATTTTGTATAGCATACAATCGATATTCACCTCCTACACACATTTTAGATACATGAATGAAAATATTGTATTGTAAAGGACAGAGACTACATTAAACATGGAATGACGTAAATTTTGTGTTTTCATTAATAAATTTTAAAGATAATAAAAATAATGATTTTCTGACAAAATTTAATTATTAAATCAATGTAATACAAAAAACAAAAAACAGATATTTGAAATTAATTTATCAAGTAAGATATTCGTTTAACTCAGAATATTTGCTTATAAATGTGTGCCATTGAAACGCATTATTTTGTTGTATGGGTACACATTTGTTTTGTATTTGTTAAATATACAAAATTAATTATGCACATAATTTTTTTTATTTTTTTCATTTTATTTATAATAATGAAATTTCGAATTGAAATTTTTCCATTGAAAAATGTCCATTAATTTTAATTATAAATCAAATTACAATTTTTCATGTAACAGAGAAAAACTTTATGGAAGGCCATTTATTATTTATTCATTATTTTTGTCTTCTTGTTTTTAAAGAAAATAAAATTATTCAGATTTAATTATATTACACATTAAAGATACTAGCGACAAATATTCTTTAAGCAAAAATATAAGTTTTATTAAAAATACGTTACATACTGTAGTACCTGAACACGTCCATATAAATTATGTAAACCTAAATTGATTGTAGAAATTATATAAAAAAAAAAAAAGAAAAAAAAAAGAAAAAAATTTAATATTTTTTGGTTTTCAAAAGGACGAAATAAATTTTAAAATTACGTGCGTAGCAATCTGCTTTATTAGCTTAACACAAAGTTTGTACAACAGTTCAACGATGAGTTTGAAAAAGTCAAAAAAGTCGTTGAAATACTTACCATGGCTTTGATACAAAAATTAGTCCAATTTCACTGACGGATTGTATCAAAAAAAAAAAAAAATCCTGGTAAGGCATCAACCCTTCAGATGAAATCAGGATGTATTTTTGAGAATCGATCTCGATTCCAATCTAGAGGAAGAAAAATAAATATTTTGGGTGGTAAAATGGTAAAGTCCTTGAAAAAGGAAAAAATTCATATTTACCGTAGAAAATTCAAACAAGTCAGATGATGTTGCCGTTTTGAGTGTTTACCTTTTATAATTTTAAATTTTGCATCGAGGCGGCATTTAGACATTTTAAAACTCATGGTTTGTTTTTTTTTTTTCCTCAATTTAATTTAACGATAAATTCACGTACGTACCAGAAAATGTAAAGAAAAAAAAAATCTTATTATGATAATTTTTATAACTCAATTTTGTATTTAAAATTAAATTTTCTTAAAAAACAAAAAAAAAAAAAATTTCGTTTTTTCTTATCTTATTTTTTAAGTTAATTTTTTAAATTAAGACGTGTTATATAAACGTAAGTACATTATTTTATATAATGGAATATATGTATGTATATTTTCTTTTTTGTTCCTTTTCTAAATAAATAAGTTTCCTTAATATCAACAATACAAACACATGCAAAAAAAAATTTTTTTAAAGGCCAGTTGTAGAAAATTATCTTTAATATCATTTTGATTATAAGTAGCTGGCATCTTTTCAAAAACAAAAAAAAAAAAGGGAATGTACATAAATAAATGTATGAAATGAAATAAAATGAAATAAATAAATAAAATAAACATGGATAAGTTTTTATCCTTGTTAAAAAAAAATAAAAAATAAAAAAATACTATGTACTACATAATATACAAATTTTATAAGTGAATGACGTAACATGCCATACATAATGTTCATTTATAGAGTATATGCATATGTACATACATGTATGATGTATACATGTACATATATGTATACTTTTGCATATATTATAAGTTTTAAAATTATTTAATTTCACTTTAAAAAGCATAGAGTGAGATTATTCAGTTTAAGTGCACATATACATATACATACATATGTACATATGTCAGTAGTGTAAAACTATATACATATAGATAGATACATACGTACATGCCTTGAATATCCTTACATATACATAATGTATTCAATTCATATTAGTCTTTAGGCAAAATAAAAAAAAAGTTTGTCTTTCGTATTATTCATTTTCCTAAGTATCCTATTCTGGAACATCCTTATTATATATAATATATACTTAATAAATATATGTACATACATATGAATGTTACAAGCAAAAAAAAAAAAAAAAAAAAATCAAACATAATTTATCTACATGAACATACCGCATAAGTATAACCGTCAGGTACATGCTAATATAATATGCATTTATGTATATATATACATACACATGTAAAAGTTTATGTAAAGAAAACTTTTATACAAATATGCATATATATGGGAACACAGATTACTTTTAGCTTACATAGCATATTTATATCATTATACATACACATACATATAATTTTATGTATTTTCTCCACCTAAATTTCTCGCATTTTCGTTTCGTTTTTTTTTTTTTCTTTATTTTTCTTGTTCTCTTAAGTTTCGAATTTATTTTACACAAAAAAGAAAAATATATAAAAAAATGAATAACAAAAAAAAAAAAAAGAAAAAATTAACTTTTTAAAAAGGAAAAATCTTTAAAAAGGAATTTTTATACATTTTTCATTTCTTACATTAAATTTCCTTTTTTTTTTGTTTAAAAAAAAAAAATTAGAAGTTTGCCTGTGTATGCATACAATTTAAAATATGTACTTTTGGCAATACATGTACATGACATACAGCATGTATACAGGGTGTACTAGGATAAATGTCTCAGATTACTTAAAATTCAGATTGCTTGTTAAAATAGGTCGATTTAGATTATATCCTTGAAATTCATTCCCATTCTGAAAATTGACGATTGAAAATTTTTCGGTCATATGACGTCATCTATTGAGTAATATTCTTTGAACCTACATACATCTCAAAATTGCAGTGAATTTGAGTTTGAACTTAAAGAAAAACATTGTTAGTGACACTTATTTCGGTTTACCCTGTATGCATGTGCATAAACTTTTACATCAATATTTTGTGTAGAAAATTTCTATAGTAATCTGTATTTAAATATTTTATATTTTATTCATTTTACATGTGATCAAGTACAGATATATATGCATGTATGGCATTGTATATGTGATAGTTTACCAAATATATAATTCTGCGTGAAATTATTTATCTTATCTTGTTTTTTTTTTTTTTTCATTGTGAAAAGTTTGGAAAATTAGGTCTACTTTACAAAAAAAAAAAAAAAAAACGGATTTTAAAATTTCAAAATTTAGAGCATACAAAAAAAGAAAATTTCATTTCAGTTTTTTTTTATTTTTAATTTTTCTTAATTTTTTTTTACCAAATTCAAAATACTTTAATTAAGTATAATATGAATATGAATTATTATTTATTTTAAGTGGAGTCAAAAATTACTTTAATATGTTGGGCAATATATGGATGGATATGTGTTTATAACATTTTCAAAAAAAAAAAAAAAAACGAAAAAAAAATTTCATAGAAGAAAATTTATTTATTTACAAATGAAAAACACATAAAATTTTCATTTAAATGTATATTTAATTAGAGAATATTTTTCATTTAAAAAAAAAATTTTTTTTTCTTTATTATTATTAAATAATTAGAGCATAAAATTTGAAGTTTTATTTTGCAAAATAAAAAAAAAAGAAACAAATTACGTTTACCATGTATTTATTAATTTATTTTGTTTTTTTTTTTTTCTAGATTTTGGAATGATAAAATATTTGAAGGAGCACAGGAGAAAATAAATTAATACACCACAATGAGGTTAGTATAAAATAATTTTTCCTTTTTTTTTATTTTTTTAAAGAAAAAATATAAATAAATTTTAAATTGATATGAAAATATATTATTCGAAAAATTTCAAATTTTCCTATGAATTTTTCTTTTTACATCTGTTTATTTTTTTTTTTTCAAAATCAAGTTTTCTTTTTCAGTTCATAAAAAAAAAAAAAATTAATGTCTAGAAAAGAAATTAAATCTTTGAGGATGTAGTTTTATAGAAATGTCCTTGAGATTTTGTTTTTTAAATGGGGTTAAGATACTTTGATCTATATACCATAATGAAAATAAAAATAATTTTTCAAGAAAAGAATTTTTTAGAAAATTTTTTATATCAATTATTTGATGAATCCCACACACTGATACATGACAAAAATATATTATACCCATTTTGACATGAATGTGTATCAAGTATAATTTTTTTTTTTTTTTCGAAAAAAATTTTTTTTTATATAACTTGAACATATGTGTATGCATGTGTAACATTAAAATTAAACATATCCTGATTTTTGTCATGACAATTTTTTTTTTATAAAATTGGAATGATCATTTTATGAAAGATAAGTAGTACTGAGTACATTGAAAAATATTGGACAGAAAATATTTTATATTACATAATGTAAGACCACATGACCATGTGTGTTATATAGATATTTAGTATTATTGCAAATATACATATATGAGTGTATTTTACATTACTTATACACATGACGTGTACTGTACACATGCACATGCACATATACACACACATACTGTCAATTTAAATGTGCAACGTAGATTTTTTATATCTTTAAAATAAATAGGAGGAAAAAAAAAGAAATTTTATGTATGTATGTAATAGAGAGATAGAAGAAGAATTGACAAGTTTTCCCGATACAATCAATTCCATTAAGTTGGAAAATAAATTCCTAAAAAAGAAAATAAAAAAAAATGTACATATATGCAATAGTGGGCGCTATGCAAAATGGATTGGAAAATAAAAAAAAAAACCAAACAAAATCGATATAAGGATAGCAATTACAAAAAAATTAAAAAAAAAAATGTGATAAAAAATTAACAAAAAAAAAATAAAAAATAAATAAAAATGTAATGTTGAAAACTAGTTTAATATTCAACGAAAATGATTCAAATGATACTAGAATGTCTGATACACACATGTCTAAATTTGTGTTGGACAAAAATTGGGTGTACAGTATCTGGATGTAGTACAAAATGAACGTACATACGTGTGTTATAGATGCATTATATATTGTATGTGTATTCATACACATATGCATGTAACGTATAGTATTCGAATGCAAAAGTAAAAAAAAAACAAAAAAAAGAAAGGAAAATGCTTGATAATAAAATTTTAAAATGAAAAATGATGTTGATTTAGGTTTTCCCGTACATAGACGTCCCCATTTTTAATGTATAACATGTACAATATTGTTTTTTTTTTGTTTGTTCTGTTTCAAGCATTTTCGTTTTTTGTTTTTTCTCATTTTTATAAATATTTTTTATAAAAATTTTTAAATTATATAAAATTTTATTTTTATATTAAATTTACAGTTTAAAAATATTACAATAAAATTCGAATAAAATAAATTTAAAGTAACAAAACATCCCTAAATCTTATTGTACAAATGAAAAAGGATATTTGGAGAGATTTCTACAATACAACAAAAAAAAAAAAAAAATATTAATAAAAATTACATTTGAAATATTGATAAAAAATAAAAATTGGGAAAATGTATGTAACAGATGTTTATACATTAAGCGGATGTGTATCAAAAATTATTTAAAATATCTGTATCTATCTATTTGTGTTGTTCAAAACAAAAAAACATTTTTTTTACAGACAAATTTTAAATAGTACATAATGTTATTATATATCAGATACATTTTGTATCTGTCTGATTGTACAAAAAATTTATTTTATTTATTTTGATATCTTTTATATGTATAAATTAAAATTAAAGAAAATACTATGAAAATTTTTGCTTGATATAATATCGGAAATAGAAATGTAAAAGAACAAAAAAAAAAAAAAAATAAAAATAAAATTGAAGACAAAAATAAAATCTTGAGGCTAAATAATTTTTTATAAGGAAGTTAAAAATGTATTACATAAAAACCAAAAATAATAAATATAATAAAATATAGAATATGCTATGCGGTAATAAGAACAAATAAAATATTGTTGTATACATATGTATTTAAAATTCATTTTTAGAAGATAAAATATTTGTACACATTTGTTTGTGGTTTAAGAAAATTTCAGAATTTTCTTGGTACTGTATTTTATCAGTATTTTTTTAGTTTGTTTGTATGGCAATGATGCGTATACACCATATTTTGTTCATGGTATTAGTTATTAGTGACCAAATTAAGAAGTTAAATAAAAATAAATAAATTTCCTTTAAATGATTGAAGAGGTTGAAATGAAATCATTTATAAGCTGTCTTAGCCTCAACCCACACTAAATTAGTCAAGACGAAACGGAATAAACAAAACCATAAGCTAAAACAGTTCATAAACTTCCATAAAATAAAGTAAAACATAATACGAAGCTGCAGAATTAAATGAGTTCACTTATAATATATACGTGAACTTCTGTTCAGAGCTAAGATTCAAGAAGCCATGGCTCGATATGGGCTGTAGTGCTATCGAAGAACAAGACGAACTTCAGTTCATTCAGTTTCGTCTACTGAAAAATGTTATTTTTCCGTGAAGTAATTTGTTGTTATTTCAGAAATTTAGCGAATTTATCAGAGTGACAAAAATTATGAATTTCTGATTAAAAGGCCTTTTTTGAGATTCTTAAATTGTATTCGTAAAGTATTTTTACTTTACGGAAGTCTAAATTTTGTTATGGAAAAGCCCAGAGGCAATTCATCGTACATACTTGACCTAAGGGTGGACCTAAAGAACCATGAATACACAAAAATAAGTTTTTTTTTCCGTGTATGCAAATTATATTACATTCGTAAACCCTAAAGTTAAGTACACAAAAGCCAATCGAAATTTATACCAAATTCTACATATATAGTATTTTTTTTAAACAATATTTAACGGAAAAGTTTTAAAAAATTGTAATTTCATGACATTGCTGGTTATCTTATCGAAACTATTTTTATAAAAAAAACTTTTTCTTTGTTATTTATCATAATGAATAATGATATGAATTGCGTTAGTTAATGGAATTATGTATCAGATCATAATTAAATGTGTTTGTTGTAGTATGAGAAAAAATAAAAAATTCATGAAAAATAAAATGAATTGTTTTGAAAAAAAAAAAAAAAATCGATTTAATCATAAATTATGATTTGACTAATAAATTATAAGAAAAAACCATAGTAAAACTATGTGGCAAGATAGCAAACTAGTTATCATGTCCTTATCGTATACACGTAATAATGTTGAGAAAAAAAACTGTTTTTTTTTTTTGCTCCTTTATACATATTTTATTGTAAGTCCTTTGTCTTCCGTTTTTATTTCATTTCATTCTGAATGAAGGACATAGTTAAAATATGTGTTTTATTGTCTTAGATTGGTTATATACAAATGGTACGTACATATATACATTAATAATGACCATCATCACAACCAAAAGAATATTTAAAGAAGGGTCTACAAAAATAACTACGTGATATGAATATCTGGAAAATGAAATAATTTATTAAAAGGGCAAATTAACCCCATGATGCATGAACGTCTGTAGTTTTTTTTTTTTTTTTACGTACAATTTGCATATAAAAAAATATTTATTTTTCTTCATTTGTACATCCTAGGGTTAAAGCATGTACATATAAAGAGAAGAAAACCGATGTAATGAAATAAAAATGCTGTAAACCAACCAGTATAGACATCACGCATACTAATAAATTATCATGTTTATTTTGTTTGAAAATTAAAGTTTGTTTAAATTAAAAAATAAAACCTTTGAATGAAAAAAAAAAAAAAAAAAATACAAAGTCAATTAAAAATTTTCAAAGGATATTTAAAAAGATACCCGAAAGATATTAATTTTTATAACGTAAACAAAAAAAATATTATGTAACTATATGTACATAGGTAGCATACAGAACAATTTTGAATGGTATAAAATATCGTCTGTTATAGGTACAATGCCTTTCTAACTGATTTATTTGATTTAAATAAAAAAAATATTTCAAAATTTGAAAATAAAAAATGAGAAATGAGAAATGTTTTTGATTGTTTAAATTAGAATTTTGCCATTTCAATTTGTTCAACGACTAATAATAGAGAAGGGTATTTGTCGTTACTTCTTTATTTTAAATCAATAAATTAAATTAAATAAAAAAAAAAAATTTTTTCTTGATCGTTATTATTTGATACCTTTGATTTTAATTTACAAAGTCTTAGAAAAAATTATGAAATTACGTAGAAAAATGAATTTATTATGGAATTTATCAGTAAATCAAAAATTTAATCCTTTTCAAAATTTATTAAATAATTTTAATTTATTATAATAAAATTCAATTAAAATGATTGAAATAATTTTAGAAAGATAATAAATTATTTATGATATTCTCTATATTATCTAGACTTATCTATTGAAATAATTTTCCGTTGAAATTATAAATAGAGATTTTAAAATTCAAGAATAAAAGGATAAAAATATTTTTATTCAAAAATTTCTGTTTTTCTCAATCCTTTATTTTTTTATTGATTTTTTATTTTTTGTATTTTTTTTTTTTCAATAATTATTTTATAACTATTAAAGAAAAATTTTTTTTTCATAAATTCCCATGTTTAAATAGTACATAATGTTAAGGAAAAAAGAAAATCCGTACATATGTTAGTAAAGACCATAAAAGTTTTAAAGTGATTATATTTAAGACATGGAAAATGAATGCATTAGATTGAATTTTTGAACACACACACAAATATGTGTACACTCAAAGCCCACATACACAAATATTTCGTAGAAACTGGGGGGTGGGTATTACACACACACACACACACACACACTAGTTTGTTTAATGTTTGTGTATGGTTAGAGATATCTAATCTGATTATATTAAAAACATGGAAAAACTTTCACTGCATTTTTTCGACATTTCATTATTTTCTTTTTGTTTTTGTTTTTTTTTTGTTAGTTTATGATATTCGTGGAAAATGCATAATAGAGAAAATATTTTAAAATTATAATTTTTACCTGAACATGAAAATGAAAACCGTCTGGATTTTTTTAAAATTTTGAATTTTTTAAAAGGGACATGAAAAAAAAAAATCGATGTGTAAACAATTGACCGATGTCAAGAACACAGTTCATTTTAATTTATGAAAAAAAAATAAATAAATAAATAAAATTCATTTACATAGTTTTTGTTAAGATAAAATGTTTTCTCTAAGTACGAGACCTTTTCTTAATGAGATTTTTTTTTTTTTTTCAATAAAGGTAAAAATATTCAAGAAAATTATTCTATTGATTTTTCAAGTAAAATGGAAATGTGTGTGGAAATGGAAAAAAAATGGGAATAGAAAAATGAAATATATCAGAGACAAATAATCCAATTAATTAGGGACAAGTTAAATGGCTTACTTGTACGTTGTAAAAGCATGAAACATCTATTTTAAGTGAATTCACCTTGGTATCGAATCTCAGTTAAGTTGTCACATTTTTAACAAAAACTTGGATTCTTCTTTTTGTTTTCGTTGACTCTAAGGAATAGCTTTCAATTCTTCTCTAATTTTTTTTTTCTCGGTCATTCCAAACTTTCGCAGATCTCTTTCTACATTGCCAAACTAAATCAGTCTTCCTAACAATTTGTGACCCTGTATCTTGTCTTGTGAAACTTTTCTCCATAGTCTACCGTCATTCTTTAACACAAGATACAAGAATTTTTATACTGAAATCTACTTACGTTCACAATAAATTTATTTATTTTTTTCGTAATCTTCTTTTCCAAAGTTTTACTTTTTTTATTTTTAGAAAAATTTAAAAAACATTTCAGGAAACTTATACTTTAGATAGAATTTTTTTTTTTTTTTAAAAACTGTTTAAAATTAATAATAATATTAAGGAAAATTCTGGAAGAAATTTTATTAATTTTATGAGGAGTATATTCGTATTATTAATATTTATTGTTGGTGACCCATAAGGATTAAGCTAAAAAAAAAAAATTTAAAAATAAAAAAAAAAAACAAAAGCAAAATCGAAGAAATGAACAATTACCACCTGAAATGCAAATATTCATTGTATTACAAAATATTCATACGTTATTTTATCAATAATATTTTTTCTGTTATTTTTATTTTTTATTTTATTTTGCTCAAAAAAAAAACAAAAAATGCATAATTGTATTAATAAAATTACTTATTGTATTTTATTATATTTTATTAAAATAAAATTTTCATAATTCATTTTTATGAATTTTACATATCGAAAATAATCAAGTATGCAATATAAGGCAGTGACGGAACCACTGTGCAAGTGGATCCACAAATCGATAGAGCAGGAAGGGGGCGCAGAAACTGAATAGAGGCCCATTAAGAAGGTCAAAATCAAATTTATTCCTATTATATGAAAATTTCTAATTTTCATTTAATTAATACCAAACTAATTTCAAAGGCAACAAAAGCACATAAGTCTTGACCTATAAAATAATTTTAAATTTAAATTAAAATCGTTTAAAATTTATAGTCGTCGGTTCGAAAAAAATCATGCTGTCAAAAAAATAGAATTTGTTTCTATTGGACAATGTAAATACGGATACAAGAACGTTAGGGGTCGTTCACTGGCTAAAGAAAGAGACAGATGGCGAGATCTTATAGTGCAGGCCAAAACTAACAATGGGCTGTAGAGCTAAAAGGAAGAAGAAGAATTTTTTGCTATTGATTCCAAAAATTAGATGTTCCCACGGGGGTGATAATTTGTTGTTCCGCCACTGAATGAAAGCTAGAATGTATATTAAAATGAATTTGTGTATAGCCACAAATTCATTTTTATTACAAATTTTATTATTATTATTGTTATACATTTTTTTTTTGATTTTTATTTTTTTGTTTACTAAATAAATACGTACGTAAAAAAAATTTTTTTTTTCATTTATTTCATATCATTTACGTATAAGTGTACAAAAAATAAAATAAAACGAAATTTCTTATACAAAATTCATAGAGTATATCAACATACAAAATGTTCTTATGCATGAAATATTCATATATACACACTACTTACAAAAATGCAATAAAATTTATTTCATAATTTTCAAAATCTACTTATTTATGTTAACGTTCATTGTATACTATATATACAATGGTCCCGATTTTTCATTAATTTATATTCTTTCCCCTTTTTGTATTATGTATATTTATTCAAAATATTACAAAATAATACAAGTAAAAAAAAAAAAAATAATAATAATAAAATAAAACAATGCATACACATTTATATAGTATATGTAGAAGGACAAAATTGTTTATTATTCATATCCTGTCATTAGCTAAATTTCATCGAATTACTCTTGTCGACCTTAATCATGAAATCAAATCAAAATCAATATTACCCTTATATAGTATAGTTCTCTATATTTTATTTTATTTCATTTTTTTTTTCTTCATTTTTTCATTCTTTTATTATTATAATTTAGTTTTTGTTTTCATTACGTTTGTCATAAAAAAAACAACAACAACAACAAAATTGTTCAGAAGTGTAGAAATAATATTAAAAAGAAACAAATTGTATTTCTTTTTATATTGTTGTATACAAGTAGCAATAAAATCAAATAAGGATATGTAAAATATATCTATGATATAAATGATTTTTTTTTTTTGGTTTTGTTTCCTTGTATACATACATTTATGTAAATAATACATGTATATTTATGTAATGTGCATAAAATAACGTACTAAAATATAAAAAAAAATATATATATGGCGGGTGACGATGAACCCCAACTATATGTGATTGTAACACTTTTATAAATTGTTTCATATTTTCTATTAAACGTGTATACAGTGAATAAAAAAAATTTACCAATATACCAAAAAAAATTTGAATATTTTATATTAAAAATAATTTTAAAAAATTTCGTAATTAAGTAAGCAAATCGTAAGCAGGCAAATCGTAAATTCAAATTTCATATTTATCCTTTGCAAATGGAAGATTTCGCTCTTGAGAGCAAATATAGTGTAGATTCTACAATAATTTAAAAATGTCCCCTCTACGGGTCACCGACTTCTACGACGATTTAAAAGTGCCTCGAAAGATTAAATTAAAAACAAATCAAACCTAAAATTATAGCAATAACATATATTTTACTCATATTCAATATACCTTTTGGAAACCTTCCCTTTTTGTTATGAATATTTTGCCAAAATAAAAAAGGAACGGAAATTTGTAAAAATAATTTTATATGCATAGATTTATACTATTGGCACAAATATAATTTTAAAATTTTAAATATTTTTGGTTTGAATACTATTTATCAAATTTTCAAATTTCCCAAACACATGCTTAACAACTATGAATGAATATTGTGTATGGTTTTAAAATTTGGATTTTTCCTCTTTTTTTTTTTTTGGTATTTGGACAATATTAAGTAACACATTAGCAGTTACGTAAAAATTTTCAAGATTTCTATTAATAAAATTAGATGTGTGGCGTTTGGTTTTGCATCACATGATTATGTCGTCTGTTGGTGAGATTGTACTTTAGTATTTAAAATTCGTGAATATTTGTTTTTTTGACTTAGTGTACCAAGAAAACATAAGCACATATTAATGTTGAATGAAAAAATAAAAGCTATAAGAGTGATTTACCAAATATAAATCTATACATTGAAGATCACATATAATAATGATTACATTTTCATATGTGTGTGCGTATAAAATCAAATAGAATTAGTCTTTATAATGCAAATTTCGTACAAATACAATAATAGAAAAAAAAGAAATTCGTTTTTATGAAAAATTTTATTATTATTGCATACGAAAAATCATCAATCATTATTATATACAAAAATACTTATGTATGTGTGTACATGAAAAGAAAAACGATCAATAGATCCCAATAAGAAAATATGTACATGTAAAATAAAAAAAGAAAAAAAAAATTAATAAATAAAAACCAAAAGCAAACAATAAACTAAATGAATTTTATTAATTCATTCTATGTTCTAAAACTTAATGTATAGCGAAAATTGTCTATATTCGTATATCGTTTAATACAATTGAAATAAAGTATATGCTATCGTCTTTAATCGTTATCAATCAATCGTTATTGTTATTATTATTATTATTATTATTAGATTTACACTTCTTTGATTTGATTGTTATATGGATTTAAAATATTTCGTGTGAAAAAAAAATTTTTTTTTGTTTTATCACATATTTCCTATTTACACATATTATACGAGTATGTGTGTTTATATTAGATGTTCCTTTTTTATTGTAATTGTTTTTATGTAATTTGTGTATTCGATTAAAATTCAAATAATTAATTAATTTATCTTCATTTACCATTCTTGCATTACGATATAATTTTTTATGTAATTAATTAAAATTTTCTGATATATGAATACGATAACATGTGTAATCGAAAAAATTCATCTAACTTTGTATCCTTTGAACTGAATTTGTTGTTTTACAGACTTGTTATTAAATGAATTGATTTAAAAAAAAATTTTCAAAAATATTTTTAAATGCATAATTATTTTTTTGTTTCAATAATTTCAATAATAAAAAAATGTTTTAAAGAAACATTTAAAGAAATGATTAGGTGTAAACGTGTTATATTACAGACACACACATCTAATTTTGATGATAGAAATCTACAATACCATGCATATATTAATAATGTGTCACCTATACGATGATTACCATAAGAATTGTTTGGATTTCAAAGCCATGTATGGGATTCGAATAATATTTTCCTAAAAATTTTTTTTTTTAAATATTTTCTTAGATTTGATACGGTAGTATTCGTGGTTCTGATAAATTTTATTTAAGTTATCTATTTTGTCAAAAGTTTCTCAAAATTTGAAAAAACCACCAACAAGTTTAAAACCATGAAAATCGTGTATCTCAAACTTTATATTACGAATTTCGATACCGCAGTTAGTATCAAGACCAGCGATATTCGTAATTTAAAAACTAGATATGTGCCAGTGGTATTAGACAGTATTAATACCAGCAAAATTCCCAATTTTAAAAAAACATGTTTTTCATTTGTGTTATTGATATTAAAATACCACTAACCACTAAACAGCTTTAAGGTAAGCATACACTTACACTTGCCCATAGATAAAATTCGATTAGTGGTTAAACATTGTTGTATTACGTACAACACATTCTCATACATAAATAAATTTAATTCACATCGCATACATTCTCTATGTACTTATATTATTTGTTAATTACGTGACTTATCCACTAAAATGCGGCTAATGAGTTATTTTTTTTTTCTTCTTCTTCTTCTATATCATTTTAATTTTTATTTGGTTCTTTAAAATAAATTTTTTTTTTTTTTTCATGTTATTTCTTTAATAAAAAAAAACAAAGTTATTTAATTTAATGATCGTAAAACATACAATCATGTACAAGTTACATAAATTGTGTACATTTATAATGAAAATAATGACTGAATATGTTGGGTATGTATAACTCACACAATATAAATTGTGAAAATTTCATTCAAATCCCTTTTGGTATGTTAAGTTTTTCTTTTTTTTTTTCTATGTAAGAATTTTACTTTTAGCAATTTTTCATGTAAAATATTTTGAATTTAATAAATAAATGAGTGCGAGCACATTATGTCATCAAAAAAAAAAAAAAAGAAGTAAAATAAAAGAAAAATTTTTATGAACTGCTAAGGTCGTATTATTTACTATTAAAGTCATTAACAAACATTACATTCATAATATTTTAAGTATTTTAATGAAAATTAAGAAAAAAAAGAAAAATTGAAATAAAATTATTTTTGTATAGCCACGTTATTATTGTAATTTATTTTTTATTTTTTATTTACTCTTGTACACATTAAAAAATTTTGTTTATATACACGTAATGTATATAAACATAATTAATTTATATTTTTATTTCTTGTTTTTTATTGTTTAAAAATAATAAAATTATTTGCAAAATTTTTTATTATGTGTATTAACTATAAATTAGAATCAAGTCAGAATTAATACGCTCTAATTATATAATTACTTTTTAATTAATGAATAAATAGCAAAAATTAAATTGACTTTCATTATGCAAAAAAAAAAATTTTTTTTTTTGTTTTTGTTATTTTCTATTCAAAAATAAATCTCTAGATTTAATTCTTATTTCTAATCAGGATGTTTTGTTTTTTGTTTTATTTTTTAATTATTTATTTATGTAGTTATTTTTATTTTTCTATTTATTATATTTATATTTAAATAGAAATTGAAATTTGAGAACAAAAATAAATAAATAAATAAAAATACTTTCGTCCTTTCACACAGTGAATTTGTATGTATTACGTGTGTAATACATCATGTACATGCAATGAAATATAGGTCAGTAAGATTTAAATAAAATTTATTGTATTCTTGAATACACGACATAAATTATAAATACAAGCACGTTTTTTTTTTAAATCACATTTTTTCTTTATTCGTTTTTTCTTCTCATTATGTACACATATACACATATATAAGGGTAATTCCAAATAAGTATTTCAACAAGAAAGGATCTTTAAAATTTTGAAAAAAATAAAGTGTATAGTAAATATTGAAAATTCATATAAAATCATTGAGTCATCGCAGAATGTTAAATAGGACCATTTTGGAAATTGGATAGACTGTAGATTCTTACGAAAGTATGAACAAGCTATGAAGGACAATAATATTTTCGAAAAAATAAAATAAATAAAAGGTAGGGGGTTTTAAAGATATTCAAGAATAAAAAATTTACTTGTTATCCTTGAAATTTTTATTGAGTCCTTTATATCTTTTCGTATTTGTTGAAGAATCTATATTTTATCCTCTTTTCAAAACGACATCATTTATCCCTCTGCAATGAGCCAATGATTTTATATCGATTTTTAAAACTCCTTGCTTACTTCATTTTTCTAAAATTTCAAAGACCCATAACTTCGTTAGGGTCCAATATTTTGTAATAATATTTTATGGTTCGTGTATTTTTATTTTATGCCTTATCCCTAAAAAATGTCAAAAAAAATCCAAGATGGTCATTTCGTCACTTCCAAGTCACTTTGGAAATTCTTATCGAAATAATTTGGATTTACCCTTAGCAATATGTATGTACATTTTATAGCTTCGATGTGATCGCTATGAGCAAGATATTTATAACACAAATTGAATAAATTCCATTGAAAAAAGAAAAACTTTTTTTCTATATATAATGTACAATCGCTTTAAGCCCATTCGTTAGGTAATTTTGTTTATTTCATTTATTTTTTGTTCTTTTTTAGTTTGATATTTTATGTTAAATTGTGTATCATTCAAACATGCATGTAGTGTTAAAAATGATATCCTACCTATGTAATAAATGTACAAGTTTTTGTCTTTTAGTTTTTACAAGAGTACCTTTGTGCCACAGAATGTTCAAAACAAAATAAAAAAATAAAAAAACGACAACATAAAAATGTTTAGTAGACAACAGATGTTTACTTTACAAAACAAAATAAATTTTCATCAAATTTTCATTCAAAATCAAAAAACTTTTTCTATTTGAATGTACATTTGTATATTTTATACGACAAAATAAATAATCAAAATCACATAAGTGTTTAATTTAATGTTTATACTCCCAATGTAAATTTATTTTCATGTGAAAGAAAAATATAAAACTATTTTATTGTCAGTTTTCCTCAAAATTTTTCTACATATGAGGAAAAACTCGAAAAAAAGTCGTAATATTGAAAAAAAAAAAAAAAAAAAAAATTAATAAATAAACAACAAGGTGAATACAATACCAGATTTACCTCCCACCACCCATCATCCAAATACATTTTAATTTCTGTCACAAACATTAAAGTGAAATTTTATTTTTCTGAATTTTGAATTTTAATAATCAACTGTTTTTCATAAAGCACAAATTTATCAATGTTTTTGAGGTACTTTAAAAATTAAAAAAAAAAAAACAATTAACTCTAGGGTACATGAACAAAAAAAAATAAATAAATAAAAATTTTTATTTTAAATGCAAATTGTATGCAAATGCATACATACATGCATTCTAGGAGGTGGATAAGGAGATTGAAAAGCATTCGTGCATCCTGGTGTTAAAATGTTGAAAATTTTGAATATTGCCTTTGATAATATCGGATCTAAAATATATAGTTTATGCATATAA
Source organism: Anthrax anthrax (assembly GCA_963971155.1). Classification (NCBI taxonomy): domain Eukaryota; kingdom Metazoa; phylum Arthropoda; class Insecta; order Diptera; family Bombyliidae; genus Anthrax; species Anthrax anthrax. The sequence goes on from OZ020124.1 coordinate 2,656,113, forward strand.
AGCTCAGTGATTCAATTTATGTAATAAAATATGAAAAATATAAGATTTAGAGGTACCATAGAGAAACCCCATAATTTATACAGTATATAGACTGTTATTTATATTTTAATTTGAAATTTAGTAAATAATCAATAAAAATTAACAAACATCAACAAAATAGAAATAAATAAATTATTAAAAATGAATAATAAAATGAATATTTTATTAATTTTGTTTCTGTATTGTATAACATACATAAGAGGTTTTCAAATTGTATATTTGCTTTCCGTGTACATGTATTTAGGTATCTTAACTGACTTTCAAATGAAGTTCAATGTTTTTAGTTTACATTGAATTTATTTAGTAACAAGCAAACTTGCACATAATCTAGACTCTAGACTTTAGAAATTGAATTTTATTTTTTTATGATATTTTGTTTTTTGTTTAACATTCGAAAAAAAGCCTTTAGCATTTTAAAATATTAAAAAAAAAAAAATACGTTACAATTGTGTGTAACAGACTCTACACGTAACACATCGTGTATAATAGAAAATATTATTATAACATAAAAATTCTTTCTGTTTATACATATTTACATAAGAAAATATTTTTTGTGTGTGTGTGTGTATAAGACATGCCTGTGCATATTATATAAATTTTGTAGATTTCCCTTGTCGATTATTCTGTTCTTCATATTTTATGATTTTTCTTTTTTTCACTTAAGGAAAAATTCTTTAAAGGGAAATTTCATCACAGTGCTTACTGTTTTTTTTTTTTTTATAACTTTTTAAATAAGTACAGTATAAGTAGAGATGTACTGTGGATTTGATTATACGCATAGATTTTAACATCAGATATATGTATACAAAGGGTGAATTCCGTAACGTAAAAATGATTTGTAAAAAAAATATACTGAATAAAGCTACAAGAGGAAGAGGACGTCTAATAATCAGATGGCAAGATAAATTGTAGCTTGATTTAAAAAGGATGGGAAGAAATAACTGGAGGCCGCTTGCAGAAGACAGGGCAAATTGGAGGATAATTGTTGCGGAGGCTAAAGTCCACCCCGGACTGTAATGCCAGGAATAATAATAATAATACTGAATGAATACTGTCATTGAACAACAGTATTTATGACAGTATTTTTACAATGCAAAAAAAAATGGACGTTTTATAATATGAAATGAGTTTTTAAGATATTACAATGAGAAATGACATTATATTGAAAAGAATTATTTTAATTAACAATTTTACCATTTCTAAAAGACTTCAGATCTTTGAAAATTTGAAGATTTGATAGCATTGTTCTACGTGTCAATTTTTTTCCGATAATAATAGCCAGACACATGTTATGTTATTCATAGATATATAAAAGTTAGATTTGAGGTTAGAAAACTATTTAACTTCTGAGTGTTGTAATTTAATTTTTGATGAGCTATTTGCTTGACAATTGCGTGCTCGATGCATTAGAATTTTAATTAGAAATTTAATATTTTAGAATTCATTACATTGTATGCAGACGATAATAATACATTACTGAAATCATCTAATGTTAACATGTTTATACTTGCTTTTACCTTTGTATCTTTTAAAAAAAGAAGATATTTTTAAAATTATTTTAATTTTTGAAAATCTTGACTTACTTTTCTTTCTATTTTAAATGAAAACATCTTTTATGTACAAAATTAAGATTTTATTCATTTTGGTTTTATTCCAAAAAAAAAGTAAAAAAAAAATTCTTTTTTTGCTTTTAAAATAACAATTTTGAAAATTACATAAAATTGAGGTAGAAAAATATATATTTTACGATGGATTAAAAATATAATCAATTTAATCTATAGATAAAAAGTATATAAAAAAAAAATGTATCATGAAAGTTAATTAAAATTTATTTGAATAATGAAATAAATATTGGCTTTTTAAAATACTGTAATTTTCCTATTTTTTTTTTTTTTTTAATTCATTTAATTAAAAATATTTATAGAATTAAGAATTACAATTATGCCCTGTATATATATGAATGAGTTTACGTAATGTGTAAATTTGAATAAATAAAATAAATATTATTTACATATGGTGTTAAAATTATTCATAAATATTAAATTACATTCATTATTGATGTAAAAAAAATAAATAAAAAAAAAAAAAACGTTTACCATTTCCATTTGGAAATGTTGTACACATGTGTGTGTATCACACATACATGATTTCAAAAAAAAAAAATTTTTTTTTTTTATTTATTTATTTCCTCATTTTTTCTCCCATTTAATTATATATTTTTATATTAAATAAAATGTTAATTTTTTTTTTAATTTGTTTTTTTCTTTTTTTTCAATTTTATAGGATGGATAATCATCGTCCAAATTTAATTATAATCTCAATATCGATTATGTATTGGTTACGATTATCAGCAGATTGTTGGAAATATGATATGAGAAACATTCCAGGCGGTGGGAATAGTAATAGTAATAGTGGTAGTAATTCAAGAGCAAATAGTGATAATAGTAATAATAATAATAATAATAATAATGGTGTTAGTAATAGTAATAATGGAAATAATGGAAATATAAATAATGGAATTATAACTAAACAAGATATCTTATATTCATGCCCTTTAAATAGTATGTGCCAATGTGCTGGTTTACCAAATGAAACATCAACTTTAATTGAAATTAATTGCAACGAAGTAACATTATACAAATTTCCAGGTAAGTTGGAAAATTTAAAAATAAAAACAATAAAAAATTATTGAAATTTTTCAAAATTTTCAAATTTTTAATTTTGTAATAAAAAAATTGATGGATTTTTATATTAGTTTGTAAGATAAAACTGCATATAACTGATTTTAATGTTAACGAATTTTTTTTTTTTTGAATTTCAAATTTGAATGATTTATTACGAAATCCTGAATCCTAGAATCGATTAATTGAAAAATGAATTAATTATCAGAATTTAATAATTAATTGAATAAAACCATTTAAATTGCACTTTAAATATTCACGAAAATACTTGAAAATTATCTAATTTCAATTGCAAATTGTGAATTAAATTGTATATTTACATAAATCTGTTTATCTGTATGAAATTTAAATGAAACGATTAATTTATTTTATTTATTTTTTGCAAAAAAAATTTTGATTTTAATATTTAGATATCCGCGTTATCATTCCGTTTATCAAGTAGATACAAAAAACAAAATCATTTCGATTTGCATTGTATACAAGAATAATTTAAAATTTTTGTTATGACTAATTCACAATCATTAATTTGTAATATTAATACAACAAAAAAAAAAAAAAAAAAAATTTTTTTTTTTTTGAAACGTTAAATCAATTGAAATGAATGAATAAATTTTGTCCAAAATAATTTTATTTTTGTTTACATAACTTTCTACTATATGTATATGTATCAAATATTTAGATACATACGTTATATACATAGGTACATTGGCAAAGATAAATAAATAAATTCATTTTGCAATAATATTCATTATTGCTAAAACGAACATTTATAATGATTTTCATTTTATTTACAACAAAATATAAATGAATATTATTGTTTAAAAAGAATTTTAATATAAATTTATATGTTTACAAATAATAATTTGTAATTCATTGAATATCAATATTGATTCATTAGTGATACATATGAGAACAATTAATATACAAAAAAGTATATTCATATAGTATTATTTACTATTGAATTAAATTATGTATTCCTATATTATTGGAAATTTATCTGTTTATATACATATGTATGTGTGTGTGATGTACACACATCACATATCCTCACAAATTCATGTACACATGTGTATATTCCATATTATATAAACATAAAATGAAAATGATTTTATTATAAATTAAGCTTAACAATTGTATATTTATTGCATGTGATTTTCGCTGTATATATACCTCTTATATACGTGTGCATACATATACAAATACACATACATATTAATCCATATGTAAATATAATAAATAATTATTAATATGAATACTAATTAATTTGACTTTAAAATTTATTCAAATTTATAATATGCAAACAAAATATATTAAATGTTTATATTCATTTACACTGTACATACATATATACATGTATATGTGTTTATATTTATTTGTAATTATATAATTTAAAACATGGTTTTTGTAATTAACGTCATTATGATAATTAAATTTATTTGTTTACATATGTTCATATAAGTACATATCATTCTGATATTAAAAATTTAAAAAACAAAAAAAAATTTTTTTTTTGTAACGTCCATTTTGTCGGATAAGAAAAGGCAAAATCTTTTTAATTTTTCTTGTATACATTGCAACATAACATCATACATGTGTTCAATATACTAGGGTTAAAATGTCAGGACTTTTTATATTACTTTTGAAATCCTTGATAATTTTCATTTTCTTTTATTGATTTCGTTTATACACACTCATGTAACGATTATTATGTATGTACGTATAAACTTGAACAGATGCTTACATCATACGTACGTATATCTATACGCGTGCATACATAAAACATATGTGACATGTTCAATAAAAATAATTTCTAGGTCAGTGATTTTGTCATATAATATAAATTTTTTTTTTTGTTTGAATGCATTTACATGAATATATTCGTTAACTTTGTATATACATAAATATGTATGTATGTATGCATATCGAATTTTGAAATCATATTGTTTTAAATGGGCGTTAAAGTAAAATGACGTGATAAGGAAATAATGATTTGAAAATCAAATCCTTTATATAAATGTCACTGATTACATTCGTGTCTACATGAATTCATTTGGCGTGTCGTTTTCTTTTTTTTTTTTTTTTTAAATATTATTATTGCTGAAAAATAGAAAAATTTGTTTTTCTTCTAGATTTTTATATTCAAGCTTTGATTTCGATAATAATTTTCGAATTTTTTTAAAAATATTATTTTTAAGACATTTTTGTATTGGTCCGTAGAAAATGATTTTAGTGTACTTATTCTAGCATGAATGAATATGACGTACACAAAAAGTAAGCTTTATTCACTATATCAATACAGTGTGTATTTAAGTGCATAAACAAATACCCATTCATTTATACAAAAACTTTTTATTAGCTCTGTAAAATATTTTCAAGTATGTCTGAAGTATTCTTTAAGTATGTCTGATAATCTTTAAAATATAAGAATATCAAATTAATTCTCTTGAATTGATAAAAATTAAATGCAGAAATAATTTTCCCTTAATGTTGTAGACACATACATTACGGATACAAGATGCAAGATACAAGATACATGGTACAAAATAAAATTGTTAAAAAAAAATTTTAAACGTGTGTATTTCAATGAAAATTGCTCTAACACGGCTACAAAATTTTTAGATGGTGGATGTCAACTGTCGCAAACATGACGTTGGGCCGGTTTTTATCTTGTATCTTGTTTCCGTTAATTTGTTTACAGCATAACAAATTATTACAATTTTTGTTCAGTTTTCAATGGACATACGTGCATACAGTTTGCCTGTAAAAGGACATTTCTATCTCTTTATTCATACATCCTATAGGGTTAATTTTGTAATTAATTTACAAACTATTTTTGCCTATATAATTTATTGTTTGAAATAAGTTAAATGTGTACATTAACGTATTAATAATGAAAAAAATTAATATGTTGCCATACTCATACATTTATTATTTCATTGTAAATCGGTTTTTTTTTTAAAAAAAACATATGAATAATTTTGATCATTTTTATAAATGCAACATCAGACAATAATAATCGCATTGTAAATATTTGTCATGTTTTGTAGAAAACAATTCTTCTTCTTTAAAAAAAAAAAAATAATAAAAATTTATTTTTAAAATTTTTACTTTATTTTACGAAAATTTCGTTTTTACCATTGATAATGTACAGTATTCATTGTACACCCACAAAAGCAAAAAAAAAAAAAGCCGAACAGAAAAAGTTTCCGTTTAACAAATGACTTTTGTTGCAGATACATTGTGTTTAGTATATATCGTTGCCAACATCATTAATGCAATCTGTTGTATAGACTTTTATATGATTATTATACGTTAATTTTCTGTATTACACACAGCATGTGTATTTACTTAGTATTTACGTAATCATGTACGTATGTGGTACAATCAAATACAATTGTATACATATTGTGAAAAAGCAGCGCCTTTATAGACTCATTAATACATTTGTTGTATGCATGTATGTATGTGTGTACCATATACTAAAAGTTTTAATCGTTATCTTTTTATTCTGTAGAGAATTCAAATTTGTAGCTTGCAGTAATCCTACGTTATATGAATTCATTTGTTTTACTATCTGGGTGTGTTTTTTTTCCTTTTTTTTTTGGATTTCTGAATTAAAAAGGATAAAGTAGGAATGTTGCAAGTACTTAATATTTTGCACACTACATGCATGGTACTTGCATACTTATTTTATTAAAATATATTGTACATATGTACAATTTTGTATGTTTTGTTGAATATCCTTTTGCTGTTTTTTTTTTTTTTTTAATATGAAATTTAAATGTTGCATTACAAAGACATTTATATTTGCATCAATTCAAAAGGATTTTGCTTATTCTCTTTTAAATGCATATTGAGAATGTATTATTTTGAAAATTAATGTACATATGATACTACATGAAAAAAATAAAAATAAAAAACAAATTTGTTTATTACTTAAGTATGTGAATGCGATACATAGAAATAATTTTGTTGAGTATGCATGTACACAAAAAATAAATAAATAAATAAAATATTTCATTTGTACATGTATGAACACACGTACTTACATTTATATGTACATTTTGTAATTAAGTTAGATAATAGCGTGTGACATATGCTCATGTAAGTAGATTCTACATGTATGAATATATCGTAGATTTATACAGGGTGAAACAAAAATAAAAAAAAATTAATAATTTTTTTTGAATTAAAAATAAAATTTTTGTAATTTGAAAATAAATAACTTTTAAATTTCTTCGTTGATTCACCTTTACTCTGGGACACCCCGTATATACAGATGAGATCATATAAAGGAAATAACGAAGTGAATATAATGTATTGTATTTCAACAGACAGATACCAAAAAGCTAAGAATTGTAAAATTTCATTTTAATGATGTAGAAATTTTCTTTTATTCATTTTGCAATGGGGAAAATTAAATTTGAATTATACATGTTACATATATTTTTGTCTGTTATTCTTTTATATACTCATATAATAAAAAATATATTCATTCAAAAAACAATTTTTTTTTTTTTTTTACTTTATCTTCATTCATTTTCGTATACTGTTTCGTGGGTACAATTATGTGTATACCTTAGAGAAAATTTTTTTTTCTTTTTTTTTTTTTTTAACCTCAAATAAGTAACAAAATTGAATTATTATGAAAAGTTTGTTATACACCTTCTTTTTTTTTTTTTTCTTCATATGCGTAATGTATACGTAACATGTAAATTATATACAGGGTATTTTAATTAAATATATGGTTGTACCACAACATACACACCCCGATTAACGTATTTGAAGGGTTAATTTATTATTAAAAATTTTGTGTATAATGTGTCATTTGATATTTTTGATTTAATGGTTTGATTTTTTTTTAAATTTATGTACATACATACATATATGTATCTGTCCGTTATTTAAACTCAACGTATATTTGAAAATTTAAATATAACGAAATAGATAGGTTTTAAATATTGAAAATTTTCTTTTTATAGGGTTTCTCATTTAATTTTCTACATTGTACAAAATTTAATGTAATTCATAGATGTTTATTTTTGCAAAAATTATAAAAGGATCAAAAAGTTTTTATTTTTCATATACATAATCTTATATTTATATACTGTGACCTTACATTAAATTTTATTGAATGAATGAATGAATGAGAAATATTCTAAATAAACCTTTTGTTGTATATTTTTGTTTTTGTTTTTGTATACACAATATTGTGGTTAATATTACAAATTATGGATTTATTTTATTTTTTTCTTTGTTTTTTTTTGTCGGATTGTTTTTCCTTTTGTTCACTGTTCGTTGTTTTTTCTTTGTTTTGGTAAAAAAGGATACGTAATAGTTGTGGTCAGTCATAAAATACACATGTAACAAAATAATATGAATGTTTATGAAGTTTCTTAAAGTTAAAATGATAAAAATATTATTTTGTGGTTTTATTAATGCTATACTTGTGTATTTATATTCCATTTGTTTGGTTTAAGAATTAACTTTAAATTATATTTTGTCTAAAAGGGATTACATACAATATTAGGGATTGACAGGAATATAAACAATATTTATATGGTAAACATTTTTTTGTTTTTTTATTCAAAATCAATTTTCAATTTCTTTTTATATATATTGTACACTTTGTTCACTAATTCGATGCGGTTAGGGCCTTATGAAAATGACATAAAGTAGTACCACTTTACGTCGCTGTATATTGATATTAAAAAAATTCATCTCATACTGTATGATAACTTTACAGATTGTGGTAACACTACTCGTGAGATGATCTTATTTGAAATTATAAGAGAAGAAAAAAGACATGTGTATTTCCATAAGGCCTTAAGTGCACAGAATTAGTGAATAGAGTGTAGTTAAATTTAAAGATTTTTTTTCATCAAAAAATGATCAATGTACACTACGTACACACTATGAAAAATAGTAGGATGATCTAAGGGTAATTAAAGTAGGATGACCTGAAAAATTAGAATCATTATCTAGATTTCATCTACACAAACACATAACATCATTATTTTTGTATTTTTGCAATATTGTTTATATTATTTGTATGTGGATTTGTTCATGCTATCAGTTCAGTTAAATACATTTTGATGGTGATATTTTTCATTTCTCGTTATTCTGAGAATTTGCTATCCACACATGCTCAAAAAATTAGAATTAAACTGAAATTATTGCGGTTTATTCCAAAGTCTAAGTTATGACTGTGTGTAGGATTTTAAAATTGGATTGATTTCAAATTCGAATTATATGGGGTTTACGTGTATACGTACAAAATGATTAAATGAATCTCAACGCATATTTTTTTTTTTTATTACATTTAAATTAATTTAAGTGGATATTTTAATATTTTTCTGTATACATTAAATTTTATTTCAATCATTATTTAATGGATTTGTTTTATCTTCAATGTTAGTTAATTATCATGTTAGGCATAAATTTTGGAATAATGAAAAACAAAAAAAAAAAAAAGGATTGGTTAAATATTAGTAATTACAAGTTTGTTTTGCTGTCATTATTTTAAGTAATATTCAATAGTCATTAAGAAAAGTGATTAATGGTGAGTAAATACATAAAACTATTAGCGTATATCATATGTACATGCTAATGATATATTTACAGCCTACGTGATATTAATTATAATATCATATAAAAAACGAGAAAAAAAAAAAAAGAAAATTCGAAAATACACACACATGAGTATTTGATGAAAATATAATGATACAAAGTGTAAGTTCTATGAATAAATATTCCATTAGATTGTAACATATTAGAACTTAAAAAAAAATATATATATATGTATATAAGTACATGTGTATACAATTATTTATTACTAATTTTACATTTAGAAGATGTCAATTTAATCGAATAATGATTAATCACTTAATATACAATACATACATATATGTACATTACAAAGTAATTTGACATGTATACGTTATCCCTTTGATTTATCCTTAATACTGTTATAAACAAACAAATATTTATTTATGTACTAAAAACAAAATAGTAATTTGCATAGATATTCATTTAAATATTATTTGTAAATTTAATTTGATTTAATTAGTTCACAATTTATGCGGATAACATATAATTCGGTGTATCGATTTCTTGTATATACATACATACATATGTAATTGGAGAATATTTAATTACATTAAATCTTAATTTAAATATAATTACGTATACTTTAGTACATACATATATTGAAAAATAAATAATACAATAAATCTTATGTTCATCAACGTAATTAAGGCACGTATACAATACAATGCGTAATGCACTTTTGCTTCTCATTCTTTTCCATTCAATTTGAATAAGTTCGTTTTTCACTTTAATTCTTTGAGTGCCAGTTTTCTGTATTTAGAAACGAGAACAATAGAAATCAAAAAATAAACGATAACATGGCAACAATGCAAAAATTTTCATGTTTTATCTTTAATTGCCAGATTTTTGTATTTATAAACGAAGACAATAACAATCAAAGGAGAAAAACATAATTGAAAATGTGGCAACAACACGAAATTTTTTATACTCTACAAGGATATACATGATTATGTTAAAAATACTAAATTATAGGTTTCTGACTAAAGCTCATAAATGTTTGATTCATTAAATAAAATATTTTGTGTAAATTTCAAAAATTTATCTTATACATTTGAGTATCTCATTTTTCCGTTTTTTTTTTTTTAGTTTAATATATCAAATCACTTTGACTATCACTTTCATTCAATTTAATATATATATTTTTTTCTTTTCTTAATGAAACAAATTAGAAAATACAAATCCTAGAAATCATAAAATTTTAAGACAAGGAAAAAAAATACATTTTTAAAAATCCACTTTTTTATTTTACCTTGTCTTTTTATAATCTTTGGTACAATAAAAATTTAATTAAAAAAATACTAATTAAAAAAAAAAATAAATAAAAGAAACAAAAATGAAGAAATAAAGTATAAAAAATATGTGAACAATTTCATTTATAGAATTTTTATCTCGACCTAAAAAAAAAAATTTAAAAACAAAAAAAAAACACATCATGTTCTATTAACTCTTAAATTGTTTTTTTGTTTTTCTTCTCTCTCATAATTTTTATCTAGGTAAAAACGAAAAAAAAAAGGAAAAATGAAAAATTTTATTACCTTCTTTTTTTTTTTAAAAAAAACGTGATACAATAACATACTTAGAGAAGAAAACAGAAAATAAGAAAGAAAAAATTTCGAAATATGAGTAAAATTGTGTAAGGTAAAAGCAAAGCTAAGTACATACCTAATGAAAAAAAAAAGGAAAGAAAAAAATAAAATAAAATTGGAATATTCGTGTTTATTAGTGTTCACCATGTGATGACATGCCTAAGGCAAACGGTTCATTTGAACTATTATTGTTGTCATATAAAACATTATGTGATACATTTTAAAAAATAAACACAATAAGATATTTCATTTTCTTTATCTACATTTTTCTAATTGTTCTCATTTCAACAACTTCATTTATTTTTTTGTTTCTCATAAACATGTTGAATTCATGTTGACATTTTATCCTTTTTTTTTCGGTAATGTATCTTTCTAGTTTTTATAAATTTTCTAATTTAGGAATAAATTTTGAATAATTAACGAAATATGGAGTTCCTTTAAATTTCATTTTTCGTGCAATAAAATTTAAGTTTTGCTTTACAAATAGTAATTCATCAGTCCTGGATCAATGCGTAGCATTTTTGAATAGTTATAGCTTAGGTTATCATGGTTGTCCATAGACGAATTCATAATTTTTCCTTTCGAATTTTCCTTATTCACTTTTTTTTAGCATAATATAATAGAAAATTTTTACGTTGTTGCCATATTTTACCTGGTTTTCCTTTACAAATACAGAAAAATAGAAAATTGGCAATCGAAAATTGATAGTGAAAGATGAATGTTTTAAAAGAATGGGAAAAAGTGTTTATTTAAAATACAGGTGACTATGCCAAAAAAATGAATTTCAGCTTGTATCGATTATTATTTATTGTTCTTGTTATCATTGTACATTTTATTTTAGAAAATTTTTTTATAATTTTTTTTTTTTTTATAAAATCTGAAGTATAACATTTTCCATAGGACACCGGACTCAAAAAATAAATTTTTAAAAATTTTTTTTTGTAATTACGATTAAATTTGCATGAACGAATAATTATAGTTTGATGTAGGTATCTTGCATCCGTTTATCGATAATAAACAGATACATAGACTATTTGCAGTTGATTGAAAATTTTTTTTTCGATTGAAATGAAAATGGAAATTATTTTTTTAGAATTTTACTACTATACAAATTTTCCTCTGTAAACATAATAAATATATATTTACTTGATTGTTGATTTAAAACTTTAGAAAAAAAGAAATTAATTTCATGTTTTTCCATTTCATTTCATGACTTTATTTCCCATCGCAATCAAGTATCAGCGATTTGTTTTCGTTTTGAAATAATTTTGAATTTCGTAGATGAAAAATCTTTTTTTTTTTTTTACATTTTTTGTTTTTTTAATATCTTAGGATTTGGCAAACATGTAAAATAAATAAAATCAAGGTAAATTCAAATATAAAAAAACCAAAAAAAAAAAACAAGACTTCACATATTAAATTTATACAGAATTCATATGAACGTGTAATATCACTATTATGATTTGACTATGAACATTTTACCTGTATCTAAATTATTTTCAAGGATTTTTTTTTTCTTGATTTATAACGTCAGTAAAAAAAAAATGGGAAAAATTCATAAAACAGAAAAGAAAATAAATAAATAAATCCATACTATAGCTTACACCTAAAAATAATATCATTCAAAAAATCCTTAAAAATTACATATTCGTCATACAGGTATGTACAATACATACAGTAAAATACGTTTACATTAAAAATATTACATTTGAGAAAAATTTTTATGAACGAATGTGTTTGAATTTTTTTTTTTTTTTTTAGTCTAATCCTTCTCAATCATTTCGGTCTTCTCATATAAATTTTCTTTTCACACAGTAAAGCTACATACAAAATATACACACCTCCACATGATATGAAAATCTATCATGATGAACAAATTTATTAGAATATAAACAAAATAAAAATGAAAAAAAAAATTTCAAAAATTTCAAAAATTAATAATCGTAAAAATATGAAAGTTGAAATAAAAAAAAAAAAAAAAAAAACAAAAATATGAATAGAAAAATGTATTTCAAATATGTACATTTGAAGATATTTGTTTACATACACACATATGAATTTGTTTTTCAGTATGTCATTATATTAAATTTAAATTTTTTCTGAAGGACGATAATGATGATGATGATGATGATGATGATAAAATTTTGATTTATAATATTTTCATTATTTTCATATACATATCTCACCTTTTTTTTTTGTATACTATCTATTGATCATACACACGTATATCTAGTACACCCACTGTATGTATATGGGAGTAGCGTTAAAATGACATATAAAATTGAACTACAACCAAATGTCATGATGAGTTTGTTGAAAATTTTTTAGAAATAAAATATAAAAATTTTATATGAATTTAATTTTTATATCATTTTTATGGATTACTGAGCATACATGAATTAATAAAATACATGCATACATATGTGTATATTTTCTTCCGTCTATATATGCCTGTTACGTACTCATATATGTGTAACGTATGCTTAATTGGATTGTAATTGAAAATCAATTTTTGAATGGTATTGTGATGATGATAAATTATTGAATGATTGCAAATATCATTTTCACGTTATTAAAAAAAAAAAAAAAAATGTAAAAATTAAAAATAAAATATAAATTAAAATTTTATAACATAGATAAAATATAAAATGTGGTACAAAATTTATTTATTTATTAATTTTTTTTTTTTAATTTTAAATTTAAAAAAAAATTTTTTTTAATGCTTAAAAATCAGAATATGAGTTTTTCTGGAAATAATTTTAATTTTTATAAAATGTTTTCCATTTTATAGTATAATTTCAATTTTTTATCATCTATAAAAAAATTTTTATGGGACATTGTTTTTTAAAAATATTTTTATTTTAATCACAGATCAATAACAAGAGTGATCAACTGTGAATTTAATGATCCATTTATACGGTTATAGTACTTATAGAGTATTAAAATGTGCGTAATTTGTGTAATATTATATACCATGTAGTCACATAATGGTAACTGTGGTTTTGTTTCTAGGATGCAAATTTTCAATTGAAAAATTGAAAATATAAAATTTTAGCTTTTCCAATTTAAGATGAAAATCACGTTTTAAACCAAGAAAAACAATATTCATTGTCTCACTTGGTTTTTCTTAATATAGAGAACAATAATTTAAAAAATTTATGGGAAATATACATATAACAATTTTTAAAAAAATTTAAAGAAAATTTTACTATGAAAATCCACGACAACATGGCTTACGCGAAAAATGGAAAAAAAGACTCTGTATTTTTTTTTTTCGTATTTTTATAACCATAATAAAAATATGGAAATTATGCAATAATTCGAAAAATGAAAATTTATATACACATACATATGTACAAGTATCTACAGATACATATTACGTTTTGATCTATGTATATGAATAAATCTATAAAATACATTTTGTTTTAATTTATTATTTAAAATTTTATGCCTCCATAAAAGTTTAATAAATATTTTGCTATAAAAGTATAAAAGAATTTGATTTTTTGATTTAATTTTTTTTTTTTTATTGATGAAATTTACCATAAAAACGGTAAAAAAATGAACTTTTTGTTCTTATTTACATTTCATTTTTAATCTTTTATTTTATTACTTTTTTTTTAAAGATTTTATTGAATCGATCTTAAGATCTACATATTTTCTATCGAATTTTCATCAATGAAATTTTTTGATTTTATTTTGACTAAAAAAAACAAAAAAAAATTAAAAACCAAACAATAATTGAGTTTTTTATACGTTTTTTAAGTTGAAGAAGGATGCACCCATGGGGGAATAAATTCATATGGTGGGTCATTTCGAAAATTTTTGGTTCAGTTAAAGGAATAATAAATTCCCTAATTTTATAAATGTTATTATACTGATGTATGTAGTTAAAAAGAAGATAATTTTCAATGAGAAAAAATTTTTTTTCAATTTTATTTAAGTATATTACAAGTCTTTAAATTAACGAATGTCTATGATAACTACATTTTCCATTTACAGCGACCAATTTTCTTTATATTTATACGTTGATCTTTTTAGCTTTCCATTACTTACATCGGAATGACTTACCTTATAAAAGTCATTCTCTAATAAATTGTATCTATATTCATTCATGACTTTTATTCTGGTATGCTCTTTGTGATAATATTTTGTATTTTCTCAGAAATAACAAAAAAAAAAAATTTCCATATGCTCATAGCTGAGTTGATTTGAACTACAAACATTTTTCATGTTAAAATGAATTTTAAATGAAAAGCAAACAATTTATCAAAAAAGAATGTACGATGAAAAAAAAAAAATTTATAATAAATGAGTGTTAAAGTAGCGAATGAATGTCTGTAAAATTTTTTATATACTCTATACTCCATACAATAATCCGTGAAAAATTATGTTATGTGTGATGTAATGAGTATTTTTGAAAAAAATAAAATCGAGTGATTTACTTTAAATAAATGACAAAAATTAAACATCGAAAAAAAAAAAAATGAAAATCTCATAAGGAAAATAATTTATTTTGATAACATATCGTATTTATTGAAGAAAAATATTTGAAGAAAATGTACATGAATCATTCAATTTAACAAGCTAAATTCTTGAAATGTTCACAAACAATAGAGAGAAAGGACAAAAAAAAAACAAAAAACAAAACAATAGGAAAAACACCAAACGATCAGACTTGACAATGACTTAATAGAATAGCAATAAAACAAGGTAAAATAAAAAAAAAAAAAAACTGTTTTTCGATATTCAAAGAAAATTCTGTATATTTACACGTGTACACAATATCACATGCATGTTGATATTGGATACACAATACAAAATTTCTGTGTATGTACACGTACGTGTATACATTCAGAAGATACATATATAAATGAATTATTTTTGTATTGTATATAAAAGATTGGCTAAAAAAGCAATGTGAAACCGACCACTAACAAAACCATACTTCATTTATCACCTGAATGAAATGAAACTATGCAACTGCACTAAAAAACTAAAAAAAAAAAAAAAAAAGAAAAAATGAAACACAGCAAGGACATGAAAAAAGTGCAAGTACAAAAGAGAGTTTTATGTGCAACCGCAACAACGCTAGCAACAGGAATTAAATGTAATAACAGCTTTATAAAGTATAAAAAAAAAAACAAAATAACACAGCAATACGACGTATGTGTGTATTTCAATACATAACATGACAAATAATAGAAGACTTCCTGATGGTAATAGTTTGGAAGAAAAATCATTTTTGAAAAAATAAAAGGATAATAGAAAAAAAAAATTAGAAAGAATGAATACAAAACACATAACATACTATATACTAGAATGCAGTACAAAAAAAATAAATAAAAATAAATAAATAAAAGAGGAAAAATAATAAATAAAATACAAAGACGCATTGTTGTGAAATGCTGCTTTAGTTTGTGAAATATTGCTGTCTTTTCAAATGCATAAAAGAAGTTCAAAACAGAAAAAAAAAAATAAAATAAGAAAAATGATAGGAAAATAAAAGAAAAATTCTGAATAAACAAAAAAAAAAAAAAAAACCAAGAAGAAAAATGTAAATTGTTAAATAAAACATTTAAAAACACTTTAAGTGAATAAAAGACATAAAAATTCTTTATAACAAATTGATTATTATGATTTTAATTTAACTGACTGGAAATTGTAGATTTTAATGTTTTATTAACAGATAACGTACATACAAATGACATTAATTGTACTTTGACAAGGTACAAAAAAGGGAATTTGTTTTGCGTTTTATATTCGATAAGTTTGAAAAATATCGGAAAATTTATTGTGATGCGATAGTATCACGATTTTGATACAAAAATAATTATACATTGTTACTAATTAAGCTGATTAGAAAAATTTAAGATGCGTTAATAATGCATTTTAAATGCGTTACCAATTTTTTCAAAAATTTTATACGATGTTGCCATTTTTAATGCTAACATTTTAAAACACAAAATTTGGCATCAAAGCGGTATACTATATTTCAAAACGTTTTTAATCTCACGAAAAGCTTTAATCAGTGATTTTTAAATATTTTATCATATTCGATTACTTGGTTTTTGCTATTTTGTCTGTTGAAATTTAAAAATCTATTTTAATGGGAAAATTTTCTCTCATTCAGTGATTTTAAAAAAGTTGATTACCAAAATTAATTAATTTTATTTTTTAGGCTTCACATATTTTTCTACATATGCAGATTTAAATTCACACATGTAGGCCTCACATCAACAAAAAAAAAAAATTTTTTTTCTTTTGTTTTTGGATATTCATATCACGGTTCATTCAAACTTGTTCCAATTCAATTGGTTTTTAATTGAAAAATTGGCGTTTTTTTTTTTTTTTGTTTGTTTTTAAATCAAATATTGGGAAAATGGAAAACTCTATTGAATTTTCCAATATTATATGATGCATGTTTTCTTTTCGTATTACTGTGCGACTATAGCATTATAATTTTTTTGTTCTTTTTTTATGACTGTCATATTTAATACGCGCATACATTCGTATAGTACACGAGGCCACATGTATGTACATACATATGTGTAAAATTCAACTAAAATATGTAATGTGCACATATAAAACTTCTGAGCATTTTTTTGGTGGATTTCTTTTTTTTTATTTATATGACGTGTGTAATTGAACATTTTTCATTCAGAAAATTATTATTAATTTTCTTCCTTTTCTTTTTCAATTTTTTTTTGTTTTTTTTTAACTTGCTGTCATTTTTTCTACAAATCTAGAATTCAAATTATATTTTTAACAAAAGGAAAAATAGAAAACAAAAAAAAAAAAGAAAATAGCGAAAAAATAAATTTTTTTTGCATTGTGAAATTTATGAGAAAATAAAAGGAAAAAATTTTTTTCTATATGTTATACGACACATTACAGAATTGCATCAGATTTGATCCTTACAGCACTTATGAACATAATGGATATAGTACATGTGGAGTATACGTGTACGTATGTATATATCTATGTATACACACCGTTGTCAGTACATGCATACGTACGTGTGGCTGCAATTTATACACATGTACATACGTACATTGTATGAAAATTATAAAAATAATATATGTTTCGCATTCATTCATTTTCATATTCATACGTATGTAGATGTGTGCGTCGGCCTAAACCCAAGTAAAATCTAGAAAGAAAAAAATGTAATAAAGGAAAAATTTTCTCAGTTTTGTTTTTGTTTTTTTTTTTTTGATCATTGTCAATGAAATACTGAAATGTAGAAAAAATAAAAGTCAGCTATAATAACAGAAGAATTTAAAAAAAAAACTGATTTATAATTTAGATGTAGGGTGTCTAATATTGCAGTTGAAAATTTCAATCACGCAGGCAGGTCTAGCTGAGATGTTGTATTGCATAAGAAAAATTTCTAATGCATAATTTGCTTAAATAATACGTTTTAAATGCATTCACAATACATTTTGAAATTTAAAGCGATGTTGTCATTTTTAGTGCTAGCCGTTTTGAAATTTAAAATTTGGCATTAAAATAGTATTTAAAGGTTTTGAAGAACACAGAAATTCGTCATTATTTGAAGGGATCGAATTGGGTCGTAGTGTGATTACACATGATTTTTGTTTATATGCAATTTACAATTTTTATTGATAACAAAGCCAAAATGACAGATGTCTACTTATACTAATTTTTGAACAAAATGTTGTCAACATTTCGTTTGTAATTTTTAAGTGTAAAAAAATTTTTTTTTTTTTTTGGTTTTATATAGTGTTTAAAAATTATTCTCGCTTGTGCGTAGCATAGATACATGTTATTATGTGTTTATTCACAATAAACACGTACGTATTTACAAAATATCCTTTTCATTACTTGACCTAATTTTTTATGTTTATTTTTTTTTTTTTTGAAAAAAATACTGAGAGTAAAAGACAAACTTAAATTACTACATTCATTAAAATAAAAAATAAAAAAAAAAAATTATAATAATTTATGTACACACCTGACCATTTACGAATCACTTTAGAAACCATTTTTTTTTTTTTTTTTCGTTTTTGAAAATCATGTCACAATCACATACACATTTTCATATCCGTAACATGTACGTGTATACTTGCATGTTATATAAATTAAAAATAATAATAATTACTTTTTGTATTTTTTTTTTTTTGTTTTTTTTTTTTGTTTTTGTCCTTGAGTTGCCATCCATGTTTTCATTTCCTACTTTTCACCTTGTTCTCTATACCATAATAATATTTTGCTGTATAACATATGAATTTGTATTTTCATTTTAATGGATAACAACAACATCAACAAAAACTTTTTATCCGTTTTTCTTTTTCGTAGAATTGTTGACTGTGTTTGTTTTATTTATAATGTGAAAAAACAAAAAGTTTTCTCTTTATATTACTATTTTTTCTTTTTTTAGTCTAAATATATATATAAAAAAAAAAAGAAAAAATTATTTTTGTATCATTTTTCAAAAGTCACGTTTTCAATGGTTACAAAAACAAAACAAAAAATAATTCAAAGAAATAAAAAAAAAAAATATATGAAAAACTAGAAAACAAAAATAAATAAAACGAAACATAAAATTAAAAAATGATTTTATTTTAAAAGCCATATAAAAATATTTTAAAAATAAAAAAAAAAAAATAAATAAAAAGGATGTTTTTTTTACTCATTAGCAAAAACAGCCAGAAATGCATACACTAACACGTACACTATTTGTACGAACTTACATACATGCATTGTATATTTACCCGGTTTTAGAAAATGTAAGTTTTTGACTGTTTTTTAATCTGAATACTTTATTTTAAAAAAAAATTTATTTATTTTTTTAACTTTGCTTCATTGTTGGTCAGATTTGAAATAAATTTGTAAGTAGTTCAAGAGTATATGCATATTATATACACAAGATTAAAAAATGTAAAAAGTACATACACACATAATAAAAAAAGTATTAAAATACAATAATACGTAAAAAAGGATAAAAAATACAGTAACATTAAAATATGTTTTTTTTATACTCTGTTCATTAATTACATGCAGTTAAAACCTTAAATTGTACAATTTTACACAACTATATTATTGATACAATTGTCTTAAGAAAATCGTCAAGAGCTATGACTATACAGCCCAGGACTATACAGCCCAGAAGAAGAAGAGCTATTGATATCTAAAAAACTTTATCTGATTTTCTAATGAACATTTTAAGGATAACTCGTGAGACAGTTTAGACACTAAAAAAATAGATTTGTATTCCCATAAGGCCCTAAATCTATAATTAGTGAACAGAGTATAAATTCAAAATTAAAAATATCGTGTAATCTAAGATTAATGATATATTTAAAATGAAATTTAAAAATATATACCATAATTTTAAAAGGATTTTTCATTTTTTTAAGATTATCCTTAAATTAAGGAGGAAGAAAAAACAAAAAAAAAAAAAAATGAGGAAAAAATATATTTTACGTCAGTATTTTTTTTTTCTTGCATTAGTCAAAATGCAATTCTTTCAGTAATTACCCAAAAAATTTCTACTACACGTAATTGAATACATAGATACATGTAATTGTACAAAAGTACGTACGTATGTGATATAAGAGTGATATAAGAGCAATTACATAAATGGAAGTAGAATACATGCATATATACACTTGAATTAAAACTGAAATGTTGTATAATTTATTTTCTTTTAACATAGAATTCTGATTAAAAAATAGATTGTACATAATGATGCATACAAACGTTATTACAATTGTGTACTTAAGTACATTTTTGAATACTTTATTGTGCGTATATAAATAATTTCAAATGTGCATTTGTATCTAAATAAAATTCAATTGTAATCATAAAATTAAAATGAACAAAAAAATTAACAAATTTTTATTTTATCTCATCTTAAAAAAATAAATCAAAATTCTTTTAATATCATTAAAAAAAATTACTATGAAAACGTTATAATCTCCATTCTATTACATATCATTTTATTATAATTTTTTTTACCTTTTTATCCTTTAAAAAACCATTTTCATGGCTCTTTTTATCTTGAAAGCTTTTATTGTAATCATCACTTGAAGTTGTTGTTCAGTTAGTGTGAAGGTATATCATGATGTGATCATGATAAGATCCTTTTTTCGTTAAAGAAATAACAGTAAAATTCGATATTATTCATTTTTTTATTTTTTGTCCACAATTAAAAGGACAATAAACGTTTTCTTTTTTTTTTTATTTTGAAAATTTGAAGGATCATTTTATTATGTTAAAATTATAAAAAAAATTTTTTTTTGACAACAAATAAAAATCATTTATCCTTTTAAATTCTTATCAAAATCTTATTATCTCATAGACAGTAATTTTTTTAAAATCCTTTTTTTGTCATATTTTTAATAGAAAAAGGATTTGATTACAATTTACACTACATTTTGTTTTTTTTTTTTTTTAAATGTAATTATGAGATTCATGAGAAAAGTATCATATTTAATAACGTGTACTGTATTAACCATAATTTCAACATCCTTTCTGCAAATAAATAAAAAAAAAAAAATAAAATAAAAGAGATGTAGAAAAGAAATTAAAGAGAAAATATAAACTTAAAAGTTCATAAATTTTTCTAAAAGACTAAATTATCCATGTTTGTTGTTTATTTTTTTTATTTTTTATACCATTAAATAAATTTATGTTATTTTATAAACTAAAAAAAAAAAAAAAAAAATTCAAATTTTTTCATATTAACCCCAGGATAGATATTTTTCACATGCAATTTGCATACAGACGAATTTTTCTTTTTTTTTTCATCCATGCAATTTGCATACAGACGAATTTTTCTTTTTTTTTTCATCCTTATCTAATTTCGAATGATATTGACATTGACAACCATATCAGCAGCGTTGATACAATTTGATTGTTAACCTTGAATTCTGTCCATCAAGAAAGAAATAAAATAAAATAAATAAATAAAAAAAAATAAAAACAAAAAAATTTGAATATTTTTCCAACCGTTGATCAATCAAAAATTGTCAAAATTTTCGTTTACAATTTATCTAAGGACAGTCAACGCGCTGATAAATCTTGATGTTTTGTTTGCAAAGCGGTTGACAACTGTTCTTATCATCCGTAGGCCATCCAAGTGTGACCCTTTAGGGGTGGGTGGGAGGCCATTGATATATATGTACCTGTTCATACATTCTAGGGTTAAACAAGACGTACAGTAATGGTCACAATAATGAAGACAACAACATTTAAAAAAATTAAAATAAACTTAAAAAAAAAGTTATTAACTCCTTTTTCAAAAGATAATAATGAGTTTTTCTTATTGTTATTTTTTATTAGTATTTATTTATTTTGAATGACACATTTTATTTAATGGTCGATAATATACAATACAATGATCCATTATGTCTGTAAGTGTATAATATTATGTTTAGTACACAATATCATTTCATGTAAATGTTTTGCGTATGCATAGGCAAAATAATTTAAATAAAAATGCTAATCAGTGTTAAAAATAACATTAAAATACAATAAGAATTTTACAACTTAATGTACTAATTTTAATGCTGATAATATAATTTTTGTTTTTGTTTTTTTTTTTGGGAAAAGTTTTTTTCTTTTCATTTTTTTTTATATTTATAATCTCTTATTCGTTATTATAAAACAGAAGCAAAAAAAAAAAAAATAAAACAAAAATAAAACAAAATTATGATAACAAAAGAAATGAGAAAAAAAAATGAAAAACAGAAAATATAAGGAATAAACAAAATAAAATCATCATTCCTTTGGGATTATAATAACATTAAAAACCAAAATCTATAATGAAAGCACAAAAAAACAAAAAAAAATGAGAAAATTCGGTCTAACGAAATTATACGGGAAAAAGGAAAAAAAAAATGAAAATTGCAACAACAACGAAAAAATTAAGGAAAAAAAAAAACGGAAAAAAGAATTTTTTTTATTATATAAATTTTCTTTTTTTTTTTTTTTGTATGAGAAAAACAATTTTCATCATTTATGATATACGAAATTGTGATGATTCCTTGGGGGGTCTCTCAATAAATTGTGTGGTTGTAATCGTTGTTGGTGTTTGTCATCGTTTATTTTGTCACATGATGGTTTGGATGGTGTACACACTGTATAAACATATACACGCGCACATTACACTAAACATGAAAATGAAGGTAACATTGTTTTTCATTTTTTTTTTCTTTTTGTAATATTTTGTTTTTCCATTTTACTTCAGTGAATGGGGAAAAAGGAATTAATACATTTTTTTTTTTTTTTTGTATCAGTCCAATGAGTAAGATCGTGGATTTAAGTGAAAAATATTGTGCACATAACCAACAAAATTAATTCCTTCTTTATTTTTCCCTTTTTTTCGTCTTCTTTTTATTATTCGCTATTTAATAAGAAAATAATGATTATATCTTATGACAGTAACAAAGTACATAAGATTAAAATTATTTAAATATTTTCAATTTAAACGAGAAAATGATTCTGTTTAAAACTGATTAAAAAAAAAAATAAATTTCAATTACAATCTGCTGGAAAAATGATTAGCAGCAAGGGTGTTGTAGTGTTGAATTGAGCGAGGTTATTATTGTTTGGTGTAAGAGTACTCAACAATACGAAGAGTGAAAAGGGTGTAAAATTAGAAATGAGACGAACCTTAGACATTGTTGGTCAACAACTTGTTTTTTTCATACTTAACGTAGGCTTAAGACTGTCAATTTTTCATGAATAAACCACAACAGTTTTAATTCAATTGAAATTTGTACATTTTAAGGTTTAACCAATTGTAACAACAACGTAAGGTACGAAGCTTAAAACAATTAAAGTTGCTTAAAATTGTCATTTCAAATTAATTAGAAATTAACGAACGTCTGGTTTGGTTAATTTTGATTCATTCATTAAAAATTCATTGCTCTTCACGTTACCCCGCGCTGTGCGTAATTTTAAATATAAATTCGGTTAGGTCATAAGCAAATGAGTTTGTTGGACAAGAAAAAAATTATTCAAAATTAAATACATACAAATTAATTTATTCACGTTATTGTCTCGTGAATTTAATTTATTCAGTTACACTTACGTCATAAAAGGAAAAGTAATAAAAAAAAAAATTTTTTTCTTCGTTAATTTAAGCACACAGATAATGTAATCATAAATCAAATTAAAAAGAAACAAAAAAAAAAACCGAAAAAGAAAATTCATTTACATTTTTTCTTATTTTTTTTTTTTTGTTTACATTAAAATCAATTAAAAATTTTTCTTTTCATTTTTATGAACTTAATTGTATTTTTTTAAATTAATTTTTGTATTTTTTTTTTTATTTTTTATTTACAGAGTTTCTACATAGTTCTGTAAGGTATATTGAACTTTCAAAAACTCAATTACAAAGCGTTGATGATGAAACATTTCAAGGATTACGATTGGAAACTTTAAAATTAATTGATAATAAACTTATGGAAATATCTGAGAAAAGTTTCTAGTAAGTATATACATACACATATGTATTTGTGACACATAATATTGAAAGTATGTATACATAACATGATACATCAAAAAAAATTTTTTTTTAATGTTTATTATCCTTTTTTTGTTTTAATTAAAATGCAAAAGCAAAGAAACGAGAAATGTTTATTAGCTCTTACGTACAGTTTTTAGCCTGTACATACACACATACATATGTATATGTGTGTATGGAGTTAAAAAGTTTATTGTGTCATGGTAATAGAAAAGTCAAAATGAAATAAAATACTTATGTCATGCAATGCATAGATATCATGTATGCAATTAAAAGTATCTTTTAGTTAAATAAATTTGCATACATTTCAATAAGTTTTCTTTTTGTCCTTTATTTACATTGACAACAAAATGTCATAGGTAAAAAAAAAAAAAAACAAAACAAAATTGAACTAAAAACTTTGAAAGTTTTGATTTATTTTGTATTTTAAAATTTTAATTGCATCCATGTACATTTCCTTTGATATTAGCAAATAATATTCAGGCTTTCGTCAAGGATTTCTTGAGGTGAACTTCAATGTTAGCCTATAAAAATTAAAAAAAAAAAAAAATAACGGAAACTGCCGTGTATTCTGATAATTCATTTAAAATGAGTTGTCATTTGTCATTTTAATTAATCTAGGGAAATTTGAGGAAACCAATACTCAACATGAAACAATTTTTCATTTTACTTGACATCAGGTCAGGTTTCAGAACCTGATTTTGTATTGGAAAATTTTACAAAACTTCAAAGGAGCTTTGAAATCTCATTGTGTTTTTTTTATCATTAATCGTCGAAAAAATTTTATGATCCTGTTAAAAGGTTCAAATATAAATAAATGAGAAAAATACATAAAGTAAGGAATGTTCATTATAAAAAAAGTTTTTCCCAAATGAGAGATTTTCGCATTAATACACGCGTTATTACAAGCACATATTTGTACTTCGTCGCATATGCGGGATACATGTCCATAACATATAAAAATGTCCTTGAACTCTAATATTCTTCTCAATTTCTTAAATAAATATTTCCACGCAAAATTTAACAGTATACGGTTTTATGGTTTTAATAAAAACAAAAACAGAAAAAAAAAAATTTTTTTTTTGTATATGAAACAGTAGCCCATATTTTACAACCTTGAATGAAAAAGTGCTTACTAACATGTCAGATTTGTTAACTGTAAACATACGTATGTATGTATGTTACATTAAAAGGAAAATTAAATCTTTCATACAAATGTATTTAAGAATTATATGAAACATTTTGTGATTAACGATGTGTGCAGATATACACCTGCCTAGATATACTCATATGTACCTGGATTTGTGTACATAAGTATGTGTCATTTTTTGTTTTTTTATTGTATGTACAAACATATGTACATGTATGAATATGTGCTGAACGAAAAATTTTAAGTCGCGTGCATCTTTCATATATCCTTGAAATTAAATTGCTCTCTAGACAAAAAAAACCTTATTATTGTCGGTTTTTGCACTATATACACATATTATGTATATAATATGTACATACATGTTTTTTTAAAACATAGCTACATATTTTGATTGTTTATTCGTATACATATGTAAGTAATCTTATTTTTCGTGCATGTTTTCATTAAAAAATTATACATAAAAGAAAAATAAAATAAAATCAGGTCATGTTGCTGGGAGCTTTCCGAACATACGTACGAACGTATTGTATTTTTACCTGTCATGAAAAGAATTATATGCTTTACCTTTATTATTATACAATGTTGTATTATTTTCATTTTTGAATTTTCCTTGTTCATTTATAAGTAGTTGAAGGTGTTTTATGGTCTGAACCCATATTCAATTAGTCAAGACGAAACGAAACAAACAAAATAATTCGGACTTATTTTTTTATTTTTTTCAAACCATTTCGATTTAGTCACAGATCAAACATTTTTTTTAATAGTACAACTTCAAATATGGTTTATAATGATTCTTTGAATTTAAAATCAGGTATGGGTTATTACACACAGGTTCCCATGACCATACTTTATAGGCATGGCTTAAACCTCTTATTTACATTTTGTTTGATTTGTATGAGTTGAATCGTTACTTAGTGTAAAGATTCATACCTTAAGTTTTAAACCACTTTGTTTCACAAGTCTGTTTGATTCAGTGTGAAATGGACTATTCAATGTAATTTCAATGTATTTCACGTATGAATTTTTTTATGTTTTGTTTCGTCTTAACTAATTCAGTGTGGGTTCAGTTATACATATCTCTAATTGGTTTTATACGTTAAATTTTTCATTTATTATATTTTCTTATTATTATTCTTTTTCGTCCATCCGTAATAACAATAATACATGTAAAAGCTAAGATGATATAATATAAAATAAAAAATTGTGTACCATGTACTCATGATATTTGTAAATGTATTTATTACATTATGTACATTTTATAAACTTTAGAAGGTAAACTAAAGCAAAAAAAAAAAAAAAAAAATGAAAGAACATGACCTGAATGCATGAAGAGATTAAAAAAAAATTTTTTTTTTTTTTTTCACATAATTGAAAATACTTTATTTTTATTTTATTTATTTATTTATTTTGTTTAGTTTTACATGATTTTATTATTATTTTTTTTTTGCATTTTCAAACTATACACCACGTACACATGTACATGTACACTTATTTTGTGGAATTTGAAAATAAATTCTACTTCATATTATGTAACTGTTTTATTAAAAAATAACTGAAAAAAAGAAAAACAAAACAAAACACATACATACAAGTAGAAAAAAGAAAAGAAAATTAAATGAAAATTTGATGAGATTTTATGTAAAAAAGAAAGAAAAGAGAAAATTGTAGACAGACACAACCAGTAAATATGTATATAGGTTACTGATGGTTGTTATAATGTATACCTTATATGCAAATAGGACATTTTGTATGCCTTAAGGATATCAAATAAACTTGAAATGAAATAACATTGAAATTATGTTAAAATTTTCTATGTAAGAAAAAACAACCAATTTAGAGATATTTTCTTTCTTTCTTTTTTTTTTGTTTTAACTTTAAAAAAAAAAATAAAATGAGCAAATAAGATCCACTGCCAAGGTACATTTTTTGAAAATGTTTACTTAGTGTTCATTTTTATTACATTATGTAATGTATTATATTATTTTATGTACAAAGAACACATAATATTCATACGTTACAGTAGTGAACTAAATTAGCCTAAAAGAAGCTCTTTAGGTTGAACCTACATTGAATTTGTTAAGATGAAACGAAACAAAAAAAAAAAAACCGTAGAATATATTAAATTGGATAGCCTACAGTTAATCAAACAGACTTATGAAACAAAGTGGTTCATTATTAAACGTATGAATCTGTATACAATGTAATAGTAAAAGCATCAAGTTAGGCAAAACATAAACATAAAAGATTTAAGTCGTACTTATAAATCATGATAACAGAAACTTTTGTATTGCAAATCATCCTAAATCTTGTTTGATGTTGTTTCATTGAAAATTATTTTGCTTGCGACAGTTTCAATGAAGGATTAGTAGTGGATTTGTTTCATTTCGAATAATTCGGTGTGGGTTTAGGCTTAATTATATATCAATAAATATTTTCCTGTTCCATATAAACAAATATATTACATGTATACATAACTATATTAGTTTGTTTTACGTATGCATATGATATTGGTACTGTACAAAATAACGAATAAGGAAAAAGGAATAAAAATCAACCAAAAATAATAAATGATAGCAAAAAAAAAAAAGCATCAAGTATCCAATTTGTAAGATAATAAAGAAAAAAAATTTAGAATCTAAAAAATTTATTGGATATTTGCCAAACAGAAATATAAAGGAAAAGATAAATTTAACGTTTGATTGAATTGTTGGCCTTCATCAAATTTCAATTTTTGTACACTTATTTGCATGTCCTGAACATTAGATGTGGCTACTGATTTTAAGTATACAACTAAAAAGAAAAATGAGAAAAATAAAAATAAAATACATGAATAACATTTATGATTATGATAACAATGATGACAATAACAATGGTAAAAAAACGGTCAAAATTTAAAAATTATCATTTTTTCATGTTATTCTTTTCTCTTTGTTATCCTGTTTCAAAAACAAAGAAAATTGAGAATTCAAAATTTTCAATAAATTTCAATCTAAAAAGAAAAACAAAAAAAAAATTTTTTTTCTAGACCATTGAAAATGTACACAATAAACAACATTATTTTAAGCATCATAATACAATGCATTATGTTGAATTGTAGTTTGTTATTAAATTTCTTTGAAAAGTTTCTTTAAAATTTTTTTTAAAAAATTATTTTTAAAAGATGAAAATGTAATTTTCTTTTGTGTTCATTCAATTGAAAATTTTCTAACAATTATAAACATGTATAGTAAAAACCAAAACAGATAAGATTTTTTTTTTTTTTTTTTTGAATTCTAGAGGATAAAATTCGATGTGATCAAAATGATTTAATTTAATAAAATAGAGCAGATTAAGTGCATTTTAAAATATTAACAGACTTGAATTAAATGATTGCATTTGATACACATGCAATGTTAGATAATTATAATTTTGATTGACACGATAATGATGAAATTGATATATTTTGAATTCGCCTAAAATCATGGCAATAAGAATAAAACTGGTTCAGTTCAACCTTAATCAAATTTGGCATGATCTATGCATGATGAAAAAATGAAAAAAATTCAAATTAAACAAGATTTTAGAGTATCCTTAAAAGAGCTGTAAGAACTGATTAAAGTATCCTGTATAGAGCTATGCAATAATTACATTGTCATGTGGTGAATGAATCCTTTTAATTTTTAATTTTTCCTAATGAAAATTTTTACAACTGTTCATTTTAATTGAATTATTTCTGAATTTTCATCAAAAAATACATTTTACTATTTTTATGTACTATAATTGTACTTACATTAAATTTAAATTAAATTTATTCGATTATGTTTTGTTCATCTATACTTGAAAATTCAGTGGCTAGAAAAATATTTCATTAATTTTCTTTTAATTTTTTTATTTTTATTTTTTTTTTTGATTTATAATACTCAAATAAAAGTTAATTTAAATCTTTTGGAATCGATTACTTTTACACATATCTACATATGTAAACCCAATAAGGGGATAGAATAAGCTTACGTAAATTGCAGTGCCTAGGCAACCAAATTTCATCTCACCCTTTGTATCTTCCATACATACTTCATATGTTATGTATTCGAGTAAAACAAATCACAAAAGATAAATATGTGTTAAGAATTTCAAGATTTATTTTACATATTTGAAATTTAATTTTATATTGAAATTCAATTTTATATTTAATTATATTTTGAAATTCATTTATTGAAAGAATTTTTTAATTATAAAAGTTCAAATTAGTAAAATACTGTAGATATCGTTTTTTTTTTTTTTAAATATTTTTGTATTTTACATTACAAATATAATTTCAGTTCGATGTCACATTCTTTGATGACATTAGATATATCTGGAAATTTGTTTCAACAATTACCTTTAAATGCAATTAGAAATTTGCATATGTTGACCAGACTAGTAGCACAAAGGTATGTATTTATTTAATTTATTTTTAGGTTCTTGATATAACAAAATGTAATACAATAATAAGGGTCGTATGCATCAAAAAGGTTTTAATTTAATCAGAATTTCAAATATTTTCGAAATTTCCTATTTATCATTGAGGGTTAAATTGTTAATTGTTTGACAATACAATTTTTTTTTTTTTTTGGCTTTACAAAATTCTAAAATAAAATGTTTCACACTCATGTTTTTTTTTTTTTTTTTTAAATATTTTTTAACCTAAAATTTTTTAAAATTATTGCAGATAATTTTGAATTTTCAAATATTTACAACAATTTTCACACAAGACCTTAACATCTAATACCTTAAACATCTGTATTAAATATTTGATTTAACTTAAGACAACAAAATGTTGGCAATAACTTTAAATTTAGTTTAAAAATCAACAATAAATTCAGTAGACCATAAATTAAGTTACGTAGAATTTAAGGTCCCTGTCGAAATAGACTTAAAGACGTAATTTCAGTATTATGAAAATTTACTCAAATAGAAATTTTTCCTTTTGTTTGATCGATTTGGAAAATTCGAGTCTATCGAATAGATTTTCATAACAGGGATCTAATTTAAATCTATTTGATGGATACGGCCCTAGAATCCTAGAACTAATTTTATTCAAATTGAATGCAAAATTGTCTATACACACATTCAATTTTGTATTCTATACCCGTCCATTCATATGCATTTTTGCCTCATATAAAATTTAAATTTTCCGTTAAAATTCAAAAATAAAAATTTTTTTTTTTCTCTTTCTTTTCTTTTTTTTTGTTTTTTTAATGTTCAATTCATCCAAAACGTGTTAAAAAAAAAAAAAACAAAAATTTAATAAATGAATTTAGAAATCATATAACATCTTTAGATGGTAATTGGGGTAGTCTATCAGATTCATTACGTAGTTTACATTTATCAAATAATAAAATCTATGAGATAACATCTGGTCACAATGATGAATTAAATTCAATGAATAATAATAATAATTATTTAACACGATTAAATTCAACAACAGTAACAACAAATTCATTATCATTATATTCAACAACAAATTATATACAACGTCCATTTATGAAATTACGTAAATTAGTATGGTTAGATTTAAGTAATAATCGTATATTACATATTAATAATAATGGATTACCACGTTCATTGATTACATTAGATTTATCTAAAAATTTATTACAATTATTTCCATATCATATATTTGATCATTTATATGATTTACGTGTATTATCATTAAAAGATAATTTAATTCATACAATACAATGTAATAAAGAAATACATTTAATTCGTATACATTTAGAAAAATTAGATTTAAGTAATAATCATATAATTGATATTAAATCAGATTGGTTTCAAAATAATTATAGTGATGTTAATATACGTTTATTAAATTTAGAAAAGAATTATATTAAATATATACCACAAAATGCATTTTATAATATTGGTATACAAAATTTAATAATATCATTTAATTTAATACAACGTATACATATAAATGCATTTAATACAATACAAGATACATTAGAATATTTAGATTTAGAACGTAATGAATTATATAATATACCAGGTGCTATAAAAAATTTAAATAATTTAAAATATTTATATTTAACATCTAATTATTTAACACAATTAAATAATAATTTACCATTAAATAAAAATAATTTACGTGTATTAAGTTTAAGTGGTAATAATTTTACTAATATACCATATGATGAATTAAAATATTATAAAGAATTAACATATTTAAATATGGGTTATAATTCAATATCAGATATACCAGATAATATATTTATTGAATGGGGTATGAATTTACAAACGATATTATTACGTAATAATAAAATAACAACATTACAATATGGTACATTTAATGGTTTAAATTCAATTAAAGAAATAAGTTTAAGTTATAATGATATTGTATATACAAATCCATATGTATTTGAGAATATATCAAAAACATTAAAAATATTAGAATTATCATTTTCAATGTATCGTGATGAATTTCCAATGGATGCATTATCACCATTAATTGAATTAATTTGGTTAGGTTTAGATAATAATAATTTAAAAATAATAACAAATGAATCATTAATAACAATGAAAAAATTAAATTATATTAATTTAAGTTTTAATCAAATATCAATAATACCATATGATTTATTTAATTCAAATATACATAAAAATTTATATGAAATTGATTTATCATATAATTTAATAAAAAAAATAAAATCATATACATTTAATAATTTAAATGAATTACAAATAATTAATTTACAATCAAATAAAATTCATACAATTGAACAATATAGTTTTAATAATTTAAATTATTTAACATATATTGATTTATCATATAATAAAATAAATAATATAACACAATTATCATTTTCATATTTACCAAATTTAATGAATTTAAATTTAATGCATAATTCATTATGTTATATAACATTACGTATATTTAATTTTATAACAAATAAAAGTATACCATTAAAATTGAATTTAAGTAATAATCGTATTAAAAAATTTGATGATGATTTAAATTCATATTTATATATATATGATTTAGATATTAGTTATAATTTATTAAGTAATACATTAAGTTTTACTAATTTAGGTAATACATTAAAAATATTAAATTTAATGTATAATAATTTATCAATATTAGGTAATCATGCATTTGGTGATTTAGAATTTTTAGAAATATTAAATTTATCATATAATAATATAACATCATTGAGACGACGTAGTTTTCAAGGTTTAAATAATTTACAAGAATTAGATTTAAGTAATAATCATTTAGAGCAATTACAAGTTGAACAATTTTCTAATTTAAAAAAATTACGTATATTAAAAATAAATAATAATTTATTACATACATTATCACGTGATTTATTTATGAATACACGTTTAGAATATTTAGATATATCAAATAATTTATTAACTGTATGGCCAGTACAACAATTATCAGATATTGGTTTTACATTACGTAATATACAATTTATTAATAATCAATTAGAATATTTAGATTCAACAATGTTTATTAATTCACAATTTTTATATAATTTAAATTTATCTAAAAATAAAATAACTGTATTACCAGATAATACATTTATGTTCCTTAATAATTTAACAAATTTAGATTTAAGTTATAATCCAATTGTAACAAGTAATTTAAAACAAGTATTTTTACATACAATTAATTTAAAAAAATTAAATTTATCTGGTATGGGTTTATATATAGTACCAATTATTAATTTACCATATTTAAATGAATTAGATTTAAGTAATAATTATTTACATGAATTATATTCATTACATAATATGCATTTATTACGTATATTAAATATATCAAATAATAAATTTGTTAATATTAGTAATATTGTTGATTATATACCATTATCAATAAAATTATTAGATATATCATATAATCCAATAAGACGTATAACACAACATGATATGTCTTATTTAAAATATATTGATGAATTAAATTTATTAGATATTAAAATACAAAATTCAAATATATTTAATAAATTACGTATTATACGTAAATTAAAAATAACAGCAACACAAAATTTTGGTGATATTATATCACGTTTACCTAGTTTAAATGAATTACATGTACATGTTATTGATAATATAATAACGGGTGATTTATTTTCAAAATTAATAAATAATACAAAATTAAATTTAATTGAAATATATGGTAAAAATGTACATACAATAACATCAGATGCATTTAATGGTTTATCAAGAAATCATAAATTAAAAATACATTTACATAATACTAAAATAACTGATTTACCACCAAGTATATTTTATCCATTAAAATCGATAGCACATTTAACAATTGATATATCAGATAATCGTTTAGCAACATTAGCTGCTGATAGCTTTTATCCAAATATAACATATTGGGATACAGTTGGTACAAGAAATATAATTGGTGGATTAGATACAGCTAATAATCCATTTGAATGTGAATGCGGTCTTGTATGGTTTGGACATTGGTTAAGACGTTGGCTACGTGAATCAGCTCAAATTAATTTAATACCAAAAGATGAAATGAAACGTATGGTTTTGGTAAGTACAAAATATTACTATTTATTGTGTTATACATATATAAAGGGCTTTTCATTGGTGCGATCTGATCTGATGAATTTTTTTTTTGAAAAATTGTACCAATGGAATGTACTTCTTTTACTGAATAACACTTAGATATTAAGTACAAAATAAATACTAATTGGTATTTACATATTTTTTTTTTTTCGTATTTTTATTATTTTATAATAGCGTGCTAGAGCTAATACCTGTCATGATCCAACAACTGGACGTAAATTACCAATATTGGAAATATTCCCAGAGGATCTATTATGCCATGCAAGCGCCTTAAGTAGTTCTGCATATTCAGAACAAAAACAACAATTTTTATTATCTTATACAATTGTTATCCTGCCAATCATAACAATAATCATATTTTCATCAAATTTTATATTATAATAAAATTTTTATGAAATTTTGAACTAATTATATAATTATTTAACATTTTAATTTTTCAAAATAGATTTTTCCAATATACATACGAGTAATTTTTTTTTTTAAATTTTTTTAATTTTCTTTTGTGAAATAAATTTTTTATGAAAAAATGTTGGGACATAGGAATCCTTAAAAATTTGTAAAATAATACAGTTTTGGAAAAATTGGAAATTTTAAAATTAGGATTTTTTTTTTGATTAGACGTACATATTTCACAGTATAATGTATCGCATTGATTGGTGTAAATGCTATCATATAAAATTGAGTTTAAGTCTCTATTTCAACTAACTCAATGGTTCGCAGCCCACGTTAAACTGTAGATGCACGTATGATAGAATCATAATAATGATTAGGTCCTGACTTACATCAATCAGTTACGCCATTTATGATAAATGTAAGACATTAAAAGAAAAAAGGATTCAATCCATTGTATGAGTTTCTAAAACTCTGAAGAATAGATTTTGGAAATTTTGAGCACTTCAAAATTTAATTTTAAAAATGCTGTAAATAAAATTGTAAATAATAGTAGATTTATAATGCGAATCATGAAAATACTACACATACATACATACATGGATATTTCTATTTAGGGTATAGATATATGGAATAATATGTAAACAGATGTATAGATGTAAAAACAAAAAAAAAAAAAATGCCTGTAATAATGAATTTTCTCATAATAATTTGAGATGGTACATAACACATTTTAATTTTATGTATACTTAAGAAATGTAATTTTAATGAAAAATACTACGTACTATACATACATAAGTAAGTAAATATATACATAAAAATTAAAATACTTATTTGTATAGATTATAAAATAATTTAGTAATAAGATTTTAGAAAGCCTAAATCGAAAATGATTCCTATATTTAAGGCATATTATTAAAAAAAGTGAAAAAACCACAACAACAAATAGAATGCTAGAAAATATACAAATATTATGTAATTATTATAATATATAAAAATTTTAACTTGTACATAATAAATTAATTACTATAAGTTAAACAAAAAAAAATATTCAAAAATTTTCTTATACAAAACTGAAACAATAAATTCCGAACGTACATAAATGCATACCTATAACGTAAAATTCGAATATTAAATGAAAATTGTCCTTTTTCAAATTTTCTTATAAAAAAAAAAAAAAACTAAAAAAAGAAAATTCATATAGATTGGATATTAAATAAGAGAAAAAAATATTATAGTCCAATTTTAGTTTATTTTCCAAGTTTAGATCATTTAGAATGCATTGCATGATTATAAGGACCTAGTAGTTCTACAAAGCGAATATACAAAAAGCATCCAATGAAAATTCTGAATATTTGTAATTTAGCATTGATCATTGATCACTCATCAACCTTTTGTGAAATACTGGCAAAGATATAACGAAACTCTAGGATTTCGTTGAGAACAATTGTTTTATAAAGTTTTAAAATTTTTTTTTGTCTAAATTAAGGGTGTGTTTTAAAACGTTGAAAAATTTGAAAAAACGTCAACAATTTTACAATGCCACTGATGAAAAAAATTCATTATAACCTAATTGTTTAATTAAGATGATTAGACGATGTTGTCATTTTAAATTTGGCAACAGAGTGGCATTCAAACGTTTTCATACTCATCTCAACTTAACATACAATGTATGAATCAATTGCTATCGAGTTACTACTTCCATTAAATTTTCCAAATCGACTTTTTATAAGTAATTAATAAATAGTCTTAGAGATTTCGATGAATTTTTAGCGAAACTTATGAAGAAAAATAAAAATTTTTATATTATTATGGAAATTTCGAAATTAATCACATTTTTCATTTTTAAAAAAAATTCTTATTAAGAATAATCCAGAATTCATAATTACACACATTAGAAAAAAAAAAAAAAAAAATTAAATAAATCATATACATATAGTATAGAACATTATATTCTGCCTCGATATAATTACACTGCAATTAGAAATTATTGTAAAAAAAAAACATTTTGAGCACATTTTGCAAATTTTTTTATTTAAACGAAAAAGAAATTTTTTTTTTTTTTTTAGATTTTAAATAAAAATAATTCAGAAAATGAATTTTTCAATTAAATGAATGAATATAATGGAAAATGATGAAAATAAAAAATTAATTACATAATTATATGTTTAATAAATAAAATTCGTATAGATAAAAATATTTATGTTTTCATAAATGCAAGTATAGAGCAAACTTGTAGTCGAAAAAAAAAATTAAATCTAATTAAAACTATGAAATTTTAGTAAAAATACGAAAAAAAAAAGAAAAAAAAATATTCATACCAAAAAGGACAATCGTGATATAATTGTAGTAGATATTGTGAATTTCACAAAAAAATAAATAAAATAAAATAAAATAAAAAAAAGTGGAAACACAAAACTAAGAAAACTAGAACCTAAACAGAAAATAGAATAAAAAATATAAAAATAAAAAATGAAAATTTGAATAACAAGAAATAGAGATATTCAAAGAGAAAATTCCAAATATTGTATTTTCTTATTATAATTCACAATATGAAAAAAAAATGGAGCAAAATATAAAAATTAAAACAAACTATTAATTTTTCTTTATTTTCGATTATTTTAATTAAGCGTATATATAATTAACGAAAATAATCAATGAACAGAATTTTCAAGAAAAAATGTATACTGTTATTAAATAATAAAAAAAAAAACAAATCGCATTTGAAAATTTTTGTAAACCATTTTTTTTTTATTTTGTTCCATTCTGGAAAATAAACGAATTCTTTAAAAAAAAAAAAAAAAAAAAAGTAATAAATTTTATAAATAATAATACATACGTACACATACATAAGAACTAAGTTATTACATATAGTGAATATATTATATGAATGTAATAAAAAAAAAATAAATAATATATAAATATAGAAATAAAAATAAAGAAAAATTTCTAAGAACTGACTCTGAATTATTGTATTTTTATTCACAGTAGCAATGTACTGATTTCCTTTTTTCAATTTCTTCCTTTTTTTAGTCAGTGTGTTAACATGTGCATTGATTGAAGTTTCTCAGGACAAACATTTCTGGGTGGTTTTAAGCCCCTATTCCCGAAAATCTATCTCTTCTAAGATATAGTGGATCACAAGATTTTCGAACGACTACATGTATCCTTAATACTGAATTAAAGGTCACTACAAGAATTATAATAGACTTACTGTAGAAGCAGTTTATAATTGCCAAAAAACAAAAGCTTTAAATTTTTTTTTAAATTATTAAAGTACATAGTACCCAGTTAAAAAATCGTTGAATAAAAAAATTTCAAAATTTTAAATTTTCAGTTACGATATCCCAAAATTAGACGTTAAATTAAAGTGTAATGTACGACTAAGTGAGGATATTATATGTATTTAGGGATTGTGTAGCTGGCAAGGATTTGTTAACTGGGGATTTCGTATCCAGAGATTTTAAATTTGTTTGTGAGTTACATATCGAACTATGAAACAAATGAACAAAAATAAATATTGTGACTGAAAAAAAAAAAAAATAAATAAATAAGAAAGAATTTATTCGAATTTTAATGAAAATATTTGAATTTATGCAATGTTCATTCATCGATCGTTTAATTTGCATGTACATTTGCACCAGTATTAATTTATTGTCAAAGCAAGTATATATTCAGTGATTATTGTGAATCAAAATTTTTCACATAACTATGGAAGGTGTTATATCCTTTTTACAGAATCTTTTGTTTAAAAGCTAATCAAAATCTATGAATTGTACAAAGCATATTTCTGTTAATTGCTGAATGAACAAAATCACAGATTTGAAAACAGATAAAACAAAGTGTGCATATACTCGTATGTGAGTAAATCACGATAACAAAAATATTTAAATAAATGCATGCATTATGAAAATATCCCAAAAAAAAAATATGTTCCTTTGTAAAATCCTTTAAAAAAAAAAAAGCTAACAAATATATAAAACATTTTATATCATAACTTATATCCTTTTTTTTCTGTTTTTAGTTTAAATGATATACACGTAAATAAATAAATAATTCATGTACATACATTCATATGTATATGTGTACACATGCGTTTACGCAATATAATCGTAAAAATGTGTATATAAGGAAAGCCTTTGTACCAGTGGCGGAACACTAAATTTTCAGTACCTATGCAAAATATGCTTTTGAGATCATAGTAAAATAAATAATATTTTAGTTGGCTATTATTTAACTTGAGATCCTCCATATTAAGGGATTTTGTCGTATGGCAGTTCCACCACTGCATTAATACATACATATATGTATACATGCCCATACATATAGCCTACATACATTATTTTTTGAAATGAAAAAATATTGCACGTAGCGTATAGTGACATATTTGAAAATCTGGATATGTACCTGTTTTATTCATAAACCTTTTGGGGATTTACTGATGTGCCTAAATCAAGTTTTTTCACATAAATTTCAATTGAAAAAGTCATCGCGACAAAAAATAAAAAACATAAAAAAAAAATAAAAATAAAAATAAATAAATATGTAAAAAGAAAAAAAAAATAATAAACAATAAAATGAGGAATTCATATTATGTGTATATGTAAATTTTTGAATATTTTGTTTATATCCATCAAATAAATAAACGCACATATACGTATATGATATGTGAGACTGCATGTGTGTATACACATATTTATATACAGATTTGTTAAAAAAAATTTTTTTATTATTTTTTTTTTGGATTTATTTTTGAATTTTTTTTTTTTTTTTTTGTATTAACGAAATGTATGTTAATATCACCAATATTATGAAATCATAAAAAAAAACAACAAAAAATGAAACAAAATCAAAAAAGAAAATGTCAATCATGATATAAATTCACTTTTGAAATTTAAGATTATTTTTAGCATAATTCAAAAAAAAAAAAAACCGAAAAAGAAAAAAAAATTATGATTTACTATATATTGCGGTTTGTGTACATGTATGCAGGCAGTCAGGCACATATGATTTTTTGTCTTTGTACAACATACATTATGAATATGAAATACAAGCATTAACTGCTGTATACGTTTTTTTTTTTTTTTTCAAACATTTTAAAATATTTATTTATATTTTTTTAGAAACAACAAAAAAAAAAACAAAAGACTCACATCATAAACAAAAAATAAAAATTGCGGTTGATTTACGTACGTGAGGATTTTCATTTTTATTTGTAAAGAACAATAGCATTATACTATGTATGTAAACTGGGTATAATCCTTGAAATCGGGGTGACATATGATACAAATTAATATAAAAAAACGTTATTATAATGCTGGTAATAAAATTTTAATATCATGAAAAAAAAAATTATTTTCAGAATTCCTTTTAAATAAACAGTCATTCATTTTAATTTTAAATTTGAAAATAAAAAAAACAAAACGAATAAAAATAAAATAAAATAAAAATTTTAAAAATAAAGAAAAATGGCAACAATGCATCCTCAAAAATCAAAGTATTTGAAAAGCTCATAAAAAATTTATTTTTTTATGACAAAACAACTGTGAAAACATTTTGAAATTTTGAATTTGAAAGCTAATAATTGGTCATTGTTCAGATAAGATCAATTTCATTAATTGGAATTTTAATAAATCGATTCTTTTTCATTCAATTTAAATAAAGTCCTGATTTACTTTAATTTTTTGATTGCCATTTTTCTGTATTTTGGAAATGAAAATAACAAAAATTACAAGTCAATAACATAAATGATAAATTGGCAACAACGTAAGTTTTTTTTTGCATAAAAATACAAATGAATATGATAAAAATAAACAGATAAAAAATTTTTCTTCCTGATTTATGTATGCTAAAAGTTGAGAAATTTATTGAAAATCATAGTAAAATAAAAATGATTTGAAGATCGAAGATCTTTTCTGTTTTGGAAATCTACATTCTATGGTATACATGACTAGAGACTGAAAATCTTTAGGATTTTTTGGAGACCATTGGTTTCTCGTAAAATATTTGGTCGCTTAAATGTACATGAATCTCTTGATTTTTATGTACCATTTTTCGATCTCTAGGTATCAAAGTCGTCTGTGGTGTATTTTCGTCTTCAAGATCATAGTCAAAATGATATCACACTTGTATTTGTGAAACAGAAATTTGAAAAAAATTTTGGAAAATTGGAACAAAAATTGAAAATGTTGGAAAATTTTAAGCGAAAAAAGTTACATAAATTGTACATATTTATCAGTTTATATACATGCGATGTTTTTAATGCGGCAATTATCAAATTGGCGTGCAATACCACCAGACAACTTCAAAAACCTGTAAAAAAAATAATAAAATAGTACTTAAAACTTTTATTTGAAAAGATTGAAAGATAAAAAAAAAATGCAATTTTACTATATATGATATTGAATGCAATAAATGAAATACATTTTTGAAATAATACAAGTAGTATCCTTCTGTGTATATAATGAGTACCCCATCAGGTATCTATGTCATGAATTATGGTAATAGATTTTGAAAAGTTCTGACGAAAAATGAAAAAAAAAAAAACAAAAAACTTTTTATTTTGCGATGTTTTTCTGAGTAAATACAATTTTTCATTTTCACAAAAAAAAAAACATTTTACAAATATATACAAAAATCAGTATACATACAAACATATGTATGTGTTGCATGTTCATTGCATTTACATCGCATGTACATAGTATATAAACAGAGAATATCTAAAAAATTATACAAAGATACTCTTTTGGCATATTCGACATTTCTATGTACATATAAGTGCGTACACATAAAATAAATATTAGCATACTTAGTGCAAAATGTACAGGGTACCTCATTTTTTTTTCATGCATTTTTGAAAATATAATTTTTCACGAAAAGTTTTCAATTTTCCAAATAAAAAATAAAAATTTGAATTTATGTACTTCTTTCGATCGTACACATTAATTACTTTCAAATGCTTTGATCAAACCATGGCTTTTTTAAATGGCTTTTTGACCCGCACTATCAAACCCGCATGTCAAACAGAAAATTATATCTTTTTTATAATATACATCGCACTTATATGTGTACTGTAAAAAATTAAAGTTAAAAAAAAATTCAGATTAATTTATTGTAATTATTCAGTCAAATCATTATATAAAAGAGGAACTCTCAATTATTGCCAAATTCATGACTTTTAAGTGGTTTGACGAAATCTCGGTTCGTCAATGAGACTTTATTGCATGATGAAATCCTTAAGGATACTCATAAAAACAAAATTAATAGGTTTTAGCTGAAATATTGTGAATCAGTGTGAAATTTTATTATATTCACACTGTGTATGCTGGCTAAGACATTATTATTTAAATTTTAACTTTATTTAATGTAATTCATAGTATTTTTGTATCACACATCAGATACATATGTATCTATACTAAGATATAAAAAATGTACTTTTAGGGGGTTATTATTTGATGAATACCAAATATAAAAGATTTACTATTATATTACGAAAATATTGATAGTTTGTAAAATTTAAATGAGATATTATATCGTATATAGCCCATCAGAAAAGTTTTAAATGAGTTTAAGCATAGTTTTTCAGTTAGTATACAAAATTGAAGGCAAATACAATTACATATACACACCTCTAGTATTTATTTATGTACATACAGTAATTTGTATAACATATAAACGAGTATGTGCTCATGATATAAAATGAATTTAAAACAAGGATACATTAAAAATATAAAAAACAGGAAGTTGGTGGAGCTTATTCGCATTAACCCATTTAATTTCGATTTCTCAATTCATTTTAACCAAAACAACAATTTCATTTTTTTTAAATTTATTTATTTTCATTTTACATTACAACTATGTACATACGAACATTGGTATAGAGAGTTTTTACCTTCCGTCAATGTATTCCAATAACTTAAAAGCGTCAAAATGTATTTTTCTTTTACATTATTTTATTTTTATTTTTTTATTTTTTATTTTATTTTATTTTTTCTCAGCTATCTTTATATGTATGTTATTGTGGCTTTTTGTTTTTCCTATCCGGATACAAGAGTTATATTGTTGTACTAAATTTTCATTAACCTGCTATTCTATAACTTTTCAGGTTGCGTTACGTATCGTATGTATTTAAATATGTACAAAGTGAATGGATATACCCGGTATATACTCTTGTATGGGTAATTCTAAAATTATTTTATCCAAGGATTTTTTAACTGATTTAGTCCTTTTTCCAAAATGGTATAATTAATTTTTCTACAATGAGCCAATGATTTTATATCGATTTTTGAAATTCCTTATATATATAATTTTGTCCAAAATTTCCAAAATCCAATACTTCTTGGAAGTTACAATAATTATTTAGGTTTCCTTTTTTTTTTTTTTTATTTATTCCTCATTTTTGGAAAATTTCGCTAAAATCTGGATTGGTCTGTACGGAACTCTTGGCGAAATAATTTGGAATTACCCGTATAAATACAGAACGAAATATAAAGGTCTAAAAATACAATCTACAACTAACTATATTTGTTTGCCTCATACGTACTATTTTTTTTTTTTTTTTTGTATTTTTATTAACAAATGTATATGATGCATTTTACCATATATGTAGTTATTCAGAAAGTGCATTATAAATCAGTCCAACATCATGTATACATTAAAATATGTTTATATGGAATTCGCAATATAATGTGTTATATGATATATGTACATACAGTATAAATGTTTTCTTGTTACTTTTAGTTTTCTGATCGTTGAAATTCACATACATGTAAATATGTATGTATGTCGGTAAAATGCATTACGTATAATATGTAAAATCAAGAAGTTTTCTGAAAAACAAGATATGTATCAATTCATGCATTCATTTACGAATATGTATGTATGTTACAGTATATATAATCGTATACTGCATGATGTATAAAATTTTATGTGCTGAAATATAACCACTAAATCCATTTACATAAACACGTACACGTATTTACATTGAAGAAAAAAACAAAAAACAAATGCAAAAAAAAAAAAAAAAATTAAAAAAGAATATGGCAAGAAAGTCAGAAATACTATACCTCAGAAATACTCGCATATATGAAAGAAAAACAAAAAAAAAAAAGGAAAATGCAAGGAACAAATGAAATTTTAGTTTTTAATGGATTTTCCGTAAATATAACGTATGTATACAATTTTCATGTAACGTACATGCATTTTCATATTCATATGTACATGCCAGTTATATAAATAATGTTTTATAAAGCAAAATAATATATATCAAACGTGTATACAAGCATACATATCATGTGTATATGTACTGCTTTTATACACGCCGTGTATATATACGGTACACATACATATGTATACATGCGTATACATTGCAAAGGAAATTGTTGTAATTAGATCGCAATTATTGACCTAAATGGATTTTTATACTTAAATTACGATATTAATGTTTCATACACTTTTTTTTATTGTA
The DNA here is from genome assembly GCA_963971155.1 of Anthrax anthrax. NCBI lineage: Eukaryota > Metazoa > Arthropoda > Insecta > Diptera > Bombyliidae > Anthrax > Anthrax anthrax. The sequence continues at coordinate 2,700,079 of OZ020124.1, forward strand.
TTATTTTAAATTCACATACACACACAAATACACAGACTCATATAAAAAAATATTCTACATTCAAGTATGTGTACGTATTTATTGTATGATATGAAAAAATTTTATGCATTTTCATTTATACATATTTTCTTGTATTTTCTTTTTTTTTTTTTAATTTAAAAGGAAAATTTTTCACATCTTTTTAATTTTATACATCATAATATGTTACATGACAGAAATGAATTTATAATTTTTGAAATTCAATGAAACATGTTTAAGGGATTAAAAGATAATTAATACGACTAATACAGGATACTATAATTTTCCTTGTATGTAAAAGTGAAATGTGATAAATGATTTCAGAGGAATTTTATTTTTATTTATTTTTTTTTTGTTTTAAATAAAATACAACATAATTAACTGACACATAACGTTATTTTTCATTAGGTTAGGTTATGTTTGGTATAGCTGTCTTGAGAAAACAATAAAGCTAAGCATATACCAGATATTCATAAATAGATAGAACAACGTTTTTCCCATTTATAGCAGAGCAGAACAGGGGTTAATATCTATACAAATAAGTGGTTCCACTGAATTTTATTTTTTTTAGCATAGTCATGTGTTTTTTAAGAAAGATAAAAATGTTGCACTGTTGCCATATTATTGTTTATATTGTTTTCTTTTGATTGTTGTTGTTTTCGTTTACAAAATACGTAAAAATGGCCAAACATAAAATGAAAATCAGGAATTTATTTAAATTGAATGAAAAAGAAACAGAACAAGAAAATCCACTTAAAATACAAATGACTATATGTGGAAAATGAAAAATAAGAAAAATAATTTAAAATTACATATTTGAGAAATTTTTGAATTATTAAAGAAAAATTATGCCATGAAATTTCGAAAAAAATTTAAATTCACGTGATATTTAAACCTAGCTTGAAAACCTTTCTATTGAATACGGCCCTTAATACAGCAATGTTATACAACTGAATGACTTTTGAGTTATTATAGAAAATTTGTTTGAAAAAAAAAGCCGTCAAAAAAAGAACGGAAAAAAAAATTAATAAATAAAAGAATTAACAGGAAAATATAAAATAAAATGTCTGTATAATGTTTATAAAGTATTTGTGTCCTTATGATTTTGTTTAACATGAGAATTGCGTGTTTTTATTGAAAACTTTCAGCATTGCAGCATTAACAAATGATTTTACATGTAAAGCGATAATGGTAAAAGTTATAATCATTTATTTCTCAATTCCACACCCACTTAATGTTAATGTACTTCATCCACATACATATGTATGTACGTATAAAGCATTTTATTTAGCCGATGTGTACCATTCACATTATGTTCTATTTTATTTTATTTTGTACACAATGTCAGAGGAGTGGCAAAAAAAAAACACAAAACATAACAAAAAAAATGATAAATAAAAGAAAAAACCCAAAACAAAAAAAAAAATTAAAGAAAAAAAAAATCAATTAACTCCTTCATTCATAAGTGGCCATAATCATTAACAATAATCACCATTTAAAAGTGATGTTTAGTTGGTTTTTTTTTTTTTCATTTTTCTGTCTTATCAGGACAATTGAAAAGGACTTAAACTACACAAATACAGACCAATTGTAGACATGAAAATGAAAAGATATTAAAAAACAAAATATGAAAAATATGAAAAATTTCCCACTATGCAGGCAGGAAAATTTTCTAAAGTACACAATGAGTTTCAAAATGTGTAAAAAAATTTTATGATGCAGCAATACTACGGTTTTGATACAATGTCGCCGATGCATGGCGTCAAAAAATTTTTTAATACGTCTGAATAATACGTTTCAATTACATTTTGAAACTGTTGCCAATTTTAGTGCTAGACTTCTGAAATTTCAAACTTAACATCAAGGCAGTATTTAAAATTTTTGAGACTCACGGATAATTTTTTACATAATTTTTTTTGTTGTTTTTTTAACTCCATATCGAATTTTTAGTTTTTATTCAGAATTACAATTGGGTTAAATAAATTTACAAATAAAGCGAAAAGAAAATATATTGTTTGGTGTATGTTGAACAAATAAAATTAAATATGGGAAATAATTTGTGTTTTTTTTTTTTTTTTTTTAATGGGTCAAACACTTATCCTACTAAATCAATATAAAGCAGACTTTATGTAAATAATCATTTAAATAGAAGCAAATTTTTTGTTTGTTTTTTTTTGTTCAAAATAGTTCTTTAATTTCAAGAACTTTCAATCAATTAGTTAAATAACAATTGAAATAATTGATTGATCCTTTAAAACTGGAAAATTTAAATTGACCTTTTAAATTTTAGATTCTTTATTATATACTGATGGAAATGAAATGAAATTACAAGTCATGTATTCCTGACGGATTTTCATGAAAAATAAAAGAAAATAAATTCAGGATTTAAATATGAATTTTTTTAACTTTAAATTTAAAATAATGAACAAATAAAATATTAAGGGAAAATGAAAATTATTTTCATCATTTAATGTTTTTTTTTTTTTTTCTCATAAGTTTTCATCTTTTTTCCCAAATAATGAAATGGAATTTTATTTAATGTGTTTCTTAAATAGGAATATGAAAATTTTTCATTGTTGCCATATTATCATTTATGTTGCATTTACGTGATTGTTGTTGTTTTCGTTAACAAAATCTAGAAAACTGGCAATCAGAAAATAAGAAGATAAATTTAAAAATCTGGAACATTTTAAATCTGGCTGACTATATGCTTTAAAAATGAACTATAAATAAACTTTATTTTTTTTATTAAAGTAATAATCATTTTCTATTCTATTTTTCTTCATTATTACATTTTAAATTTTAATGTAAATGTGAATGTATTAATATTTAAAAAAAAAACGGAAAAAAATTTAAAAATTAAAATCTAAACGATGGGTAAGAAATATTATTATTAAACAATCTAGTTAAAATACTCATTTTCATATTTCAACCAATTTAACGTTTAATTAACATTGTTTTCGTTTTTGTTGTTGTTGTTTTTTTTTTTCGTCTTTTTCATTTTTCCTATGTACAATTTTAATCATCATAATAATGAAAATTTCCTCACTGACTTATTCTCATTATTATTATGTTATACAGTGTACCACATGCTGTTAATAATTTAAAAACCAAAAAAAAAAAAAAAAAAAATAGTATGTTATTGCGGTATTGTTGTGTAACTTATACTTTATTATACAAGTATATATATAGCATTGGTACACGAGTGTACTGTGTTACCTTCATATACAAAGTGCACACACGTGAAAAACTCAGCTATATGAACTGTTTAAAAAAAAAAAAAAAAAGTATTTTCTCCTCTTTTTGCAAAGAAATACGTACTCATTTTTTTATTGTAACATTGTGTCATCGTATATACATATGTACAGAGTCAGAGTTAATTAAAATTTAATATTAAAGTTCATTTTATATTAATCAAAATTAACTAGTTGTTAATCAAAACCGTTTGCTATATAACTATATATCTCATAAGTATTCGTCAGTTATTTCTTGTTGTTGGATTTTTCATTATTTATAAAAGGAAACTATAAAAATGAAGAAAAAAAGGATTTTTTTTATGCATCATACATAATATAACGGAATTCTTATTGCACAAGAGAATTATTTTGTAATCAACATATTTACTCTCCCTTTATATAATTTCTCATTAGAAGTTTATCGTCACCACAAGTAAAACTATATACATACATACATAGTTAGATATAAACACATTATCTTTGTTTTATCATTAATTTTAATGTTGTAAACACATTCCAGACTATCACAAGTATTACAGCTCTAAATGGACCTTAGCTTAATCACATTTATGTTGACAAGATTTAAATTGCCAAATTTCAAGCTGATGACCGTATATTGGTTACAAAAAATAAAATTATGTTGTAAATTTGGATCTTGTTGTGGCCGTATTAGAGCCACCAGTCTTCAATGATATTTGAGTGTTTGAAAATTGTTGACAAGTTGTGTCTTGTACCTCGGCATCTGTAATGTGTTTATACCATAAACATGGAATTCATACAATCCTACCGACAATCATATTTATATACATACGTGCATATACACAGTTTGTATACATTTTAAGTTTAAAAGTTAAAATATTAACACACTAATAATGATAATCTCATTTTTGTAAAATACAGAAAATTAAAAAAAAAAATTATTTTTTTAATCTAAACTTTCTATGGGAAATTTTATTTTTTTTTACAACAACAAAAAAAGTTTTTAAATATTAAAAAAAAAAAAAAAAACGGATTCGTTGCAATTTAAGAGTTCAGTGTTGTTGTATGCAATATTAAAAATACATTATTATTGTAAATTAAATAAAGTATACACAGTGTATCCTCCTTAAAAAAAAAAGGACATAATTTTTTTTCAATTAAAATTGACGATATCTGTATATATTGCGGATACTGTGTATATAAATCTCATTTAAATGAAAGAAATTCTTTAGATGTCTTGTCAAATATTATAAATGTTAAATTTTTAAATCTGTAAATAATACAAAACTTAGTGAGAAAACTAACCTCAAATCAAAATAAATGTATTCGGTTTGTATACACATCTGACTGTATAAATTACATCACATTTGAAATAAATCCATGAAACAATTGAAGAAATTTTAAGTTATTCTTAACGAGAAATTTCATATTTTATACTTTATTCAGGTGATCAGTACATGCATTTAACATTGCGGATACATGCTCTATATAGGATTTACGATAGGTATTGCCGCTAAAAATTCTTGTATTTTTGATATCTTTCTTTATTATTATGGTTCATAATTTGATATTTAAAACGAAAAGAGAAAACAACAAATTATTGTCCATGAAGAAACCCATTATTACATTTTTTATTAATTTTTTTGAATCTCCTTCATTAACATTTTCCATATCATTTTGTATTAAGTAGGTACTAAATTTTTGATATCGTGCTAATATTTTTTTCGCTACCATCAGTTTCTCGTCTATTGTTCTGATTTTTTGCGGAAATGGCCATGGCCATGGTAAATCTTTTGGATAATCTATCTGAAGCGTAATCAATACATGTCCATATGTTAATTATATCAGTATAAAAATTTATTCGAAATTTGTTAATAGAAAAGAAAATTTTTCCAAATTAATTTCTTGACAAAAATCCGTGTAGAGATTACCCTGCAATTTTAAATCAAAGTTCATTGAATTTTTGAACAAAGTATACTATCTTACATGTACATATGTGTATATAAATTTAAACATGCATATGTGCATGATGTAAAATATTTACTAAGATTTAATAATATGTGGTAATAATCACAAATATTCACACACAGATATAAACATTTATACGGATACATGTGCATATACAATTAGTTATCATGTTGCAATAGAAATATAAGTTTCTAAAAATCTTTAAATTTTGTTTTTTTCTTTCTTTAGTTGTTTTATGGTTTTGTATTTGTTTTCTTATAAACATGAAAATTATACAGAGATATTATTTTATTATATTTTTTTTAAAAATATGAAAACACAAAGTATATATAGAAAAGGATCTTGTTATAAAGTTTGGGTTACATAAACACCGCATATACACATATTATGATGTACACATGGATAGGATATTGTATGCGTATATTTTAGAAAAATTATATGAAATGTATAAATATAGATATTTTGATGATGATTTCTAATTCTACAAAAGTTACATATAATCTTCTTCAATTTGAATATAATATACATCTAACTGATATGGAGTATAAGGCAATCATATCATATAATAATGAATATTCAAAAGATTTTTAATATGTATTATACACATGTTTATGCATGTAAAACATTTTATAAAAATAAAAAAAAAAAAAACAAAACAAAAAGGAAAAGTTTATAAACAGCTGACAGATTTGTAAATTTCTTTACAAGAAGAAAATTTTCAGTTTAATTTCAAAACATGTATTCATATATGTATATAGGTATGCATTTGGATATACGTTATTTTAAATATTTTACCATGTCATTTTTGTTGTGAATAAAATATAAGAATGACATTTTCATTATATGTATTTATGAATTGCAACTAACTTTTACGTTAGTTAGTAAAATATTTTAGTAGTATATTCAGTATGTAAATGAAAACAAAAACTAACAACAAACTAATTGCATATTTACAAGTTTTATAAACATACATACATATGTATGTACGTTAAAAAAAATATAAATAAAAATATTTATAAATAAAATAAAATATTGTATGCTTTTTATATGATTCATATTTCTTCTGAAATTAATTTTTAAGAAATAACTAAGTAACTTTACATTTAATATACGTACAAATTTAACCCTATGATACATGAATGTGTACATTTTGTAATTGTGATTTGCAATACTACATTAAAACTGCGTTTAAGACATCAGTTAAGCCTTTAAAAGGTAATCATGGCTTGATGATGGTAATCTTGCTTTGATGTTTGCAATACTACATTAACACGGCATACGTATCTAAGACATTAGTCAAGCGTTCAAACGATAATCATGGTAAAATCTTACTTTGATTTTTTTGCAAAACTATAGCTTAACATAAATTTGTGTACATTTGCAACAAACAATTCGATGTTGTGATGACTATTTTACATGAAAGTTTTTGGCATTTTCATTTATTTTAGTCAAATTGCGAACAAATAGCATTGATTTTTTTTTTTTAAACAGTCATTTTTCGAATAATTCACAAAATTTCAACAAAGATAATATTAATAAATTTTTTAATAAAAATCATCGCAAATGTCGTTAAATGTAACGCTTAAAACAGATTATGGTATCGCAACATAAAAAATCTAAAGTCATATTAATGCTGTAGCAACATTTCTGCAACACTAAAGCGTCATAAATAAATCTATTTTGAACGCATCCTACATTTTAATCATTGTTGGTGCATCCTAGGGTTAAGAAAAAACAAAAAGAAAAAACGAAAATTGAAAAAACGAAAAATGAAAATAAAAATAAACAAGAAATTGTCATATAAAGTTTTATTAAGTTAAATGCATACAAAAAGAAACTGTTTATAGACAAGTCTTAATACAAATACTTTGTGTTTTATCAAAAACATATCTTTGGGTTTGAATTTCAATTAAACAAAATACGTTACACATGTAATGTGAATAAAATTCAAAAAAAAAAAAAATAAAAATAAATTTTCTGTTTCAAATGAGGATATCTTAGGGAATTAAATTTCATCAATACATTGTAACTTCGAATTTTTAGATACAAAGCATAAGAAATGTGTTTATTAAAATTTTCTGTAAAAATTTATAATGAGTATAAAAATACAAAAATGAAATTAAAAATAATTAAAATAAGAAAAGAAAGAAAGAAAGACATTTCATTATTTTCACGAATATTTTATTTAAGGGCGAAGGGGGGTGGGGGTAAAAGAAAAGGATTTAATTGCTTTTTTTTCAAATTTAAATAATTTTAAACAATAAATTTCGTGTTTACAAAACACAAAAAAACGGAAAGGAAACGGATGTATTTATATATTACATGTATAGCGTATACGTAAGTGTTTTGGCATTATGTACATTTACCACATAAAAATTTTCTTTTCATTCTTTTCTACATAGTATAGAGTAATTTTTCCTTTATGTTTTTTTTCATTTTTTTTTTTTTTTTTGTCTGCAACGTCGTCTCATTTTCAATTAACAATAGAGTTAAATTAACTCCGACAGAATAATAGTTATAAAAGTTGGCGGTTATAGATGGCATACTTTAAAAATTTTTATACATTACATATACAACTGGGTAACATTGTATATTATGAACATATTTCAGTATTTATCCATGAGTTTCAAAAACGTTAGTACTCAAAATGGCAACATCGCTTAAAATTTCAAAATGTATTGTGAACGCATTTAAAATGCATTAATCAAGCAAAGGAAATATCATGAAATTTTTTTGATATGTAATCCATCAGTGACATTGCAATAATTTTTTCATCAAAACCGCAGCTTTATCGCATCATTGCAATTTGTTTTTTACATTTTGAAACTCATCGTGTATTTTTTATGCACAATAATGTATACATGTACATACATGTAAGAAATTAATGTGGAAAGTCTGCGTGTTTGTGGCATATCAAAAAATAATTTCTCACACCATATATACTGCAATGTACAATGGTTAATATCATATAAATACATATATGTATATGTATGTACGCATGTAAATGGGTAATATAACGTCGTTTTTAGTAACTATCCTGAGTGTACTTGACTCATTCAGGAACAATTTCCTTCATTGTATAAGAAAAATCATTTTCTAAATAAACTTCCATTTTTATTTTCCCTTTTTTCAGTGTTGCTATTATTTATTTATTTATTTATTTTTTTTATTGTTTATAACTTGCATTGTGTTTACATATTCGTGTATAAAATAGTTTTGATGTTTTTTTTACTTTTGATTTTTCCTTTATTTTTCTTTTTAATATACCTAGTATTTTATTATTATGATTATTTCTTGTTACACATTTTAATGTTAAAAATTTTTCAAAGTGTTAAAAAGTTTTTCTTGAATAAAACTAGAATTTAATTGATTTTCTCCCTTAACTTCAAGTCATTAAAAATCTATTTTTATTTTTATTTCTTTTTATTATTTTTTTTTTTTTTTTGCTAAGGAAAAACAAATATAAACAGTGTATTTAAATTATAAAATAATAAGGGAAAATAAGAACATTTGTAATTTCGCCCTTATGATGATTGTACATAACATTTGTATGAATATATTAATATATAGAATACAATGTGTCTAATGGAACAAAAGTTTTTATTAAAATAATAATAAAAAAAAAAAAAAAAATTGTTTTTGTTTTATTGTTTTCCTTCTTATAATGTATTTTATTTGTTAATGAATTTACACATTCATTACAATATTATATGTCCAAAGAAAATGTTTAAAATTTTATATAACATAGTCATTATAAAATCATTGCAATCATTATAATCGTTATAATATACTCTGTCTTTTAATTACGTAAAATGAATTCTACATTAACGTTATATCTTACTTGATAATGAAATAAAAATGACCAATAAAACAAAAATTAAATTGAGTTTCAAAATGTAAAAGAATTCGTTGTGATATGGTAAAATCACGGTTTTGTTACAATGTCCTCGTTGAATTGCATTAGAAAAATTCGTAATCATTTGCTTGATTAATGCGGTTTTAAATCCATTTACAATACATTTTGAAAATTAAAAAAAAACGTTTAATTTTTAAATATTTTTGCATTTTGAAATTTTCAATTTTTTCATCGAAGATGTTCTAGAACTTTTAAATGATCCGGGAACGATGCAAAATTTTTATATTCCATACGAATACATTTGACTATGTTAAAAAAAAAAAAAAAAATTTTACATGTTCTATGTATTTCAAAAAATCTCTGGAAGGCCTTAGCTAAACCAGACATTTTGCAATGGCTCGAATCTTATAAATTATTTTGCTCCATTTAAATTTTATAATTTCAAATCAAATCAGCAGTCCTCTAAAATATTTTTCAAATTTTTGTTATCATGAACGGTGCGTGTACCAGATGATCTACCAAGGTGTCAAGTATCTTTTCATTTCTGTAAGAAATTCATTATTTACAGAATATGTCATTTAAAAATTTGCTACAAACAAAAAAAAAACATTGGTACGTTTAATTTGAAAAATTACATAGAATCATATGAACCGATTTCGTATAAAATGGTAATTAGTATAAAATGCTAAATAAACCCTTCGAATCATCTTCGACATGTCAACATGTCACACGCAAAATTCAAAATAAAAATAAAATTTTTATTGTGATACTTTACATATGTCATCAAATATGCTATCAGGTGTTACACGTGTTTCATCCCCTTGCTTATGTTTAATGGTGTCATCATATAGATATGGATATGATACATCATTTAATATTGCGTGTGTACGTTTAAACCAAAAACAAAAACAAAAAAAAAAATTGTAATTAAAATTTTATTTAAAATTCAATTTGTGTTTTTCTTTTGTTTATTTTACTTAATTTTTTTTTTTTTAAATTCATTTCGTAAAGTTTTCATATTTTAATTATAATACATGAACGTACAAATACATTACAAAGTAAAGAAATTAAAAAAAAAAAAAAAAAAAAAAAATCCGTTACGAAAAACTGAATTTTTTTCATTTTTATTTTTTAATTTAATTTTTTGTTTTTTTGTGTACAAACTTAGTTTTGAAAAAATTTTTGCACAAGTTAATAATCCAGGTACAAAAGGAACTGTTTAACTTTTGATTTATAATTTTTTTTTGTTCTCTACATTTTTTTTTATTTTATTTTTTTATTTTTTTTGTATTTTAAAAGAAAAGAAAAACCAAAAAATGATATTTTCCTTCTTTTGTTGTCATACGCAGATGCAATATAAATTCAAATTTTCTTGACAACTAGGTTTTCTTTTACAAAATAATAAAATAAACAAATAAAATGAAAAACATGGAAATTCTGTACACATATGTTTGTGCAATATGCGACACAAACACATACGGAAACATACGTAAGTGTTTAAATAAAAAGATATGAATGAATGACATGCTTTCATGTATCAAATAAATATTTTGTTTTGTTTTTAGTAAAATGGAAAATGGAAAAAAAATTTTTTTTTTTTTCACTTAACATAGATGAAATTTTTGTTTTATACTTTGTTGTGGCTTTTGGTAACATTTTTGTATATATGTACATACATGTAACAGAGGTACATACGAATATGCTTGTGTATTACCTTCTTATTAATAATATTTTAAAAGTTCTTCTATTTTCTACCAAAAAATGTTGACGTTACAAAACAAAAAAAAAATAAATTTTCCTTTTTCATATAAACAAAAAAGAAAAATCAAAATGCATTATTGTATAGGTTATACAGTCTCATTTTCAAATGATAAATAGTGAATACTTCAGTGTACAACAATATGATTTTTTTGTTTTCGAATAGGTATAAATAGAATATGCATGTACATGGCTTTTTTCCAAAATGCATTAATACCGCAATACTGCGATGCATTGAATTTTAAAACATCAAACTGAAGAATGCTGGAAATTGTTGTGATAAAGTCATAAATTTCAAAACGTATTCCTGCTGTTTCAACAATGTAAAATTAAAAAATTTTTTTATATGTTGACAAATGACATTTCAAACAACATTGACATAAATTATATGCTTGTGACAAAAGATTACTTTAGTGACAAATTTAATTTCGAAATAAATTATAAGATAATAAACAAATAAACAAACAAACAAACAAATAATGTCTAATAATAAATGAGAAGCAGAGGACATATTGACAAAATAAAAACATAATCACAAAAAATTTCTGTTCATTCTGTATTGGAAAATATTTTCCAATATGAGCAAAAAAAAAAAAAAAAATTATCAATGCAACTTATCATACCACCATCAAAATGTGTGGTATTGTGACGATTGTTATACTGCATTCAATGCGTAAAATTTGGTAATTTTGGAAGAAGGCCCATGTTTCTATATGGACATATTAATAAACAAAATTTATATTTGTTCTTTAGAGTTCTCTATCCTCTGTTTATTTTATTTCGATTGTTTAGTTTGTCTGGATTTCGGATGACACGTTCTTCTGTGTATGCACGTTGAATGAATCAAAGCAAGGGTTTGCATTGTATATATAAAGATCGTTTACATATTTTATTCAATTAAATTCAAAAATAATTTTTGCTTTTTGTTTTTTTATTTATTTTGATTTTTTTTTTTTGTATTATACAATTTTTATTATGAATATACATACTTATAAATTGATACAATATAAAAATTTTAATGTAATATTTTACTAATTTTAATTACATTACAGTTAAAAGGATTTTGTTGTAGTCGTTCAAAAACAGTAATTAAAATTTCAAAAAATAAGGAAAAGGGGAAAAAAAACAAAAACGGAAAAATTATTCAGTTTTTGAACAAGTCAACAAAATCATTACAAATAATTCATTTGGTTATAATTCTACATCATATCTAAGGAAATAGCATACATTCATACATACATGATCTCAGGCGGAAAGTTTAATTTTGATTTTGTCGTTGGCTTCATCACAGGTTCTTAATTTTTTTTTTTTTTTTTGAAAATTTCAAATTCAAATTATTTCAGTTTTTTTTTTTCTTTTCTTTTTTTCTACTATGATGTTACTTGAATACCAGTTTTAACAACAGCTTCTCGATATTTTGGATGATAAACAAATCTTCTACTTTCACCATTATCATTGCCATTACCATATCCGATTTTTAATGGAGGTCGAAATGTTCTTATACCAGAATTAGAACGAACTGGCAATAAAGTAAACAATGTTGGAGGATGTGATGTTGTACTTGTTGTACTAGTCCATTGTGATGATGATGATGATGATGATGATGAAAGCATTTCTTCGTATTTAGTTGGATCAACAACTTCAACTTCAGCTTCACCAATTATTATTTCTGGTGACATATTTTCAATATCTTGATGATCCATTAAGGATGCTGTTGAATTTTGATTATAAAATTGTCCAGATGTAACTGATTGTTTTACGATGGTAGTTGGGGTTGTTGATTGCGTTGTCATAAAGGAATTTTCTAGTTTTGCAGTTGTTGATCTTGATGTAGTTGAAATTGTTCTATTTTTTATTTCATGCCTTTGTGAAAATTTCAATTTATTTTGAGAAAATGCAGCAAATGGTGGAATTTTAGTTGGCATTGTCGGAGAAATACCCAATTTTGAAACGAGTGTATCAAATATTAATGATATATTTTGTAATTCATCTGTATTATTACGTTTAATTGATATATCTTTAATTGTATGATTTTCAGATTTTTCATCATTTTCAACAACCCATGCTTGTAATGTTTCATTAAACACTTTTTTCATTGGTGTTGTTGAAGTGAAAGCATTTGAACTACCATTAACATATTCCCATTTACTATGACTTGGAAATAATAATGAATCATCGAGAGTAAGTGGTGTTGTTCGAGCTGAATCAAAATTATTTGGTAAAGTAGGTTTTGGTCTAGGTCTTGAAGTACCTTTTCGACGTGTTATAAAAATATTCGAAGATTTTTCTGTGGATGTAACAAATTCTGTTGATTGTGAATATTTTGCAGTAAATGGGGTGGTTTTTATTGTTGTTTGAGAAACATGATGTTTTTCTTCTTGTTTTGAATTATTCGAATTTTTATTTCTATTTAAAACGATTTCTTTAATATTCAAAAAACTTGGTTTATTATTCTCTTCAGGCTCAATACGAGATTCTACATTTGAATTTTTGGTAATGTTGTCCTCCTTAGGGACATCTAAAAGATCTAAAAGAAAATCTGCAAGTTTATCAGTCATACTAATTTGTGATGTATCCTTGTTTTTGTCATTTTGTAATAAATTTTCTAATCCTGTGGTTGAAACTATTTCAGATACATTCGATTTTAATTCTGGTATCATCGTGTTTGTTGACTTATCAGAAATATGTGACTCTGAACTGTTTAGGAATGTGGGTTCTGTGGTATTTATTTGAGTTTTTATATCTAAAGGTTTATCACTTTCAGCTGTTACATTTAATAATTGTGTACTGTTTTCATCGTGTTTTTTAACAATCACACCACCACCAATATGTTCAAATTTTTCACCAAACTCACTACTAATATTTATAGGACGCTGGGTCTCAGAATGAATAGTCGGATTGAGAGGTTTAAATGGTGGTATTATAACATCATCTATTAAAGAAACTGGAAGTGGATGTGGTTTCACATCTGCACTACCCAATTTTTCAATTCCCGAAGTTCCAGGCATAAAAACTGGATTTGTAAAACTATGATAAAAAATCATATCATTTGGATTCTTGGTTATTTGATCAGTAATTTTTAATTTATTCTTTGGAAGTAATCCTGATTCGAATGCATCCAGAGAGGTGGGTGATACACCAAATATTGGATTTTTTATATTACTATTTGGTAATACAATTTCAGGACGAATTGGCCTCCATGGTTCTGTATCCATAACTGGTGGGCTAGTAAAAAGATTTACATCTAACTTAGGAGGATTTTTAACATTTGATATTTTTAAAAATGATTCTTCCAATGATGGAGGATACGAAGAAACGTTTAAATCGTTATATGTCGTTGATGTGGATGGAGTTGGAGATGAACTGCTACTTTTTAGGAAATTTTCTGTTGTCGTCGTCGTAGTTATTGTTGTCGTACTGATTGGTGTTGTTGTTGTCGTAGTTGTCGTAGTTGGACTTTGAGTAGATTTCTGAGTTGTCGGAATGAGTTTTTCAATTGTTGGTTTTTTTGATTTAAATTTTGTTGGTGACGGAGTAGTAACTGACATTAATACAGATTTAGTTGGGGTAGTACGTTTTCGTGTTATATCAGCATCAGTTTTTGTAATTTCAAATGATCCTTCAAAAGATCCTTGAATAACGGGAGCATTTTCAACATCAACATCGGCTTCATCATCATTCGGTTTGGGTTTAGGTTTTTGGGTTGGAGGAATTTTCGGAGATGATTTTTCTACAGTACCAGTCTTTTTCGTTAAGCGTTTTTCAAAATGTGTTTGACTTTGTGAAGGAGTCTATAGACAAAAATAAAAATAAAAACAAAAGAAAAACAAAAAATAGCTTCGTATATAAGTACAAAATTTCAAATATTTTTCTTACCGTATCTTTTACAAATGATGCAGATTTAACAAATTCTTCATCCATAATCCGTTTAACTACCATTGAATCAGGATCAATTTTCAAAGATTTATAAAGCGATTTAACCGATGTGGTTTCCAAAAACAAGGATTCCCTTATATGATCTTCTACACTGTGTATGTTTCTAAGCAAAATCATATGAAATACAATTTGTATGTAAAGCGGTGTATATGCAAGAGAAAATTGAATACTTACCTTGGAAGACTCCTTATATCTAAAAATATATTAAATAAAACATGAATAAGGGGTCCATCACCAAAGCTCAGTACATCTACTTTAATCGGTTGAAGACCATTATCTGTTAATGATCTTTCTACAAATCTCTTATAGAAATCAACTTTTTGCTTAAATGTCGATGTATGATTGTATTTTAGTCCTGTCGTAAATATGTCTCCTTTAGAAACACGAAATGAACCTTGAAATGCCATTACAGCTTTAAAAATAAAAAAAAATTGGTCAAATTATTCATATTGATTGAATAGCATAATGACTGTATAATGAGGGTTTATTTTACACAATGAGACACTTCACAGATAAAGTAAATGAGACATATATCGGGTACCCCGATGACGTCCTCGAAGGACATCTCACTTCCTTTACCCATGTAATAAATTCAACTTTTCGTAAAGTGTCTCATAAGTGTTTCATTGTGTAAAAACCATTAATAATACTTACAATCATCATTATTTGATTTAAATGTACTAAAATAAAAAGCAAGTCCAGCTATTGATAATACAGCTAAAATAACAATAAATGCAGCTGTTGTTAAAATAATTGAAAATGATTTAACACTTTGACGGCTTTTTGATGAATATGTTGATGGTGATAGATTTCTTGTGTCACGCCACATACCCCATGTATTATAACCATATTGACTACTTAAACTATAATCAGTTAAATATGATGGATGTTTATTAGGCATATGTGAATATGATGCAAGAACTGATCTTCTACCAAGTGTATTTTGATAAGATGAATAATCATTTGTCTACAAATGAAAAAAGAAGTCAAAAAAAATAAATAAATTAATAAATAAATCATTAAAGAAAATATCCAATAAAAAATTTTTTTTTAATACGTTGTTTATTAAGTAAATGCCCTATATTTGAATTTTTATTGAAAAATAAAAATCTAGGTTATGAAAAATATTCTATCATGACTCATCATGTAATATAACAATACAACAAGAAATTCATTAAAATTTGTAATGTTAGCGTATCTAAAATTTATTTATTTTTTTTTTTAATTTAAGAATATTTTATAGAATAATGATTTTATTATGGAATGGTATTCAACAAACCAAAAATTTAATAACAGAATTGCTGTCACATTCCGTTAATACAGACTTTTATTATATTCAATGTAGGTAACATGTACGATGTTATTTGTACGTGAATATAAAGGCGAGTAATCAAAATTCACCTGTAGACATCATAGCCCAAAATTATGTCTTACGTATATTTGTAAGTCGTGTACATGAATATTTATATATGTAACATAAATGAATTTCAATTGAAATCAGTGAAGTAATGAACGATGATATACTGCTTTGTCATTTTTACCACGTTTCTATAACCTAAAACCGGGTTAATACTTGATGATAACGTATAACATTATTTATAACAGCCAAATCAGTCGACCGATGCCAACTACAATAGGTTTGAGAATAAATTTTTTTTTTTTTATCCGTTATATTAAGCCCATTTTAAGAACCCTGGTGGAAATCTACTTTACCTTAAACAATTTATATGTAGATAAAATTCATGTATTTGTATACCGGCAATGAATTGTACAATTATATTCTTTGAAGTATCTATACTTTGACTTCAACAGGTAATCAAAAAAAAAAAAGAAAAGAAAAAAAAGAGCGACAGTATAAACAGTTTGTTAATTAGTCGCGGTAGATAATATTTGATAATGCATATACAAATACATACTCGCTGTACAGGTATTTTTGCCTTATTCTATAATGAAATTGTTTTTTTTTTTTTTTTTTTTTTTTGTTACAGTGCCGAGTACGATATTATGTAACAATAAAGAATGAAATTGATTTACGGATGATTTTTAAAAATGTATGAAAGCAAATATAAATATTATTTTTATTCATTTTTATATGAGTATGTATGGGTAATAGATTATGTTATTATAAAATACAATTTTGCTTGCTAACGTACTTAATACTGTACATGCAATACATCCAGACATACAGACATATGTAGTTCAGCGACCTCATAATTTAAAAGAATAATAGTATGTATGTAATTGAAAGAATCTTTGTTATTTGTGAAAATACATTAAAATTATATCTTATATATCTATACTATACATAAATATAACGTTTGAATTTTCTATGTGAATTGTGTGTAGGTATATCACGCAAACAGGGTGTTTCATTCTTTATTGTTCTGTAATTAAAAAAAAAAAAAAAAAAAAATCGCAATTTGACTTCGAAAGGATAGTAAAGAGGCTTAGTAGTCTGAAAGGTGGAAAATTGGCTACTTGATCCATTGATCCTTGATTCACATAGAAGAATAAGGAGAAAAGTTTTATCAATTTGTAAAATAAACAATTTTTTTTTCGGGTACTTGAAACAAATAGATGGGTGTAAATTTGATGGTCAGACCCTGTATAAAAAAAAAAAATGTATTTACTTAAACGACAAGTCGGTGTTGATTTTTAAAAAAAAAAATCTCAATGAAGCAGACAGATTTTTAGATAAGTGTCGTAAAGGGTACAACACAACCCGGGTATTGTTGAACATTTTACTTAAATACATTTCGAATAACATATTAAATTGTAAAAGTACACATATGAAAATACAATATGTGTTCATATTAGAGAATTTTTCTAAAGTCATAGGTAATTGAATTCATTTTCTTTCATTATTTTTAAATGAAGTTCATGGAGTTGATAGCCGTTATAATGAGAAATTCTACATTAAAATTTTTATGTAAGCGCATGCATCATTGTACGTATCATGTTAGGTGTTCCACACTATCACAAATACATAGTTAGAAATTTTTTTTTTTTATTTTTTTAAATATTATTTCTTGGTATTATTATTACCGCTAAAATATCTTGTTCATACAATATTAAGTACATATTTGTGTATACATCATGAAGAATATTTATAAAATCACGAATATACCTTGTTCAAGTACATATATACTTACAAAAAAAAAAAAAAAAAAAAAAACATTAAAAGTATTTTAAATAATAACGAAAAACAAAAAAGCAATAAAATTTTAGTTAATATATGAACAACAAACTCATACATGTGTGCTTGTGTGTACGTAAATCCACACATTAAATTTTAATTGTCGTATGTGTATGTATGTGTTCAAATGCAATCGTTTATGTATTGGTAAATGTATGCGTATATATATACACTAAAGAAATAAAAATTAAAAATTTCCGGTCTTTTACCATGTTATTTATTTTTCAAATATAAATTCTTAATGTGCGCATACATATGCATACAAAATTATTCACTGCGAAAAAATAAACCATAAAAATGATATAAAATTCAAAAATAAAAAATTAAAAAAAAAATAAAACGAATATCATTTTAATAATTTTATGTACATTTTATTTTGTTGTAATTGTAATCGTTGAACAGAGTATAAATTAAATTAAAATAAAGAAAAAAAAAAAGAAAATTTTAATTTTGAACATTAAACAATTTATATATACAAAGGTAATTGCTTCCATTTAATTAAAAGCGAACCAATATCATGTGCGTATTCATGTATTTAACAAGATTATTAGGTCTTGAAAGATTTAAACATTTTAAGTGAAAACATAAGAAAAAAATAAAAAAAAAAAATCAGAACAATAATGCAAAATATACCCTCATTATTAATAAATAAATAGAATGATAAATTAACAACGGATGAACTACTTATATCAAATTTGTTATTTTCAAATTAGTGATGGGATCTTGTTGATCAATAATCGAAAAAATAGTTGTGTTACGGTCGATTATTGTTGATATTTTTACAATTGATTGGCTATAATTCAAAATTTATTGAAATCGATTGTTTCATACGATTTTTTATATTATGTCATAAATGTCAAAAAATTTCTTGTGATGCGATAATGCTCTTTTGATATGGGTTTTGATCCAAAAATTCAGCAATGTCACTGGTACATTGATGCTTCGTTTCCTTAAATAATACATATTGAAATTTAAAACCATATTAAAAATATTTTTTTTTTTTTTTTGATTTAATTCTCCATTGATATCCTATTGGTAACAATCGATTTTTTTTTTAATTCGATTAAATCGAACAATTTGTATTTTGTCATTGTTGTTATTCAATGTCCTATCACTACTTCAAACACAACTTTATATCTTGTACTTTATCCTTGTACGTTACATTTTTATTTCAGGACATCTTTAAGGATTTCATACATATACATTACGTCTTTGATATCCTATTCATGTTATCTTATAAAAAATTTAATAAATAAAATAATTTTCATTTTTTCAATTTATTTTAAGGAGATTTTGATTATGTTACTAAGTATACCAATAACATTATATTTTCTCTCGTTTAAACTTTTTAATAAAATGTGAAATAAATAAAATTGTATATACTCTGTAAAAAAACAAGAACAACAAATTATGCATAAATGTAGTAAAAAAAGGAAAATATTAAAAAGTAATAAGCATAATTTATATCTTTATCTTGTAGGTAAAATAAGGGAAAAAAAAAATTTTTTTTTTTTGCTTTATGAGATTTTTTCGTTATCCTTTTGTAAAACTATTAATTTTACATCACATATTACGTGAACATGATGCATTATACAATTCATTATCTGATAAAAATTATAAGTTAAAAAAAAGAATTAAATTTGTTCATTAAATCAAATTTTCTTAATAATTTTCGCCAAATTCATTTAAGGTCATTCATATCTCGAAAGAAGATATTTTAAATACGTACGTGTAACGGTCAAAAAAATTTTTTTTTATTATTTTTCATCAATTAATCAAAAATAAAAAAAATTAAAAAAAAAATTCAATGTATCCAATTACGTCTGAAATATGACAAACTTCAATTAAGTCATTATTTATCATCATTTTTTTTTGACAATATACACGCACATTTTGTAACGTGCAAATTTTTTAAAATAATTCATGTAATTATATCATTTTTTAAAATTGACTGACAATTTTGAGCCTCAAAAAATAATGTACATTAATTCGTACTGAAATGTACATATTACGTGAGATATTCATTAAAAGGTAAATACACCTATGTCAAAAAATTTGTTATGATCCAGTAATAAATATGGTTTTTTTTTTTTTGAATATAAAAATTATACAATGTTACTAATGCATTGCATTCAGAAAAAAATTCATGATGCATCATTCACTTGACTAATGAGTTTGAGATGCGTTTTAAAATTTTAAACAAGTACATCAAGGCGATATTTAGACATTTTTGAAACTCATTATATAGTTATGGGTATGCCTTGCAAGTAGTGTTTCCTGTTTGATTTGAACACAACAATTTCTATTTTTTTTTTGTTTTAAAAAAATTATTAACATCAAAATTCCATAAGAAACGCCAAAAAAAATAAGAAAAAGATTATCAGAAACCAACTCAGACACGATAACCAGAAGAATCTTCAAAAAGCAATAAAGAACAAACAAACGAAAAAAAAAAAAATTAATAAATAATAATCGTTGATTAAATACAGAGTATACAAACAGAGGTCATTAAACCTTGATATTGGTCACGAAAGGTATAATAAGAAAGTCACAATCGTGTTTCTTTTTTTGGTTTTGTTGTAAGAATATACAATTTTAACTATGTTGATAAGAACTAAGAATGGATGCATACGTACGAGTATATAGGGCCCCATTTGAATTTTATTCACTTACATATATGAAAGAGGGCTATATGTACATAATAATGCACCAAAGGAATAACTATATTCAAGATCAAGTAGTTGTGTGTGGTAGCATTAATATATACATAAAAGGTAACCAACACACGGGTTATTTCTAAAAACGGAATTACAAGAAGAAAAAAAATTACTTAACATGTACTATGCTCTATCTCTCTTTAAAGATTTTTTTTTTATTCGTTTTCTTGATATTCTGAAGAAGCAAATGTAGTTATCCATAAATTCCAAAAGATATAACTAAAAGTATTCAAAAAAATAAAAAAAAAAATAAAAAAAATAAAAATTTTGTACTTTAGTTATTCACGTTTGTGATGATGGTATGGTATACCATAAAAGAGAATGTCTTGAACGCCATCAACCATGAATTCAAACCTATAATGATCATCAACATCCAGTCTACGTATCTATATTTGGCTTATATGCATGTGCATATAATAATAATAATAATTTATAAAAATTTTTTGTGTTCAGCATGGGCATTTTTATGTATATTGATACGATGTTATTGAATCTCAATCATTGAATTCATTATAATGAATAAAATTTGATTTAATATTGATTGATGGATGAATTGTCATCATTGTAATTCTTGTATAAGAAGCCACAAAAAAAAAAACTGAACTTCAAAATAAAATTTTCCACTTCATACTGAAGTGTTCAAAAGCAATTCATCTTCATTATTACTATTATTAGTAACAATTTTTTTTTTTTTTTTTTTTTTTTTTTTTGGTTTTTGACATTAGAATGAATTTAACATGGTATCTCTGATCACGCTTCGTCTGTGAAGACAAGATGAAAATGATGACAATGATTTCGCTTAACTAATCACTACATAGTTACATCAACATTGTATGTAAACGTTGTTATGTACCTCGATGGAAATTTGATGGATAGTTATAGTTTTCTTTCAAATAAATCAACTTGTTTTACACAAATATTAATTTTTTTTTTGGTTTTAACAAGATTTTAACCCTAGAATGGATGAATAAAAAATCAAGAAATATAAATTGTATGCAAATATGTTCGTGTATTCTAGAGTTAAATCAATTGAAAAAATTTGTAACTAGGAAAAATATGCGAAAACAAAAATATTATAGAAAAATTCTTTCTGTATGTATTATTTTACTTTTTTTCTAAGAATTTTCTTCAATTGATAAAAAAACTTTAAAAGTCAGTGTTAACAATGTATGAGAAAATATGTAGAAATAATGTAAAATGATACATGTGTGAAAATTACAGAAAATATAGTTAGGGTATTTTTGCAATTGAATATTTCAAGATCCTCCGACATTTATGGAATTGTTTTTCTAGAAGGTGTTGATGAGATTTAAATTTCTTGTCAAGAGTTAAAAAAATCTTTAGGAAAATTGTACAGGATGACAAATTGTTGTTAATTTGGTGGAAAAAACAACGTGTTTGTTGAACTTTTAATAACATTGGTAATTTTTATCCGATTTTTATCAAATGTATATTGTTGGAAAGGGCCTATCCTCAGCTTTAATTTTTATAGCACATGGTTCAGATGAAGCAAATACGTCAAAAGATATGGGACTAAGTATGAAGTCATCTAAAAACTCAATTCCTTGTATCTCAGAATTATTAGTGAAGTTTAGAGCAGAGGTCTAGAAAATGGGTTGAGACAACCAGTATTTCCATAAATACTGATTATTTCATAAATACTATTATTAAAATAAGATATGCAGGTACATTTCTTTTATATTCATTATTAGTGATTATGATTTATGAACGTATTAACCCATTAAAAATTTTTAAAAATTTCCCATATTTAAGGTACACACACCCAATTTTATATTTTCATTGCGTTATTATCAATGAACATAAATAAGATACTTATTTAGAATATTTTTTTTAATCTAATTAACATAAAAGATGTATTTAAAAATTAAAAATTTAAATGGTAAAATGCAATGACCACAGACGAAGAATATTTTTTTCTAATCGCATTCTTGGAATTTATTTATTTAAATACGTGTAAATGTAAGCAATAAGTTTAGATATGATCAACATAGAAATGAGCCCATTTATCTGCATTAAAAATATCTAAAGAAATTCTTTAAAGATTTTTGTTTTTTTTTTTTGTTTTTAAATTTCATTATTTAAACTTTTCGGTACATAAGTCCAGAAAATGTTTATTTAAATTTTATGTAAATAAATAAAATTATGTGACAAAATCAGAATTATGGTATGAAATAAAAATTCTTTTGAATCCGCCCAAAAAATTTAAAAAATTTTTAATATCATTTTTGTTTAAACGACGTGTCAGTATTGACTTGAAGTATGGACAAAAAAATTTGGAATTTTCATTTTTCCATTTTTTTTTTTTTTTTCAAATTTTGTTTAAAAAATAATAATTAATTTTACTTACCACAGCTCTGCATGTTGATGACCTATAAATATCGCTGCCAACACCTGATAAACTTTGAAAATATTTTTTTGTTCCGTAAACGGTATCCATTATTTTTTTTTTTGTTTGTTCTGTTTCGTTTTTTATTTTAATTTTAAAAATTTTTGGCACTTAAATTAGTTTTCGCTTGCAATATTCAAATAACAAAAAAAAAACAAAAAAAAAAAAAAAAATCATCAGAGATTGAAAAACTGATTGATATTTCTCAATTTTGTTTTCAGGTCGTTTGTTATTCACTGCTTTATACTGACACATACATACTAGTATGCGCAAATTTAAAAAAAAAAAAAATTCAGTTAAAAACAAATGCAATTTTGCCTTCTATTTATTTTTCTGTTCTTACACTTCAGTCTTCATGTCATGTAAATTAAAAAGTCAGAATCTTCACAATTTCAAAAAATTTAAATGAAAAATATTTTCCGAATTTTCCAAATTAAATTTTTCGTGACGAAAAAAAAAAACAAAATATCACATTGTTTTCATTAAATCATTTTTGTTTATATTCATTGTTTATCAACAAAAAAACAAAAAATTGTTTATATACAAAAAAAAAACCAGAACATATGAAATTTACATGCACATGTGTGTCCTGTTTTTACCTTAAAAAATTAAAAATTAATTTTTTTTTTTTTTTAAATTATCATCAATTTATTGTCATACAAATAAAATTTTGTAATTAACTTAGTTTTGATTCCTCATTTATTTAAAATTGTTACAATTTAATGAACTTAATTTCATTTGTATGTTTTTACATATTGAAATGATTTTAACGTACATATAAAAATTTGTCTTTTCATTTGACTGAACTCATTTGTTTGTATATCTCGTATTCACTTAATTTTTTTTTTATTTTTTTTTTGAAAAACTGGACAATCCTGTTCATACAGAAAAACTCTGTAAAATAGCTGCTTTCAATATATTTCAAAAAAAAAAAAAAAAAAAAATTTATTTTGTATAACCCACAATGCCGGTATAATGAAAATTCTGCAAAAAATACGTTACATGTATGGATAAAATGAAAATTATTTTTAAAGCAATGTTACAAAGTGAAATTATGCATACAATTAAAAAAAAAAAAAAAAACTTCTTTTTAAAAAAACGAAAAAAAATTTGTTGTGATATGAACAAGTTTAAATGAGCGTGCTTGTATACAACCAACATTTAAAAGTAACGTATGCAATGGCTTATTAACTATATAGCGATATTTTTTTAAAAATAAAATTAACTTTAAATTGAATTGAAAAAAGATGTGAAGTAACAAAGTCAAGTTAACTCTATTATAGCTACTGATGATGAAGAACTAAAAATACACAGTGAAGAGGTAAATGTACTATATCAAGTCAACATTACATTAACAAACTTTAAATAAACTTGATTGCAGTTTTAATACTTGCACGCATCTGAATACCTGATTTAAAGAAGTTTTTAATTCAAAATTATGAGCATTTGAAATATTTCATAGTATCTTAGGTAGATCTAGATGTTAACGTGCAGATTATACATATTAAAATAATGAGTGTATATATATAATGGTGCAAAATTTACAATTTTGGTATGGTTGAACTTTGAATGCAAAAATCATTGTTAAATTGTCCAATTTTTGGTATCTAATATAATGATGTCCAAACAAAGAAGGCAATATGCAAATACAGGATGGTTGGTATTTTATCTCTTTCATTTTCTTCAATTTTGAACCAATTTTCCATTCGAGATTTTAAATGTTGACATCATTTAACAAACTAAGACTTCTTGACAAAGAATTGGATTTTTTGTTTATTGTTAAAAAATAAATAAAATTCGCACTTTGATTGCTCATATCTTTTAAGAAACATCCTGTGTATATGCATGTGTGGTACATACATATATGCTTTATTCCATTTGTACATGTTCCACGATTTAAAGAGCTTTCTTATTTCTTCTGTTCAAAAAAAAAAACAAAAAATTGGCACATTAAATTGGCATACAGTGAAAGAAAATTAGCCATCCAATGCATTTTGATTTTTATTTTAACCAGTATAATTTCATGATTATCTTGTATCTGAACTCCATTTAATAGAATATCGTTTTTCATTGAAAACTTTTTAGGAATATTATAAATTGGATAAAATACGAGACTATATAAATAAGTGAGAGCACTTAAGAAAAAAAAATAATTTGTTTAACTTGTTTATTTTCATTTTATTTATCATTTCTGGAATTGTATACTGGATACAGGTGGTTTATCATCATACGCATATATGAATTAATATAGCGATTATAATACAAAATGAAATTAATGAAAGTCGAATTTTCAGGTAGTTAAGCATATGTATGTTATATATTTTTATCGAAAGTGGTTAGAATGGAATAAATTTATTTATTCTATAATGCTCATTAACTCAAAATATTTGTAATGATAATAATAGAAAAAAAAACTAAAAAATTAAAAAAAAATTCATACAGTATGACAAGATTATAAACAATAAGAAAAATACTATATAATAAAACATGCGTTACAGGTTATAACAGATAAAATATGTATGTATGACCTTGTTATTAATTATGTACAATGTATAAACAAAAAACATGATGTATGGATATCATATTCATTGTTTCATATATTTTAAGAGAAAGTTTAATTGAACAACAATATTTCGAAGAAAGTATCTTAAATTATACAATGTATTTAATTTTTTATTTATTTTTATTTTTTTTTAATTTAATTGATCTAACGTGTGTGGATGTATACCGCCGCGTCAATATTGAGGACATTACATTTTTTTTTGACCTGAAGGCTATGTTTTTTTTTTTTTAAATAAAATATTGTAGATACAAGTGTACATGAAAATATTCAAAAAAATTTTTTAAAAAAAGAATAAAAAAAAAAGGATTATTGTGAATCATCAAAAGGTAATGTAAATTTGTTTTTCATTATTCATTGAATTTGCTGAAAATATTTTTGGGCGTTTAAATCGAACGTATTTTTTTTGTTCAAGTGTCGTACAGCTTTCATACACACATCAGGGTTGCCATTCGAAATTAAAATGAAATTGAAAAATCCCTAAATTCTTGAAATTTTTCAAAAAATATACAAATTATTGTAAGTAAAATTCATATGTACGACATGTATATTAGTAAGGAAATTGGTTAACCCTATGATGCATGGATTTTGACTCATTGATGCACAATTTACATACTATTATTGCTTGCGCATTTTCCCATTTATTTGGAATCGGCTCCTGGATCTACTACACTCAACACCGGGTCGTTATCGAGATTACATTATAGCTCACGTCATACCCAAATTTTAATGTACTAAGCCAAAATTTCAGACTTTTTATGGATCTGTTTTTCTCATCACATGATCTGATTTTTGATTTTGTTTTTTTTGTAATTATTGGAAAAGTTCTGATTTCCAATATAATTATTTATAAAATGTACATGTAAAAGAGTAAATTTTCTTCTGTATTCTTGTATCATAATGTTTTAATGGTATGTAACAGTTTTTGAATTTAATTTGATATCCAGCAGAGAAAAAGAAAATAAATTAATTAATTTTTTTAAATGGTAACTCTTATGGAATTGTATCAACACAAAAACAACAACAAATTACAATTTATAGATTTGAAAAAAAAAATATTATGAAAAAAAAAAATAGACCGATTTTGAGGTCAATCACTGATATGTGATTATAAAGATAAATATCTACTATAAAACATTCTTAAAGCAATACAAAATTAATACCAAACAGATGATTTCAAGTTTTAAATGTGTGACATGATTTAAAAACAAAAAAAAAAAACAAATTAGCAAAATTTATAATAATTTTTAAAAGCAAATTAAAAACAGTATAAAAAAAGAAAATTAAAATTCTTTGATTTAAGCATATAAAAATTATCTTTGTATCTGCATACATTATGGAATGTGATTTCGTATGTTTGTAAGAGGTATGAGGAGGAGGTGGGGGGGAAGGGGGGGTTGAGCTTATTATTTGCTCAACTAATAAATGGTATTGATTAATCTCTATCAATTGAAGATATGATGATGAATTTCGCAATTAACCTCTTTCCAATATGTAAGTATATTTATTGAGTTTCTTATAGAAATGAAATTATTATGATTATCATCATCATCATCATCATTGAATTATTGAGAAAAATATAACCTTCGATTTTTACGAGTGTGTACGATTACAGTATATACGTACAGTATCTATGCCGTGTTGAAAAAAAAAAAAAAAACATTACATTTACATGATCACATCAATTTTCCAGGTACGTATGTAATAAAAAATACGAAAAAATAAAAAATAGATAATAATAAAAAAAATCTCTTTTACAATAATAAGAAAAACATTATAATGTCTATAATAACATAGAATTAATAGACATAATCATTGTACAAACATTTCACCCAATATACAGATTTATTATATATGGTATATACGATCATGTTGATGATCGTCATATCTATTGTGTAGATATTTTGGTATTCACACGATCATGACCTAATTTTGCTATATGCTTAAAATACATACGTACCAATAAAAAGAAGTCTACAGAAGAAAATACTACAATGATTTATAAGTTAAATGCAAAAGAAGTCAATGAAGGTGTATTTTTTAGACTGACCAATCTAAAAATAGGACATGACAACAAAAAACAAAAAAAAAAAAAAAAAAAAAATTCTTTTTAGGTTTAAAAAATAAAATAAGTTGTTACCAGTCAAAATACAGTCATTGATCAATGTGAAAATTTGTAATTTATTACATGAAAATATCTAGCTTTACCTGTTTGTTTGTTGTTGTTGTTTTTTTTTTTGGGTGTTGAAATGGTGTCATTCGAGTAATGTACGCATGCGTTTCTAAATTGAACAAAAATAAATAGTAATTTGTTTAAACCGGGTTTATATTTGTAAATTTTCATTTTTTAATTAAAATTTAACGTTAAATTGGTACAAAATAATTCTAAAGATGTCGTATAAACTTTAAAAAAAATTTTTATTGATAATGAAATTCAATTAAATTCGAATTTGGAAAAATTCTATTAAATTCGAAAAGAAAAATTTAGAAAAAAAAAAAATTAATAATTATATGAACTGTAACTTGATGACAAGAATAAATACATATAGAATGTCATTAATCGCGTTCGATTCATGGAGCATATACTCCATACGTCCATTATATTCGGTTAAGGTGTTTTGGGAAAACTACGTAAAGTATCATTATACATCGTTGGGTATTGATATTCATCTGATTTTGCATATCAATTTTAAGGACTGATCGTAAAACAATTTAATTTGAAATTATGAAATTAAAAAAAAAAATGACATGTTACATAATTGACCTCAATTGGATTTGGATGTAGTTAGTGTATAGGGTATACATTATTTAAAAATTATTTCATTACTCAATTTGATCCTGGAATACACAAATTCAAAAGAATAAGGATTGTATCTCTTACATGCGAATTGTATAAATTCGTGTATCCCAGGTTTAATATTTCATTTCATCAATGGCGCAAGAGATCGTTGTGAGCCTGGGCTTAATATTATTATCATTAATGAAGACTACACCGTACATTACTCCAATAATGATTATTTTTGTAACAATTAGGTTCTTATCTTGGAAACCTTTGTAAAAGATGGATTACGATCATAACAGAAGAAGACAATAACAACAAAAAAATTACATAATGATCTATTACAGACTGACTCGGGTGATTTTTACTTGATAAAATACTACGTAACGTTAATCTGATATGTATAGAAAACAAAAAAAAAAAAATGTAATGAATGACATTTTTAATTTTTTTTTTCTCTTGATTTTTTTTTTTTTTTTTGTCATCATCCATAGACTTTTAGAACTGTTATATGATTTATACAAAAAAAAAAAAAAAAAAAAAATTTTGATTTGAATGTAGGACATGATACAGTATGAAAGACTTATTTATATTTTGTTGATTATCTAATTTTGTATTTGAAAAAAAAAAAAAATTTTTTTAATAGAAAAAATTCAACAGATTTAAATTCGAATTTAATTAGAAACGATCAATCAAACAATGACTTTTTTTTTTTTTAAATTTCATTCAAAATTTGAATTGATATAGTGCACGTATTTAATTTATAATGACGTTATTGTATGAAATTAGATCAAAATCTATTGTTGTTGTAGAAAAGTAGAACAAAGTGTTAAATGGAAGTCATTGGTGTTTTTTTTTTTTTGTATTTTAAACGTTATTTTGAGAAAGTAAAAATTTAATTACAATACAACAGACAAAATATACCTACAAATTTGAAATTAATGAAAAAAAACAAAAAATATTTTAAATCTTCAAAGTTTTAATTCTTATAATTATCCAGCATTTGGATAAATTTCCTTCTTGGCTTTCTTTTATATATTTTTTTTAATTTTTCGTATTTTTTTTTATTTTTTTAAATTTTTGTACTTTAATTATTTATTTTATTTTTTATTTTTTTTTTAAATTTCTTTTTGTATTTTTTATTTTTTTTTTTATTTTTGTTTTATTACAAATCATATTATGAAAAATTTGAAATGTAAAATTTCTTGAAACTTATACACATATACCTTCCCATATATTTACCTAATTTTACTATTTTGTATTATTATTATATAAAACTTAAAATACTGTATTTAAACGTAAATCCTTTCAAATATGCAATTTCCTTTCAAACTTTATCCAATTCTCTTCTGTCAGGAAATATGCAATGCAATTTATATAATGAAATACCTACATGTACATACATATGTATATCTGGCATAGATCCCATACCATCAGTGAGCCAGGTATGTATGTGTGTATATTACAACCTGTATATTTAATACAATTTGACTTGTCATAAATTTCAAGAAAAACTTTGTGAATTTTCTTCTTTTTTTTTTATATACATATTTCGTTTATATTTTATATTTTAATGTTACTTGTTATATTTATCATTTTTTTTTTTTAAATTTTCATTTTAATGTGATAAAATTGAAGTAACTTGATTATTCCATAGAGTACATTTAACACCTTTAAAAAATTTATTTATATTTTATTGTAATAAATTCATTTGAACTTTTCTTAGTTTCCTTTTAACCACAATTTATCATTTGTGTAACAGTTTTTTTTTTTTTTTTTTTTTTTTTCAAGAGACCAAATACTGGGATACATACAAGCGATATATGATTGTATATGTTTGGATTTTGCAGCAATACATACATAACACAATGCATATTATGTACATTATATGTATATAAAGCTTACTTGCATACACAACTGAATTAAATTTTTGAATGAAAATTTTTATTATTGTTGTTATTTATTTCGGAAAAACAAAAAAAAAAATTTTTTTTTTTTCAAGAAAAATGAATATACAATCTTTATATTAATTCTTAAGGTGAACCCAAATTAGATTATTTAAGGTGAAATGAAGAAACGAGAAAAAATGCATAGAAATTAAGTTGGAAATTCCACAATACGTATGTAAATCAAAAAATAATTCGAACTAAAATGAAATGGTCCCAATAATTGGGATTATAGTATATACACGTAAAATGGGATTTTGGATTTTACTTTAAAAATTAGAATTAAACTGAAATGATCCGAATTATCTTTATTTGTTTGTACTAGTTTTAAATTGGGACGACCTAAAATTCGAATTATATTGGGACTAGGTATACATATACTCGTGCATTGATTCAAACATAATTTTCGGGAAAAAAATGTTTCATGCCTAAAAAACATACAAATCTATACAGATGGTAGTGAAGTAATTCATACCAAATCAAACAAAACCTCAACAAATGATTTAATTTATGGTTATGAAGCATGGTAACTGTGCAAAATAATCCACACTTGGTTATCTAAATCACTGAGTCAAAAAAAAACAACAAATTTTTGGTTTCGTTTCGTCTTGAATAATTGATTGTGGGTTCAGGCTTACTATGCTAAATCCTAAAGACTATATATACCTTTTGTGATATGTATGTATATCTTCTTTCTGTTGGTGTATTAAGTATCTCATATGTATATTAGTGTATCTGTATGTCTTAAAAAATGGTCAGGTATTCTTTATCTGGTATCCTGTACACTTTAGAACATTTTCGTTTTTTTTTTTTTTGAAATATTTTTGATTGCGCAATATAAAATTATTTCGTGCACAAAATTTATGGCATTTTTGAACAAATAAACGAGCAATATAGATATTACCCAGTATCGTTTTTGTTTTTTTTTTTTACCTTTCTTTCCGTTATTATATATTTTCAGTCACTTACACATATTTTCTACACATTGTTATGTATATCAATAGAATAAAATTGTTATAATAATAATAAAAATACGGAAGATATGCACATATACAAATGTGTGTATCTATACGTAAATGTAATTCGCTTTTTCAAGTTCTTTAACACTTCTTTTTCGCTTTTTTCACATGTACAAGAAAAGAAAAAGATTTTTTTTATGTTCAAAAGAAAAGAAAAAAAAAGTTCGATTGCAAAAGAACTTCAACATGAATGATTACGGAAGAAATTTTATTATATTGACTAAACATTGAGCACATACACATTAATAAAACTTCTTTCTTTTTCAGTATAATAACACGTATTATATGTACAATGTCCAATAATAAATCTTTAACAATTGTTATCATCTATATCCATTTTTTTTTTTTTTTTTTTTTGAAAAGATATTACACATTTAAACTTCTGTTAACGACCGTTGTTGATAGCTAACTGATTGCTTAAGATGGTTACTTTTGATGGTAATGTGTATACGAAGAAGGTTCAATTTGGTAGAATGAACTTTGTATATAAATGAATCTTAAATTAAAATAAAAAAATAAAAGATATTTATATGTGTAAACGTCTTGAACATGAAAGAAAAGATACTTCGTACATATATGTACTAAACGATCTCTATATATTATGCTTTTGGTCTTGAATTTCAATGGGGTAACGTTGAGTTAGCTCAATGATTCAAAGAGATATTATGGTTTTCAGTGATCTTAACAAACCAGTTTTGTAGAATATTTTACATTAAGAAAATATTGAATCTAGTTTCTTAGGTTTCAGACATAAATTGTATAAGAAACCATGTATGAAAGAAAATTAATAAAAATAAAAAAAATTGCTCAAAATCATTGAATTAAATTTATTATAGAAATTCATTAAAAAAAATTGTTTTAAATTTACTTATTTAACCCTTGGATCCACGAATATGGAAGAAAAATGAAATTAAGTACAAATGTTCAGATTTTGTGTATCATCTGGGGTTAAACAGAAGAAAAGCATTTTGGTTTGGACCACTTCAAATTACAAATTAAAATGTAAATTTATTTTATTTGTTCCATTTCCATAACAAAAAATAGAGTATCAATTCTTTGCCTCCCATCAATTAAAATTTTATTGATTTTAATTATACATTGAAAGCTCTTTAAAGTTATACAGTAAAATGTTGAATTTGTTCATCTTCATATAAATGCATGATTTAAAATCAAAGAATCTATTCCATTTCATGTAATTAGAAAATTTATTAGAAATAAAATGATAGATTTAATTATTTATAATAACAAAATAATATAAATGTACATAGTTCAATAATTTATTAATTGTACCATAAATGTTACCTTTGTAACAAGAAGAATTATATTATTATATTTGAATTTCATTTTCATATAAAGTAGATTAATTACAGTAGAATTAATCTTATTTAATTGATTTTCAAATACTGAACCAAAAACAGATTAATATCAAATTATGTTATTGAAGAGAATTGAAAATTAAAAAAAAAAAAACAAGACAAATTTCCAAGAATAAGAGATTCAATGAAAATTGAACAATTCAAAATGTCTGTAATTAAATTATGTATTTACCTTTGAATGAAATTAAGAATGGTTTATTCAGTTTATCAATAAATTAAGACGAAAATTTATTTTGAAAATTTTTCCAGTTTTTTTTTTGAGTTTTTCTTTCAGTTTTATTTTATTTTTGTTAAATGTTATTTTTTTGGCTTTTATTTTTTGTTTTATTTTTTATTTTAAATTTTTGGTTGTTTTTTTTTTTTTGTTTATTGTTTTCTGTTTTAACTTTTTATTTTTTAAGTTCTAATTTTTTGTTTTATTTTTTATTAATTTTTTATTTTTTAATATTTTATTGCCAATGATTAAATTTTTTTTTTTAATTTTTTTATTTTTTATTTTTCAAATTTTTAATTGTCCTATTTTTAATTTTCCAATTTTTTTTATTTATTTTTCAATTTTGTACTCATTTATTTATTATTTTTTGTAATATTTTTCTAATTTTAATTTCTAACATTTGATCATAATTTATACACTTCCTCCCTTAAATACATGTTTATATAAAGTAATTATTAAATATGAATAAATTACTAATAAAGAATTGAGTTACTTAGTAACTTGTAATTTTATGCACCTAACATACATACATACATATAGTATGTATGTATTCGTATATGTTGTATAACATTTTCTTATATGTACATTATTTTAGCCACATGATTTACATATATGCTTATGAATTTAACATGTAAAATGTTTCTATATAAAATCTATACATATGTACATACATATGTATACCAATATTTATGTACATATATGCATCTCATCAATCATATTATGATGTATTGCAATTATTATATATATACATGACACGTACATTTTACAGTACTTTTATGTACATAAAGATCTGCATTATAGATACATACATATGTATAGGTATATTCATTGTGTATTTTACACATTATTATTTTCATAGTATAACTGCTCATCGACATAATAATTTTCATTCATTGCATATAAACATGGTGAATTTTAAGTAGACATCATAATGAACAAGGTGTTTCAAATTAAATGAATTTTCGAATGATGTTGTTAGATAAATTTTGATCAATTGTGAAGTAAAGTTATCCCACATCAATGTCTTATACCAATTAATATCATATTATGATGACAATACTGCTGTGATCAACTTAAAAAATAGCAGTCATGCTGTGTATTTGAAATGATCGTTTTGGATCCATTTAATTGATTGAAAAATACAATACAAGATTTTTTTTTTGTTTTTTTTTTTTTGGAAAATTTTCTAGAAAATTGAAATATTAGAGATAAGGGCTTAGAAAATATGAGACAAGAATTAAAGTAAAAATTTTCGAAACTTTGTGTAAAATTTATTTTCAAATGAGGAAAATTTTCATTCAGCATCGGATGACACCATTTTGATCGTATTTAAATAGAACACCTTGAACACCTTGTTCGCTACATAAACATACAAACACTTATCATATTTTATTGAGATGATACTTTACAATTTCTTGATTATATTATGATAGATATATGTAGAATGAGTACGATAAAATGCTTTAATGATGATGATAATAGCATGTAGAGTTTAAAAACAACAGATACTGACAAGAACATTTTCATCAATGAAAATATATTTTCATATTAGATACCTGTTCCAAAATGTATCTTGAATAATGCAAAAGAGTACTGTATACTTATTGGCTGTTTTTGTTTTTTTTTTTTTTGTTTATTACAAATTCATTTCCTTCCTATAATTAATGATAAATTTTCTTGAATTTTGAAATTTTCCTGTCTCACTGTTATCATTTTTATTACATCTAATTGAAAATTATATAAAAAAAATTTAATTTTTTTCTTCTTGACATTATAAATCAGATGAGCCAAAAATTCTCTAACTATCTGCCTTGATCCATTGGCTTTCGGTTTTTAATTTTAATTTTTTCTAGTTTTCTTCGATCGGATTTTTGAATTTTTTATCCTTATTCAAAGTGAAATTTAATTTTTAAATTGGTCATTAAATCGTATTTGTGCTTCAAAAAGGTTATTTTTAATGTTTTTCCAAGGAATTCTTTATTTTACAGATCCTTCTCCTTTTTTCTCTTTTTTTTTAGGGTACTACGGATTCAAAAATATCCTTAACCTCAATGAAAATCGTCCATAAGAGTTTTCTTGTCCTGTCTGATAATAAATGTTATTTTAAAGAGCTTCGTTATCCTTTCTATTATCCGACTTCCATAGATTCTGAATTGTCTAAAGCTATTTTAAATTCACAATATCATTTTATTTATTGCAATTATTTAGCTTATGAACTTATTATGTTACATGACTTTTCTATTTACATAAAATATAATTTAAAATAGATTTTTACTAAATTCTGTAAAAATTTTACTTGTTGCATCATAATCATCATATTACTTAGACATTTTGAATTATTATTATTATTTTTATTTTTTTAAATTTTATTCAAATATTATTTTGTTGGTATTTCAATTAGAAGATAAAAATTTTTTTCTTATTTTCAACTGAGTTTATTGATTATCGTTTAAGAAATTTTCAGTATTTAGTACATTATTCAGTACAAAAAAAAAAAAAAACAGGCGTGAATTTGAAAATGACTATTAGAATATGAGAAAGAAAAAAAAACACGGAAAAAGTATAAATAATCATTAATAACTGTCATGTTAACTTAATTCCAAACAATGAAATATGTTTTTTAAATTTAGTTATACATACATATATGAAAATCAGATACACAAGTACTACATGATATATGCACAAAATATTTTACACCTCTGTATGTACGAGTATATAAAGAAAATTGAGTATATGATCATGTTGTATGTATATTGTAAAAATATGAATAGAATGATGAAAACTGATGATGTTGAAAAATATTATACAAATATACTAAACAATATTGTTTTTCTTGATGATGCTTTTCTGCTAATGTCTTTAAAAATATTTTTGCATGTTATATTTAAATTTATTTTAAATGGTAAATTTTTCTTTATTCATGAGAATATACGAAAGAAAATTTTTTACGTACGTTATTTTAGCTTTAATGTTTTATGTTTAGGTCATGTGTAGACCAAATTTCCGTAGAAGATGGAACTGAGTTAAATTTTCTAAGATTTTCAGCTACTGCAGTCAGTCTGAGAGCGAAAAATAGAAACAAAATAGGGTATAAATTGCGTAAGTCGCGTTTTCTTGATCAATTCAGAATTTCGAATTTACAACATCCAATTACAATTTTACAATTTACAATTTAATTTATTTTCACAATAACAAACCATTACTTTCCCTTGAATAAGTTAACTGTGAGTTGTTGAGATCCAAGCAAACAATAAATAGTGACAAAAATTTGTAACTGTGTGGCCATGGCCTTACACAAGCAAACATGATATGCTCGAATAGCGATTTACTGTAATACATACATACATAACGTATGTATACTTACATATGTATCTCATAAGAAAATTCTGTTTTTGGAAGATAATATGATGTCTAAATACTTACAAAAAATAATGGAAAGATATTTTGACTATAATGAAAGCATTAAAATTAATCTTTTAAAATCTTACGAGTATTGTATTTGTTTTGGGCGGGGGAGGATGAAAAAAATTTTTTTTTATTTTTATTTTTATTATTAATGTAAAAAATGTATTTGATGAATTAAATTTTGAAGTAGATAATAATTTTTTAAAGAAAAAAAAAGAAAATTGAACACTTCTTATTTGAAAGATACACAATGTTGTATGTCAAATTTTTAAGTGCCTTTCTATTTACAAGGTTTATTATGTGTAGTATTTTTGCCATGATTCAACAGAAACGGAAATACGAAAATAAAAAAATTTTTTTTTTTGTTTTTTTTTGAACAAACAGGAAAAATAAAATTAAGAATGGTATATAGATAAGCTTTTGAAACTTTAATGTTAAGAATAATGAAAAACATAATTCCTTTTTCATTTTCTTGTTTTTTTTTTTTTGTTTATTACAAATTATGATCATTATAAATGTATAGAATTTTAAATAAATATGACAAATATTTTCCGTTTAATTTTTTTTTTATTTTTCAATTTTTTTATATTAAAAAAAAATTTTTTTTTGAATTTTTTAAATTTTTTTTTTTTTAATTGTTTTTAAATTTTTTTAAAAAAATTTTCATTTCAATTTTTTTGTAAAAAATTTCTTTTTTTCATTTTTATCAATTTTTTAAAAAGTTTTTCCATTTTTTAAAATATTTTTATATTAAACTTTTTTTTTTGTTTCTTTTTTTCTTTGTGATAAAATAAGTAAACATTAAATACTGATGTCTCAAGGATAATTACAAGGCCATAAATACACATATGATGACAGTAACATAATTCATTTTGATTTAATCATATTACTGTAATATTAGATTCACCTTTAATTAAAATGAAAATGAATTTAAAAAAAAAAAAAAAAACCCAAATATTACATTTTTACAATAACAAAAGAAAACACTTTTATATAATTGACCCCAATAAAAAATCCAATATATAATAATAAAAAATAATATGTCATCCTTTTTGTGTGTCATTCATTTAGTATCATTAACTTGTTTAATTTTCCCTTTATAGAGCAATTTCAATTCAAGTTGTACAAAAAAAAAAAAAAAAAAACAACAACAACAAGTACATGTCGGAAAATTCACAATTACACGTGAATGTAAAATGGAAATAAATAGAAAACAAATAAAAATAAAAAGAGACCATTATATGACTAGTGGTGTTTAACGATGTTTACATGGAACAATAATAAAAACATTAAAAAGAAAAAAAAATTGTTTTTTTTCTCCTGTCAATCAATTAATTTAACGAAAATTATGTTGTCCTTTGAATTATTGTAATAAAAAAAAAAAAAAAAAAAAAAAAAAATGAAAATGTTTATTTTTCTTTTCCTTCTATAGTATGTTTATGGTAATACATGAACGTGTATGGGTAAGTTATGAATATTTCATTGAATTTCATTTTAATTGAAATCAAATAAAAGAAAATTATTAAAACATCATATTATGTGTGTATTGGATTTTCATTGAAAATTGATTGAAATTAAAGTAAATAAATTTTAAGGATATGTGAAAATTTTATTTATAAAAAAAAATCAAATAAATTCAAAATCGATAAAACAAATTCAAAAATATAATGATATTTTTCAAATTGATTGAATTTAAATTTAATGTAGAATTTTCTCGCTTACAATTATAAGCCATAGCCATAATAAAAGGTAATTTTCCGTAAAGTTCAGTAGGAAAAATTTACGAAATTAATTTAAGGATGTCAAAAATGATATGTTGATTGTAATGAAAATCTAAATGAGATTCTGTTAAATTTGGTGAATTTTTGAGATGGTAACTGAAAAATTTGCTTTACGTTACGAACTTATCGGCAGGAAAATTGACATGGCCAAGTTGTTGAAACTGAAGGAACGGAAGTTCACCTATCACTATGGGTGAAATCATTTGATTATACAACATTATACTTTACGTTACTTTTGGGAACTTTACAGACTATTTTGTTTCGAACTGTAAGTAAATATATCGCTTGTCTGTTTAATCTTTAGTTATGAATTTTAGTATATTGTAATTAAAGTTTATATACTTTAAATGTAATTAATACAATATTTATTTGTATACAATAACTGACATAATTTATGATTAAAATAAATTTTATATTTGATGTGCAGGTGTATAAATTTCAAATAAAAATTTTTGTTTTCTAACCACTAATTATTATATTGAATAATAAACATCAAAAGGAAACTTTTATTAAAGAAGAAAATAATATTTGATACATTTTTAATGAATTTTAATTAATATCTTGTACTTGGTTAAATATTTCTATGTATTATAGTACATTTATTATGTAATATCTATTCATGTTATACATGAACTTTAAAAGGTAATATAAGCTATACATATAGAATTTTGGAAAAGTTATTTGGTATTTTATTATAATTAAAATAGAATTTTCCTATAAAATTCTTCGTATTTAATCAATTTTAAATTGATATTCAATTTATATACATATTTATATATTACATGAGTATCTATATACATAAAGGAAATATAATTTCCAAAATTTATCAGCTATGTAATGAAAATGAGTAAAGAAAATCTGGTGGAAATTTTTGTACAGCAAGCCTAACAAAAAAAATATAGAAAAAGGATAAAAGTAACACTGAATGTGATACTACAATTAAAAACAACAGGATCAAATGAGAGTAGGCTCAACAAAACAAAATCTCTTGATGTTGACATTGAAATAGGATATGATCGATTTTTCCTGTTGATGAAATTTTGAAGGCATTGTAAGGAAAAATGAGAATAATAAAGTAACAAATGGATGGAATAGATGGAATTAAAGCTGTCTATGCCACTGGGTGTCTAAAATGGAAATACATAAATGCAGATAAGACTTTGTTGAAGGATTCAAGCCTGGTATCCGGCTATCGTGTCATTTCTAATAATGAAGATTTCTTGGTCGTTTAGTCCTTGGTTCTATTCGAACATCAATATACAGAGCCGTTGATTAAATTAATATCCGTTAATTTTTTTTTTTTTTTTTGTATAGTAAGACAAACCATGTACGCATGTTTTTAGTATCATACCCAAATATATGTATGTATGTATGACAAAAATTATATAGCATAAACGTACTAATGAAACATAATTTGAAAATATCAAAATAATAAAAAAAGAAAAATAACTAAAAAAGTTTTTCGTAGGAAAAGTTTTATTGAAGTTGCTACAAATTTCTTTTTAGCTGATATAATTTCCTTTTTTATTTATGTTTATTATTGTCAATGTTTAGCCAAGGACATACATGCATACAAAGGAATGTAAAGAAGTCGACGTTTTTTTTACAAAAATAAAGGATAAATGTTGATGAATAATTTGGTACTTTAATTTAAATACAAAAAGAAAGGAAAAAAAAAGAATTTTTTTTTTGTGTTTCATTAAACAAAATAAGAATCCTCTAGGACTCTAGGCTTTTATTTTTGTAAAAAATGTGACAAAAAAAAAATACAAAAAATAGATAAATAAATTAATGAAGTGACTACAATTTCACAGTTCAAAAGGAAAGAAAATTATATATTTTCTTTAACAAGGGATAAAAGTTTAATTTTTTATTTTCATTTTAACCCGCAATAATTTTTACAGAAGATACAAAAAAAACAAAACGTTATTAAAGTATTTAAAGGATACAAACATATTTATCGCGTGTAACGTATGAACTTGTAAAATATAATTCATATTTTATTTTATGTCAAAATGAAACAATTGAGCAAAAAAAAAAAAAAAATTTGATAGGATTTTTTTGTTTTTGTTGTTTTGAAAACGTGACGTATATTAAATCACCTGTGGGGATAAAATAGGCTTGATAACATTAGATTTTTCTTTCAGTTAAATATGTCGAGGTTTTCTTGTGTTTACTAGTGTATTTCCCTGTTATATGTGTCAGTATTACATGTATTCTTATTTCTATAAAAAATGATAAGAAGACAATTTGATTTTTTTTTTGTTTTTTTTTTTTTTTGATTATATGAACCTTAAGATTCGTTTACACACGTTATATAAAATATACATGTTTGCTTTTGACATGTAAATGTTAACTGTGCGTCATATGACGTTTGCATATAATGTTTTAACAGTTTGATAAACAATAAATTTTTGTTGTTTTTTTTTTTTTTTGGGTTTTTCAAATAATAAACAACACATGTTTTTATTAGATAAAAAAAAATTACACACATACACATATGTAATAATGTGTGTGTATGTGCGTGTGTGTACACATGTTGTACATATGAGAGAATTTATTGATAAATGTTTTTGACGTGATAAAAATATTTAATTTTATTGAGACAAAAAAAAAAAAACAAAAATTTTTTTTTTTTTTATTACATAAAATTTGGGGAAAATTACAAAAACAAAATAACAAATTTGATATGTATCTCTGTGCGTGAAATTTTTTGTTTTCACTTTTTTTTTGTTTTTTATAATCATGTGTTACATAAATGTTGTCATTTGTTTTCTCTCTGCCTTTTTGTTTGTGGTTGTTGTTGTTGTCTAGATTGTTTGATGTTGTTCACACACGTTAACAAATTAAACAAATTTATTTACTTATTTTTTTTTTTTTTTATGTGTACAAAAATAATAAGACAAAATATTTTAATTTAATTTTTCTGTATATTTAATTGTTTAATTCAATTTATTACCCCGAAAAAATTAATATAACAAAAAAAAAAAAACTTATATAGAATGTCTCAGAGTAAATGTCACAAATTATGTTTTTCTTAAAGTTCAAATTTTGTTCTAACGAAAAATCTTTAAAGATCGATCTCCTGAAATTCGCCCTTTCTGTGATAGAAAATATTGAAAATTTTAAGATACATTAAGGGTATGACATCACATATTAGGCAATATTTTTTGAATCACTCAGTGCATACGATACATATTTTGCAAATTTCAAAACTGAGACATGGGCCTTTCTAACAAGGTAAAATTTGTTAAAATGAAATGAAATGATCTTGAGTTATTAATGCACAAAATTCAAAAATATCGCTTTTCGCCCAAAAAACTGTTTACCAAGTGGCATTTTTGTAAATTCATTTTTTTATACAAATTTTGTACCACTTATAAAAAATGGGATGTCCCTCATGAATTTTTTAAAATTCTGAAAATTTCATAAAATTCGGATGATGTCATTTTGAGATATTTGAATTTTCTCCTTAAAAATACAGTAAAATGTATGAATTTTTGTATAAAATCGAACGATCGTAAGTTCTTAGTTCGGCAAAATGTCCCACATTTCATGGAAAAATCTATCTTTAACACTTTCTCTGTGACAATCTAGATAAATTAATTTAAAAACAAAATTATGACAATGAAAAATTTTGCATTGGTTTTAATTTTTTTTATTTTTTGGAAATCAATAAAACAAATTTTTTTTTTTGTCATGTGGTATAATTTTGGGATTATTTATAATAAGATTGCAACAATTTCAATAACAATGAACATATGTAGGTACACATATGAATTTTATTATGGTTATGGTTAGTTTTTGTGAATACCTATTTATGAAATTTTTGAAATTTTTGAAATATGTACTCTTGTATGATTACATTTACGTATACAGTTGTTTTGTGTACATAAAAATCAACCATAATTGCTAGCCACTGTCTATTTTTTTTTTTTTACTTTAATTTTTTAAAATAATTTGTTTTTTTTTTTGAATACAAAATTATGTAGAATGTACAACCACAATAATATAATACACAAAAAATGAAAAATAAAAAAAAAAATAAAAAAAAATAAAATAGAATAAATAATAAATAAAATTAAATTACATATTTTTATCTACAAATTTCATACAATTATAGGTACATATACATATGTAAATTTTTTTTTTTGAATAATATACGTTTCAGACAGAAATTTAATGAAATTTTCCAATTTATTCGCAAAATGTATACAAACATTAAATAGACACGGTGTATGTGGTTTATTATTATTTTTTTTAATATTTTTTTTTCCTATTTTCAAATGCTGTATACATAAATAATATGCATGGATGTATTTGATAGTCAACATATAAAATATTTTATTTATTTATATATACATGTATAATTCATCATATACAGGAGTTTCTGTGTTTATATACATATGTAATGTATCTACTATATATGTACATACAGTATAGTTTATATGTACCTAATTTTATATTCACATTCATATTATTTATATACAAAAGCTTTATTGAAATGATAACAAATTTTACATTATAAAATTATATAAAATTTCACATATGCACAATATACATATGTATAACGTACGAGACCACAAATTTATTTTCAAATTCAATTCGTAAGTAAATTGAAAAAAAAATTTAAAAAAAAAAAATACAGGAAAAAAAAAAAGGAATGATAACGAATAATATATTCTAAACCATACTGATCGATATTATTATTATGGAATATGTTATTTATGATAGGTGCATTCCATCGGCACGATTTATTTAAAAATTTTTACTTCTACTGACCCATCAACATCATCATTAT
Organism: Anthrax anthrax; assembly: GCA_963971155.1. Taxonomy (NCBI): domain Eukaryota; kingdom Metazoa; phylum Arthropoda; class Insecta; order Diptera; family Bombyliidae; genus Anthrax; species Anthrax anthrax. The sequence goes on from OZ020124.1 coordinate 2,743,031, forward strand.
TGGTGCGACAGCCCAGTGTTGAGTCAGGGTCCGAATCTTGACGATTTTCCCAAGATCGTTACTTCTACAGATCAACATTATTTCAAATTTGTCAAAATTTTTTCTGTTAACCAAAGACGTCTTTACTAATATTATCAAGTATGTCATATTTTTGTTCACTTACCGTGTGAAACTGATCACGAAACATAAAAACAAGTTTAAAAAGTTAATGTCTATATTTGTTCGTGAGTTCAAGAAAAAATTTGAAATAGAAATGGTTTCACATAAACGTGGTTATTAAAGTTCAAACCGCAAATATCGAAAAAATCAAAAATTTCAATTTTTTAATTTCATATCAGTTTCAGCGGGATGAATTCTTGTTTTCTGTATTTTCGATCAGAAATTTGGATCAGCCCCTATAAGTGAAAATGATTAACAAATAAATCGTATTAATGGAATGCATCTAATATTTCTATTCAAAAATGTACACATGTACGTTTGTATGCACAGATTTCTGCAATGATAAAAAAAAATACGTAATTTTGAACTTTTATTAAGTTATTGTGTTAGACATGAAAAAAAAAAGATCTTTTTAATTAATAAAACATTGAATTAGGAATATTTTCCTGTACGAATTGGTAAATTTTTATACTCCACATTTGGATATCTTTGATGATACAAAGGATACATATCCAAAACTCTATTTGAGGGAAATAATTTAATCAGTCTGAAATTCAGAATTTAAAGTGATTTTTTTTTTTTTTTTCAAATCATTTATTAAAGCTTTGCAGCTTTAAAATAAATTGTGGTCATTATTTATTTAATTTAATATTTTTAAAGTATTTAAAAAAGAAAAAATTTCATTTTTTTATAACAGTAATATCCTGAAAATTATTTCATTGCAAAATTAATTTTTCATTTTATGTATCTTATAAAAGTTGAAAAATCTTCATGATATTATTTTAATAATTTTCTCATTCGTTGATATGTGTTTTTCAACATATACAAAAGGAATTAAAATAGCGAATATTATTTTAATATTCTGAAACAGACACATCATAAAAATGTATTTATATACATACGTATATACATTTTGTTTTTCTCATGTCTCTGATTATTATCACAACCTTGTAGTATAGAGATTATTTTTATTCTCAGGATAATCATATGTATAACGTATACGTATTATTACAATATATGTACATACTAAAACTTAATGTATGTATATGTCATGTGTAACACACAACGGTATCATAAAATCTAAGCTAGTGAATTTCATCGAGCGTAATAATGAATTTCCTCTTCTATGTATGTATATAAAACAGGACATAGAGGAAATAGATTGTAGACCATATGTCACAAGTCGACAATCATTGCACCAGTATCAAACTATAATCATCTATCTTTTTATATATATGTACATATGTATGTATGGGTAGAGCATATGATGCATAAATCTTTTGAAAATGGATCATAATATCATACAAACAAATAAAGTATGTACATCAAAAAACGCTGAGAAAAATAAATAGACTGCAATACCAGTATCTTTACGTATATACATAGTTATATCAAAATGCACAATATCCATACCATGTGTGCATATGGCATACATCCATGTGTGTTTATTTGAAATGTTATAATAAGTTTAGTAATAGTACAAAATGATATCCTGATATAAGAAAAACATAAACTTATCACAATATTTAATATGATATGGTTGTTTAAAAAAAAAAAAAAAATATTGTTGCAAAACATATCTTAGATTTTATCATATTGTTGTATATAATGAACTATGAATATGTAGTTCACAGTATCAGTATTTTTTAACATACGTTCATATATTCATATTTTATGTTTTAGCTATAAGAAAATTTTCAAATAATTTTAAATCCGGAAATTTTCTATATATTTTATTTTGTGTTGAGTTTATATGATATAAAAATTAAAAAATTTCATTTTTTATGTATTAAAATCTTTAGGCTATGGTTCCTGATCGTGCAGAGTAAACAACAGCTAGCGTTAATTTTAAATGATTTTTTGATTTTAAGTTATTTACTAGTGTTGATTTTTTTAAATCTTAAAAAATCTTATCATCATTAAAGTACAAAAACCGGTTAAAGGAGTAAAATTAGAAAAAATCCAATTAAAAAAAAAAAACTGGAAAAAAAATTTTTTTTTGTATTTTATATTCAACTAAAATCATCTTCTTCAGACTTCATTGATTGGACTGCCCCACCCCACTTGATTCAAGTAATATTGCTCCAAATGTCAGCTATAGAACTTGGATTAGTATACTTACAACTTTATACAAAATTTTATTTCCATGTAAACTAAAATTTTCACATTTGTATATCAAATATCAAAGAAAAATAATGTTTTCTTTTGATATTCTTGTGTGCAATGTATTTTTAAAGGTTCTATATCATTTTCTTGAAAATTTTATCTCATTATTTTAGATTTCTCAAAAAGCAAAGCTTTTGCAAGTGCATCTACTAGCTACGTTCGTTATTAATTAATTTCCATCTACATTGATTGTAAGTATTTTCATCATTTTTAATCAAAAATCTGAAAAATCTCATCTAAATCTTGAGTATCATCATCCAGATCACCACTCAGGTTTTAATTGAAGAGCTTACTATGAACCTTGGTGTAACTCTGAATTGTATTCAGTTTCGAGAAGAAAAAAAAAATTGGATTTAAAAGAAGAAATCTTAATTCACGTTCAACCATGCTTAACAATCGGAAAAACTTAAGGAAATATTAAATTTTGAAAAATAAATGCGTTTTTCAAACAATATCGTTAAAAAACAAAAGCAAAAAAAATTATGTTTTAGTTTATAAGAAAAATTTACACATAGTTGAGCTTAAAACGAAAAGAAAAAAAAAATGCCCCACATATACGAAAATTTGAAGGTATAGCAGCGATATATACCAACTTGCATATATGTTTGTATGTATTGTAATAATTTTAATAAATTTCTTAAAGTTCAAAATGGAATTTTCCAGTTCATTTCATTTTTACGTTTCCTTAAACAATAATTCTGTTCTAAAAAAGAAAGGAAAAATTCAAAAATATGCTGTACCAAAAAAAAAAAAAAAAAAAAAAAAAACAAAAAAAAAAAAATACGTGTGTATTCTACTGTTTTTGTACCGAAATCATACATACATTCACAATAATATGTGTTCAGTATGATTTTTACATAAATCATATTAAAATTGAATTTTAATGGTGATAAAAAAAAAAAAAAATATTTCATATGTGACCAGATATTTAAATACTACACGTCTGTGCGTACAATACATGCCAATATATAGGGTGATTCATAGTTAAGTATGTCAAAAACCCCAAATAGGTATTGAAAAAAACTAAACTTTTGCTATAATTTATTTTGCAGACAATAATGATTTAGTACAGCGGTTCATATAAGCCATAGCGAATTATGGCACAAATTTTTTCAACATCCTCTAGCAGCCAAACAGATATTTTTTTACCTCTCTCCTCGCCAATGTGATTTTTTATTAGTATCATCAAAACCCATCAATTCCATACATTTCGACATATTTAACTGAATCACCATGTATAATATGGTACATATGAGCATTTAATTTCATACCGATTTAATAACAATTATATTATTATCACACATAATAATAATAATTTTCATTTTTAATGTTGATTGTTAACTTTGTCATTATATTCAAGTAATAATTATTTTTCATATGTATAATTTTAATGAATGTATGTAATTATTGAATAAAAAATGAATTGTATATATAAAAAAATGAAAAATATATATAAATTTTTTTAATTGAATTGAAATTGAAAAAAAAAATTCATTTTATATACAAATACAATTTATTGATTATGAAAATTTTTAAACAATTAAGTAAATTGATTACAATCATTATAAAATGTGTATCATATGTTACATATACTTGGTGTTATATTTATTATGATCCTTTTTGTTTTTTTGGGTGATTTTATTTCAGCATTTAAAAAGCAATTCGAATTTTTCTGTTTTGTTCTTTTTTTTTTTTTTAAAGGACTTAAGCTAATAAATTATTAATAAACGAAATTATTGAATATAAATATTTTTATTCATTTCAAAAATGATATCAAGTATGTATATAAAAATTAAGATATGATAATTATGGCTACTTTCTGAAATGTAGTAATATTGTATGTGCTGTATGAATAGAATGAAAAGGAGAAGGAAAGTTAATAAAAATTCAATTTAAATGAAAGACATAACCGTCATATTAAACGAAAGGGAATATTCCATTTGAACTGGAACGGAATGGATCATAACAGAAAGGAATTCTGACCTAATTGTAACAAGGTCAAAGGCATATACCTTAACCAGTGCCTTTATGTCCTTTTTTTGTTGTTGGAAACATTTAATTAAAACAAAATTGCAATACATAATTAATCGTTTTAATTAATATCAATTTTTTATCAATAATATCAAGCGCTTCATACGTTCAATTATTACGAAATTTATTCATTTGCCATAGAGATTCGCTGTGTTATATGGACATATTTTATAATTGAATCGCGTATAAACCGTATCTGATACTTTGGTCGTACAATGAAAGTAGTAGCAATTTTCACATATAAAGTAAAATTTATATTTTGTAGAATATTAATTCGCTACTTCACTTTTCTTTATTTATTATAATAAAATGCATTTATTTAGAGCCTGTGAGCAAATCTGAATTTTATATAATACTCGCGTAAAATGCATGAATACTGAAGAATATACACATGTATGTAATTTGCAATGTATTTAAATTATTTATATGAAGTTTACATAGAATATCAAATGATCCTTTGAGATCTTATTTAGCATAATATTTATGGTCTTGCAAAATGTATAAATCCCTTCACAATCATATTTCATCTTTTTTTTTTCTTTTTCATTTTTGTGAAATATAAAGTGTTAACATTATAAAGGAAAGGAAATATTTTTACTGTACACATAACACATCCGTTTTTCAAATAAACAGAATTTATTTGAATTTAGTTTTGAATTTAAAAATCATAAATTTTGTAAACCATATTAAAACGTATTTTGAACTCATTTTTTTTTTTTTTTATTGTTATAAAATTTTAAATCAAGTTATAATGAAGTTTCAAGAAATAAATTTTTTATTCGATGTTTTTTTTTTTTTGTAATTTTTTTCCAGAATTTCCAGAAGAAAATAATTTTTTTTTTCTATGACTTTTACTTAGTAGAATTTTTTTTTCCTTTTTTATTCTCACAAAATTTACAAAAATTTAGAACGATTTCAATCAATCGATTTGATTTGATTTTAAAGTTAAAGTTTATTTGTACAATATATCATTTGTTACATATTTGTAGAGTGGACAAAATAGAGTTCGATGGGTGTCTTAAGCTTCCCTGAAGAATGAAAATAAGAAAAAAAAAGAAATTTTTTTTTTACTTTACAATTTACGAGTAATTGAAGTATTCTTGCTCATCTCATTAAAATATTAATTTTTTTTTTGTTTTTCGAATTGTAAATTAAATTCAATATTTTAACAACACCCTGTTTTTCGTAGCATCATTTTTTTTACTTATAAATAATAGTACTTTCTTAATCAATTGTGTATAGTAGAGAAAACTCATTAAAATTGCATTACAAAATAAAATTTTCAAGATGATATACAATTCGCTTACCTCCCCCTTGATTCAGGTTTACCGTTCTCTATTTTTCTATTTTTTTTTTTTTTTTTAAGTAATGCATATTATACGGAAAGTAAAACCACGTTATAAATGCATATATTGAATTCAAGTACTGAAAAACTACATTTTAAAATCAATTTTTAATTGCTTTATCTCTATTTCTCTAGAAAATTCCCACTAGAGAAAAGCTTATGAAATATCCTTACATAAAAATATAAAAAAAATGAAAAAATTTTTTTTTTCCTTTTTCTTTCCTTTTTTTATTTTTTTACTATATAAGAAAATTGGAACACAGGTTCATGAAATAAAGATACACATATTATGCAATAGCTATGTCAAGGATATTCTTTTTATGTATGGTATCTACTTATATGTGGTTATGTATATCGTATGTATATGAATGATAGAAAATTAAAATCATTTTATACTTTTGCTCCATATATCACACAGTACTATTTCAATATGTATATAATGATTCTTTACAATGATAGACTTGATTTTATAAAATAAAATCATAGATAGATGGTTATTACAACAATAAAAATGAGTTCAATGTTCACTCAAATATGCATGGAATATTATGTACATACATTCGTATACGTGTATATACGCTATACATGTCTTAACGTTTTTATATAAGTACTTGTATTGTAAATTTTTAAATTAATTGACATACATCTATAATAATAGTGCATCATAGTACATATATAGGATTTCAGGAGACATACAGAATATATGTCATTCAATATAACGTACATAAGTATGAATTTTCAGGGACTTATAATAGTCAACAAAAGTTTATTACTGTAACAAATAATAATTAAAATTCCTTTCATACATATATATGTAGGTATGATACTATAATACGTAATGGTACATTGTACGAGTATGATATCGTATACGTTAAGGAATAAATCCGTATATATCTGTGTTAAGTGCATGCATGAAATCATCTTTTCGATTTTATGTGTTCACATTTTCAATTGATTTTCATTTTAAATCTTCAGAATTATTTCAATTTTTTTTTATTTTTTTTGTATTTAAATTACAAAAAAAAATTTTTTTTTTCTTCTGCAAGTACAAATGTATTGAACAATGAACATGGTCTACTACTTTAATTATTAATTAAAAAAAAAAAAAAAAAAATCAAAATAAAAACATTAAAAATCTTAGAATACCTGAGAATAACAACGTAATCCAATGAATATCAGGATTCATTTTCAAGGATTTGATCTGATCACTCATTAACAGTTATTTGATTTTCATTCAGATATTAACTAGAGTGCAAACCATCAACAATGAACATTTTGTCCACAAAACTGTTTGTACATGCGCATTAGTAAAGATTTCTTTTGAAAATGATCGTTGGGAGAGGAAGAGGGTGGCATATTTTGCTATTTTCAAAATCTTCGCTAACACAAATAGGAATCTATGTTGAAATGGTCATTACTGATTTTTCCTCCTCTATATCAGAATCACCCTGCATTTAATAATGAGATCGATTATTACTGAAGTTTATCATTTCAATTATTGTTTCAATTAAACAAAAGATCATAAATATCATTTTTAACGTTAATAAGTCACACATGTTTCTGTGTACCAGAGCAGATGAATAAACATTGTATCATGAAAATTTCAAATTAATTCTATTTAGTTTTAATGAAAACATGATAAATGAAAACGTGAAACATTTCTACAGTAATTTTAATGTGTTACAACACATTTTACATTGTAACAATATTTTTTATTATTGATTTTTTCACCTTTTTATTTGATTTTGTATATGTGTACATACAATTTCGTTAAAAGAACTTTTAAAAAAGTGCAATACGTCGATGTATGCAAGTGGATATTTTTCGAATACAAAAGAATTTACAATATTCGAAATTCTGATTGAAATTGTTTTTTCCAATTTCCATTCTCCATAATTTTTTTTTTTTTTTTTGTTTTGTTAATTTAAAATCACACTTTGTATAATGCAACTGAATTTGATTTTAAATTAATTCGTTATTTTGAAATTCATTAAATCACTGTATGTAGTAATAAATGAAATTCACATACATATTATGTAGAGAACAGAATTCTAATGTGATCCTTCTTGAACTCTTAAATTTAAGCAATAAGTATCAAAAATTTTATGTCATACATTTTGAACAAATTTTAAAATTCTTTTCCCTTTTCAAGCATCGTTTATTCGCTATATATACGAGTATACTATTTTATTTCAATTTTATTATCAATTATTTTCATTGTATTTTAACATGTGTCATAAAATTTGAACACATATAAACACGACGATGAAAACAAAAAAACAAAAAAAAACAAAATTAAAGAATGATATGAAATAAATTGCAAAACGTGAGGGTTGACATTTCTCTTCTTTTTTGTTTTTTGTTTTTTTTTTTTGAAGAATTAAAGAGCACATCAATTTCAAGTATCGAATAAAATAAATTCGTATTAATTTTAAATATTATATTGTTGAATATAAAAGAAAAAAAAGAAAAATTATAGTGTTCCTTTGGGAACATTAAAATTTTTTTTCCAGTTATTTTGATTTATAAATTTATTGGATGTATAATACAAATTGGTACAAATTCATGATATTATTGTGTAGCATTTATGTATTCATGTATGCAATGTAACACACATGATATGATGTAGTCGTAAAACGCATGAAAATTTTTTTGTACCAATTCTACTCTAAACATCTTCTTGTTTATGTTTCTTTCTTTTATGGAAAATTTATATCCTTAAAAAAAAAATGATAATTTTCACTAACTATTGGTCTTACGATTCTTGGAGGATTTTCATCTTCTGCAAAATTTGCCTCCATTCTTTTCTATTGGATTGCTTATTGCATCCAATGAAAAAAATTATAACTACCTTATACTATGCCTTAAGTTATCACCATAAGATCTTAAATGCATAATATTAGTAGACAGAGTATAATTTTTTTTTTCTGTCTTTTGTTTTTATGTTACCATCATCAATGGTACAACAGCTCGATGTGAACTAAGGCCTAATCATCATTACGATGATTTTTCGAGACTGATTGAATTTTTCCTATGTTATAAGTCCACTAATAAATTTATTTTTCAATTGTGATACTACAAAAACAAAATTTTTGTTAGAGGGTTGAAACGCAGGGTTGTGTGTCAGTAGGATTAACAAAAAAAAAAAATTTTTTTTTATTCATGCAATTACCGGAATTTTAAAATATTTGAGATGATTAAATTTTTTTGAATTATTTTAAATGCGGATTTACATAAATTATTTTTTTTAAAAAAAATGTTTAAAATAAATAAATGAAAAACATTCACATTTGTATGCATTTGACATAAATTATCCCTCACAAAAATTCTACAAGATGATCTGAAAAATTTATTAATGCATGAAAATGAGCATTTTTGCAATTTTGACTAATTTTATTTTACAAAATCTCATATTTATTTTGGAATTTTCACAGTGATTTGAAAGATACATAATATGTATCTTCCACGGATTTTGAAAAATGTTCATTTATGATGGTTAAAAATATTTCCAATAATCTAACATAAAAATTACACCAATTAGTGACATTTTTTCAACATCAGAAGTTCTCTGTCCCAAAATCAAACTCAATTATCATCAACACGATGTCATAAACAGGGGATAATTTTTCACTCAAAAATTACAGAAACGCAGGTGATGGGGTGAAACAGAATTGGGGTGAATTACAGAAACGCAAAAATTACAGCAAGGGTGATGGGGTGGTCCTACATCGTTTTCATTTAAAAAATGAAAATTACATGTACTTCCTAAACCTTTTACTCTGTGACACCCTGTACATGTGAAAATGGATATCGATTGTTTGTTTGTTTTTTTTTATGCACATATTATGTCAAAGTAAAATTAATTACACTGTACATGCAATTTTAACAATATAACATGAAAAACTTTTCAAAAGAATTAAAATAATGATGATAAGCATTTTTATTTGTTTCTTTTATTATTAATAATATTCAATTTTTTTTTTATATTTTTTTTTTTTAATTTATTTTTTAATAGATTCGTTTGTGTATTATATTGTATGGAAAATATTGCAATTGAAATGAACTCTAGAAAATAATTTTCTACACTTGTATGAATCAAATCATATACACACATACCTACATGCATACAATGTGCGTTTGTATGTGTATGTATGATTTGGAAAGTACATTTAATGCAATTTTCTTTATTACACATTAAAAATATCTATTAATAACATGTATACTTGTATATATAAATTTCATGATATTACATATCTGCATGCCATTAAAAATAAAGGAACGTGAAATTGCAATAAAATATTTTGTACAAATTTTTGGTTTGTTTTTTTTTTTTTTTTTTTTTTTTCTGCTCTTCATATATGTATATTCACATTTTCATATACATACATACGAATGTATTCTAAGCTATATGTTATGTGTACTATTTTATTACATATATAGAAGATACTGTGTGTATTCATAAAAAAATATGTGTTCACGTTTCAGTGATTCTTTTACGCAAGAATGATTTCTTTGAATACAGAGTATACATATATATTTATGTGTATACATATACTTTGTATGATAATAAGAAGTACATACATGTTATATAAAATTATATCATACATGCATATATTTATTTGTTCAATTAAAGGAGAATATTTATACACACATGTTCATATGTACATATATACATATGTATAGTGTTATCATAAGTTACTTAAGTTTAGTTATTGCTCATTTCATAAACAAATACCAAGTATATACATAGTACATAATTTACAAAAGTAATATGATAAAATAATAAAAAAAAAAAAAAAAAATATTTTTAATATTTGTGAAAATTATATTACATATGATATATATGTAAAGGAGTAATAAATGAATTTTATTAACACATATGCACCAACTATGATATATACTTGTATGCGTTACGTGTTTGAAAATGTACATATGTGCAATTTCTCACGATGATTTGTGAAACTGAGTCCTACATTATATTACATACAAATTACATATATGCATGTATGTATATTGCATATGTTGCAATGCTCATCCCTAAATTTCATTGTAAAACGTATACATAGTATCACATTAATTAACGTTATAACAGCAGCAAGCATTATACTTTGAATTTATTTTCTTTTAAAAGAAATTCAATTAATTTATGTGGTTAAACTGTAAAATGTAAAACAATGCATATGTCTTTGTTTTATTTATAAAATGAACAATAACAACAACAACAACAACAACAAAAATATTTAAAGTTAAATGATATCATGTGTAGGATGATTTTAAATTTTTGTTAAAATTATTATACTATATATACTCTGTACACTAATTATATGCAATTTATGGACTTATGGGAATACGTTGTTTTTCTTCTCTCATAATTTCTAATTGAATTATTATGTGGTAACCAATATTACCACAATCTTTGAAAATTTCATACAAAATCAGATGAATCTCTTGAATCAATAAATAGTAATTATTTAAGTAGTTCCCAGAATGTATTAACTGCATATATTTTAGTGTACAGACTATTCATGTATCAATGTACTAAGCTATTATTAAAATTAAATGGTAAAAAACTACATTTAAACAACAAGGATGTCTTCAAATAATAAAATAATAAACTAAATAAAAATAAAGCAAAAATAAAAAAAATAAATAAAATAAAAAAACAATTGAAAAAAAATTCAAAATGAAAAAATTAAAACGAATAAAAATTAAAAAAAAAAAATTAATATTTAATTTAACAAATAATTGTACATTACTTCTTGAGATACAAAAAAAAGTAATGCATTTTTTTAATTACATCATAAATCGTAACACACATTATAAATTAGAAAAAAAAATAATTGAATATCATTTATTTTCCTTTCATTTCATTACAAAGGAAAATTTTTCCAGAAAAATATAACAGACCAAAAAAAAAAATAAATAAATAAAAAGAAAAATAAAATTAAGTAATAACAAATTACTCTGACATTTTTCATTTAACCAACCTAATTTAGTTGTAAAATCAAGAAAAATTATACGAAATTACAAGGACAAATTTTAAATGTTTAGTTTTCTTTTCTTTGTTTTTCTTTATCTTGCGTATAAAATTAAGTTTATTATTAAAAATATCACTATAAAAATATGTAGTTCAAGTTCATTTATTTCTCTCTGCGGAACAAAAACAAAAAAAAAAAAATGTTTTTAAAGGACAAACAGACATACAATGGGACACAATGTTTTAAAAAGAAAATGAAAAAAAAAAAAAAACAAAAAGGATGACAAATTGATTGTACGAATAAATAGACGAAACAGACACAAAAAAAGAATAAAATAAAAGAAAAGAAAAATTATAAATAATAATCAAAACTAAATCACAAAATTTTCCTTCTTTTTTTTTTATTTGAATGAAGACATGAAAATGAAAATTTAATTATTTTGTTAGGGAATTGAAATTTATTTGATTTTATTTCAAAACAAAAGAATAATATATATTTTTCTTTCTTTATTGAATTATTTGGAGCAGAACGCCTTAAAAAAACGTTTGCTTTGTATTATATTGTACGTACAAACATTCAAAGAAAAAGTTTTTTAAACTGTACAGATGTTTGGAAGTCACGGCTTAAATTTGGCTACAGTGCTGTTAGATGGGCACAAATGGATGTACGCCTTGTTCTTGAAGGTTATTTAAGAAAATCTGAAAAAAAAAAACAACTTGCTTAAATTACAATGAATCCTTGAGTTTGGAAACATATTAATATCATGTTTATGCAATGTTGTCAGTTTTAAAACGTTTAAGATTGAAATACATGTATCAGTAGTCAGTAGTTTGTATCAGAAAAGTAGTACCAAATTACCAAATCAACTGAAATTTCTTTAACGTTCCAAAATTCAGGGAAATTATAAAGTTGTAAATTTTTTCAAATTTTAAGAAATCAGAGTAATTAAACAAAATACGACAACAATGCAAAATTTTTATATTTCACACGAATACACATGACTATGCATAAAAAATGAATTATAAATATTTGTTGGAATTACCTTATAGCAAAAACCCACAATTTTGGGGGCCCAAACTGAACATAGTGACCCTGTTAAGGAGAACAAAGTTAAACCATTTCCCATGTACATAAATATTAACAATACATATTAATACCAAAGTACTTAATTTCAAACAAAATAAATAATTTCAATTAATTTAAAGCTAATTCATGTGAAATGTGTTTATTGTCAATACCACAAAAACCACATCATATTCAAACTACAAATAATCATGTGTGATTTTTTGTTTTTGTTTTTTTAATTTCTTTTTAATTTGATAATTTTTAATCTGGATTAGGGTAAATATTGAAAATTAAAACAAAAAAAAAAATTTTTTTTATCACATTCATATCAAATTTTAAATATTTAATTCAAAACATTTTCAAAATTTTTTTTAAAAATTAAATTGAAATATAAATAATAAATTTAATACACGCATTCTTTTTAATTATATTAATTTGGTTGGTATACAGATTAATTCATTTATTAATTAATAAAAAAAAAAAAAATAATAATAAAATAAAATAAAAGAGAATTAAATGAAAATCGATTAAACAAAATATAAATGAATAAATAAAATTAAAAAAATTTGTGGTAAAATATAGAAATTTGGCAATCAGGATTATATTTTGATTTTTGAATTTTTTTTTTTTTATATTTTTATCTCAAATTAAAATTTATTTATTCAATGAATTAAATAAATTTATACTCCAGAATGAAATAACTTTATGGTTACATTGTACATATTTACATATGTGTAAATACCAGCACACACATAATTATTTTTTAATTAATTTGTATATGCGAAAATGCAATTTGATAATTATAAAATAAATACGTGTGTACTGTATCAAATGCTATATGTTTATTTTAAGCTTAGTTACCAACTACTAAGTAATTATTCTGTCAATAATTTTATGATTTTTCAACATTTTCACAGTGCATACATATTAATATGAAGTCATAAATTTTCACATTACAAAAGAATTTATAAACTTTGGCACGTAACACTCATAAATGTGGTATAGTATATACAATAAATGTTAAAATGAATTGTCGTTACCTTATATATGGGGTGTCCCAGAATAAAAGTCAAAAAATGTGTCTATCGTGTAGTTCAGACGGTTTAATTTGTTTTTTTTTTTTTTTTTTGCAATTGGTAAAAAAATTTTCCATCTACATAAATATTGTCCAGGGTAGCCCAAAAATTATCAGAGTAAGCCAAAGAGTAAGCCAAATGAAGGACAGTATTTTTGAATTTTGTACGTTAATAACTTTCTAATTGCATTATTGGAAATGTTGGAAACGACTAAGTTTCAGATTTTATTTGCAGTAAAATGAACCAAATACACAAAGTGGTTCAGAAGATATTGCCCAACAATATATATGACGTACCATTTACTTTATGTGACTGAAAACTTTTAATCATTTATCGACATATCAGTGTAAGGGCTAATTTTTTTTGTGAGGGTGAAAGGATTTTTTTTTTTCTAAAAACACTTTGAACTATTTGTGACCTTCACTCTAAGACACCCCGTATAAATATTGTATGTGATGTTTCTATGGTAGTGTGTCATACATGTATGTGTATTTATTTAAGTATAATTCGTGCATTATTACTGTTTAAAAAAGACGTGAAAATTTGTTCTTACAAAAAAAAAAAAAAAAAAAATTAGAAATCAAGATAAAATTTTATTTACTTAATCATAAAATTTTTTAAATATTTTCTATATATAAGTAATTATTTAGCATGCAAATTATTATATGCGATACATATACATACACGTAACAATGTCTTGTATACAAAAGGCTTTTAAACTCGGTATAAAATTTTTATTTAAAAAACAAAACAAAATAATAATAAAAATAATACTCGTAATATTTATTTAAAATACTTAAGTAGCTTACATTTAAAACATAAAATCGTATTATGAATTGATTCGTATGGAAATTGTTCACACGCGATCAAATTATTTATCAAGGATCAAAAAAAAATTCGCTTTTTTTTTTTATATTTTATGTAATGATTTATTTACGTACTGTATGTACATTGAACAAAAAAGAATGTATAAACAAATTAATTTAAAAAAAAAAAAATTTAACGAATTCTATCACCCCATAAATGAAAAGGAAAAGTTTAATTTTAAAAATCAAAGGTCAGAAGTCATTGAAACCATTTCTTTCTTTTGCCCTTATCTAGGATAAATTATGGGTCACAATCCGTAGGACAAAATTTCTTTATTCTTGTTTGCGTCTAATAATTTTGTTGCAATTTTGAATTTGAATCTTATTTTTTTAACGGATTTCTGAGAAACGCGTGAACTTTGATGGTTCATTTTTTAAGCATAGTTACCAGTATTTTGAATTGATACTTGTTTTTGTATTCTTTTGGATTCAACCTGAATAAACTCGTTTTTTACACTCATTTTCTAATTGGTTAGTTTTTTGTATTTTGTATAGGAAAATCATAAAAGGAAGAATCTAAATAATGTGGCAACGATGCAGAATTTTTATGTTTCTAGACAAAAAAAAAAATGAATTATAAATATTTCATTTAAATTTAAATAATTAAATAAATTTATCTAAAAATATTGCATCAAAAATAATTTTTTTTTTTTTTCGTTTCAAAAAATACGTAAATATCAACTTTGTACATTTTTACATGAAATGATTTCATTGCAAAATGTTTTGTATGCCTGTGTCATTTCATTATAAAGTTTATATTACCAAATAGGTTTTTTTTTTTTTTTATACTTTTAACCACATAATACCAAGTTATATTTTTCTAGTTTAAATTTTTGTCTTTTATCCATAATTTTTATTTTATCCTTAACATTTTATTCTGTCACAAAATCATTGTAGTTCATTTTTCGTCATGTATGCATGAACACATAATGAATGTATGTATGTGCCGAAAAACACATACACGAATTTGTTATAGATATTTTTTCGTTTTACATACGATATGTAAAAGGGTATGGATGTACATATATGTGTGTATACTTGAAAATCCTTGCATGTAACCCAAGTGCATATATTTATGTATTTTAAAAAAATAATGTACATACATAGCTGCCAGGATTTTTGTATATCACACCTATATGTAATATACAAACATATGTATTATCCGTAGTTTTCTGTTTTTCAATTATTTCCGTGACATGTACAGATAATATATGAATGTATTATGTATCTACATGTGTGGATATAGAAATTTATTTAAATATACAGTGAATGTATATAAAAATACAAATTTAACGGTGGAATATGATATTTAAAAAAAAAAAGCGTGATATACTAAAGTAGACTACACACACCACTACCAAGTATGTACATTCTACATGCATTCATACACACTATGTGCATATTAAATATTACAATAAATCCTTTTTCGTGATTGGTGGGGCGTACAAAGATGAATTAATTTTCCAACAAATATAATTTAAAACAAAAAAAAAAAAAATTACAAAAAAAAATCTGCTCTTTTCACATTCAACTTTTTGACAAAATAAATTTTATTTTTATACGAGTACTTAATATGCTATGTGGGATATGGATATACACACATATATGTGTACGTATATTAGCATATGTGGTAAATTATTTCATTACTGATATTTTATACAGTTTTTTTTTTTTTTTTTTTTTTTTTTGTTGGTGTAAAGCTAATCAAATCACGTTCACAAGTTGATTTTAAATATTTTACAATTATCTTGCTAGAACTTACAAATTTAAATAACGGGCTTCCATTTATATACAAGTGTATCTATTTTTTTGTAATACTCTAATTCATGCCTAAATTGATAATAGTTAAATAATTTTATTATTAATATTTATTTCTCTTAATTTCAGCTCGTAATTGCCTGTCTGTAAAACAACAAGCGGAAAAATGAAAGAGCCATCTTCAGTAATTAGAACCCTCCAGCGGAAAATAAACTATCGTGGGTATCCCCAATTACGCCTGACTCCTGAGAAATGTCGTCTAAGTACGTACGTCATACTATGATCAAGTGTAGTTGCGATTATGCCAATCTACGCCAAGGTGTCTAAAAAGAAAACATTTGTTATAGCATGTTTATTACAAATGTACAGTGAACAACATGATAGGGAAAAAAAATCGATATTTCTCATAAATATTCAAAAAAAAAAAAAAAAAAAAAAAAAACGAAAGAAAAATAAATTTAATGATTTATATATTTTTCTATAACGTATACAATGATACATATTGTACGTGGTAATGATATTTTAATAAAATGAAATTTATATGTAAAATTTTGATTCAGTGTAATTTAAATAATATTACTGTAAGTCTAAAATTCAATTTACAAAAGAAAATCGATTAAATAAATTAAATAATCTGAAAGAACAAAAAAAAAAAAAAAAACCAAACTTTATTTCAAACTTTATAAAATAGAGGAAAACAAATTGGAAAAAAAAAAAGAAAGGAAAACTCAATTTTCGAAATTTTTGTTGTTATACTTTGAAAACAAATAAATAAAATTTTTTCAATAAATAATTGAAGAAGGTTACAATCAAAACAGAAATCAATGTTTTCAAATTTGTACATACAATAATTATAATTATATACATAAATATGTACATATAGAAAAATATTTTGATTGAAAAAGTAATTTTTCATTTTAAAAAGGGAAGGAAAAAAAATTTTTTTGTTTTCAAATAATATATAGAAATTGAAATTAGACACATTACAGCTACGAAGGTTTATGGTAATACAAAGTAATAACTTGATTGAATAAAACATGGTATAATTTTCCTTGTTTCTCGTAATTTATTTAATGCTACACATAAATAGGATGTTTCATTTTAACGTTCTTAAGGTTTAACGTTCGTTAAAGTGTGTTGGAGGAAAACATTTTTTCTACTTAGACCATTTAATTTGAAATGGGTTATTTGACGCCTCAATGTTTACCCAAATTTATGGAAATGTCACACATTTTGAAAAATATAAAGTATAGTCAATTTTTTAATCCTAGGATGCATCAATAAAAAAGAAGAAAAAATATTTTTTCATCGTAAAAATTGCCTTCATGCACTCCAAAGTACAAATAAACATAATTTTCCAATTTTAATTCTAATGCTAATTCAAAGAAAATTCTTATCAAAGTATACCCTGTATATTTATTTGATTTACATATGCTACATTTATTAATGTTGTAAATTTTAACTTTCAAGCCGCTTTATAAAGTTATTGACCGGATAATGAGCATTCATATTATTATAAATGGAATAACTTTGAATTTTGTATATTCATTACGTTACATTTACATATCAACATAACAACATGAATTTTCAAAATTGAAATGAAAATATTTTTAATAAAAATAAGTAATACAAGGATATGAGCAAAAATACAGTGTAATCCATTTACAGAAACAGAAATAAATGAGTAATTATAAAATTTAAAAAAAATAAATAAATTCTGTAATTTTGATTGTTCATTAATTCTTTTTTATTTGATCCAATAAATTACAATTTTTCTGTCATTATAATATTGCCATACACTTGATTATGTGTATATATGCGTTTAATGAACATTTGACGCGCAATAAATTCATTTATTACAATCTCATTATCCTTTTGTGTAGAAAAAAAAAAAAAATGTATTCATTGAATTTATTCCTTTTTTGTTTTTTATACGCATATTATTCCAACATTGTCTTTTTCAATTTGCTTTGATTATTTAATTCAAAAAATAAAAAAAAAAAAAAATAAAAAAAACGAAAAAAGGAAAAAATGAATATTCATAATTTGATTTACATCTGATGACTTTTTTTTGTGGTAATTTTACAATAAATTATATTTTCACGTAAAGTGTGTACATATAACATATACAAGCTCATTCAGCACACACATGCTCTAAATAAAAATTATGTTCGCGCTTTGATATTAACTTAGTAAAGGATACATTTAACCCTTATGTGAATGGAAGTGCATAGATATTATATACATAAATACATGACTGATTACATTAAGTATGGTAGTAAACGTGATTTAATTATGATAGCTGATTTTGTAATGATTTTCAATTTATTTAATATCTGATTTTGATTGAAAATTGATAAAAAAATAATCGTTAGGTGTAGATTTATGCACAAATGCATGCATGTTTTTATGTTTATATAAATGATAGTTATGTATGTTTCGCTACCCAAATATTTGTATAATATTACAAGTGGTATAACACATTTTTTGTGTTCAACACAAAACGATTAAAAACCACAATATTTCATTTCGTAGTCTGTGGCAATTATTTAAATAAATTTTCAAACTAGATTTCCACATATGAATATTTTGACTGGAAAATTGATAAATTCATAAAAATTAAAAAAAAAAAAAATTTACACATGTTTGTGCACTTATAACACATTTGAGTGTTATATTTAGAAATATATTTTTGTATGATAGAAATAATTTCTTAACCCCATAATGTATGGATAAAATAAGAAAAATTTTCTTTTACACATAAGACCGATTTCACACGCTTCAACACTTTAAAAAAGTTTGAATAAAAATCCTTTTTTTTTTAGGCATAATTTGAAATGCAAGAGGTACGTTCAACACATAAAATGAATAAAATGCTTGTATTATTTTGGCTTTCAAGCACCACACGTACAAATAAAATTTTTATATACGCATGTGTTTGAGAGTCAGAAATTTTTTTTTTTTAGAAATATCTTTGACATGTCCACAAAAATATATTTTGAAAGCGTGCTGACTCGACTTATGTGTCCGGTTTTATTCAAACTTGAACGTTCAATGTCTTGAATCGGGTGATACCGATATAAAATTGTATAATCTGTACACACAATAATGCATCCTAAGGTTAATGAATCATTTCCAAAAAAAAAAAAAAAAAAAACTATGAAGGTGTAAAAAAACAAAAATTATATAAGGACGAAATGCAACATATTCGTTTGAATACATGTGCAATGTTTTAGAATATGTTATATTACAAAAATGTATAACATGTAATCAAATAAATGCTTGCAATAAATAAATTTCCCTCACTTAAAACGTAAAATGAATGAATGAAAGTTATAAAATTTTCATTTTAATTAAAAAAAATAAATAAATCCAATAAAATAAACGCTAGCAAAACGCCAGTCATACAAAATGAAATTTAAATTTTTTTTTTAACACTAAAGTGTAATACACATCACATGTTACATTTTTGTATTACTTATGCATGTATTGTTCACATACAAGTGTTTTATTCATAGGTATATAATTGTTGTACATAATTAAAAAAAAAAAAAATAAAAAAACATGTGTACAATTTTATACATTACAAAAATTCAACAATGATTTCAATAATAAAACAATAATAAATAGAAATAACATCGAATTAATAGCATAGCACATACATACGTTTGTGTATATTTAATGGTTTGAAATCAAACAAATTTTAGATGATTCTTAAATAATAAATAATTAATTGCGATTATATACGTATGTTTACGTTTGTAATACGCATACAATTTAAATTAATTTTTTTATATTTATGTATTCATTTGAAAATCCATGTGTGTATGTACATTCATATCATATATGAATGCATATAGTGCTAATACACATGATTTAATTGGTATAGTACTTTATTGTATGAGTATTATTATATAATTTCACGCCAAATTTAATTTGATTTATTTATGTTTTTTTTTTTAGAACAAATTTATATAATACTTTGATTTTTTTTTTTTTTTTTTTGTTAAATATTTATTTTGAATAATAATAAAAAAAAATTAAAAAAAAACAAAATAATAAAATATGTGCAGTGTACATAACTAATAATTTAACACAGATTTTATTTTAAATTAATTGAAAATTATTCGAAAAAATAAAGAAGAAAAATTGTTATTAAAATAGAGATACATGAGAGTGGCTAAAATAAACCATAAAAATTTTTAATAAAAGTACCATCATGTACATATGGTGAGTTTAAAATGTTTTGATGCAAAATTTATAAATTCTAATTGCAGGTGCCCAATGGTACACAGCATCAACATCATCAATTGATGTTGAAGTTCAATTAAAAAAAATCATAGAATCAAATGAGAATGAATTTAATAAAAAAATTGCTGATGTTGACATTGAAAACGAAAATTTTTAATTTTTGCTGTTGACAGGAACGAAAATAAATTTTTAAATTTTATTTTGAAAATTGACCTTAACCTTTGGATGCCAAAATTAATAGTCGAAATTTCAAAGCATATTAAGAATTATCATAAATTTTTCTAAAGCAATGCTGTTGTGGTAATATTGTAGAATTTTTGTATCAAAACCAAAGTACTGTCGTATCAAAAAAAAAATTTATTGATTTTTTGAAACTCATCCGTATTTATCATATAAAAGTATATAGATAAAATATAAAATGAATTTTTTCTGTTATCGTATGACCTTTTAAGATTAATTTGATTTCATTTTTATTAGTGTGTTTTTACACACATCCTCACTAAATTATTATTGACTTTTAATTGACTTATTTTAATGACCTAAATTTTCTTTTCAAATATAGACATACATACATATGAAGATTTTCCTCAATAAATAGAAATTTTTGTTTTTCTTTCTTTGCTTGAAAGTTAATTAAAAAAACATTTTTAACATTATCAATATTTGAAATTCATTAATAAAAATTTTATTTGAAAATTTACCAAACATGTTTGAACTTAATTTTTTTTTTATTTTTTTATCAAATAATTCTGAAAATAAATACCTTTAAGTGACGAATTGATTTTATACAATATATAGGCATAATTTGCATATTTACAATTTATATACTAGTCATAAATAAAATATGTATGTATAAATTTATTCTAACACTTACATACATACACCATTTATTTGTGTATATATTGATCAGAAACATAAAATTCAACCAATATGCTCCAAATATTTCAAACTTTCTAACATTTATGAATAATTTATAAGAGCAATTTGCATGAATAAATACAAAATTTTCTTATATATGTATGTATATAGATACATAAAAAAACAGTTAAATAAAACAGATGACAAAATGAAAATTACTATGCACAAAATAAAAATCAATTTCGACCTGAAAATCCTCTCATATCGATTTATTCCTTATATTTCGGGTTTCTTGTTTTTTCTTTCAAATTTTTTTTTCTTTTTTCGAATATTATATATTATTTTAAAATATGTATGAATATGTAAATCTGAACTGAAAATTTATTCTTTTATTTTTATTATTTTTTTTTTTTAATGCTATGTACAGATGAAGCATTAAGGATAAATGAAGAAAATGAAAAAAAAAAAAAAAAATTTACAATTTTCCAATTGATTTTCTTTATGTATTAAAAATTTTCATTCAGAAAAAAAAATGTTTTTTTTTTTTCAATTGCATTTTAAAGTTTACATAAGTAATAATTTTCTTTTTTTCCAAATAAGACATATTGGAAAAATTTAACATTTTATTTGAATTTTCCTTTTTCTTTTTTTTTTTTTTTTTTTTTTTTTGGTGTCAATAAAGACAATTTTATATTATATTTTGTGTGTTTGTGCGTGTATTATGTATGAGCATCTTAAGCATATACATATATGTATGTATTTTTTCATATGATTAGTAATTTTTACGCAAAATAAATCATTTAAAAAATATAATAATAATACATATACTTCGTTCACAATTATTTTTTGGTATAAGCCGTATGGAGACTAAGTAAAATAATGCCATTTTGCATCACGGTACATTTTGTCAACATTAAAAAGGGATAGTTTAGCGTATTATAGTTAATTTTCGATTGTTGGTGTCAGGTCAGTCAATTAACTACTCGTGCTCTTATTTAAAACAGGCACATGTTATTCCATAAAATATGCATTGAAAAATATTTATAGACGAAGTATACAGTATTTTCTACAAAATTCTTAAATTTATTCATAATTCCAAAAAAAAAAAACACAATGTTTAACGCAATGCATTATTTTTATGTGAAAATTGAATTTTCAAAATTTTCAAATCATTGAATTGTAAAAAAAAAAAAACAAAAAAAAAAATGAAATTTTATTCAAATTATTTACAGTCGCTGAAATAGAAATTTTCTACACAAACTCTTGTATAATGGTATATGTACACTGTACACATATCTAAATGAATGTGTACACAACAACACCATATACATTTTATGTCTATATCACAAATGTTATATCATATGTATTAAATTGATTTTTCCTGATAATAATTGACGTTTTCATTTCAAATAAATCATATATAAAATGAGATCAACTGGAAAACTCAAAGTATGTATTAACAATTATATTTTCAACTATTAACAATACATAATAATATTTGGAAAAGCTTGCTATATCTATCTGTTTATTGTACATGAATACACTTCTATATGACATGCAGTTAAAATGTAACAGGAAATACCGGAAAAATCATATATTTTAAATGCATCATTAGATAAATAGAAAATTTTGAAATAATCATTTGGAAAATAAATGAAAATTTGTACTAAAAATTCATAAATATTTACGTCCCCCTTTTATATTGAACAATTAACAAATAAAAAAAAAGGAAAAGAATTTGTGATCGTCAATTGTTGATTTTGATATGTACATCATACTGATAATTACCTAAATAATGTATTTCAGATGCCTTCGCAATACGTTTTGAAACTCAGAAGATCAGTATTCAAAATTAGATTTTCAAATTCATTAATAATTTTCTATGTTCTGTTATACATATTTGAAAATAAAACTAATAAATAAAAAATTAAATGCCTGTAATTCTAAAAATTTTTTTTTATTTTGTTTATTTTCTAATAATTCAAATTTTTCTCCTTATAAAAATCATATTAAATAATTTTTTTTTTTTTTTTTTTTTAAAGGATAATGTTTACCTTTTATAATAATCAATTAAATTTTTCTTTGATCCATTAAAAATTAAAAATAAAAACAAAAAATTTCTTCACAATTTTCTATTTTCTCTAAAAACAAAAAAAAAAAAAAAAACTTAGTTAAATTGATATAAAAAATTTCGTAAAATATTAAAAGAAAATTAAAGAAAAATCTTGTGTACATATAAATTTTTTTTTTTTTGTCAATTTTGTACCTTTATGAATTTTCCAATCAAAATCATTTTGATGGAAAAAACAACAACAACAAAAAAATTGAAAACATTTTAATAAAAAATATTTTTATACTTTGGTTTGTAACTTTAAAATTTACTGTAACTGCTGTAAATGTGTTGTTTTTTTTTGTTTGCTATAATATTTTCGAATTTTCCTTTTTTTCAGGGACAAATAATTTTTTTTTTTTTATTTTCCATCACAATTTATATTTCTAATTCCTATCAGAATGATAAACATAAACTAAAAATGTAAATTGAAAAATATTATCAAAAATTTACATAGCTCATATTATGGTTCTTATTTTAAAAAGAATCAGTGATAAAATGGTACAAAAAAAAAAAAAATAAATAAATGTTGAGAAACTTCTCAATTTTATATCTGTAATATATTTCTATAAAAGATAAAAAAAAAACATATTGAATTTATACTTTTTAATGTATAAAGTTCTTTTTAAAAATGAACCGAACAATTTTATGAATAAATTTCCCCACATAAAATTTTCATATTAATGTAAAATGGAAAATGAAAAATGATTTAAAAAAAAAGAAAAACTTGAAAGAAAATTCAAAACTTTTCTCCGCAATATTTGTATAACTTGAAATTTTCATTTTCAAAACTTTATAACGTACTTGCGCAAATTACAAATCGAATATTATCGTAAGATTTTTTTTTTTCTTTTTTTTTTCAAATTCCGATGTGTACACACACGAATTACAATAATTTAAATAATGTGAATTATGTAAATTTTTTAGCATTCGAATAATTAAACTCGAAGATGAATGTGAACATTTCCATGTTACGAGAACGAAAATTTCAGTTCAATGTAATTGTGTTCTGAAGCAATGTTTTCAAATCTGATAATTTTTTTGTAATCAATAATCTGTCCCTTTTACAATTAATAGCAGTCGTTTTGTATAGTTTAACGAATTAAAAATTACATTCAAAAGGTTATTTTTTGACATAGTCGATATGTTTAGTTTGTTTGGGAAATAATTTAAATGATTCAAGATTTTCCAAATATCCAATTGCACTTATTGCATAACGTCCAGAAGACAGAAACCATGATGCTTATTATTTTGGAACAAATGAATCTAAACAGAACTTGACAAAACCAATAAATATCCTTTAAAAAATTTTTCAAATTTTTTTTCTATTTTTTTCTTTTACATAATTTTAGACAATATAAATATATGTGTAATTTTTTTTGTATCTGAATTGTAAGTACAATATAGTGCATTTTGTTGTTTACTAGAATTTTTCTAATCGATGATTTTGCCTAAATCATTGAAACATCTATATTTATTTTCCTTTTCTATTGTTGTTTCGAAAGGAAAAAAAAAAAAATTTTTTTTTTTTAAATGGAATTCTCAACTAAATAAAAATCATAATAAATGAACACAGTAAATCACATAGTGACAAAGTACTATGTATTTGTTATTTAGTAAATTTATACTTGAAATAGTACATGCGAATGTATCCTGTTTTTTTTTTTTTTGTATTTTATATGTCTATAAAAGAAAAATACAGTCCCTTATATGGATATTTTTTTAGTCCTTTTTTTTAGTTTTGTTTTGGTATTTTAAACAACAAATCCATTTGGTCAGTTAACTGATAGAACTGGGGTGTTCTTGCATTTTTTACATTTATTCAAAAATCTTAACAGAAATTGAAGAGATACTGAGCTGTTCCTCTATTCCGAGTAATAAAATTTTTGTGGGCCTAGTTAACCTCAGAAGTTCCACATTCCCCGTATTTTACAAAATAAGTTTAGCAGGATCTGGAAAAACAAAAATCAATTCAAGTTGATATTGGTCAGGTTAAATGATTTAACATATGTACTCGTGTTTCCGCGATAATTTTTATTAATCGAATTTTTTATAATTTCTAATCCTGTGGACACCCTGTAAATGTGTAAATATACAACTTCATTTAAATGGTACAACGACACAAAAAAAAAATGCCTAAATTTATTTATCTTTCCACGCAGTGTTAAAAGGACTTTCGATTTAAAATGTAGATGTTGTAGAAAAATGTTTTTTTTTAAATTTTGTCTGTTAAAAACCTAACAGAAATTCAAAAAAAAAAAAATTTGTTTTTTTCTTTTGTCGTTTTTTATATACAATTTGAATATACGACTTTGAATGTAGAATATATGCATGAAATGTATCTACAAATGAATGTACACGTACATATGTGTACATTTCTATATACATACATATATGCATGGATGTTGAAAATTTTATTGACTTCTTTTTTTTTTTGTTTTTGTTTTTAAAAATGTTTTGTAGTCAGCAAAATCTTCTTTGAATTTTATACTGTTTTTTTTTTTATTTTTTTAATTTTATCTGTTAAATTTATTCCAAAAAAAAAACAAAATTCATTCTACGTTGCAAATTCATTTCATTCTGTTTACATTCACACATGTACGTATCTCTGTGTACCATCGGCAATATATGAATATACATATGTACATGAAAATTTTGTATTTTGTATTTTTTATTTTATATTGCATGTATTAATATAAAAACAAGATTTATGCATTGTTTATTTTGTTTATGTTATAAAAAACAAAATAAAATAAAATTCAAAAAAATACTGTTAAAAATTAGTATTCAAGTTTATTAATTAACTATATAAATTTTCTTCAAAAAAAAAAAAAAATTCGTTATTATTGAAATGACGAATTTTTTTTATTTTCTTGTTTATGAATACATTATTTTTGTACAAATTCTGTAAATCATTGACTATACAAATATACTCATGAATTTAATGAATTTAATGTAATGCATTCGATTAATTGTACTTTATTCATTAAATTAATTTCATTTTATCAGTTGCTATATTGACAAAAATATATAAAATTATTTTAATTACAATTTATAATAAATATCTGTTCTGTTACATTAAATATATTTTTTTAAATTACGAATTAAAGCCAAATTTTATCGTTTAATTTCATCTAAGGGAGCAAATTTATTTTTTAATTTATTTTATTTTTATTTTTTTTAAAGGATTTAACTCAAATCAATGAATTAAATTCAAGTTAATCGAATAAATATGCAAAATATTTTTCTTTTGAACATTTAAATTCATTATCTACATTTATAGCTTTCTAATACATTTAAAAAAAAAAAATTGTACGTAATTTCAATTTAAAGTCATACAAAACAAAGAATTTCCATTAGGCACCCGGAATTTTAAATTTACTAAAAATGCATCACTAGCCTATTTGATACCTAGCGTGTTGGAATCTTAACCTGAATATCGTATCAAATGGACACAGTGATGCATTTTCAAATTTATCAGAATACTCAAAACATAAATTAAATATCTCAAATAATTTTTATTCAATTTATAAATGAATTTTCTTTCACGTTTCTAAATTGGATAAAAAAAAAATTTTTTTTCAAGAATTTTTCCACTTTGTTAAACTTTTGAAAATCAGAAAAAAAAATTTTGAAAAATCTGAAAAATATTCGTATTTTGAGATAAATTTATTTTATGAGGATATCTTCGATTACTTCAATTTTTTGAATTTATTTTATCATTCTCTATATGATTTTTCTGTGATTTATAGAACGCGTTTCAATATAAAATAAATGAGATTTCACAATATGATTGACCATACAAATGTACTTACACCGATCAATGCATGTATCATGTCAAGGTAAAATGGAATATTTATTGATTGTCATAAATCAAAAATTGCATTTATTCGAATTTCTTCAATCTAAACTTCAACATATGTATGTTTTTCTAAGCGCATGGATCTCTGACGTTCTTTGGGTTTTATAGTCGAATCATATGTGGATACTTATATGATCTCTTTGTGTACTAACATATAAGAACTGTGTGTGAAAACTAAATTTATCACACAATTTTATACGTACATATGTATATTCGCAATAATATAAAAATTATATTACTTTGTTTATACATAAGTAAATATCTCTTGATAAGTAAGTCCTTGTACATATCTCTCCCAAATGTGTATCTAATACAAAATCTATACCAAAGATAATTTTTTATAATTCACAAACATACATACATCATTTGTAACAAGAAAGCACATTTAGATTTTTCTTTGTTTATTTTTTGTATATGAGCATAACACATTCAGATGTGATGACAATAATAACTTTTAAATGTATAACAATAAAAAAATCATCTTGATGATATCTTAAAAAAAAAAAAAAAAAAACAAACAAACAAGAAATTTTGAATTATTGTTGTTATACAAAAATTGTATACAGTCAACAAGTCAACATTATGTATAAAATATAAATCAAAAGTTGATAAAATATAAATCACTACTATAATAAAAGAAATAATGAAGTCCATAATGAATACGCGAGTAACTTTAAAAGGAAAACACAATTTTTTTTTTATATAAATTTGAATATTTTTGTACAAAAAAAAATTTTCATATATTTTTTAAACATATTCAGTTTCAATAAAAAAAAAAAATACTAGGAAAAATATTATAGGAATTTATTCATTATATGAGGAAAAATAACAACGAAATAAAATAAAAAATTATGATTTTCCCTGAAACAAATTTTGTTTTTCTTGATTACTGATACGTACATATGAGTATGAATATTTCATATAGTTATCCATTGACCATCATTTATGAGTTAAATCGCAAGACCTCTTGTTTTTTCGAATATTATCAATTTTTTTTTTTTTTTTTTTTTTTTGAAAATCGTTTTACACATTTTTCCCATATTAAGAGAAAATTAAATTTTTTCAAAAGATGAAAACACAATGAAATGCTGAAATAAAGATACATCAATAAAAACGGTCTACCTGTAAACATCAAATACCTTAAAGCTATAACATTTTATAACTTCAGAAATCAACATAAACGTATATTTTCGTTTTAATATACGTAAATGAAATTTAAATTGCATGAAATACAAATTAATTAAAAAAATTTTTTTTGTAATATATGAAATTTTCTTTATAATTAAAATTCTGTTTACGTTTATTATCTTACAATGTAGATATTTTCAATTTTAATTTTAATTTTGTATTTTGTCAGTTTTTTATTCAACAAAATGAATAAAAGAAAAAAAAATTAATAAAAAAATTAAAAAAAAATTTGAAAAATAAATAAAAAAATTAAATTAAATTAAAGTTTAGGTTAGATTGGGTTTGGTTTGGGTTTAAGACTACCCCTACCCAAAGCAGCGAGGTTACGCATAAACCACTTGAGGTCTATAGCTTGCACAAATAAAAGAAAAATAAAAGTAAAACAAAAAAATAAATTTAAAAAAACAAAAATAAAAAAAAATTCAAAAAAAAAGTATTTTCAATAATGTAAAATCTAAAATTTTCATTTTATTTGTTTTGTAAAATTTAATTAGAAAATCTGCAAATGCTTAAGTAAATTTCAACCTATGTATAAGTAAAATTATAATAGATTGGAAAATGCAAAATAATTTCAATGCAAATCCCTTAATATATTATTTGTAAGAAAATCAATTTGCATAATTTCATCTATTCATAATGTACAGATTTAATTTATTTAAAATAATAAAATTTTCTTGTTGCCTTGTATTTAATATGATATCAATGCGTTTCGAAATTCATCGATTTTTTCTTGTATCAACTAAAATAAAATCTAAGATCTTGACTAACTTGGAAAGTTTTATTAATGATTTGCTAGATTACACATACCGTCATAACATTTAACATTGATTCGTATGTGTTCTGCATAACATATTAAATAAATGATGAATATTCAAAAAAAAAAGAAATTTATTAATTTTGATAATGAATAAACTACAAATATAATTTGATATTCTATGAATAAGAATAAAAATTTATAGTGTGTTTTTTTTAAGACAGGCCCATGTTGTTGTTAGTGGTGCTTTTTCGTATTTTTTTTTTTTTTTGCGTTGAGTTTGAATAAATTCGTCTTTTTCTCTTTTTACGCCAGTTTTACTAGATTACTAGTTTGCTGAGTTTTATAAATCAACGAAAATAACAACACCCACACGAGAACAACATAAATCATAAACACCAATGATGTAATTTTCTTGTATTGTATGATTTAGCTCGTGCCTATCTTTAAAAAACACACTATAGAAAAATAAACAAAATGATTACACATTCTATTTACTTTTATTATACTTAATTTCTAATGAGATTTACGCGTACGTTTACATACGAATTAAGATAATTTTAGGTGTAAATAAAATTATATCAATGAAGGTATAAAATTGTATACGAAAATAGAAAAAAAAAAAATAGTTAACACGGTTATTTGATTAAATGAATGCCTTTTATGTTAACAACATAAATGAGAAATTATTTATTTTATTAAATTCAAAATTATCCTGATATCTCATCAGATTGAAGAGCGAAATAAAACAGGATAATAACAAACAGCATAAATTTAAGTGATATGTTTTGATTTAAAAAAAAAAAAATTTTTTTTTTTTTTACGAAATATCAGTAATTTCTTAAAGATTTCGAAATGTACAGAGATTTTTATTTTAAATTATAATTTTGATATTTATCGTAGGAAAATTTTGTTCGCTCATAGCAATCGTCGTGGAGGATAAAAATTTTGCGTTGTTGCCATTGTATTATCAATTTCCTTTTCTTTTGACTCAATAATTGAAACAAATGATACAGCCAAAATTACTTTTTTTTATTTTTCTTTTCGTATCATGAATATATGTGTAAACCTTTTTTTTCGTTTCTTCGAAAAACCCCTTTTCACATCTTTCCTGATATCATATGTACACTAAATTACTTTCATACATTAAAATTAATATGTACCAAATTTTGAAAGTATCTGATTGACTAAATAAAAAAAAAAATTAATTGAAAATTCAATATTCGTAAAAAAATCACGAACTCATTACGATAAAAAATAATTAAAAAAATAAAAATAAAAAAAAAAAATTTAAATACAATAATTATAATTCGAAATTTTTCAATTCAAAAACCTATGCTGTATAGATTTTCATTCTAATTAAAGAAAATCATTTTTAATTATTTAATTATCACATTAATTTGTTTTTCCAAGAAAAAAACAAAAAAAAAAACAAAGAAAATAACGAACAAATACAAAAGCCAGATAATAATAAAAACACGAAAAAATAAAAATAAAATATAATTTCCTTGAAAATTTTCGAGAAAAAGGAATAAAATAATTTTATTATATTTTAACTAGTTTTCTTTGTCATACATGTATACACAAATTATTAATTTTCTTTTTATTTTTTGTTTTCTTTATTTTAATAACTTTTAAAACTTGAAACTTTTTTAATTTTTATTTTTCATTTTTCATTTTTTATTTTGTTTTTTTTTTTCTGCGTAATAATTTGAATCTAAAACTCTTTTGTTATTTTTAATGAGAGAAAATCAAAAACAAAAAGAAAATATTATACAAAGGAAAATCACTTAAGAAAATTCTTTATTTTTGTTTCTTTCTATTTTATACAATTTTACAGATACTTTGTTTAGTTTTGCCTACATAAATTATATTATTATAATTCATGATTAAAAAAAATTGAAAAAGAAAAACTTTTCCTTTTTATTTTATTTTTTTTTAATAACAATATAATTAAAGGAAAAATAAATAATAGCGATAACAATTATTTATTAGCTAAAAAGATTCTTTACTTTCAGTTTTCTTGTTTCTTTTTGGGGTAATTTATATTTCTTTAACTTTTAAGACCATTTTCTGTTTTTTTTTTGTTTCTTTTTCTTGTTTTAAAAGGAAATTATTATTTTAATTTAAAATATTTTTATTTATTTTTATTTATTTTTTTTCAAAGCGGAATAAATATGATAAAATTTTATATTTATAAATTAAAAATAAATTTGATTTTATTAAATAAAAAATTTTTAAGAAAAAATTTAAATTTTATTTTTAAAATAAGATTAAAAAAAAAATTAAAAAATAAAAAGATAAAAAGAAATTCTTAGTTGGCCGTTTATCATCTGAAACTTGGGCTGCTCAAATTTATTTTTCTGATCTAACGAAATAATTTTTCAATTTTCAAGGCCACTAGCGACTAGGTTATGTCTCACACAATCAAACCATCCGGTTCAAAGTCTTCCTGAGATGTTACAGATCTTCTCCTGTCGGCTTTTTTCCAGTTCCTTGTACCCATACGTTTTACATATCTTAACCACCGTATTTTCGAATTCTAGTGAATGTAAAAAAAAAAATTTAAATAAAAGAAAAATCTAGTATGTACACAAATTTTCAATTTTTCTTTCAAAAATCTTTTTGAATTAATCTCGGTCACATAAAAATTTTTTCACACTATAAACATGTACAATACCTAATTATACATTGTATTTTATTTGATATCCGTGACATAACACATTTTAACTTTTGAATTATTATTATTATTTTTTTTTTTTTTTAACTAGAAGACGAATGATTACAATAATTCTTAAGGCGACATATTTGCGTGTATGTTATTTTATATATTTTTCTTTTTTCTTTTTGGTTTTGATTTCTCAGATACATTTATTTTCTTTTATTTTTATATATACATTTCCGGTTTTTCTTGAAATTTATATTAAATTAAAGAAAAATACAGTCAAGATTTTTTTTTTTATTTTTCTTTTCGTATCTTGAATGTATGTGTACACATTTTTTTTTTTGTTTTTTTTTTTTTGAAAAACCCTTTTCACATTTCCTGATATCATATGTACACTAAATTACTTTCATACATTAAAAGTATTAATCATATAATACCATTAGGCAAAATTTTGAAAAAAAAAAAAAATAAAATAAATGTTTTTTTGTTGTTTATTATTAATGGGAAAAATTTACATAAGTCTGTACTGTATGTAAGAATGAAAAATGCAAAAAAACAGATGATATCGGTACACGTAAAATATTTTCCAATATGAATATATGTATTATAGTACACGTTCCAATTTGTACAACATACATTTGTATACTCTGTACATTAAGTATACGCAGTTAAGTAAGCGGTGTCATACTACTTAAGTTAATTTCATACATTCAGATGAAATTTTCAAATATCAACACACCATGATGTAAAAATGGTACAACTTTCTAAAAGGCTTTGACTGTATATACTTAATATATGGAGTATAATATTTTTTTTACTTGAGATTATGGTTTAAAAAATTTACTGCAGTAGTAAGAAATTAATTTAAGAATGTGAAGCGAATATACAATAAAAATTCAAAATATCTACTATAATTTTATATTTTAGTTATATTATATTAAAGGACGATGAGTAAATCGATTTATTTATACGTGAATTTGTATTTCAATTGACTCTTTTAAATTGCCAAAAATTCTAAAAGTTTATAATTTATTTCCTACATTAAAAAAAAAAATTTTTTTTTACTATAATATTTTAAATATAAAACAAAATAGAGGAAAATTATTTAAACTTTGTATGTATGTATGTATTTTCTTTTACATACGTGTAAATGTGTGAAATATTTGTCATGTCATTAATGATCATTAATCACATCACAATTTTTTTTTTTTCTTTCATTTTTTTTTTTTTTTGTTGCGTATGGTAATGTCCAAAATGACATCATTTGGGTATTCAAAAGTTTTAGTGAAATTTTAATGAGTTCCATTAAAAATGTAAACATGGTTAAAATGTATATAAATAAATACATACGCATATGTGTACATATGAAAATTTCTCATTTTACATTATCATAATATAATAATATGAATTCTAATATTTCACGTTAGAATATAAAATTTCGAGCTCCTATAATAATGTTTTTATTTATCAAAATTATATATTCTTATATGCACATATGTATATAACATATATGCATAATATAATATAGATAATGTACACATTACATACAAATTGTTTATTACATATACTA
Organism: Anthrax anthrax; assembly: GCA_963971155.1. Classification (NCBI taxonomy): domain Eukaryota; kingdom Metazoa; phylum Arthropoda; class Insecta; order Diptera; family Bombyliidae; genus Anthrax; species Anthrax anthrax. Next base: position 2,776,733 of record OZ020124.1, read on the forward strand.
TATAATATATTTCGTATTCTAAGTACACATCAATTTCATACTGTAGAAGTTCCAGTATAATATGTATTTTCTATATCATATCCATATGTATGTATAATGTGTGTACATATAATATAATGTTATGTGTTATTATACTAATTCAATATATTCACGTTACGTTAAAAACACATCAATCCCATATGGCACATTTTTATATACAATGAATTTCATTAAGAACATACGAGTCATTCACAAACTTTTAATTATTATGTTCATAAATAGTGTAAATTTGATGTATGTACATTACACTTATATTACATTTTTAGGCATGCGTGTATTTGTATGTGCTTATGTAAGTATATTTCAAATATGTATATTGTACAATACAAAGGGTATCCAATTTCACAGTGTACGTTATTTCGCCTTTCAGAATACTTGGACAAAAAAAAATATTGTACTATAAGTCCTTTAAAATGTACTAGAATTTTTAAAGGACACATATGGACATTAATTCCTCACTCTAACCGCCAGAAAACTTTACGTAAAGTTAAAAAAAAAAAACAAACTTTAAAAGGATGTCAAAAGTAACATATTGACCATAATGAAAACGTTAAGTAAAATTCAGTAATATCATTTATTCTATTTAAAATCACTTGATTTATAAAATGATAACTGAAAGAAACGTTTAATTTTATGTACGTTCTTTACTGAAGACTAATTTGCGGAAAAATTACATTTCCAAAATTGATGAAACCGAAAAAGTGAAAATTTACGTAAATTTTCAAATGAACTTTTCTATTTAATAAAACGGACCTGTTATCTGGTAATTGATCTCAGATGTCATTCTGTCTTCATAAACACCCTGTTATATGGATGTGATAAACGACAAAAATTTATGTTCATTTTGAAATTTTCAAATTACAATAATTATACATTGATTAGAAATTCAATTTGTTTTGCTTAATTAAATTTTCATAGTATAAAGATAGAAATTTTCTCATTATTCATGATGGGTTAATTTTAATGTGAAAAAAATAATAATAAAATGGTTTGTGCATTACAAAAAACAAAAAACAAAAATTTGAAAAATAACAAATTTTCCTGATTTTATATTTATATTCAATTTTAAAGGATATTTTTAATGAATTGACGATCCCGCATGTTAGAAATAGTCAATGGAGAGGTGAATGAAGAGCTTGAGTTCCGAAATGTACTATAATACAAAATTAATATAATGAAAGAACTTCTGAAATGTCCACGACTAAAGCAAACGTATGGATGCATTGTATCGTAGTTGTATTAGGAAAGTAGTAATATCGTATCTTCTTCTTCTTCGATGGTGCTACAATTCGCTTGGTCGAGTCTTGGCCTCCAGTAATATCATATCACTTCATTCGACACCAAAACTCGACGAAGCGAGTTGAATCGCCATCGAAAAAGAAGACGAACTTTTCGACATTACGAAATTGCCTAAAGTGAATGATCAACCGTCAACTTATATAGTATAAAATTCATTGACATTAAAATACAATTACTATTATTTATATAACTTTAATTTTATTTATTATTGTTTGAAAACGGAAATATTATTATCACAAATAATGCGGTAATTGACTTAACTTTTTCTTCAACAAGAAGTAAAAAAAAAAAACTTAAAAAAAAAAATAGAAAAGAAAGGAAAAACGAAATAAAGAAAAAAACAAAATAGAATGCATTCGCTACAACATATGTACCATGTTCTCAATTTTTAATCCTGGAAAACTTTTTACTATTTTTGAACAATTTTTTTTCTTTTTTTTGTTTTTCTTTAAATACAAAAAAATTATGTAACATAGAAAATAAACAACAAAAATGTTGGAAAACTTAAATTCATGTTTCTGTATTTTTTTTTTTATTTATAATTTTTTTTTATTTTTCAGTTTATCTCGTTTCATTTCTAAATGGTATTTTAAGTGTAGTTTACACTTTTCTCATATTGTTGCTTTTTTCTATGTTATATGCTTGAGAGTAGTGTAAATTTACTAATATTGTTTTTTTTTTTTTTTTTTTTACAAAACAACTTCTTGAACAAAATAACACAAAAAAAAATGAAAATAAAATAAAAAATAGAACCTAATACTAAAGTTTACAATTTTGTGTAAGTAAATAAGTACTATAAAGGAAAGAGTTTACAATTCAATTTTATAAAGTACAATTTGAAAAAAGAAAAACGTTTTTTACTTTGTTAGAATTTCTACAATTTACATAATATTTGTGTACTAGTCTTATAAATACACATTTTAATTTTTAAATTTCTTTTTTTATTTTTCTATTTTTCTTTTTGATTTTTTTTCATTTTTATTTTATTTCAATTTTTTTCTTTTCCTATCACATAGCTTAACTAATCGAATCTGTTCATGTGAATTTGAATTTTCAAATCTATTTTAGTAACGTTTTTTTTTTTTTTAAATAATTTTTTTTCTTTAATAGAACATTTTTGGATTATTCGTCTTTAATATTCTGAAGTACTAATTTATCTTTAAATATTCTAAAAATTAAATAAATTTCAATTTTCTGTATTAATGAGATTTGTTTTTTTTTCAGTAATGTGTGTATCTTTATATATGTATCTTGGAAAATTAACAATGAAATGTAGATAGTTTACTGTTGGATCGGTTACAAAATTCAATTTAATAAATATAATTTTATTATTAAATTTGGTCAATGAATAGTAATAAATTGAATTGTTTAAATTTTGTTAATACGTAATTAAGGGTAAATTTTGAAATGCATCACTATTAATAATAATAATTACACACACGTAGTTTTGATACCAAACATCTACATTTGCATATGGGCACTATAAATGGATTGCTGAACCAAAAAAAAAAACAAAAAAAAAACAAAAAGGATTTAAATTTAATGTATCCAGACGACAGTCAATTTATTTATTTAATTTGAAAAGCGTTACAGGTATGATGTAACGCTTTTCCAGATGTATGTATATTTTAATTTATTATTTTTTCCCAAATTTTTTTTAACTTATTATTTTTTCCTTAATTTTTTTTTTTTTTTTAATTTTTTTATTGTTTGTTTTTCTAAATTTTTTTTATATTTTATTTGTTTAGTTTTAAAATACAGAGAAATTTTGATGACAATTTTCATGAATTTACATCAAGGTATTATTAAAAAACATGAAAGTTACAATTTTGTTACTTTTACATAAAATCTAAAAAAAAAATTTATTTATTTTTTTTTTGTATTTTATTTAACTTTATCAAAGAAAGAAAAAAAATTTTACTGACACTTTTGTGTATACGTTAATGAAAATTAATTTTAATTTATGAAATATTTGAATAATCGCATTCATCATAAAATTAAATAGAATTGAATAACTAAAAAAAAAAAACAAAAAAATACAAAAAAATGCAAACAAAATTTTTAATGAGACATTTTTCCCAAATAACATTTTCAAATACAATATAATAGCTATATATAATCTGTTATTTATATTAAAGTTAAATAATAATTAATAAACTTTCATAACTTTTAATATTAATTTTATTTAAAATTTTTAGATAAAATTTTTGTGCATTTTCCATCTATGTATAAAAAAAAACAAGAACAGGTATATTATATTCTCTTATTTACAACGTAATAAATATATTCGAAATATGTGCGGTACCATTAACGATGACCATTTCGTAGTCTTTTATATGTAAAAGAAAAATACATTTTACGAGCATTTTATCTTCAAAGTCATGGTGTTCAAGTTGTTCCCACATGTAATCACATGAAAAATGAAAATTTTTACCTGAATTGAGCAGACCATATATTTTCCTGACTTCATGATCAAACCCCTTGATATGTACATACACAAAAATTTTCACAAACACAAATAAAAAAATGTTCATCACAGATGGTATATGCCCTACACTTCCTTTAACTTGATTTTAGTCATTGTACAACATAATTTTCAGTATATTTGAAATTTTCAAAATTTTACACTTTATACATGGATATTTTATTATTTAACGATTCAAAGAAATTATGATAATACAAGAATGTAATTAAAAATTTTGTGATAGTATTTCTTTTGAGAACACAAAAAAAATAAAATAAAAATTCAGTAATGACGCATACAATGCACTGTTCGTTAATACATAAACGTATTTCAAAGGAAAACTGTTTGACTACAAAATTTTAATTAAAACTGAAATTCAAATGATTTATTGTTGAAAAAATAAAGAAGTGTTTAAAATGTTTACAATTTTTAATATTTTGTTGGAAAATAACATAGTTTTTCATTTAAAAAAATTTTTTTTATTTTTTTGGAAGTTTTTAGATAAATTAAATGCTTTAAATTCAGTAATTTCTTGTTCAATGCAAATGTAATTGGTTCTTTCCATTGACTTTTCACATTAAACGAATCATGCAGTACAAGATTTTCATTACATATGAAAAATGGAGGTTGAAAAATTTTTTATTTTATTATTTTATATTATTATTAGACTTGTTTTATTTTTAACGTACTTCAGGTATCGAGCTCGATAATCTGAAATCCCAGAATGCAGAAAAAAAGGTAAGAAAAATTTTCTTTTAAATGAAAATTGTATAAAAATGTGTACAACCTATACGTCCTAGGGTTAAGATTTGAATTTGATACAGAAAAAAAAAAATTCTATTTAAATCAAAATCAACAGTTTACTTCAAGATATATTTTTGAATTGAAAAAGAAAAAGAAAAAAACATTTAAAGTAAAATTTCAATAAATATTATCATTTGAATTTAATTTTCCCAAAAAATATTTAATTTATTTTATGATACCATTTCCTTCCTAAATTATGTTAAAAAAAAAAAATGTAATTTTATTATTGTTACAATTATTCGTTTATAAGAAATCTAACATAAGAACAGTAATTTAGAACAAATTTCACGTATACCTTTTAATCCTTAATAATATAACGTTGTACTATTATGCCTATATATGGAAAATATTACTGAAAGAAAAAACAAAAAAAAAAAAAAAAAAGAAAGACGTATCCCATTTTCATTTAATTTTCTTGAACATATACAATTTATTTCAATAAAAAAAAAAATAACTTTTCTCTTATCTGTTTTTTTTTCTTCAATTTTTTTTTTTTTTTAACTTCAGTTTCCTTTTGTTGTTGATTCTTTTTAAACGTGAGAATGATATAAATTTGAAAATTAACCCTTTTTTTCCCGTGAATATCATATATTCATTGAGGGTGCTTATATACCCGCACATAGACATGTATAAGTTGTTACAGCCTACTTTGTACAACGTATAATGATAAAACATTTAGTACATTCACATCATTGAATAATTTACATTTTCGTATGCGTTAGGCCTGTTTGCATATAAAACAAAAATCATTTTATAGAATTTAATTTTGCTAATTTTTATTTTTCTTCATTCAAGAATTATCGGATTACCTTTCAAGGGAGAAAAAAAATTACAATCAATTTTTAATCGAATCACTAGTATGAAAATACTTTGAATTTTTTTTTTTTTTTTGAAATAAAATAACTGATATGTATAAAGGTGGGTATCCATCCATACAAAAAAAAATTAGGAATCTATTAGAAAGTTTCTGTACCCTTCAAATATTACACATGAAACTGTTATTTTTGAACTGATCACGTTTAGTTAATAGTACCCACTAAGGCCACACGCAGACAAAAAGCGGAGCCCTGATTGAACTTGTCTAGTCAGTACTGAAACTGAGTTAACTAAAATGCTTTCACTCAAAAAACACCAGATTGGACCCATTTACTGTCTGCGTCTGGCTTAAATTATGATATCGAGTTCAGTGGTTTTGAATTATGTCCTTCAAAGAATTCAATAACACCTCTGATTCTCTCAGTGAATAGCAAAAAATTTTTTAAATTTACATAGTTCAGAAGCTTTGGTAGATTCACAATGGAAATACACTAAATACTAAATATTTTAATTTCAAATTTTCATTTAACAAAATTTAAATGAAGTTTCTAAAAATTCAAAGAATTTAAAATAGATTTTTCAATCTGATGGAAAATTTGGAAAACTGTATAAAATTTACCTCCATTTATGATACAAGTAGTTGTGTATGGTCATCTTTAAATTCCCTGCATCTGCAAATCTATTTTGTTTTTTTTTTCTTTTTTTTTTTTGTAGATAACTTAATAAACTTTATAAAGTTTGGTTATTAAATCTTTTAACTCCAGTATATACTAATATGAAATTTTCAATAACTAACTTATTTCATTCATTAGCAATGCAGATATTATCTACAGGAAAATAAAACAAAAACAATACAATTTTATTGAATATGGCATACAAATATATGCATATATCCTTGCACATTTTATACATACATACATATAAACATTCATTTGTATAGAGAAAGATAATGATGTTTCAATAAAGTAAAGCATTTTGAACAATTCAGTTAATTCGATTTATAACAATATAATATCATAATCCAATTATTCTTATTGTTATTATTAAATTTAACGAAGAATTTCTATTTGTTCAATGAACTGAAAAGGATAAATTCAACAAAATATTGAAATTGTAATATATGTTCACCTCTATACTTGTACATAATACAAATATGGTATTGTAAATATATATTTATATTCACAAAAATATATATGAATGGTACCTTTACAGATACATATCAAGATCAAATGCAGATGAGAAAATCAATAATTATTTATAATGTTTTTTATGTCTTATTAGAGTATTTGTACATATCTCAATACACAATAAATTGTTCATTATATCATTTGAAATGAACATTTTTGTAAATATGAATGAAATAGACATACTTTGGTATGAGGTAATGAACAATAACTCTTCCTCTAAAAAAAAACAAAAAACAAAAAAAAAAAAAGAAAATTTTCATTCACAATGGTTACATTAAGAATCTTCTGATGTGATTTTCTTTTATAATTTTCTTTATTATTTATGCTACTATTTCATTATTGACATCCTTAAATAATAATTTGATTTAACTCCTTTTTTTTTTTTAAAAAAAAAAAAAAAGAAAATTTTCAATTTAAAAAAATTTACAAAATTTATTTTCTTCATAATAAAATTAAGAAGGTCATGAAAAGTTAACAAAAAAAAAAATTAAACAAATGAAAAGTAAAAGGAAAAATTAATGTAATTAAAAAAGAAGACAACTAAAAGTAGAGGAAAATTTGATAAACAAATCAAAATGACGTAATTTTCATAACCTTTTAAAAATTTAAAGAAAAAAAAAAAATCGATTTTTGTTTTAAATTTTCATAAATTCAATATAAAGAAAATATTTTTCAAAAAAAATTTTTTATTTACAATAAAAATATGAAAACAATAATTAATTATTTGAAATTATTTCGAATAGTAAAAAATTTCACATTAAATTTTTTTTTTAAATCCTAGGATGCACGAATAATAAAAAGGAAGTGTTATTTGAAATAACATAAACCTACAAGAAAGATAATCATGATGCATCCTGGAGTTAAAGGTAATTTGTACGTATATAAAGATGAATATTATTTAGGTTCCTTGCAAAATTTTATCAAAAAATAAATTTTCTACTTGATCCTTGAAAATGCAAAAAAAAAGTTAATTTCCAAAACAAAAGAAAAAAATTGTTTTGAAATCATCATAAAAATAAACACATAATCACATATGTTTTGTTTTTCAAATCTCAAATGTTATCATCACATTCTGTAATGAGTTGCATAAGGTGGGTCATTGTGAAATGTGTGATTCAGCTAAGGATCAACAAAATTATGTTTCAAGTACAAAAATTATTTAAATAATTTTTTTTTTGAAATTTTTAAATTAAAATATTTATTATTATTTTCAATGACATATATTCCAATAAAAAAAAAATTTTCAATTGTATTTGTTACCCATCACAATTATTTAAGTTAACGAATGACGGTGAGAACTATATTTACTGTATTTTCCAGTTGTACGTATCAATTTCCCTTTATTAACAAACTTTGGTCTTTGATTTGTCATAGATTAAAGTTTTTCATTGTTTACATTATCAGAATGACTCACCTTACAAAACTCATTGCACCATATGTGTGTGTTATCATATTGTGAAAAAAAAAAAAACGAAAATCAAAATTTATCTCTAACAAAAAAAAAGAAAAAAAATTTTTTTTATTTTTTTCACATGCAGATAAATTTGAGAAAATTTGTGTAAAAATTTTCGTTTTGAAATAAAATATCAGGACGAATATGTACATAGGCTCATATACGAATAATATAAAACAAAAAGCAAACAATTTTCATTTATAATGTGATGATACCAATGATACTTTGTAAAGTTGATGAATGATTCTTATCATTCTTTTATTATAGTTATTATTATTATTGTTGTTTTTTGTTTTTATCTCTCTGACGTAATGTTTTTAAGAATAACATTTTTCTTTTTTTATTTTTTTTTGTTTCTCTTTTTTCGTTGTTGTGGGTATATCCAGAAGACAAAAAGGTATAATATAGCATTCAGTGATGTACGTATGTTTAAATTTGTACACAAAAAAAGAAAAAAACTTCATGATGATGAAAATCAGAATAAAAAAAAAAAACAAAAACAAAACAAAAAAGTGAAAAATGAAAATATAAATGGTTAAGGGCAAAATGGTTAGACCTATTTATGTATGTATGTATAACTACGATAAGATTTTGTCTAGATGATAAGTAGATTTTGTTTATTTCATTTTTGTATTTTCATAAATGATAATTCTGAATTTAGGAGAGATGAAGAAAAAAAAAAAAATCCCGGAATAAAAAATTAAAAGGATTTTCCTTTTTCATCTCATTTTATCGTCAACATAGTTAAAAATATTCCCATTTTAATCACAGTATAGTAAAGGTAAATTATACAAATGAACTGACCCGCATGATTTCTTATTAAATCGGCTAATTCGTGAATTTTTTTGATTACAATTGTAATATTTGTTTTCTATGTATTATCTATATAGCCTGTTTATTACTACGGTAATCACTGTATATGTCGGTATAACTCTAACCTATAGAAATGAATGGTTACATGCATAAAGGTGTACAGATATATATTTTTTTTTTAATTTGAAATTAGATAAATATAGAATAACTCTGTTTATTGAAATAACTTTAATGAGAAATCACAAACGCAACGTATACAAATTTTAAAAAAAAAATGTATTATCAGAAATCATAGAATTACTGTGCTAAATTAAAAAGATTTGCGATACAAAAAACAAAACAATTCAACTTGTTTCTTTTTTGTTTTTATTTTGGTACACATATGTACAGGTTGCATCAAAGTAAGAGCCATTAAATCGTCTCTTTTTCTTCTTCCTGAACTGGATTATAGTCTGTTGTCAAATCTTAGCCTCCTCAAGTTTTTTTCTCCAATTTTTCTACAATCTAGATTATGCGATAATTGCCTCAAATTTGTTATTCCCCAAAAAATTGAGTTAACTCGCCTATAACTCATCACTTTAAAAGGATATAGTAAATTGTATAGTTTGTGTGAATTTTTTTTAAAAGGACGAGTACATCTTAATAGGACGAGTTTTATGAGACAAAGAGATATCAATTCATTGTTTGCTAGAAACAATCTGAATTTTAAGAAAAATTAGTTTAATGACAATTACTTAGAGACACCCTGTGACAAAAATGCATGTTTGTATAGAAAATATTTATTATATGACATTAAAAATATTAAAAGCAATTACATCAACCGTTATGTCCTTTCTATAAATTTTTTGCCGTACATGTTTATGTTTGTATGTACACACATTTAGCTAAATATTTCAGCTTCAGATAGTCCAGTTCGCAAAAAAAGTTTATTTATATTCAACTTTAGAAACTAAAACAAAAAAAAAAAAACACAAGAAATGAGTTAAAAAAAATGAAAATGCAAAAAAAAAATTTCACAAGCTTTTAGTATATATTTTTTTTTCTTTTTCTAAGTAGAACATATTATGCATAAAAGCAAAAAAAAAAAAAAAATTTTTTTTTTTTAGACGGACCGATTGCATATAAAATTTTACATAAAAGTCATGGTACATAAATATCTGCTATGTACATTTAAAGTAAATGCATATGCGATATATGGATATCTATAAGCATACAAAAATGGATAACATACATAAATACCCATATATACATGATTCGTTATGAACTTTGCATAAGAGATCCATGGAATATCTTTTCATATATACGTTAAATATATCACACATATGCATTGTATAAAAGTTTACTGTTGGTTGAGGTCATATATCTTATAACCACTATAGTATTGCCACAATATCACATCTCATCTAGCTAATATGAATATCGTGTTTACTAATATTCATGGTGGAAAAGTTATGACAGGTAAAAACCATATTTATATATACATATATTTTGTTTTTTTTTTTTTTTTTTTTTTTTTTGAATATTTTGCAAAAATTTGTGAAATAGACACTAACTAGTAATGCCACAAATAAGCAAACTGTTATTTTACCATAATACATTTGTATGTTATGTATGTACACACACATATGCATATAAATATAATAAAATAAGAAAAATTTTCATATTTTCATATTTTGATACCGTAATATTAGGATGGCATTTGAATGATGAAAAATGATAATGCATTTTTAAAATAATATATACAAGTATATTTTCGCTAAAATATGTACATATGCATGAAAGGTACATAATATAATCATACACATGTATATGCCTGTATACGGAACATATATCAAACATACATACATAAATATACATATTATATAGGATGTTCCAGAGTGATGATCATAGTGTTTCTAGTAAAAAATCATTCTAGACTTACCCCCTAAAATTTACCCCTTCTAAAATACAATGAATTAAAAATTTTCAGGCACATGATATTTTTTGAACAATTTTGTGCATTCAAACCATTTTATCGCCAATTGAAGCTGAGACTTGGACCTTTCCGATAAAATTTAATTCACTAAAATCGACTGAACAAATCTGGAGTTATAAGTGTTCAAAATTCAAAAATGGAATTTTTCATCTTAAAAATAAGGTAATTTTTAGTCATCTTGTAAAATTTTGAATGAAAATTTTTTTTACCAATTATTAAAAACGATATCCACTATCAGTATCTTAAACTGTTGAAAATTTCAAGTAATCAGGAAAAACATTTACCTTGGAATACCCTATTTAAATTTTTTTACATCATAATACCTGCATTCTACCTATGTATGTATGTATGATGATGATACGTTAAAACTCATCGATAATAAACTTTAAAAAAAAAAAAAAAAAAAACAGATGCATACGTGTTTGTATGAGTAAATATATAAATACGAAAATAACTGAAAAATTAGGTTAGAGATTTAGTTGATAAAAAATGTAAATATTTTTGAATAGGTAACTAAACATAAATATTTATGCATGTACTATACGTTTGTGATAAATGGATATATGTATATGTATGTATGTATGAACGTACGTGAATAAATAAATTGATAAAATGTATCATACAAAATGTATGTAGGGATGAAAGCAAACATTTATAGAAAATGAATGGTAAAAACAAAAAAAACAAAATTGCATACGAGTACATGTATGTAATTGAAGATATTCATAGAATAAAATTGTAATCATGATGACCATCATTATTAAATTCAAATAATAAACAATTCAATTTTTGAAAACATTTTTAATAACATCGAACATTTCATGATGTTTTATTGCAAATTTATATACATTTATTAATTTCAATTATTGTATTACATATGTGTGCATTTATGTTAATCTCTAAATATGTCAGTTACATTTTAAAATTTTATTACATTTAAATTTTCAATAATACAAACTATATTTTGTAATGATATGTATTCGTTATTATTATTATTATTATTATTATTATTTTTTTATTTTTTTTTGAAATTAATCATTTAAATGAAAAATATATTTGAATATAATTTTTGATATTAATTTATATATTTTGATTTTAATTGAAAAAAAAGGATTAAGGACAATGACACATTTACCATACTTGGCAAAAATTTTGTTATTTTTTTAAATGAAAAATAGAATAACAAATTTAAAAGGATTTACATGATTTTTACTACCGATGATAAATAAATACATTGTTAGCTATTGGAAGGGTCACCACTTCCTAAAGATATTTAATCCTAAAACACCCAATATGATGTCAGCTGCAGTAACATTCATAGTAAATCAAATAATGGCTTTATAATGGAGCTCTCTACTCTTAATAATCCTCTTTGATTCTAAGCCATTGTAGATTGCTTACGAATAATTTAAAGGCTTGCAAAGGCTCCCTATCGCCTGATTATGAAAAAAAAAAAAATATTTCAGAGTTGTGTCCTTCTTACCCAACTTATCTATTCTGGATATTCGTATATGTTTAAAATGCTCTGTCATCTGGTTTAGCAAAGGCATGTACTCATACATTGTCTTAATGGTACAAGTCACTGCTACTAGCGCTTAAATGGCGGCTTGACGATTTTACTTTTTTTTTTTTGTATGTAAATAAAAATCTTGGAAAATTATAAATTTTTAATATTTAATAAATAAATTTAAAAAACTTGAAATTTAATTAAATTTTTCAAAAAAAAAAAAAATAAAAAGAAAATCTTTAAAAAAATCTTTGCAAATGAAAAATGTCACTTAAAAAAAAAAAATTCAAAAATATTTATTAACGTATTTGCGTTATTACATGTAGTAAAACAGATGGACAATAATAAATTTTCTAATTTAATATGAAAATACATCTGTGTTACATTATATACAATATGATATATAATATTTATAAATTATGAGTAATTTAACATGTCAAAAATATCAAAATTTTATATCATTTGTTACAAATATATGATATTAAGAAATATATCACATGAAATCTCTGTACACACATTTGTATGCGATTTTATATTGTATGGAAAAATGTTTTTATTGCGTGAAAATACACTTAAAAATAATATAATTATATTTTTCATGTATAACATATATTATATATATTTTATTTTCTAAAATATATATAAAAGAAAACTTAATCAAATGTACATATACATATATGAGATGTATATAAACATTTTTGTTATATAATATACTTATAGTTACATTCAGTATTATATAATAATAATAAACATGAATATAAGAGAATATTTTTGTACATATGTATTTATATTCATCTTTATGAAAAGTTATTATAAACACGGAAATAAGTATACAAGAGTAAAGGAAATAAGTAGGAAGGAAGGAAGGAAAAAATGAATAAAAGTCTTGAATTGTTTTTGTTAATAATAATATAATAAGAAGAATTGAGTAAGAAAATTTTTTGATTAAAGGTAAACCATTTTAATAAATATTTATACATTAGTACATATGTACGTATGTATGTGAATGTAGATGAGTTTACATTACATTAAAATAATACTTGAGTGTACACGTAAATTTATGTTTATACGAATATGCATACAAGGTGATTCAGTTACGTAATATCTTGTATTAACTAATAGAAAGGACAAAAGTTTTACTATATAACTTTTTTTAAAGATGTCAACTAACAATTCGTAAATTATGGAGTGTCTCATAAAATTAGACATACAATTTCTTTAACTTCTGATGCTAGATCCCTTTTATAGTAAATGTTTACGACCTTCTTCTAATACGATATTTTGCTATCGTATAGGCCTTAAAGACTTGTTAAGGCCTATCACCTCCCAGATTCATGACATATTAAAACACCCTGTATATCACATGTATGTAATAACAATATAACACCCACAGGATATATGAACACACGTATATATGTATGTATACACGCAAGTAATGAGAATGACGATAACAACGGGAAATTACTGCAAAACTTAAGACATACAATACATATGTACATATAAAAATGTGTACTTATAATTTTAAGAAAATAATAAACTATATGTATAGTTTAAATATACATTTTGCACGTGATATTGTTGTCATATATAACGTATATAATAATATACAAATATACATACATACCATATTACCATACGTGCACCAATACTTATGCTATGTATACTAAAAAAATCATCATTTATTCAAAAATATGTTTCATAAGAAAATATGCGACATACACACATATGAATTAAAGGATTAAATATTTTAGCAATATACATTGTACAAATATTTAAACAGCTTTTCATCGTACGTGCCAAGAATACACATATGTACGTATAGTTTACTTCGTTCAGAAAATTTTTGATATTTCGAAGAAAAAAAGAAAATTTTACAGTTTTTTTGTCAATCAAAATTTTCAATGTTTTTCAATTCAATATATGATATTACTATAATTAAAATTGAGGAAATTATTTAAACTTCAAACTATAATTAAGAAAAACAAAAGAAAATTCCAAAGGTAATACGAAAAGAAAATAATAAAACTACAATCGGTTTTTACAAAAATTTAAAATTAAATTTTAATTTTAATTTAACCCCAAGATGCATGAATAAGTGTTATAAACTTGTATTAAAAGGCTTCTTTTAATGTTATACATTGTCTGTATGATAGATGCAAAATTTTTCTATTACTGTCTTTGGGACTTTCCTTGGTATAGACAAAATTAACAAAAATGAAAATATCTTCTATAACGCATACTATCATTTTTTCTAATAAGCACATAATTACACATTTTGTATCTTTCATTACAACATCAACAAAATTTCCCTTTTTTTTTTTTGTAATACGAATTAATTTGATCAAACTTTGGCTTTTAGCTGCTTAACCAAAAAAAAAACAACCATAAATGTTGGTTAACTTTAATGATGTTGACTAAATTGAATTTTAATTATTCGACAGAAAAAAAAGAAATTATCTTTCTTATAAGAAATTTAAATATTTTTGAAGATTTAAGGATTAAAATTTTCATTAGAATAATGAACAATTTATTTTTTTCTTCCAAAAATTAAATTTATTTAAAGATTTTCGAGAATTTTTCTATTTTTATAATCAAAATAAATTTTTTTTTTTTTTTTTTTTGTTTTTTTTGGAAAATCTTTTTAAAGTTATTGAATAAACAGAAAATTGTAATAAATCCCTTTCACTTTATGATTACTCGTATTATTCAGTACGAATAATACACATTTTATTTACAAACAAAATATGTACAGGAATATGTACGTTGCTTATTCGTTCATTAATGCATGCATGAATGTTAGAAAATTCTAAAATTTACTATAAGCATAAAAATCATGCATGTGTCAGATTAAAATTTAAAGGATTAAATTTTAAAGCTTTAAGTATGTGATTTTCGCTTATGGTTTTATACATTTATCCGTCAATCTGTCTTCTTATACTTATTTATATGCATATATATGCATATGTGTATGTGTTAATGTACAGCGCTCTACAAACCCAAACATACATACATATAAGTATAAATTCAAAATTGTAAATGAATGTAATTTGGACAATCTACCAAAAATGTTACGTACGAAAATTAGCTGACATATACGATGAATTTATGTGTCTGCTTTTTCTTTCCTAATTTTACTTTTGTCAGCTTGATTATTTGAATTTCTAAATTTAGTGTTTTTTCTTTTTCTTTTTTTTTTTTTGAAAACAGCCATAAAATTACTTGCACATGTGCTTGTATATACACAGATTGTAATTATATATGTACTTGTGAGTAACATACATATATGAACAGATTACACATATCTACATATGTGCAAAAATAAGATTTAAGAAAGGCATACATTTAAATGTGAAAATTTATTCATTTAATATGTTTATCCTTTACGTATACATCGTACATTAAGAATAATACATATGTACGTATATGTGTGTACATATTTTACATATAAATTATTAAAAAGTGTTTAAATTTTTTTTTACATTTAAATTTTGTATAATTTATATTTTTGTTTACATACAACGGTATAAATATTTATAAATACACGTACATGTGTAAATGAATATACTCTTGATTAGATATGTAAGGATCTAATGTGAAAACACACAACATTGAAAAAATTTGCACATTTCAACCATGAGATCTTTGCAACTTCATAGTTTACATAGAAATGTAAATGATAAATAATAGGTCAAAGAATCATTATTGATTTTTAATTCAGAAGAAAAAGCTATCGAGTAATTAAAGTTATTTTGATTGAAATTCAAAATGTATTTCAATAACATTCGACTATAAAAAAATGTTACGGCGTTGCCATTTTAACAGAAATTTTGTTTAACAGAGAAAAAACATTTACCAATATTTAGCAGAATTTTTTTTTCTCAAAACTTCTAACAAAAAAAATTTATAACAACATTTTGAGCAACAAAATTCGAAAGAAAAAATTCTAAGGACATAAGAAAAGGCAATAAATCTGAAAAACTGGACAAAAGCTTTGAAGAACAGGATGCAATGAAAAAAAACCTCTTAACGGAGGTCAAAGTTTTAAGTAAGTTGTAGCGTCATGGAATCTATGCTCCATACACTTATGGGAGTATATGTGTGCTTTTTTTTTCTCGTAATTTCTAATAAGATCATCTCACGAGTAGTGTTACCACAATCTGTAAAATTATCATATAATACGAAATGAATTTTTTTAATATCAATATACAGTGACATAAAGTGGTACTACTTTATGTCATTTCCATAAGGCCTTAACTGCATCGAATTAGTGTATGGAGTATAGTACTCACTACAGAGTAGCAGTGAAATAGTACATATTAGAAGCTTCCATGCCAAAGATACAATCTCGCATTTAGCTGCTTCCACTTCTATTTCGCAGAAATTACGCAAATTTCCTCGCAAAAAAAAAATGATATTTTCATATTTTTTCTGCAATTGTGTAGTTGTGATCATAAAAGCCACAAAATAAAAATAAAAATAAAAAATAAAATTAATTTGAACGTGTACATTGTATATTATGCATGTGTAAAAGTTTTTCATGCATCTCATAAATAAAAAAAAAAAAATGAAAATTAAATTTTATGACATTTTATAAAATGAAAATTGTAAGTTTGCATGAGAAGAAATTATATTATATAAATATACATTCTGCTGTATGCTCGTTTGTAAGATACAATGGGCTAAAATGTAAAAGATGAAAAAAAAAAATCAAGAAATATAAAATCATCATGAAACAGTCTGGTACATATGTGTGTATGTAGACTTATAGAAATAAAAGTTAATGCACGTATGAAATACCTAGACGAAGAACCAAAAAAAAAAAAGAAAGCAAAAATTCATATAAAAGAGTGAAAAATGCTAATAAAAATGCAACTCAGAATTTTTTTTTATATATCGCATTCAAACAAAAAAAACCAAATGTAAGTAAACATACACTATACTATACTTGATTATGTCATGTTGATATGTTGTTGAAAGTAAAGTGATGCTTGCTTAACACTCAACATAACACATTCAATTAAGCAAAATCATCAAAGCATAAAAGGCATGTTATTTTGCATTAAAAAAAAACTAACGGTAAACTTACTACTATAACAAAATGAATTCGTAATTCGTGATCCATACTATGTTATATAACGTTTGGATTATATACAATGTAACTTACAATTTAACATGTTTAAAAGTCTGTGTATAGGTAAACGTGCACATATATAGTATAATATTGCATGAATATTAACATGAATGTCTGATCCTGATACTTGAAATATTCACTAAAGTGAACTTCAGTGCACTATGTATGTATACTATATAGACATTGACAACTTTTTCTTCTCCTTCTGTATACTTATCACACTATTTGGTTATTAACAATTCTATTTAAAAAAAAAAAAAAAAAAAAAAATTTTTCAGTTTTTCTATTCACTAAACATTAGAACAATTTCTATGGAAACAAAAGTATTCACTGTTTCCACTTTTCAATTTTTAAAAAATTCAATTTATAAACATAATTGAGATACATACAAATTCAGATCATATAGACACATACAGAATCATATATCTGTTGAAATTTTCATTAATAATTTCCTTTAACCCTAGGATGCATGAAGATATGCGTTTTTATACGATTTGAATGTAAAACTGTTTTTTTCTTCGCTTCTTTCATGCGTTCCAGATTTGAATAAAGCGGTACATACATATATGATCCTGAATGAAAATGTGTATAAGTATCTGTTAAAAAAAGACCATTTAAGTCCATTATTTAAAATTCTGAGAAAATTTAATTTTCATATTTTTCTTTCGCTACTCAACTCAATAAAATCATGAGTTTCAAAACGCCTAAATACCACCTCAATGTAAAATTTAAAGTTTCAAAACGCTAGCACTCGAATTGGCAACATCGCTCAAAATTTCAAAGCGCATTGTAAATGCATCTAAAACGTATTATTTAAACAAATGACTCACAATCAATAACATTGATAACCCTAAGATATGCGAATAACAAAAATAAGAAATATTCTTGTACATACAAATTCTTGTACAAATCCTTGCAACTTAAGGTCTAATTTGGATTTTATTCTTGAATTTTCCATTGATTTACGACATATTCAAGCCGATTTTTTTTTGTGTTATTTTAAAAGGACATAAAAAATCATGTTATCAAAACATATTTTCCGAAAATATATCCTTTAAAGGATCATCCATTTATGTTTAACGTGAATATAATAAAATCTTTTTAAAAAAATCTTTTTTTTACTTAAATAGATCATTTATTATTATTTTTATCATTTTGTTTGTTTTTGTTACTTTATTTTTATTCTGGTGTTATGTATGCAAACAAGTAAAAACCATAAATAAATAAATTTGTATCCATTTTCCATTCAAAATTTTTGGTATTTAACTGAATTGTGGAAAATCATAGAATTTGTTCTATTGAAAAAAAAAAAAAAAAACACAAGGAAAATCTTTTGTTGAAAGAATGAAAAAAAAAGTCATAAATTTGATGTAATGCCGTAATAATAGAAAGTTAAACTTTTTTAAAGATTATGGTTATATTTTTATGATGCCTTGTATTTATAGGCTCTTACATATGAGGTATACATACATGAGCTATTTGTTTTGAAAGTGGGTTAAGTCAAAATTTTGCAAAATCAAAATTATCATATTTTATTCGCATTACACGGATATGTCCTTCGATGTCTGAAAAGAGCTTGAAATCTAATGCGTAAAGGCCAATAGATGAGTTTCGTATATTTTACGCCTTGACAAATCTGTGAAAATAGTGTTCTATAAATATGTTTTATAATTTGTTCATTAAATCGGTGCAGTCAAGGCCATATGGAAGGCGACATAAAATAGTAACATTTTATATACCACTGTATATTGGTACTTAGAAAATTCATCAGACACCTATGTAAATTTTTGAGATTGTTTTACAGTTCCTTAAACACTCTAATTAGATATATTATTAGGGAAGAGAGAAAGACCTGACTACTCTCATAAGAAATTAATTGCATAAAATTAATGGACAAAGTATAATCCAATGAACAAAGCATGCGAAACACATAACATATGGAATAGACCAAATTTCATCTATTGGATCCATTGACAGGTTTTTTTTCGCCTTGTCTCACAACACAATTTGGACTTGTGTCACTTTCAAAATAAGCAGCTCACATATAATCTATTAAAATCAAATAATATTACATTTTTATATGAAATAAAATTTTCCATGAATAATAAAAATAACAAAAATGCATGGTACCATCCAATAAAGTTGTACATACAAAAAAAAAGCAAAAAAAAAAGTATCAAACATAAAATTTCGAAAATATATAAAAATTACTTTTTCAAATATATCTTAAAAAGTTAAAAAAAAAAAAATTTTTTTTGTTAGTGAAAATTTTATACAAATGAAAGTTATTGTATATAGAAAATATGAAAATATTGTTAACATTTGGAAAAAATTTCTTATTTTATCATCAAACCTAAAACCAACAAGTATTAATACAAAAATAAATAAAGAAAGAAAAACTTAAATCAAAATTTTTGTATATACACATACACACATATATAAAGAAACTTTTCCTAACTTCAATTGAAAACAATTTTCAAAGTCTGAAAAATTATCAATATAAAAGATTTTCTTCATCAAAATCCACCAGATAAATAAATTTCAAGATATTGTGTGTGTGTGTGTGTGTGTGTGTGTGTACACACAGCCACACTTAGACAAACTTAAACAATTTGTATATTGGTAATGTGAAAAAGTAAAATAAAAATAAAATGATCATAGATTATGAAAATTTTTTAAAACTACTTTTTAAACTTTAAGCTTCAAATCAATAAGATATCAAGTTTAACAATAAAATGAAAAACAAAAAAAAAAAAAATTTTTTTTATGTCATGCACAGAAGCACAGAGGGTTTTAAAAACTTTTAATGCTTAAAAGTGTGTTCTTTAAATTTAATAAAAAATCAAATTAATTAAATGTCATTGGAGAAAAAATTTGTTTGTATCAATAATGATTTTTTTTTATTAAAGGTATTTTGTTGTAATAAATTTCGAATAATTTCAGGGATTAATCAATCAACAATGGTGCTACAACCTGATGTAAGTCCGAAGTGTTAGCATTTTGAAAATTAATCAAGACCAGCATAATTTAATTTCGATTTAAAATTTTATTTCCTAGAAAATATTTTAGACATTTGTCAGAAAATTCAAGCTGCTTCTAACAAAAAATCACTGTAGATCCCTAAAAATCCCTTTCCTTGTATTAGATTGAAAATTTGTTGACACGTGAGGTACATGAATGTCATGTCCAGATGCAGATTTGAATCACCCTGCCTTACACTTACCCCCAAATCTGAGATTTAACCTGCCTAAAAGAAAATTACTGCATATTCTACAGTTTGAAAAATTTAAGAAAGAAAGATACACTTAATGACCTTTATTTTGTGACACCCTAAATACAGATAAATAAATCAAATTATTACTTCTTTAACAGATTGATGAGATAAAATTATGTAAACTTTTCCTTTTTAAATAGAATGTGAGATGATTGAATTGTATACAACAAAGAAAATCTTTTATAAAAATAAATGTGAAAAAATATATTACATTTGCAATTATTTGTCAAAATTGTAACTAATGTATTTTCAAAAAAAAAAAAAAAAAGGCATTCAATGTTGTAAAACTGTATGGGCTCTGAAAAAAATATCAAATGAATGAATAGACGTAATTTTTATTTGAAATCATACAGAATTTTAACTATTTGAGGGTGAGTTATAAAAAGTCAAAAAATTTGTTGTGATTTAAGGTTTTTTAATACAAAAATGATACAATTCCACTGACGCATCGCATAAAAAAACCATAATGTTTAAATATAACATTTTAAATACATTTACAATACACTATGAAATTTTAAGCAATGTTGCCATTTTTATTACTATCGTTTTGAAACTTTAAACTTTGCATCGAAGCCGTATTAAAATGTTTTGGAACTCACTGTTTGTCTACATACAATGTGTTCATATGTTCATTAAACGTACATATGCCTTAGGTATGAAATGTACTCATTTCAATTATAAAAGTGCAATACACGTTAAAATGCAAAATAAACGTACATAAGTATGTTTACATATATATAAACGTTTTTATGCTAATGTAAACCGAAATCTCTCTAAAAAAAAAAAAAAACACATGCATTATAACGATAATAAAAATTTCTTTTTGATAAATGAAAGAAAGCAAAATGTCTACGGCCATTCTTCATTTTCAAGTCTGTTTCTTAACGTATACGTACGTACAGTACGTATAAACGTTTCTCGTTTTATTTTTTTACATTTATGCATGTACATGACGGAAATGTTTACTTTAGAGGAAATGATGCAAAAAACTGAGTAATACTTAATCAAAAAAAAAAAAAAAAAAAAAAAAAAGAAAGAAAGAAGAAATAAAAACCGCACACACACATTTACATAAAATACCATCGTATGTACATTTTCAATTAAAACACAGACATAAAATTGTATGAATTGTACTTAAAGAAAAGAAATATTGTGGTTTCTGTGATTTCAAAAAATTTACTATTTGTCTAAAGTAGAATTTATTTACCTTTTTTAAAGAGAGTAAAAAGGAGAAAGGGTTCAAAATGAAAAATTAAAAAATTATGTACAACATTTGTATATAAATGAAATGCAATGAAAGGACTCACAATCAGAAATAATGAAATTCTTTATCTGATATGACGTATTTGTGAAAAAAAAAAATGAAAAACGAATGAAAACAAAAATACAAAAAAAAAAATAAAAATAAAAATAAAAATAAAAAAAAAACAAAAAAGTAAATAATACTTATGTAGACAGTCAAAAGGTTGATTTAATTCAACTTTATATTTTATTTAATAAAAATGCAAAGGTTACGTTGAAAGAAGAAGAGATACTGTATAAAATGTAAAAAAAAAAAAACAAAACTGTATAGAATATTTTAGAAGCTTTTGTACTCAGCCATGGTACACTTAACCTTTGAAAAAGGCCAAACTTATTAACGCGATAATTAATTAAAGAATGAAAAGTATTTGGGCTAAATTTTCTTCTTTTTTTTTTTTTTTTGGACTTTATAATCAGTTCACGTGTATACAAAAAAAGAATTTTTTTTTTTAAATTACATTATAAAGGCTTTAATTTAATGTTGAAAATATTAACAATCGGTATAACCAGATTATGATGAATAAACGAAAAAAACATTTAAAAAATGCCCATTGGAAATAAATAGAATTGAAAGATATTGAAAAATTAAAACTGGCAACGTTACATTAGACTTTATTTTGTTTACAATCGTAATAATCTTTACCCTAGGATACATGAATTGATACATTTGTACATAATTTTTATTCAATAAAGGATATTTTCTCCTTTTTCATTCATCCTTTGAGCTAAATATTATTTTTGTATTAAACTAGACATGTACATAACGTTTAAGTACACGTCTACATTTATATGTTCGTTTGGAAACATTTCACTGTATTACCAGATTACCAAACAATGTAATATAACAATGTAATAAATATTTTAAAAATAAATCATTGATATTGATTTCTTTTTTATTATCAAAATATTTTCTGTTACAATATCACGTTGCAAATTGTGGCCCTACTACGAGTTAAAACAACGTGTTTCAGAATAATTGATTGGATGTCTCCAAATTAAAATTTGACGATTTTCGTGAAAATTTTTCTTTTAAAAAAGGGTTGGCTGAATTCTATCTTTTCTGTTATGAGCAAAACAAAAATACGTCAGACGAAATATATACAAGGTGATATATAGTATAAAAAGGTCGTAAGTTATTTTAAATATTTTTTTAGGTTTAAAGTTTAAAAATTTCGATAATTTTTATCTAATTTCAAACATACCTTGTTAAAAAGGGCTAAGCAACAACTTTAATTTAAAATTGCATAGCATACAATACAGAAGGTGATTCAAAACATATTTGTCTAAATATGATGGACTGCGTACTTATTCAAAAACATTCAATCTCCTATACCTCAGAGGCATACATTTTATGAGGGGGATCTAGTACGAATTTTATATTAGAAACAATTCAAGCTTTCAGAAATACAAGCTGAATTTATTTTGAGACACCCTCTTTACAAACATTATACATTTAAATCAAAAATAAATAATAATAATAAAAAAAAAAATTTATCTAAAAAATAATAATAATGCAATAAAAATGATATATGATTATAAAGGGAATAATTTTGCAATTTGCACATGAATAAAAAATATAAAAAAAAAAAATAATAAAAAATGAAAATGAAAGAATAATAAATTTTTATCTCTATATAAAATTTTAAAGGTACATACACATAAACGTTTGAATATTATCTACTATGTGAACATCTAAATTTTGCACATTTAACAGAATAACAATATTGATACATTGTACAGTCAATAAAAATTATATTTTTATATTGTTTGAATATCGAATGAACATTTGTGTAAAATCGTATGTGTGATCATATGTACACACATCCATAGATAACAAAAGATAAATGTATGTATACGTACGTCTGTATGTTTGTGTGTATAGTTAAATAAATTTGTACAATATATGATATGTAGTAGATAATTTAATATTTAAACTAAAATCATCATTAGCATATATAAATATGACTAATTAGATATTTGTTAGGCTAATAATAATAATTACATTATCTAGAAAATTTTGTTCTATTCACGTGCGATATATTATTATATTGTCATTATTGTATACAACAAATAAATGTCCTTTTCCAATAATGATAAGGTTATAAATGAATTCAATAAACAAAATGACTATTTAAAAAATCTATATTAATTCTATTTTCAAAATATATCATAAGTATAGTATTTATCTATGTATATACTCTGTTCATTAATTATATGCGGTTAATGCTTTTTTTAATTCTCTCATAATTTCTAAATAGAACGTTTCATGAGCAGTATTATCACAATCCTTAAAATTTTCATACAAAATCAAAAGAATTTTTCAAACATCAACGCACACATACTCAATCAAGCAAAATTGTCCACCTTAACGTAGTCTTTATATGGCTTCAATTGCAGATAATTAATGAACAGACTATACACATATGTTTGTATACAGAGATACATATGTACGTAAATTTTGTTAATGATTAATTAATAAGATAAAAATAACTTAAATTAGACTAAATATAATGAATTTCGATATTGTCTTCTTGAGAATGAATTGTCAAATATATATATGAAAAATAAATAATAAATTAATAAATTATAAGTGTGTGAAAATAAATACGAAATTATAATAATAAAAATAATCAAATACCAAAATCGGTATAATATTATTGGAAATGGTACATATAACAATTGGGGGAAAAAAAAAATGATAAAAGATAATCTTATTAAAAAATTCGATTTTATTTTAAATTTCGAAATAATCTTAAATGCAATGTCATTAAAATATATGTAAGTGAGTTTGAAAATGCCAAAAAAAAAATTTGTTATAATGCCTTAACACCATAATTTTGATACAAAAATTATGCAATGTCATTGACGCAATACGTTATTGGAATTTTATGCTGTGTAATATACTTAAATAATGCGTTCACAAAACATTTTTGAGGGACGTTGCCATTTTGAGGGCTAACGCTTAAGAATTTTGAAATTTTACATTAAGATTGTATTTAGACATTTTGAAACTCATGTTATGTGATGCATACGATAAAAATTATTTTAGTATTATGCGTCTTAATACAATAATCATAAAATTTATTTAAAAAATAAAATAATAAAATAACGAAAGCCAAATTTATTAAAACAATAATACAATTATCAAAGGACAAAAATAAAATGAAAATCCAAGTTCAATATACCATTTCAGTTCTTTTTTTTTTTGGTTATTATTGGCTTAGTAATTTTTCTGATATTTTATTTTTTTTTTTTTTTATTTTTTGAAAACAAAAAATCTCTCTTATATGGGTACATTTGTATGAACAAATTTATTTATTTAATATTTTGAAAATGATAAAGAAAAATAAAACAAATATTCTGGGATTTACAGAGGAAAAAAAAAATATAGAAGAAAAAAAAAATTTTTTTTTTTTTTTTTAAACAATTTTTCAGTTTTCCGTAGTTCGTTTGTTCCTTTTTTTTATTTTTGTTTTATAAAATTTTGTTTACACACTGAGTAAACATGGAAATACATGTACACATATCTACAATATGCACAAATGTGAATTTATAAGGTACAATTGTTTCATATACATACTCACTGTTGTGTGTATGTATGTATGTCCTTAATTTTTATTTTCCTTTTGTACATAATAAATATCTTCCGTATATATATGTACATGTAAAAGGACTGAAAAGTTTTTGAAAATAAATTTTATAAAGTTTCCATTACTACATACATACATATAAAGCCTGTGGGTTCGCATGTATACTCCATATTGTACACAGATACACATACATATATAATACGTCCCATATCTTATGCATACACATGTGACCAGAAATTTTATGAAGTTAAAAATGAAAATAACAAAATATGATTAAAAACAAAATAGAAAAAAAAAATAAATAAAAATAAATAAAAAAAACAAACTAAAAGAGGATGTATACCCAAAAAAAAAAAAAAAACAACAAAAATTTGTATTTATTTTGAAAAATATGTTTAAAAGGTATCCTAAATAAATAAAACTAAAGCCAAAGGCATCAGTTATCTATCTATGTAATAATTTAATATGTAATATGGATGTACACGTATTTTGATTGTGTATCAAAAAAATTTAAATGTACACGATTTTCTTTAGATTTTTTGTATTTGATAAAAATGATACAAAAAATTTTCATTGTCATTTTATCGTGTTTCCTTTCGTGAATATATTTGATGGAGGACCTTAAACATTAAAAAAAAATTTCCTGATTCTCATGAATTTCAATAAACGCGAATTTTCATTTTGTTTTTTTTTTTTTTTTAAAGTTAAAAGAAGTTTTTCCCCATGACTGTAATTTTTGTTCTATAGAACACAACAAATACTCTGTTTTTTAAGCTATTATAAAAGAAGCTATTTTTTAAGCAATTGTCATATATTCGCAGTTTTCCAATTAACTGAATTTAAATAGAAAAATGCATGGATTTGTAAAGTACACTAGTACCTCAAGTAATAAATAATTAAATTTCGAATAAAATTTATTAAAAAATGAAATCTCCTCTGAACATACTAATACGTACAAGTTGCATCACACAAAAATACTTTTTTACAAATTTTTAATGTACCACACATATGTATGTACATGCAATGAATTATCGTCTTATTTTTCTGTACATTTATGTGCAGACGATGCTCTTATAAAAGTCAAACTAAAAAGGATAAAAAATAATCCTAATCGTAAAATATGATGTATTTTTCAATAAACAAATTTCAATTTATTAATTTATTCAGTTTTATGAGTCTTGAGGGTATTAATTTCAGATTCTAGATTTTAGCCATTGTACTTTGTATGCACAAATGAACATGTACATATTTATGCATCTGTGGATATTTGTTATCTTGATATTCGTTGTCGTTATCATTATCATTGGACGCTAAGCCATGAATGTGTGCACATTTTATCCTCAAGACCATGAGATTCATATTGTTCGCACATGCGTCAAATGAAAATTTTTACTTGACGAGAAAACCGTATTTTCCTGTATTCAAGATCAAAATCTATATGTAAACAAAATAGAACCATGCGATGCCTTAAAATTGGTTCGTACTCTGCTATCTACAATACAGAGCATAAAAAAAAAATTAAAAATGTTTGTTTTTTTTTTTTAATTATACAAAAAAATATTTTCTTAGAAACTTCAGGATCAGAATTAAAAATATCAGAAAAAAGGACGAAGGAATTATATTTTTTTGTAAATTATGAAAATAAATTAATTAAATTTAATAACAATTTTTTTTTACACGAATATTTGTTTTTTTTTTGTTTGTTTCGTTAAATTTTAAATGTTTTTTCAGTGGAATTTCATAGTAATTTATAAAAATAATTTTTTTTTTCAAATTCTCATACATTATTTCCACTTGAATTTTTCTTTAAAAAGAAAAAAAAAAAATAAGAGCATTTTATTTATTTTTTTTTTTTTTTCAAATTAAAATATGTACATGCAAGAAGTTTGTATGCATTTTTAATTTAAGTCTTTTTTTTTTACTATGCATTCAGTTATAAAACTAAAGAAAAAAAAATAAAATAAAAAGTTTTTTCTTGTGAAAGGAATTTTTATACTCTGCTTTGTTTTTTTTTTTTTTTCATTTTTTTATTTTTTATTTCTTTTTTTTAAATTACCACTTAAATAAATGTATATATTTTTTCTATTCATAATTTTTATGTAATATGCTATAAAAAAAATTTTTTTTTTTTTATTATATAAAAAGGTATGTAAGGTACTCTAAATTTTTTTATTTTTCTCATTTAAATGTATCATTTCTAATTCTACATTTACTATTATGTAATATTTAAAAGATTTTAAAGAATAAATGTACAAAATAAAAAATAAATTTAAAGAAAAAAAAATAAAATAAAAATAAAATAAACTAAAAAACAAAATAAAAAATAAATAAGTGAATAAAATAAAAAAATAAATAAATTTAAAAACAAAATAAAATAAAAAAAAAATGAATAAGGGAATAAAATAAAAAAAATAAATAAATTTAAAAACAAAATAAAATAAAAAAAATAAATTTAACAAAATAAAATAGAATAAAGAAAAACTAAAAAAAAAATAAATGAAATAAAAATTTAATTTAAAAATAAAATAAAATAAAATTAAAAAAAATAAAATAAAAATTAAATAAGAGAAAAAATTTGAAAAAAAAAATACTAACAAACTTGCATTTATTTATTTTTGTTAATTATTTAATTATGTATATGATGTTTACACATCGTTCGTACAGAACAAAACTTTTCTTAGAAGTCTTTTTGACCGGCACTGTGATCCATTCAGCATTACCCGGGAAACACCGTGTGGAGGCGACTCACTTTATACCCCGTACAGAACAAATCTTTGAAGAGATTTACACACACAAATATTATACATATATTACACACATATACTTGAAAGTATGTTAAATTAAATGTTACAAAATTCTGCATCAACACGATCACATACGACATGTACGCCATACGTGTATGTTTCTCTACTTTCTATATTAATATTTTAATTACAATTTTATTATACTAAAACCAAAATCCAATAAAATTTTGGGTAAAAATGATTTAAAAAATTTTTTTTTTAATTAAAATCTGTAAAACCACATATTTACGAACAGGTAATTCATTTATGATCATTATTGGTTACGCTTAGAGATTTTCTTGTAATAAAATTATATTCACATATGTGAAAAAGCAAAAAAAAAATTTTTTTTTAATCATATAAAAAAAAAAAATATCGTAAACTGAAATATCGTATAGTTTACAATCTCTAGATACTGTGTACATATGACGGATAGAAAATTGAAAATCAATAAATCACGTTTATGTCAAACATCTTAAACATGAACGTTAAACTGTGTAAAAATTAAATAATCTTATTAATTAGTATATGAAACCGTCTGATAATTATAAAAATTGATAGATGGGATAATCAATCCTTGTACGTAATTACGTTTACACGTACACGTATATAAAAATAGAAATTTTCACTTCTATTTCAAATACACTTTATGTACAAACGTATCATTGAAAATACATTCATATCCAAGCTGACTAAGTACGTTTCCAACTCATACATGTACACCGATAGTTGTACAGAATTTTCCAACAGAAAAAAAAAAATAAATAAATTAAATTACAATGACTTATTAAAGAAGTAAATAGTTGAAAAGCATTTACTAAGATAATATCTTAGTAATAACAAAAATAACTAAACGTATCTTTTTTATCTATAGACTTGATAGCAATATCAATGGTAAGTAGTATGGCAACATTGTAATAGAGTAATGGTAAAGTTGAAAAATTGAATAGTCAGTATTTATTAATCGATCTAGTCATGATACGTTAATAAAGTTGAATTGAATTTCAAAAGTTTATTATATAAAAGTTTTTCTCTCTTTATACCATTAGTAACAAAATATTTGATTTCCTTTTTCTTAACAAGTTTTCATTTTTCTTTGGATTTTTCTTTTTTTTTTTTTTTTTTTTGTTTTGCTTTCCTTGGTATTAAATTGATTAAGTTTTGAAAATGAGAAAAATTTTCACAATCTATAGAGAATATATAGTTTTTGATAAAATAATCGTAAAGTTAATTTAAAATTCAGTAGGCATTCGAAATTGAGGGAAAAAAAATTTTATAGTAATTATAATTTTAATTAATTCAAATGATAAGCTAAAATGACCTTAATTAAATACATTTTCGAACATTTAAATCATTCCGTCAAAAAAAAATAAATAAATAAAAATTAAATTAAAAATAAAAGTGAAAAAAAACTTCGAACTTTTCCACTATTTCACCCATACCACCCACTCACTCTTGATCTTTTTAACAAAGCAATTAATTCAAATCTTCATTTTAAAAAAATGTTATTCTTGTGTCACATGATCATATTCGATCCTGAACCTAATTTTTAATTCAATTTGCTGTTCTCAGTAGTGGAACATGCTCTCATTTAAGGGCTCTCAAATTTTGGGAATAATTTTTTATTGCAATATAATTACATAAAAACCCTTATACTGGGGCCCATTTTATTTCACGGCATTTTGTCGTATGCAGCTTGCATGATTATTCTGCTACTGACTGTTTTTAATTTTTGTTTTTTTTTTTTTTTTTTTTGAAATTTTATTTTTATTTTCTATTTTTCATATAAATTTTACATTTAAATCAATTTGTACTTTTATAGTGTTAAAATTTTTCAAATAAATTTAAATTACAAAAATTCATTAAAATAAATAAAATTAATGAAAATAG
The DNA here is from genome assembly GCA_963971155.1 of Anthrax anthrax. Classification (NCBI taxonomy): domain Eukaryota; kingdom Metazoa; phylum Arthropoda; class Insecta; order Diptera; family Bombyliidae; genus Anthrax; species Anthrax anthrax. The sequence continues at coordinate 2,807,060 of OZ020124.1, forward strand.
AAAATGATTTCTACAAAAATTTTATGTGATGTACATAATAATTGGAAATTTTTCAATTTGATTATTTACAAAATTCAAATAATAGATGTACAAAATGTGTAAATGTATGAATTAAAAATTCAAAATAGATAACATGTATATCTATGGGGTATCATTTAGATATCTGTAGGTCTATCTACAGGAATGTGTTAAAATTTAATTCCAATAAAAAAAATAAAAAAAAAATCAAAAAACAGGGAACAACGAACAAATTTAGTATAATTTATTCAAATTAAGTAAAATCAAAAAAAAAAAATAAAAAAAAATTTCAAAGCAGGCAATAAATTTATAAATTTTTCATTTAATTTATCTAAAATCATCATTCATTTACATATGTTGAATATACAAATTTTATGTATGCTAGGTTAACGTATTAAAAATTTAAATCCTAGATAATTCTGGTGTTGTTAGATCATTTATTATTAGTGGTTTTAAATATCTTTTTTTTTTTTTTTTGCTTTATCTTTTTCATACAACTAATTTTAAATTCAATTTTAATCCAAAAAAAAAAAAAAAAAAAATTCGTTTTTTGATTTCAATTTAACAATAGATTACATATTCTTGATTTGTTGTGGAAAACGAAAACAAACAAAAAAAAAAAAAAAACAAAACAAAATCAAAATAAAATCTCATACAATACCAACGGATAATACACACATACATATAATAATATCATGCCCATCATGAAAATACAGCATAAAAAAAAAAAAAAAAAAAACAAATAATAATAAGAATAAGATAAATGAAAACCAAAAAACAACTTTTAAGTATCAAGATTTATAACTTTTCAGATATTATTTAAAGATTTAATGTATTTACAAATACAATAAATTTATTTTTCATATGTATGTGTACTATGTATTATCGTACAAATTTATTTAATAAAATATGGTTTATATGTATTCTAAACTGTTGAAATATATATATTCGCTGAATAGATTAAAATCACTATAAAAAAAAAAAGATAAAATTATTATATACGAGTACATGTATATTTTCCCTTTTTTGGTATTTAGTGAAAATTTAAGGATAAGATTATTTTGATACTGAATTGATTGAGATAAACAATTCAAAAAATACAAAAAAAAAAAAACAAAAAACCAAACATTTTTATATGAATACAATAAAACCATTAAAATGTTTGGGAAAAATATTTAAAAAAAAAATAAATAAAATAAACAAACGAACAATCTTAGTCAATTGTATAAGAAAAAAGGGCAAGAATTTTATGTTGAAAAGAATTCATTTATTTGGCATTTAGAAATTTTATTAGATTTGATCTTAAACGCTTATCAAAAATCCAAATGGTTTTGTTGAATGAATACAAAGAATACACTTGATAAAGACGTGCTCAAGGGATGCAAAGACACATGTATGTGTATGTGTGTGTGAGTAAAATATTGTGAAAATTTTAGTTAAGATAATTTTCTGTATAAATATAAATAGAAATGAGTTAATCAGTTAATTGTTTGTAAATCAACATTTTAATGTAAAATTTTAGTTATGCAAAATAAATTAAAACACAGATATTATAAAGGACAACAAAAAGGATCCTTATGGTACTGAATGAATATTGAAATAAAGTACTTAGAAAAATCAATGGATGGATTTTGAATTTTTTTTTGTTTTTGTTTTTGGTTTTTTTTTTTTATTTATACTCCATACAGTAATTCGATGCAGTTAAGGCAATATGGAAATGACGTGTACGTAAAAAAGTACCACTTTACACCGCTGTACAGATTGTGGTAACACTACTCGTGAGATGATCTTATTAGAAATTACGAAAGAAAAGAAATAGGACACATATACTCCCATAAGACCTTAACTGCATTGAATTAATGTATGGAGTATAAGTAAGTTTATAACAGATTCAACAATGTTTATTCGTTATCTGTATGTGCAAAATATACCATATAGTCATAATTCGTGAAAATTCACTTTAAAATTCATGTACAACGACTCTCATACAGTCATATACTCTTTTATTTCTATAGTTTGAAAATATTATAGTACATTACAAAATTAATTAAATCTAGAACTTTTTTTGTTATATTGTGTATGTAACATTCCAGCTTTAAAATATAGTTTACAACTAAAAATTTTGTTTCATATTAGATAAGATATAATATTATAGAATACGTGTGTACTGTGGTATACGCAGTATTGCAGTCAAACTTTATACATTATCAACTTAATTTATTGAAAAGTTAGTTCATTAAAAAAGTTATTACACCTTTAATTATTTTCCATTAAATATATATACGAGTGTATATAGAGTAATACTCGTATGTCTGTTTTACACTGTTTGTTATAACAAGAAAATTCTTTTTGGTATTGTTAAATATGTGTGGTATATTTCATATATAGTAGTTATACTTGTTGAATGCATCGTACATGTTATCTGGTTAATACGTTGGAAGTTAGTTATAGTGTATAGTAAATGCTTTCTATACGTAAACGTTTAAATTAACTTAGATCAACAATACACGGTTCAACCACATTAAAAGACGTTTTGATATTTAGCTCTTTCGACGATCATACGAAAATTCGACAATTTTTTAAGAAGAAATGTAAGAAATTCAAGAAACAGAAGTCTTGAACGATCAACCTTTTGAATTGAATGAAATGCTTTAACTTTTCTTTTAGCTCTAGAAAATTTTTTCAGACACCAGGTTGACATTCACAAACATAAGCACCGCCTGTTGCTGCTGAATGGTATTGAAAAAGAAAAACGTCCAAAATGAGTTGTACGTTCAACGTCTTGTACCGTGTATTATCAGTCTGAACAACTTCAATTGTTTAAATTAATTTATTATTTAATATTTTAATCAATTTCTAATTTATATTCTCTGCCAATAAATACATGTAAATCTTCGATTTAACAAATAATAAATTATTTCAAGAAATTTTCATAAAAGAAAAATATTAAATTATCTGTAAAATTGTAGAGTAAACGATAGAATTTTTCTTTCAAAACTGTAAATGAAATAAAAAATTTTTGCTTTAATCTAAAAATGCATTTAAAAGAAATATCAAAAATTTTTTCCACATTTTTGCAGTATAAAAATTCAGTAACATTTTAACATCACGACTGCAAATTTTGTTCATTCACACATGTTACATAACTACATCATATAGTTTAATTTTCAAAACGAAAAGTTGAAAAGTTCATGTTACTTAAGGTACACATACATACATACATACGAGTATAGTGTTATTATACAAAATATTTGAATATAACAAAATAATAAATTATATTCTTCTGGCATTACACAAATATGTAACAATAGAATATTTAAAGCAAGTAATTAAATATCTTCCTTTTATATTCATGCATGTACAATGTATAATTTAATATTTATTATTAATTTTTTTTTTTTTTTTTTTGTATCTACATATGTTACTGGTATTTACATGAATATGTGCTAAGAACATGTGTACTAACGCATAGGAAAAAAAAGAAGGTAGATACATTTTCAGAAATATTATTTTGCATTTATGTACCTTAAGGAATGTTGTTATGCGCTATAAAAATTTGATATGTAAATTTTTTTTTGTTGGTTCAGGATTTGTAATCCCCAAAAGTCGAATATCAGCAATTTTGGAACTACAAGGCAAGGACGTTTACATATGATACAATTTTACTATCTGGCAAAAACGGTTAAAGCCGGATAATTTTGAATGATATTTTATACAAAAATTCGTTGGATGTACTGCATTGCATCAGAATGAAAAATATATACCAATCCAACAATTTCAAAACGAAACAGCAAATTCTCTCTACTTTTGGGTATAAAAAATACTGTTCGGGTTTTGCTTACGATTTAATCCTGAAATTCAAACAAAACAAGATTTATTAAGTCCATGATAAGATTTTTTCAATATTAAATTTTTCTTTTTAAAATCAGTCAATCAATGTAACGTACTCGATTCACTTATTAAATTTAAATATTCCTATATAATTCCCTATGTAACAGCACATTACTATTTGTAAATCCATAAATTAATAAAATCCTTTATGTTAAATCAAATTAATATTTCTTTTACAAATTAAATGTTCAAAAATATAAAATGAAAACTTTAAAAAAAAAAAAAATGTTTTTTTTTTTGTTCTTTTACCATTCGCTTTAAAACATTAAAGAAATTATGTAGTAAATTTATGACTCATGACTTCTTAATGGAACATCTTAAAATTATGTCATCCATAAAACTCGATAAACCGTACAATAAGTGTCGTAAATCCTTTTGATTTTTCATTCTTCGATAATTTAGAGATTATACAGATGAACGTGTACATATATATATTTGTAGATGTGAAAAAATCGTATCCATAAAGTATATTTGTATATCTGACTTTCTGAATATCTTTATATACAATACAATGTACATATGTACATATGTACGAATAGAATCTTGTAACATTAAAATATATATAACTATAGTGCAAAATAATAAGACAATATGTACATATAGTTTTCTTTGAGAACGAGCAAAACGAAATGAAAATGAACACAATATTTTTCCAATAAATTATATAGATGTACAAACGCATTGGCACATACACCAGTATTCAGTATATATAGTGTTCATGTGTAGTAGTACAAATGTATACCATAAAGGAGAATTTATCAATATAAAACTTATGACCCATAATCGAATGACCAATCTCATCTAAAGGAAACTTCTCTACATGTAACAGATGTTACCCTATATGATGCAAAAAAATAGAAATGAAATAAATAAATAAATAAAAGAAAATGAAAGTAAAAGGTTAACATTAGATACAACTAAAAGAAAAACTGAATTAAAAACAAATTGTACAATAAAAGAAAACTATAAGAAATGTTGAACAACCTGTAAAATTAGATCGATATATGAGGATATTTATATATAGACGTATATGTGATACACCCTTTAATTTGAAAAAAAAAAAAAAATAATGGGTAATTCCAAATTATATTAACAAGTACTACCAATGTGACTAACTCTCTTTAAAAATTGATATAAAATCATTGGATCATCATAGAGAGATAAATGATATCGTTTTGGAAAGGGGATCGAAAGTTCTTAAAAACTTCTGAAAAAAATAAAAAGAACTCAAAAAGAATTTTCCCTGTAAGAATATTTCCACAAAAGAAGTAAATAACTCAAAAATTTAAAATATCCTTATTACCCTTGAAGTTCTTATTGAGTCCTTTATCTTTTTTTCACATTTTCACACTAAAGAATCTACATTTTATCCTCTTTCCAGAATGGCATAATTTATCTGTCTACGATTAGCCAATTATTTTTTATCGATTTTTAAAGTTCTCTATAAATCACATTTTCCAAAAATTTCAAAAATTCATAACCACTTTCAAATACAATATTTTGAAAAAATATTTTTTTTACAGATTTTGGTTTATCCACTTTAATTTAATCTTTATTACTGATAAATATCCTCAAAATTTGTTAAATTTGAAACTCATATCGAAATAATTTGGAATTACCCTAACCATTAACGTATGTATACGATACTACAATATATTTATTCTATAAAATGTCATATAAAATGAAAATTATGTAATAAATGAGTTTCACTTTTATTTATATACTCATACATGTACTCGTATATAATATACACCTTTGATAAATATGTATAATACGTGCATTTGTACATTCAAACAATGTATTAATTTATGTATTGCAATTACAAAAATATTAAGGATCAAATGTACAGTTAAATATGTCAGTGTACATACACATGTACATATACCATGTAATAATAAAATTTATTGAAGAAGTTTTTCTCTCTATTTAAGAAATATTTTTTTCTGAAAAATGTTATCAGTTATGGTTGGTTTCATGCTTATTCCAGCATTCAGTTTTAAGGGTATGAAAAACATAAAAAGAAAAAAAAATATATATTAGAAAATAAACTGATTACAACAAAAGTCATAAGATTTATTAATGTTAAAAAAAAAAAAAAAGTTTTCCTTAATTTCTTTGTTTTTTTTCTCGATATATTTGCATGATATAAAATTGTGATCAATGGTCTGAAACAAAAGATATATTAATTATAAACTGTATTAAAAGACAAAATCTCAATTATATAAAATTTTCTCTCTTATATCTCTTTCAAAAAAAAAAGAAAAAAAATTGAATAGAAGAAAATATTTTTCGCTTTTCCGTTTAGAAAACAAAATTTAAGCTACAGTCATGGGTTTTTTGTCTACGATTTCAAATAAACAAGTTTGAGCCTATTTATTTCAACTTTCAACTTTCAAAAATAAAAGATATCCGTTTATATGATAATCAGAAATATTTTTATTTCCCTATTAAAAATCAATTTTTATTTATTTTTATTAAAGAAAATATGAAAATGGAAGTACATAGAAGAAACTTTTCTTAAAATTTTCAATTTTTCAAAGACCAAATATATAAACCAACTACTTCTATTTATTATCTTGTTATTATTTTCCTTTGCTGTTGTATTTTCTTATAACAATGACAATCATCACCGATTTGCTATTCAGCTGATCTGAAATAATGCGATAATCATTTCAGCATACAAAAAAAAAAAACAAACAGAAAAATAGGAAAAACAGGAAAAAAAAGGAAAACAAAAAAAAAAAAAAATACATAAATAATAATTGTGATAAGGGTTATGAACTCTTCACATTTGTACATGTTTTTTTAAAAGTGAAATAAGTTTCTCAAAAATATTTATGTAATCCTAAACTGAAATAACACAATAATACACATACGTGTATACTCTATCAGAAAATTATATATGTACGTGTGTACACACGTATGTAGTTCATATATTAACATACATCTTCTGATGAAATAGGTAAAAATAAAAAAAAATATAAAAAAACATAAAAGTAAAACTAAAACAGTATAAATTCCTTATTTTATTTCATTTTTATTATTTTTTCCTTCATTCTTTGTAAAATCTCTGACTTCTTTGTTACGTAAGTATCTATATCCGTATAAACATGTTTGAAGATGTGTACACGTACTTATATATATGAATAAACATACGTATATGTACGTGGTCACGATTTATAGATACTATATGGACTGTATTGTGTATGTACATAAAAAAAGAAAAAAAGTGGAAATAAAGAAAAACCCGAAAGATTTTCCTAACATACAATCATTATTGAGTCGAATAAGTCTACTATATCGTATCTATTATAATATCACATACATATGTATGTGTCTATAAATGGCTCTATATGAGCTTTATATGAAAATGAGTTGAAAAATAAAACATAAAAAATAAAAGGATCCTATCTACATATGTATATAACAAATGTTTAAACTTCTTTAATGAAAGTGATCCATTTTCTTTTTTACACTTTTTACTCACAAGCATACTATTATATACCATACGTGTACGTATGTGAAATCTAAGAAATATATAAATGATGATTAAAATGTGCTATGGTATACATATATGTATGTATGTGTTATCCATATGCAAATATATGTATACTTACTTTAAACATACGTAACGTACAATATTTAAATGTAAATAAGCATAGTTTCAATTTATATCTCTCTACCTAACATATAAGGTAGATTGGTCAGAAAGAATTGAATATGATTATCATGCAAAATTTTAAATCAAAAGAAAATATAATGTATACATAAGAAAGACATTGTATAAGAAAATAATACATATGAAAATTGCAAATGATACAAGTGAAAGATACATACATATTTTTTGTATGCATTAGTGAAAATGTATGCATTGATATGTATTCTGTATATCATTGACTCTAAACACATTCGATGAGTTTCAAAATGTTTAAATACCGTTTTGATGCAAAATTCAAGACGGTACCGCTCAAAATGTAAAAATCGCTTGAATTTTGAAAATGTTTTTTGAACGCATCTAGAATGCATTAATTATACAAATGATGCATCATGAAGTTTTCTGATTGAACACATCAGTGCACTGCACAAACAGTGGCATGGCAAAAAAAAATTTTTTTTTGACATTTTGAAACTCAACCATTACGTATGGTGCATTTTAAAAATAGAATGCTATTTTGTTACATAAATTTATTTGAAATATCCTTTTGAATTTATACAACATGCAGTTAGTTTAAAAGAATGTTCACTTAATGAGACATATGATAGACATAAAAATGTCTTGTTAATCAAAACATTTTTCCGTTTTAATACACACGTATCCATATACGTATGTATATCTAAACATAAACAAATAAAATATAAAAAAAAAATAAATGAAAAATCGAATTATTTTCTTTTTCTATGTCTTTAAAAGGATTAAAGTAAGACTTTTTAAAAATTTTAAATTTGGTAAATTTTTAAATTTTCAAATAAATAAGATTTTTTTTTTATAGATTGAACGTTTTTTCGTTTAGGTAAAATTTATTCATTTTCAAAAATTGATGTCCTATATATTAACAAAATATGAAAAATTAAAGAAAAATTAAAGAAAATTCCATAATTCCATAAAACTAAATAAAAACAAAAAATCGAAAGAAAAGTCGAGATTAGATCATTTAAAACAAATCATTCATTCTATAATCTAAAATTCATCGTAATAATGTACAACATCTTTCACAGCAGGATATATCAGGACATGAGTATTGTACGGTTTACAAATCCTGTAGAAACTAAAATGAAACTCGAAATATATAAAATACTATGATTTCAATTTTTATAAATTTAAAAATCTGGAGAAAATTATTTTCTAAAATGCAAAATGTTTCATTTCAGTTTACATAAAAGTTCAGTTCAGTTCTGATTCAGGTTACTAAATGCGCCGGTCAAAAGCTTTATTTAACTTCAAACGTGAAAATGTTTCATTTCATGTTTAAATTTATTTTTAATTTTTAATTTATTCAATTTTTTATTTTTTTATTTTTTTGAATTTTTTAATTTGAATTTACTGTGTGTAATGAAAATTATAGAAAAATTTCTAGTAATCGAAGTGCCTGCATTTACATTCATGAATTTAATACAAATAAAATGCTTTTTCCATTTTTCATATTTTTGTAACTGAAAAAAATTTTCAAAATTTTATACCAAAACACTTGACTGATTAAAGATTATTTAAATCTTTAAAAAAAAAAAAAAAAATTGTTTTTTTTTTTTTAAATATAAATTAAAATTTAAATATTTAATATGGAAAAACACAATTTTTGTGTAAAATGTCTTTTATGTGAACACACATGAATGCGTTAAATATATGTACATATAAAGAGAATGTATAACATATTCATATATAGGTATAGAATATATTGTAATACGTAATCTTTAATAAGTGCTTATGTTTTTTGATTTTAATATCTGTCACATTTAGTATAAAATTTGAAATTCTTTTGTACACACACGACATACATGCGTACATATAAGAGCATATATACAATAAGTGTGTACATAATATTAATATATAAAACTACAAGTTTCATTTTTGGATAAATTGACTTTTTGAATATTATTACATCCGTCTTTTTTCCCTGTTCTTTAGACATATTAATTAAATTTAGGACATCAGACTATTGAAAATTATTCTTGAATCTTTGAGAGAAGTTAGGATAAGCGTTATAGATGTATACAAAATCAAATTTATAGATATAAGCATACATATGCGATGATATAATGTATATACATATTCCATGTACATACATACATATGTAAATTATGTATATTTTGTATGGTTTATTATAAGACATCTTTTACATATAAGACAAATTTCTGACGGTATAATATATAATTTTGGAGCAAGATCATCAATAAAATTTTACTATCTGCAGAGTCCTTAAATCCATAAATCTACATATGAGAATATATATTACATGGTTGTATACAAACATATATGTTATCATATTCAAATATTAATATGTACATACATAAAGAAAAACTACTGTATATATTTACAAATATAATATTATATACATAGTCTATATATGATATGCATGAGTTTAACATATGTACATATGTACATATGAGTACACATATAGTATGTACATAATCCACATAATTTTTGTTTGAATATATATTCACTTTATTTTTAATATACATACATATGTACATATATGCAAAATATACATATTCATATATTTATGTACAAATGTTTGTATATTATTGTAAGGACAAAAGAATACATTATACATAAATGTATGTATGTACTGTAATACACGTATATCATATCTTGTGAATTATTTGTACATTATCTTTATATATATTATAAACAAATACGTGTACATATACAAGGGTTCATATATCTAGACTTTATCTATTGCACAGAAATACAACAATATTTATTCAAAAATATTTGCATATGGTGACATTCTTTGTAAAAATCTGTTTGTACATTTTGTCACATCAATTCCTGTAATTTATTTACAGAAAAATGAAAAAAAAAAAAAAAATTTTTTTTTTTTCTCTTTTGTCTTCTATTTTAATGTATGTTTGGTATATTTTTTTAAATTACAATTCTTATGTACATTTTAACATTGATATATATGTAATTTTCTGCAACACTGCAGTATCATGATGAATTTTTGAACTCATTTCTTATTTCCTATTTTCGTTTGACTTTAAAAAATCACTTGAAAAATAAACAAAAAAAAAAAAAAACCCGGATATTAAATGAACACCATCAATAAGGTGTATAAAAATGTTATAAATAAATTTTAACAATAAACCATTCACTAGAACTATTAGATCAATTTCAAAAAAAAAAAAAAAACTATTAATTTTTTTTTTTTTTCAAATAATTTTTAGAAAATGCACATGTCCCTCTATGTACATGTATGTTGGTATTTGTAAATCGATTAAAAAATGAAAGAAAAAAGAAAAAAATTTTTTTTGATCCTGTCTGCAATAAATATGTTATATAAAAATATTTTTACTTGAAGTAATTTTTTTTTTTTTTACTCTACTATAATTTAACACGGAAATTTACTTTCAACATCAAATATCATTCATAAAATAAAAAAATTTTTTTTTTTACATTTTTCTTTTTTGTAGATCCATACATAAGGATACATAAAATGAATAATGATAGTGATAAACTGATAATGACAATGTATACCCATACCTTTTTTTTTCTCAGTATTTGTATTTTTTTTTTTATTGGTAAAAATTGAATAAAAAGAAGACAAAATTCATTGATTCAAAAATATGTATTTTCATTTATTTTCTAAAATAATGAAAAATTTTTGGAAAATAACAAATTCAAATGTTCGAAAAAAAAATTCTAAAATTCATTCAATGCAAGAGGGTTATTCCAAATTATTTCGACGAAAGTTTTTGACAATCTCAGGTTTTGGTGATATTTACCGTAGATAATGGGTGAATAAAAATTAGATGAATTTTAAGTTAATATTAAGAAATATTGGACCTTAAGGAAGGTCTGGATGTTTTGAAATTTTAACAAAATAAAGTATATATAGAGAATTTTAAAAATCGATATAAAATCATTGGCTCATCGTACAGAGGGAACTGATAGTGTTTTAGAAAGAGGATGAAATGTAGATTCCTAAAAAATTACGATAAAATATATTGAGGTAAAATTCACAATGATTTCAATCGACGGTGTTCAAAATTTCAAGTTCAGATGACTATTGAATAGGTAGAAATCAAATTTTCCAGTCTTTTAATCAATAAGTCCAGTATTTTAATCAAAAAAATTTTTTCATTATTTTTTAAGAACCCACACCTCATCCCCTTTCCAAAACGGTATCATTTATCTAGCTACGATGAGCTAATGATTTTATATCGGTTTTTCAAGAGAGATGTAGTCATTTTGAAAATTCTTATCGAAATAATTTGGAATTACCCAGAATATTATTAAAAAAAAAAAAAAAAAAAATGAAAATTCATAAATGAAAATGTTACATTATATTGTATAGGTAGGTAAATTTGGATATCTCATCATTTTTCTGTAAAATATAAAAATGAATACACATAAAAAAAAAAATAAATAAAAAAATATATTCCTAAAAATCCTGTAAAAGTAATGTAAAATTAAAAAGAAAATTTTTACATCATGATTTTCTATTCATTTAAATATGTAACGTACTTCATTTTATTTTATGAATAAACCCACACAAACACAAGTAATTAATTGCAATTCACATTTTTTGATCTGTTTTTTAAGATACCGTCTCTTAGAAATGAAAAGGATTTTTTCAATGAATTAAAAAAAAAAAATTCCTGAATGGAATGAGCAATTTTTGTAATAAGTTAAAAAATATTTTAAATATAAAAAAAATGTAGATATATGTATGTAAGTGAAATATTTTAAAAAATAACTGAATAAACCTAATTTTAACATTTGAATACATTTCTTTTATTCATATTGTGAATATATTTTACTGCAGTAATAAATTTCGTTAATTAAATGTGTAAACATTTACAAAAGTAACAAAACCAAATTAAGTAATGGAAATAGAGAAAGATAAAAAAAAAAAAAACGCTGTAAATTAAATTCATTTTGAAAAACAGAAGTAATGCCGGTTAAGTCCTATGTAGTGTCCTTGTACTGATTTCAAATGATTAATTTTAAATAATCCAATTTTCCATAAATTTTTACTTTGGTTTTTCACTTTGAATTTGCATTTATAAAACCGTGCCTGCAATTTTTAAAAATCAATTAAAATGTTAAATTACACTGTTGCCAAATTTTTGTAATATTTAAGCCAACATTCAACATTAAGTTTTAAACACGGTTTAAATTAAATTTAATTAATGCAGCCTTAATACATATGTTCTACAATTTAAGGATAATTTCCCAAATTTTGACTCTAAATTTTGATTTGTGTTTGAAAGGACTTTCAATTAAAACAAAACAAAAAAATTTTTTTTTTGAAAATTTAAAAATGTTTTAAATACGAAATAAAATTATATTACGTAAAATAAAAGGATATTTGCTGTAAATTTGAACAATAAAATAAGATTATTTTCTAGGAATGTTACAAAATAATAAAAACGTGATAAATTTTCATTTTTTTTTTTTTTTTTCAGTTTTTTTAAGGATAACACATAAAGTTACACTCCCATAGTATTTACAAAATTACCAAACATAAAAGAAAAAATAGTCAAAAGAAAATGAAAAGTAATTCTCATTTTTCGAAAACATATTTTTGTTTTTGTCGTATAAAAATTTTGTGTGCATATGTCTAAATAAATTTATGTTCACATAATATACATGCAATTGGTATATAAATAAATTGTGAATATTGTATACGGAAATAAACATACACACACACATACAGACATACGAGTATGTGCATATTTTTAGTATCTTTCCTTGTAAAGTGTAATAACTCAAACAGTAATAATAAAGCAAAAGTATTTTTTTTTGCTGTTTTTTTTTGTCGAGACTTTTCAAACTTTATTTCAGGTTCATTTTATTCTTGAATTTTACATTTCTCTATGTGTGTGTGTGTGTGTGCTTTTATTATACAGTTCACACACATGAAATTTTATTCATTCATTTTTTTTTTGTTTGGATCTTTTTAATTTTTATGTATTTAAAAGTAAAATGAAAGTATTTTTCTGTTATGATTTTTTTTTTATTGCTAATTTTTCGTTTCTTTGCATATTTTCATTTATTTATTTATTTTTTTTTTTTTATTATTTCGAATTTTTTTCTGCAGAAAGTTATTTCATATTTGTATTTTTCTTTTGCATTTTTATTTGTATTACATATTTTAATTTTTATTTATTTGTTCATTTTATTTTTTTTATTTATTTTTTTTATTTTTTATTTTATTTTTTTTTTTCCTGAACATATTACAGCATTCATGTAAAACACATAAAACAGCATACACATATGAATATGTAAATCGTATATAAAAATAAAACGACAAAAATAAAAATTATGTACGTATATAAATCGCAAAGGACAATTAAAAGGCAGGCAGGCTATTTATATAATAATAAAAAAAAAAAAATTGTATGCATATTGTTGCAGCAAGTTTAAAGCAACTGAACTATTTTTTAAATATTTTGTTTTTGTTTGAAAAAAAAAAAAAAAAATGTGTATAAAAAAGAAAGACATAAAAATACATAACTAAAAATAAAAATTAAAATAAAACTGACTGTATATAAGTTGAAAAAAAAACATTTATTTTTTAATTTAGTTTTTATTTTTTATTTTTTTTTCTCTTGCATACAAAAAACGGATTTTGTAAAGATACATATGTGTATAATGTTGAAAAACAAAAAAAAGAAAATAAACATTTCATTCAGTTACTCATATCGTACATAAATATAGATGTGTATGCATCTACAGCCAGCGTCATAAAAAAAGCTGCACTTCGATTTTTTTTCAATTTTTCGTGAATCGTCATTATTTTGATCCTTTTTATCCGTTTTTCGCCAGGTTGTGTTTTTTTTTTTTAATTTTTTCTGCAAATATTACCTGTTCCCATTCACATCGAAGCAGATCAAAAGGTAAAAAATGGCTAACCGAATTATCACAAGTGTATTATCGATTAATTTTAAGTGTTTGTAGTTTCAAATTTTCATCGTTTTATTTATTTTTTTGTTTTTCTCGAACAGGTAAAATCGTAATGTTTTAAAAAATACGTATCCGTTTTTCTTTAATTTAAATTAAGATTTAATTTAACCTTCCTACTATATTCTTAATACATATTTCCTTAGCTCTGTATCGTACTTTAAAAAAATATTTATTAAATGAGTATTTACAGATAACACCCACAGGAGAAAAAAAAATAAAGAAAACCAAAAGAAAATGAATAACAAGGACCAAAACCATGATGATTTATAAAAAAAAAAAATCGGAGAAACCTAAGTCTGGCTTTTTTTATGTCGCTATCTGTACGTATAGGTTAAAGCGCATTCAACATATTGTACACGTAATGTAATTTAATGTAGAAGATTGTGAACACACTAACTATACGCACTATATGTATGTATCTACTTACATAAGTACGTGTTTTGCTTTCTGTTTTAAATAAAAGAAAAAATATAAAAAAATAAAATACTCGAGCATTTTCAGAAATAAAAAATTAAAGAACAGTAAATTTAAATAATATTTGTAAAATTATTGTAAATAAGAAAAATTTACCAAAATTTCGCATATTAACAAAAAAGGAAAAATGCAATACAGCAAAAAAAAAAAAATTATAAATTTTTTTTCAAAAAAAAAAATATGTTTGCGAATAGTTTTAAATTTTTTGAAATGCTTAATCATGCTATAAGTACCCGTGCAATAGAAAAAATTGAAAGCTTTTTAAAACAATAATTTTCTTTTGATTCTCTGCTCGATTGAATCGTAGACAAAATTACATAATTAAAATCGTGTATTTTCATCAGTATTTATGAAGTTATTCAATATTGCCATATTTCACCTTATGAAGAAGATGTAACACATGTAATGAAATGTGATTAAATTGAATTGATGCTCACAATGTATTCATTTTGTTTTTTAATTTTTTTTTTATCCTCTTTCCTTTTCTTCCTTATCTTCTTTTTTCATTATCATAAATTCAAATGATGAATGGCTACATTAAACATCAATATTTTCTTTATTCGTTTTTATTTTGAAGTTTTCTTTTGATTCTAAAGTTATCAAAAACAAAAAAAAAAAAAATGAAGCAAAAATGAAAATTACATGTCATATTAAATTGATTTTTTATTTTTTATTTATAAGTTTACAATAATACAAATTAAAACTAGAACAAATATTTATTTAACTTATTTATTGGGATAATACATGCTAATACTATATGTTCGAAATTATTTTTTATTTATTTTTTTTTTAAATACTTATTCGTATCTATAAAATTAAATCTATGCATAGTCTGTATTTTTTTATATATTTTTTTTTTTTGTTATTTTTTGGTTTTTTTTATTTTTTTTTTATTTTTATTTTTTTATTATTATTTTTAGGATATTTAAAATAAAAATAAAAATTAAAATAAAATTAATCAGCGGGCACCTTCATGTGAAAGCAAAATTAAATAAAAAAAAAAAATTATTTAAAATAAAATGAAACAAAAATATTACAAAAAAAAAAAATTTACGTTAAAATTTGATATTTGAAAAAATCTTTAATATCACGTATGCATCAAAAATAAGAATTTTAAAATCAAATAAAAATTTTAAAAATAAAAGTAAACAGAAAAACGTTTAAAAAATCAAAGGAAAATTTGATTGTAAAACTTAAAAGGAAAATGAACTAAAAATACGTTTTTTTTTTTTTTTTTTGTAAGTACTACACATTTGGCAACTTATATACCTATAGACAACGTACAGAGTTTGTTTAATGTTTAAAAGAAAATGTGATTTTTTTTTTGTTTTTTAAATTCTAACTACCTGGAATTGTGCATTGTTTGCAATTCTCCATTTCTGGTGTAAAATCTTCAATTTGAATTGTTGTCTCAAAGAAATTATATTTAAGATGTACTGCAGAGTTTGCATCTTGCAGAATTTTTCTTGGATTGGCACCAGGTCCTGGAAAATAGGAAAAAATTAAAAAAAAAAAAAAACAAAATCAAACATACTCAAAACAAAATATAACAAATTCAATTGAAAGAGAAAATAAAAAATTCTTGAAGATGAACAAATAAAGACAAAAACGTGAATTTGGTAAGAAGAAAAAAAAAAATGAAAGCCCGGAAAATTGTGAAAAAACAACAAACGTAGATAAAAATAAAGTTGATAAGAATTTTTTATTAATGGAACCACATAGAGGCACAGAGACAACACTCGTATGAATGTATGTGCCAAAGTAGTACTCGTCTATACTGTCTGTAGACATCAGTTTCATGAACTTTATAAAAAGCAAGGAGACAATTTCATTGTTTTTTTTTTTTTTGTTTTTGAAAATTAGTTAAACAATCACAATTCAAATACAGCTACATATATGGTTTTACTCAAACGTTATGTACAATATAAAATAAATAGGAAGAAATTGTCTCTAAAATTTTACCAATTTATTTATCTTTTATATGTGATTTTTCTTATACTTATTATCATCCTTTTTCAACGAATAAAAAATTGCACAATATAGTGCACAAAATATTTTCAATGATTTTGTTTTTCCATTTTTCTGTTATTTACGAAAAAAAAAAACAAAAAAAAACATCAAAAGCAAGCATTTAAAAAATTGTTGTAATTTCATAGATTCTTTCAAAACATCGTTGAAGTTATTTACAATACTCTTATTCATGGTCTGTAAATTTGCCAAAAAAAAATTTTTTTTTTCTTTTTTTCTTTCATTTTTTTTTTTTTTTTTAATAAAATTCATTTTAAAATAAAATAAATGTGTACAAGATTTTAATTTTTTGGAGTGTTAAGATAGAACCATAATAGATCCGGTAAGGTAAGGTAAAATAAAATAAAAATTATAACACAAAGCTAGGTAATCAAATGAGTTCACAGGATATACAGGACTTTGATTATATTATGTAGTTAAAACTGAAACATTAATTGTAAATTTTATACTTACTGATAGCTAAATGAGCAGAAAGAGCACATTTGTTGATACTTAAAGCCCATATTCTTAAATTGTGTACACGTTCAACACCATCAATTTGAAGGAAAATATTCATTACCTCAGCATAATGTAAATAATCAGGAGTCGCTTCCATTAATACCTGCAAAAATTTATTTTTTAAATAAAATTAATTTTTTTAAAAAAAACCACCCCCTCATTCATACTTCCAAAGTTAAAATTATGTTTACTTACCAGAATTGCATCTTTAAGTATTTTAAATGTTGTAATTAATACAATTATTGAGAATACAAAAGTACAAATTGGATCAACAATAGCCCATTCTGGTTTAAAGAATATAATTAATGCTGCTATAAAAACGCCAATACTTTGTACAACATCACCAACAACATGTATAAATGCAGCTCTAACATTTATATTTTCTGTATTTAACATTTTTAATCGTTGATTTCCTTGATTTTCATCACTATCTAAAATTTCAAAATTTAAATGTCCATTAAATTGTTGATCTTGTTGTTGTTGTTGATTTTCATTAGTTTTAACTGTTGTTGTTTCTATAATAGCTGTACCATTATTATCAGGAGATTTTATAATCGATGATTCTATTGTATTATTTGTATCTGTTGGACCAGTACTTGTTAATGTTATTGTTTTTTTCGTTTCAGATTTTTTATGATGATGATCACCACCACCACCACCACCACCATGTGAATGACCATGTCCATGATGTAATTGCCAACCCATTCTGTTAATAATTAAATCAAAATAGAAAATTTGAATAAAAACAAAACAACTGAATTTTTTCTTTCTTATATATTTTATTTATAGCGAAAAATACATATTTTCATTTTTCCTTTTTTTTTCTTTAAAAAAAAAAAAATGGACAGGATACTCTCATGAATATTATAAAAAACAGCAACAACAACAACAACAAAAAATTTTTTTTTCATGCCAATTTATCGGTTTACTTGCATTTTTGTAAAGGACTTTATAGCAAAAGGGCAAAATTTGCAAATTCAAAACCACAAACCGAAATTCAGGAAATATGTATAAAAACAAAGAAAAAAAAAATAACAAGGATTTTCCTTCGTAATTTTTTTTGTTTTTTTTTTTAAACTGAATATCAAAAAATCTGTGGTATTTATATATTCATTGTTAACACAGAAATGTACTATACATACAGAAAAAAAAAATTTAAAAAAAAATAAAATAAAATAAAAATTTCCTTTCAAATGTAAAATATGTAAGTACCAAATATATTCACATGTGTATGTGCAAATGGTATTTTATGTATATAATCGAATGTTGGTAAATGCAAAACGACTGATATGTTGAAAAAAAATAAAAATAAAAATAAAAATAAAAACAGAAAAATTGCATACCATGATATGCATGCATAATGCCTGAATGTAAATTTATTCTGTTTAACTTGTCATCCAATTTCTAGGCTGTTACTGTTCAACTTGATTTATGTACTATAAGATTCAATTTGAAAAGGATGAGGAAAAATCCAAAAAATAAATAAAAAAATAAATAAATAACAAATAAATAAAAAGAAAATAAAATCAAATATTTCTGTCTGAATTTTATGTATTTTAATTTGGTTTACAAAAAAGAACAAAAAAAAATGAAGAACTATTGCCGTCCATTTAAAACTTTTTTTTTTTTGTTTTACGAACAATTTCAATCAGAACAGAAAAATAAAAATGTAGAAAAACAGAATCCTTAGAATAAAATTAATAAAAAACGAAATAAATGAAAATTGTGAGAAAAAAATTCTATCAATTAAAAAAAAAAAAAATGTTAACGTGAATGAAATTTTTAAATTTAAAAATAATAAAAATAATCATTAAAAAATTTTAAGTTAAATATTTTTAAATTAAACAAAGAAGTTTAAGTATACACACATGCAATATATGTATTGGATAATGTATGTAAAAAGGCCTATAGATGATAAACAAGATTGTCAACTCTTTTATCAATCGATTGAAAACACACAAACCATAAGCCATGCAAGTTAGCATTCAAAATTCCAGCATCATATTTTCTTGAAATCAAATGAAAATTTTCGAATTGAACAAGGACTCGCTGGATTGTTTTTTTGTACTCAAAATAGAGTTGTCAAAATAAAAATAATTAAAATGAAAATAAATTTTTTTTTGGACGTATTTTATTAACACCGTCATAAAATACGTAGATTTCATGCGATTTGCTGAATCAATAGTCATAAACACCTAATTTGGAATGATTTTGACCAGATTTTCAGCATTGCTACTAAAACTACAATTTGGTTGTCAATCTTAAGCTTCCCGTCCACCAAAATCAATAAATCTTGAATTTTTTTTTCAATCGTTGATCAACCAAAAATTCTTGTTAAAAACTCTTCTACAGATGATCAATGCTATGATAATATCGTGTGTTGATCCTTTAAGGATAACATTGTACTGTTATGTAATCCACAATATTACAATTTTGAATAAGTACAAATTTATGTTAATTTATTTAAAAAGGAAATCCATATAAAAAGCAAAAATTAAATTAACTTAAATACAATGTACATATGTATAAGAATAAGAATACAACACGTTCATTAGGTAAATTATAATATTACATATGTACGTGCAATATAAATGTGTATTTTGTATTTTTTATAATTTTTAAGAATCACGTCAAAATGAAATTTTTTTATCACATTGTCAGCTACTTTGTGTATATCCTTTTTTTTTCACTTATTTTCATTATTTTTGATTTTTTTTGTTTTTGTTTTTTTGTTTTACATGAAAATGATTGTGTTGTTATCACGTACTTGTTTTATATTATTTTTGTTGGATTTTACCACTTAATTGAAAGTTTACTATGTCAACTGGGCTAAAACCAAACAATGAAAATGTTATTTTCTTTTACATCAGCAAAAATATAACTGAGAGAAAATTTTTGTCTTGTTATAAAAAAAATATTAAAAAAAAAAAAATCCATAATAATGATATACACTGATGTATGTGTATGAAGGATATAGTATATACAATGCACACATATACACATACAATGTATATACCCGGAAATAAAAAGTTTCAGTAATTTTCAACTTTTATATTTTTTCACGTACAAAAGGTTTGTCACCACAAAAACAATCCCGTTTGCTTACTTTTTTTGTATAAGTGACATGAACTCGTTTGTGAAATATTGAATCAAATTTCATGGTAGTTCAAAATTTTTTCTAGCTGTTTTTGTTTTTTTTTTTTTGTTAACAAACAAAGGAACTTTACTAACATATACATACGTCATATGACTTACTTAACATCATTCAAACACCTTATTGTTTTTTGTTTTTTTGTTGTATGTATACCACAATTTATTTTTGATTTAAAATCCTTGCCAAATTTCAATTTTCTTCTTGCAATTTACGGTATGTGCAGTTTTTTTTTTTAAAGAGGAAAATTAAAATTTTCAGAAAATATCAGATGATTTTTTTTTTATATTATCGCCTGTGTACATAAAACGTGACGAAAACTCTATAAAAGTAGATATAAAAAAATTTGTACATGAACGTAGAATAGTACATGCAGTTATATTGCCAAGTAATAAAAGGTAAAATCTCTTATTTTTTTTTTTTTTTAAATGTGTAGAAAAGATGAAGTCCATTAAGAACAGGAAAATATTGAAAAAATATGAACTGATATCAAGGATTTTGGGTAGAAATGAATGTACATACATTTATGTTTTCGTTGATACAAAGAAAAAAAAAAAATTGGTTTTTCCCTTTGTCTTGACTATAGAAAAAATTAAAATGATTGCAATATTTAATTGGTTTGATCACAATTATTTTGGATCAGAATTTTCATTTATTTTCTATACATGCAGGATTATTGAAAGTTATGGAAAAATTTTAATAAATATTCAAACTATACTCTGTACATTAATTATATGTATATGAGACCTCTATGGGAATACATGTGTTTTTTTCCTTTTCTTATAATATCTACACAACCCTTAAGGCTGTCATACAAAATTAGATGTATTATTTAAATATCGATATCCAGGGGAGTAAAATAATACTACACTTTGCGTAGTTTCCATATGGCATTAAATGCATATAATTAATGTACATTAATGTATAATTATAAAATGGAAAATTTGAAAAAATTAAAAAAAAAGATAAATTTCTAACCCAATTAATTAGATAACATACAAAAATATAAAAATATTTCAAATATTTTCTGTACTTCATTCAAATGCTTTTATGAATGATAAATTTTCATCTTAAATTTAATAATTTTCATTTAAAAAAAAAAAAAAACAAAAAGCAAATAATTAAATTAAATTATGAAAAGGCAAGAAAATAATTTTCCAACACATGCATATACATATACTAGTATATATGTAACATTAGTTTTGCCTTTAGCTTATAAACATTACATTTAACACTTTTACTTGGTAAGTTAACCTATTTCATTTTCAACACCTGTTTTCATATGATATGTTCAAAATTTTTCTTCCTTTTTTGTGTATTTTTAAAGTTTTCAACTACATATGTATGTTATATAATGCATATGTAATATTGGATATATGCACATTATACATATTATGTACACTCTATGATGTAAAAATAAATATAACATGTGTGAATATGTATTTTCTCCTATTAACCCTAAAATGCATAAAAAAAAAAGAAAAATAATTCGTTATGCATCCATGCATCCTAGGGTTAAATGTATGAGAATTTTCATTTTAACATGAATAGATTTTTTAAACACAAAACCTCTGGTGTTAGAAAAAAATATATACAAATATCTACAAAGAGAAATACAAGATAAAACTATACCTTTTCATTTAACTTTTACGTAATGTACACACATACATATATTTATTTACATATGTATGTACATTTGTATATGTACACATAATATGTGTTGTAAAATAAATAAAATGTTTTCATGAATATATTATCATACTTGGTGTACAGACATATTTGTAAGTACACAATATATAAAAATTTATATTTATACATTTACATTACATAACGTATACATACATACATGAAGGAAAATGAATTGTACTCGTAAATCTTTTACCATATCTTTTGTTGAATTCTTTATTAGCTAACAATGGTATTATATTTACCGAATAATTTAAAATGGGAAATAAAAATTTACAGATATTTTCAAAATGAATAATCTCAATTTAGAATGTTGTATATATGTACATAAGTACCATGTATATGTACCACATTATATTCATGTACGTTTATTCGTAATTAAAAAAATGATATTTTTTCCAGAATGTTTAATTACGAATTCTTAATATTAATGTTGTTATTAAAGTTAAATCTCTCAGTTCACAGAATTGCAGAAATTAAATCTCTCAGTCACAGTTGCAGAATTCATGTCCGTTTTTGGAAAGATGTCGCCCATTTAACAGGGGTACGACGATAATTTTTCTAATAATCCATCAATTTTTTTGATTGTTTGAAAATTGAAAATTTGGAAAATTTTGATCCATACGTATGATACTTTATACCCCGTTATACCCCGTATAACCGTCTAACGTTATAAATTGTTAGACAAAAATAAAAAAATCTGTACATAATGTCCGTTTATTAGAATATATTTGGGAAAAATTCAGATAAAAAACCGTCTTTGCTATGCACGGCTAAAAATTTTAATCCATTCGAAATAGTCTTCTTATAAAAGATGTCCATTCAGAGAAGTTTCACGTAAACGTGTAGATACTCGATAAATGATTATTTTTTTATGTCTTAATTCGTGTATTCACCTACATAAAAAAAAGAATTACCAATGTATACACTTACATTACATTACACACAATTGCCAATCCAGATGTTATAAGCATAATATCCGCTTCCAATTCATAATCCTTATTAATAATACGATTTACGGCTAACCAAATTAATATTGCTGTTATTCCCCAAATTAGTAATACAGAAACGAGAGCACCAATAACTTCCGCCCGATACCATCCAAAAGATAATCTATAAAAAAAAAAAAAAAACAAAAAGAAAAATAAATTTGAATAAAAAGAAATCGAAGAGAAAATTCTTTTTTAATTAAAAATTAAAACGGAAATTAAAGGGAAATAATTCTAAAAAAAAAAGAGAGAAAAACAAGGACAATCAATTAAAAATAAAAAAATAAATTTAAAATTGATGATAATTTTTTTCTTCGTTATTCGTAAATAGAAGTTATTGCATTTATTTCAACTCTTACATAATAACTTTGAGATACTTATACGTATTAAGGATTTTTGATATATAGATACTATGGGTGTCAATGCACGGAAAAAAATTTTTTTTTTCTTCAATGATTTCATTTATTTCTGATAAAAGAATGAACCAATTATTTAAAAAAAAAAAAAAAAATTGTGAAAAAATGAATTAAAAATTTTTATTTTAGTCATCATAAGTACAAAAAGGATTTACATAACAAAGTATTAATAGCAAAATACAAATGTATAACCTACGAATACGTATCTCAATATTTTCATAAATGACAATTTATAATAATGCATTTTTATATTAACTGTCACCGTATAATCTGAAAGATATAACAGAACGGAAGCAGAATATAAAATTTATGTTTATAAAAAACAAAAAAAAAAAAAAAAATACAGATAAATAAATTTACATTTTATTCGATATTATCACACAGATATCCTTTTTTTTTTGGCCTTTAATTTATGGCCTTATAACGTAATATTTATTATAAGAAAATGAAAAAATCAGATTTGAGAAATATACATGAACATTTTTATAAACGGTTATTGATGTGTCAAAATGACCTTAACCCTCATACGATGAGCAATATGTATGTATAATAAATTATGAAAGAAATAAATAATAAAAATTCAAATAAAAAAAAATGATACTCAGTTTATATAAGGAAGTCAAAAAAAAAAAAAAATTGATATAAAAACAATTTTTTTTTTTTTTGTTTTTGAAAGTTGACAATTTATTTAGATGGATATTAAATGATTTAGGAATGTCAATTTTCATTTCATATACTTGGAAAACTTTAGATCCACACGTGTTATTTTTATTATTAATATCTTTGTTTTTTCTAACAATTTTATAAATAATTAATATAGAATAGGATTGTTAAAACTGTAGGAAAGTTTTTGATTTTTAAGGAAATCAATAAGTTTTATTGGGAAAATTTCGTAAAATGGTAAAATTTTTCCAATAAAATTTTCTAGGTAAAAAGTTTTATGAATGAATCTTTTTATTTAATATTGACTGTTAATTTCAAATAACGCAGTTTCACATAGTACGAGTTTTTTTGGAACCTATAGATACTGAGTTATATGTAGGAGAGAAACCTAGCAAGAGAGATTACGAAAGCACACTATATGTTTGTTTTAGGGATATTTCTATTCGTTTAGAATGTATTGGATAAAGATGTCCTTTAAATACTCTGTGGTCTATGTTTTGGAAAATAATTGGAAAAAAAAATTTTTCCACTTAATAAATTACATGCGTTAATAGAATAAATTTCTATTACTTACAGACAAATTTTTTTTTTTTTTTTTTTAAACACATCAAAATGATGGTAATTTTATTTTGATACTATAACAACCCTTTATTTAGACAAATTTTATGTACATTATTTCACATAAAATGTCAAATACAGTCACATAAAACTGTATCAATCCCACAATATTTATTATCTTTATTATTAACAAATAAAACAATAACATTACCATTTTCATTTACACAAAATGTTCTCCTTAACACTGTGTTTTTCTTTGGTAAATTTTCTTTTCTTTTCTTTTTTTTTTTTTGTTTTTAAATATTAAAGGATCATTTTATTTCATTGTATTGTTTGAATTTTCTAAATTATTTTATCATTATTATTTTTTTTTTTTCTCCTTTTTTATTATTATCTAGTGTACACACAATAGAAATAATCAACTCAAATTCAGAACTTTAAATTGACAATTTTCTTTTTGTTTTGTTTTTTTTTTTTCTTTTAAGGAAAAACCAAAAGAAAATGATAAGTGCAATATTATAAAATAAGTTTGTAATACTTGTGTACATGTTTATATTTAAATAAAATTTTAAATTTTTTTTTGGGGAAAAATTATCCCTGAAGCTAATAAAACTCATTATGTGTAAATATAAAAGTTTATCAAAACAGTTTAAAAAGATTTTACATTAAAGAAATTCAAAAATACAAAGACGAAAAACATTGTAACAACTTTTTGTTTTTCTTTTCTTTTTTTTTTTTTTTTGACATAAAAAAAAAATAAGAAAGTCTGTACACATGTAATATGAATCCTAAGCAATAGGCTTATACTATCTTATACATATTATAGTCTTTATGTTTTTAGTACAAGCAAGGACTATTTTAAAGAAACAATTTGTATTATCAGAAGCTTTATATAGTATATTGTCAATTTATAGAAATCTGTATAATTTTTTATACTTGTGTACATATGAAAAATTTACAATTTTATTGAGTGAAAATTTTACAATATTCAATTTAATTTTCTATACAAAATGTTAATAACTATTTTGTAAGAAAATATGTATATAACAAATAATAAGAAAAAAACATAAAATCAGGGGGAAAAAATAAACAGAGGGAAAAATTTATCAATGTAATGTGATTGTAATTTTTTTATTATTTTTTTAATAGATTTGTGAAAAAAAACAAATTTTATCATTCGTTTTTTTTTATTTTATGCATTGATTTTTTTTCTTCTTTAACCCCTAGATAGGTGGATGTGTGCAGTTGTACACAATTTTCATGTATTTAGGAATTCAGTAATTCAATAGCTTCTGAATCCAGGCATTGGTTCCAGGTTCGAAGAACACTTCATATTTTTTTATCGTTTGCCTTCATTATCAGCACAAAATTTCAAAATAAGTATCAAAAGATTTTTCTGTTCAAATTTTCAAGTGTTTACTAATATTAAGCAAATCTACTTTGTTCTGCTCTACTACACCCTGTCCTGTCAAACATAAAACTAAGTTTGTTTTCTAATAAATTCAGTGGTCAACGCTAGTTCTCACATCAAAATGATTGAGTTCTGTCTCAAATCGATCTATTATACCAATAATGATTATGACTTATACATCCCAGGGTTAATCGAACATTTTTTCGAAATAAAATTTTAAACCTGGATATAATTTTAATGTTTTCTTTCTTTTTGTTTTGTATCCTTTTAACGAGATACAATGTAACAAAAAAAAAAAGATACATTTCAATAAAATAATACAATATTAAAAACATTACAAAAAAGTGTAATAAAAATAAATAAATAAATTATGCATTTATTTTGTGAATGATGAGTGCATTTTATTTCTTTGATATGATATCATTCTTTTATCTACTCCATGTTTATGTACACATTTTCATGAATATATAAGAAAATGATAAGAAAATTAAAAAACTATTTTCAAAAAATAAAAATTTATTACTTTTCTAACAATAAAAAAAAATTAAAAATAAAATAATTTAATAAGATAAAAACTGTTCTACTATGAAGATAAAACATTTACAAAGTATATATTGTATGGAGAAAATTATTAAATCTATTTGTAAACGTGAATATTCTGTGTTAAATTTGAATGAGCGTATATACACCATTTTTATACAATATGTAATTGCTTGTACATTACGTTATATTGTAAGTGTGTATACAATCATTGTGAACTCTTATATACACGCTGGTATTAAACACATATTAACAAAATTGCAATTTTTCTACTTCAATTGAATACATATTGTTTGTTTTTTTTTTTTTTAATACCATTTACAGATAAATTGCAAAGATATCTGCATGCATATACTTAATAGATACAAATGTATGTACGTTTTATTATTATATATATATTTTTTTTTTTTTTTGTAAATCACTGAGAAAAGATGTAACGTATTGTATAAGAAACATTCAACAAATTTAAATAAATTTTTTTTTTGTCTATTCGTTGTTCCTTTTTAAGATAAATCTTTTATAAGATAAAAATAAATTTTTTTTTTTTTTTTTATAGGAAAATGTTATTTACAGATATAGAAGAAAAAGGCTTAATTTAAAAAAAATAAATAAAAAATATTTTTCAAAAGGAATAAAAAAGAAATGAATATAAAAAGAAAAAATTGAAGAAAAATAAAAAATGAAATCTTTGTAATTCATATAAAAACGATTATATTGGGAAAATATAGAAAACAAAGCAAACTAAAAAAAATGTACAATAGGTGCACATAACAAAAAAAAAAATTTTTTTTTTACTTGTGTTTCAATATGAAAATATTCACAATTGTTTACTTATTTTATTTTATAATAATTTATATGCTTACAAAAATTCTTTTTTCTTATTTTTTCCTTTGATCAAAAAAAAAAAAGGAAAATTATTATAAGTAAATCGATAAAAGGTAAATTTTAGAAAGCAAACCAAAAAAAAAACAACAGTAGGAAAAGCATTTCTTTTTTTTTTTTTTTTGTTTTGTTTCTCAAAAGACACATTTACTGAAATAGAAAAACATAGAGAAATGCACCCTAAAGACCCGTTTGTTGATTGTTTTTCTTTTCTTATTTTTTTTTTCATTTAAGATAAATAACAGAAATTTATGTATGAATTGTATTTTTCCTTTTTATCCACATTAACGTATTGTTTAGCAATAATGATAACAAGAAAAAAAAAATTATACAGAAAAATAACAAAAGAATACTGAATAGCATAAAATTAAACAAAAGATATTTATCTACGTTATTTTATTTAAAAAAAATAAAATAAAATAAAATGTTAATTTAAAAAAGATCTGTACATTGTTCTCATAATTTAAAAATAAAAAATTTTCGTATTTTATTACATTGATGTATCAATTTTACAGACTACATGTAAATAATGTGCAATAAACATTTAAGAAATAGGAAAATTTAAAAATGAAATGAACATTTCGTAATACATTAGAGTGATCTCAGAACACTCATTAAGAAGATCTCATCATCGATATGTTTGCAAACTTATCCCATTGCGAGTAAAGTTTCTATCATCTAGCTATCACCAGATCTCGATCAGTATTAATTCCGATGCCAGGCATATGATTTAAAAAAAATTCTGATTTTTATTGGTATTACTAACCCACCCCCAAGTTCACCCAACTTTAAAATGACTATCAAAAGCTTTCTGCTTACTAATTCAAGTGCTTGGTAATGATAATATTGATCGAGTCTGCTTGCATAGACAAACAACTCAAATCAGAGAAATAATCTATCTAAGCCCTATGTCATACAAAAATTAATATTTGAAATTCACAAAATTGATCTTCGCAAATCACATTTGTATGTATGTAGGTATACAAATGATTGAATTATTTTGAAAAATCATCACAGTGATCAGACTCTGGCTCACATCGAACTGTTGCGCCAATGATGATGATTTTATTTTAGTGCAATAAAAGTTTATTATGATGACAAACTAAGTAGAATCATTAAAAAGAAGAAAAACCAGAGCTCATAAAAAATTTTCGAAAATTTTTTTTTATTATTTATGTATGTATAAAAAAAAAAGTAGAAAACTTTTTTAATAAAAATAAATTCATGGAATTTAACATGAAATAATAATGAACTAGAGGATTATTAAAAATCCATTTAAAATCATATACGATATGAGAATATGCGTACATAATCATTCATTTTCACTTCATTTTGTAATTAATTTTAAACACTGTTCATTCAGATACTTTTACACCTGCAAAACTTTAAAAATTAAAAAAAATAAAAAATGCTTTTTTATCTATGTATATATGTATACACTTCATTTACAACAGATATGAAAATTTAAAAGTATGTACATATGTACGAGTCTTTAGCTGTACTTTTATGTATACTTTTTATTTTTAAAGCCATTAATTCGGAAGAATAAGTTGAGAAAATAAACTTTTTTTTTGTTCATTTCTTCTTCTTTACTATATAAGACATTATGGCAACAACAACAACAACAACAAAATGTTCATTACAAGAACATTATAATTAGGTAAATTCATTTATTTTTTAATAACTTTAGAAGTAATGTTGAATTCCAGAATATCTAAATACCGTCAATTTGCAATGTTTGAAATTTTAAAATACAAACGGTCAAAATAATAACATCATCTTAAAATGCATTTTTTGACGAAAATAACGCATCGTGAATATTTTTGAATGCAATACGTCAGTGACATTGTTCAATATATGTATTAAAAGTGCAATATATTACTGAATCACAATAAATTTTTTTGATCTTTTGGAACCCATCGTAATACAAATAAAGAAACTTTTAATAAAATATGTATATACATTTTTGTATATACAATATGTATTCATATCATTTTTATTTTTTATTTGTTGGCCCACTGTATTCTTATAATATGAACGATTGATAATATTGAACTTCGATTTTATATACAACATGAGCAAGTGAAAGTTTTTAATTACTTTTTTAAGTACTCGTGTTTTTTTTTTGTTTTAAATGATAAGTTTCATGTAACGTCTTTTAATAATGTTGCATTATTTTATTTTTTTTTTGTCTTTTCCTTTTTCTTCCTTTTTTTTTTTATTTTTTTTTGAAAAAGAAAAAATCATATTAATAAAAACTTTGTACTTAAGCTTTCATCGATAATAATCATTATCAACATCATTATCATCATAGCTGTTTTTTTTTTACTTATTTTATGTATTTTATATACAAGCACATAATTATTAAAGTGAGAGAAATTTACATGCATATGTGCACTTTTATACGTGGATTTAATTCTGTGCATTTTTCTTGTAATCATTTCTTATATGTATGTAGTTCTGTCTGATATAATCTCATCCTTTTTGGAAAATTTCATGATGCGTCATTTGCTTGAATAATGCATTTTAGATGCATTCATAATAAATTCTGAAACTTAAGAGCATTCTTAAAGAATATTATCATTTTGAGTGTTGCCATTTTTAAACTACAGTTTAGTTGTCTAGGGACATATTTTGAAACTCATTGCTATGTACAATAGATCAAAATGATGAAAGGACATCTCCTCTTACACGAATTCAATAAAAAGAAGCATTAACGTATGTTGTATATACGAATTTTTTAAAATAAAATTTTTCATGTAACATTCAACAAAAAATAAAATTACATTTTTCATATTACATTTTTACATTAACGTTAGTATATTTTCTCATCAGAAAAAAAAAAAAAAAACAGACCAAAAATTGTTCATGTTTTTTTTCTATGTACAGCATTAAAATGTAAGTACATTGTGACAGGTGTCAGTCAAAGACATTTATTTAAAGCTTAATAACGTGCATATACGTGCGTGAATCAATAATTTATGAATTTATAAAAATAAATAAAAAATAAAATAAAAATAAAACAAGACACTGATGAATAAAAACAACATTTTATCTTAGTGTTGACAGCTTTTTCTTCATTTTCTTTTCGTTTTTTTTTTTTTTTTTGTTTTTGTCAGTCCTTAAAATAATTCCAAGCACGCCTCATGGTATAAATTGAATTGCAAGTCACTATATATGTCACCTTTCACATATGTATGTATGTTTGGACGTGTTGTTAGATGATGTTGTATTTTAAATTAAAAATTCGTTCATATACAATTGTGTATATGTACATTAATACTCATAGTCATATATGGGTGTTAGCAACATGTGTATACATAATTTGTAACACATAGTTTGTAAACTTATGTCATATCTTATTTTATAAATTGATTTTGTTGATGATGAAAAAAATTGTATTTATTCTTACATCATTCCTGTATTAGATAATGTAGTAAATACATACTTGTAAAATACTCAATCATATAAATAAATCAAAATGAACACAATAAAATCTCATTTATTTACTTCATATGATATTTAGTTAATTTAAATTCTGAATTAAGTATTTTTCAAAATATGTAAAAATAAAATCATATGCAAATGTGTTCTACTAATTGTGAATAATTATGATGCATTTATTCCATTTTATTGGAAACTGATTGTATTTTCCAAAATGCATCAGAACCTGTTTAATACGATATTCAGCTTAGGATCGCATTAAGTATCAAATTGGCAGTGATGAATTGTCGAAAACACCGCATATTGTATGAGACCTAAGCCTAAGAGACCTACAAATTGAGACCGATTGATTGTAAGATACCTAAAAATATTTCTAGAAAATAATCGAAAAATACAAGTCACTTCAAAAGTTTTGAAATAGTAAAGTAACCCAAAATATTGATCAAAATTTTTAAAACACACGTTAAATGGAAACTGTGTTAAAAAGGGGACTGCATTATTAAGAATAATTGATTTCATTCATATAAATTTATCTTTTTTTATCTAAATGTATCTCAAGATTAACTCTTGGATACATGCATGAATCTATGCATTCACAGCCAATTCATATGAATATTATTTTTCTTCTTTATTCATATACTCTAGGGTTAATGGCAAAAAATCATCAGACAATGCACTTAATATGTAAATAGTTGAAAGAAAATTTTCATAATCAAAATGTTTTTGTCTTTAAAAACGATCAAAATGTTTTTCTTAATTTTCTTAAAATGATATTTTAAATTTCATGATTTTTTTTTTTTTAAACACTTTCAACTACTTAAGTAACATAATAAAATTTGTTTTTATTTTTTTTTTGTTTTTTTGTAATCACACAAATGTGTGATAATAATAAATGTTTATCACGTTCTTACCTTTGTGTTGAAGGTCTTCCAGCTAACCATATTGCAAACAATGATATCATAAAAGCAGCAAAATCAGTTAAAAGATGTGCAGCATCTGTTGCTATCGCTAAACTGTTGGACAAAATACCACCTAATAATGGAAAATAACAAAAAATAAAAAATAAAATAAAAAAAAAAATAAAAATAAAAATGAAATGAAAAAAAAAAAAGATGATAAAAGAAAACATGTTGACATAATCAAGTTATCATTTTGAAAATTATTTTTTTGTTTTCTTTTTGTTGACTTTATATTTAAAGTGTCAACGGTTGAAAGGTTGATATCACTGACGACATCGTTTTAACTTTATATAAAATGTAAAAGTTATCATATTTGTTTACTTTAATACGATTTAGTTACTTAGCGTTAAAAAGGATAATTTTGATTTTATATTGATAATAATAATTTTTATTTACATTTAATAACAGAATATAAAATAAATCTAGATAATAAACAAGAGAATTTCAAGTAACCGATACTTTTGTATTAAATAAATAAAAAAAAAGGGAAAATGTAATTTTGAACATTTCAAAATAGAAAATTTAAATATTCCAATTAAAAGTTTTGAATTCATCAGTTTTGTACTTATTTATCCTTATAAAACATCTGTACAATTTATATTTTGTGTATATGATGCATTTTATGGAACATACAATGAGTTTCAAAAACGTCTAAAAATTTTTTGTGAAGAGTAATGATATGGTTTTGATACAAAAATTATACAAAGTCAACAATATGTTACATTAGAAAAATTCGTAACTCTAGATCCGTGTTCTAAATGCGTTTTCGCATTTCGCAACCGCGTTCTAAATTCGTTTTAGATGCATTCACAACACGTTTTGATATTTTTAACGACATTATCATTTTGAATGTCAGATTTTTGAAATTTAGAAATTTGCATCAAGACGGTATTTAAACGTTTTGGAACTCACCGGTATGTTTAACAGATATTTGCAAATATATAGAAAATAAATTTCATAGATACATTTTCACAACTGTATGCATTGCATAAACGCATTGTATATGCGTAATATGTAAACAAATTGAATAAAAATGTAAATTACTAACCTACAATTTCTGCAATCATAAAAAGTAAACATAGGATACTGGCAATTATAAGTTTCTTTCTTGCTTTTTTATCGATTCCTTCCATTCGATCACGATGACAATGTCCAACTGAAAAATATAAATCATAAAATGAATGAATGAATTAATATGTGTTTAATGATGTGTTTTATTTTAAAGGAAAGAAATTTCAAATATGAGAAATTACGAAGAAATGAAAGTAAGAAATCAAAATAAATAAGTAAATAGAAATTAATTGGAAAATGATAATAAAAAATCGAAAACAAAATACACAGGAATTTCTGTGTCTAAAAAATTCTTAAAAAGGTTTATATTCTGTCCATTAATTATTATTACGTACAGTTGAGGCCTTTATAACGACATTCAGAAGATTCGCATATGATTTTGTGTGAAAATTTTAAAAATTGTGATAGCACTGTTCATGAAACATTTTAACTAGAATTTATAAGAAAAGACGTATGACATAAAGGTCTCAAACTTCATATAATTCATAGACAGAGTATACTGTTAAAAAATAAAAAAATATTTTTATTTTAAATGCATACAATAAATCAGGATGACATTAAAATTTACAATGATCATTAAATAATTTTTATTTTTTAATGTTCATCATTTTATTATTTCCGTTAAAAAAAAAAAAAAAAATTTAAACATTACAGTTCCACTCTAAACCATACATGCTACACACAATTAATAAAACTTAAAAACAAAAAACAAAAAATCGTTAAGGAAAACATAAGGACAAAAATGTAATTACAACTTAATTACATGAATAAATTTCAATTTCCGCATTTGTTTTTAGACAATTATTGCTAAAAAAAAATTTTTCTTTTCTTTATAATTTTTCTTTTTTTTTTTCAAATCAAAGTTAGAAAATATTAATTAAGTTCTAAAACTCTGGAAAAAAAAATTACTGTTTGCATGCCAAATAATAAAATTCATTTTTTTTTTTATTTATTTTTGTTCTAAAACTTTTTTGTTAAAAGTTAGTGTATTTTTGCGTGTTTGGAATTTTAAAAGATTGCATTTTTCTTTTTATTTTTCTATCGTAATTTTTGTTAGAAGTTTTTTTTTTTTTCGTTATTATAATGTGTTAAACACACATTTTGAAATACATACAAAAAAAAAAACAATAATTTTTGATTTTTATGAGAAATAATTAAAAAAATTGTACAAAGGTATAAAGTTTGTTGTAATTTCATTTCAAACTATAAAATCGTTACTAACCCTAGGATACGTGAATTGTATACAATTTTCGAGTATTCTTCTTTATTCGTGCATTATAGGGTTAAAATATGAAAAATAAAGAAATGATGAATTAAATAAACAAAAAAACAATTACCATGAGTTCGTTTTCAAATTTTTAAATTGATTTATTTATTTATCTGAACTAAAAAAGGGTGAAATATCACCTATTTTCTATGTCTATACTCTGTTCATCTCTACTTCAAACAAACTCAGTGGTACGCAACCCACGTTAAACTGTAGGTGCACGTATGATAGAATCGTCTCGAAAAATCATTGTAA
Source organism: Anthrax anthrax (assembly GCA_963971155.1). Lineage (NCBI taxonomy): Eukaryota > Metazoa > Arthropoda > Insecta > Diptera > Bombyliidae > Anthrax > Anthrax anthrax. Next base: position 2,841,888 of record OZ020124.1, read on the forward strand.
AAGATGATTAGGCCCTAGCTCGATTTGGGCTGTAGCGCCATCGGATACTCTGTTCATTATAATTACATGCATTTAAAGCCTTGTGGAAGCAATTTGTAAAGTACTACCATTTTACATCACAGTACATTGTCATCATTATAAAAAAAGACAGTACAACGTGTTACACCTAATAATAACAATAAACCAAACCGCATATTACTAAAGGACAGAGTATACATAGATTTTTATATTCTTAAGTTCCGTGTTAGCTTGTTCATAATTCACAATAAATATGGCATTTTATTCTGATCACGTAAATGTGTATTGTGAATTTATGTGTAATCTGAAACAGAATCTTTATTGTATGTAAATCTGTACAACAGGTACACATGGATTATTTATTTACTAAAAAAACAAAAAACAAAAAAATAAACAAAACAGCATGCATACATGCATATCTTATTTAAAAATCTCATGCGTAAACTTTGAATCTGTGTAAAAACACACGTCATACATAGCGTGCGTATTACCACCATTTAAAAAAAAAATTATTTGTCAATAAATCTCATATCTATTTTTTCCACAAATCTTTTACTTATTTACATAAACATTTCCCTGTCGATGTACGGCAACTTAAAAATATCTTTCTAAGCTTTTATACTTTTATAGTTCTGTGCAATGTTTTTTTTCATGTTTATTTTTATTTTATTTATTTATTTTTTTTTCTTGAAATTACAACTGTTTAAAGCTGTAATTTCTTGTAATTATTATTGATTTTTTTTTAGCAATTGTTGTACGTAAAACCAAACAATATGTAAACACGTGTGCACGAATTATAAAAAATAAAAAACAAATCTCAGGTATTTATATCAGGTATGATTGAAAATTTTAATTAATTTTTCTAATTATAGATATGTTGATTACTAAATTAAACTATGCACGTTTTTTATAGGATATCAATAAGAAATGTTTGTTAAAAAAAATTTTTACTAGAACTGAGTACATGTCCTGAATATGTTTACAATACATTTCGATCATGTGAAATTTCTTATCGTAGCTTTGTATCTCATTTCACGTGTTCAAAAAAAAATAAATGTAAAACTCTATACTTTGTCTAAAAATATTTTTTATTCTCACAATTATAATCTGTCCACTAATATTATGCATTTAAGGTCTTATGGCGATTACTTAATAACAGATATATAATAGAAGCTTTGTGGATTGTGGTAATACTGTTCGTGTGTAATTATTGTCATTTAAATTGTTTCCCCATTAATGGCATCTACACCTACTACCCAACACACAGTACATGTGTACATGCATTTTTCAAAAACATCCAATAACAACCAATCGTAATTAAATTCTCATGATATTTATAGAAATATTTTTTTTTTTACTCTTTCTTTTAATATTTTTGTTTTATTAATTAATTAAAGATTTAACTAAATATCTGATAATCCTACATTACTTTAATAAAAAATTTAAAACGAAATTTAAAAAAAAAAACGAATTTTTATGAAAATCCATTCTTTAATACTTTGAAAGCTTTCTCTTAAATTTAATTTACTTTCATTTTTTATTTTTTATTTATTTTTTTTGTATTTTTATTTCTCGTAATTATTTTAATGAACTTAATGAAGTTAAATAGAGTTAAACATATCGTAAATTTTGGACAAAAAAAAATTACAGTAGGTAATTAAAGTATAAATTTCGTTACATGTGAATACATGTGCTTACATATAAACATCTTGTATAGAAATAATAAACGATTTTATTTAAATAGTTAGTTTGGTAAAATTGACTAAAGTTTAAATTGTCTTAAAACTTTACTACGGAAAAATAAAAGAAAAAAAAAAATACATTATAGCCCAATTGTGATGTACAATATCAATTCAATAGTCATCACAAATTTCAGGTGTATTGAGTATTGTGTAACGTCATCATAAATCTACAAACATGTGTTATATAGAAAATGAATTTTGAATACAAATCACATATTCTCTTCACTACTGTAGCTGGTGATAGGCTTAAAAATTTGAAATTTCTCTTAACCCTCGGATACATGATTATACACTTTTGTATACAATTTTCATGTGACAATTTTTTGTTTTATTCGTGCATCTTAGGGTTAAACAGATAAATGTGGTATTTAAATGTAAACAAAAGCTATGTCACATTAACAATATAAAATTTTCAAAAAATATGTATGCACCTAAGTTTAGATAGATACACGTCTAAGTGTAATTTTTCTTAATGTATATTACATATGTATGTACGTAAAATTGATTCAATCATTCAAAATTGAAATTAAAAACTTGAACTTAAACTTGTCATTTTCAAGATCATACAAGTTTTGAATAATAAATTTATAATATACAAAAATGTTGTACACTCTTATTAATATTACATTTTTAATAATTGATTTTAATAATCCATTTATGTAATATGCATAAATTGAAAAAAAATAATGAAAATATTTAAATACACATGTGTTATATTTTTATTGTACGAATGATTTATGTACAAGAATATATTTTAAATTATTCACATTATTTTGTAATTTAAAATTCAAATATGCATGATACAAAAATGTTGCAAACGTAAAATTGAATATTAAAATTAAATTTGTAAAATTTAATTTGTTACATAAAAGTACATGTACGAATGTATGCATGAAATTAGTGCGCAAAATCTTATATTGATTATGGCATAATCATCAATAGCATGATCGCTAAAGAAATGATGATCAATATGACCAAAACAATACCATCAAGGCCATAATCGCCAAAGAATAGATAATCATTATGAGCAAAACAAAACCATCAAGGGCATGATCGCTAAAGAAATGATCATCATTGATTAAAAAAAAACTTTTTTTTTTGTTTATTAGTTAATATTTACGAAAATAGCCAAAAATTTTCAAATTTTTCCATTTTCATGGATATTTACAGACTCTTTTAAATGGAATTTAATCAAAATACCATGTCAAATACTATGAAATATTTGAATTGTAAAAAGAAAACAAAAAATTGTTTATCAAATTAATTCACTGCCAAAAATCAATTAAAATGTGATAAATTCCCAACAAAATATTACATACATACATATATATACGTGTAAAATGTACAAAATTAAATGATCATGCGTATTATCGCATATATTTTAATTTAATCAAAGCGGTTTTTTGTAATGTACATACAAATAACCGAAAAAATGTAATTAACTTCCTGACCTTGAAAAAAAAAAAAAATTTTTTTTTTATGTACATTTCATTAATTTTTTATTTTTATTATTTATTTCCGAATTTTAATAAAAATATATAAAAGTATACATGAAAGCATGTAATAAAACCGTTCATTGTCACGTGCTGATCTTGTAAAGAAAAATATACATTTTAATAAACTTATCAAATTTCTTTATATTAAATAAACAAAACCAAAAAAAGCAAAACCGCATAATATTGGCGTGAACAAAATAACGAGTATGTGCATGTTACATATCGTGTACATACATAAAATGTTTTAAAAGATCGTTTGAAAAGATCAATTTTAAATTAAAAAGAAAAAACAATTTTTAAAAAAAAAAATTCTATTAAAAGATATAACTTGAATTGTCATATCATGGTCAAAGTTTAAAATTGAGATGTATTAATATAAGAAATTTTGAATTTTTTTTTTTACCGTTTTAAAAGATCACATCAAGATCATTAATCATTATCATTCAATAAGAAAACTTCAATTTTTTTTTAGATTTTTTTTTTTTTTTTTTTTGATGATCCATTACCTCAAGAAGATACTTGAATAAAAATTTTATATTATGATCAAGGTAGAACAGTTAAGAGTTAGAATAGAAAAAAAATAGTAGAGTAAAAAAATTTGAAATTTTTAAACCGTTACAAAATCATCAAGATCATGTGTATTATTCGGCAAAAATTTAAAAATAAAAATTTTTTATGCTGTCTTACCTTTAAGTTCTATTCTAATATCCATTTCACTTTAATTATCTTTAAGTTACACAAAAAAAAATTAATAAACAATATTTGTTCACAATTTTGATTATAAATCACTAAATCACTATAAAGATAAAAATTTTCAAAATACAATTCAAGTTAATCTTTAAAAAAAAAAAAAAAAACAAAAATTTATTTTTAGTTAAATGATAACAAAATTTAATTGTCGCACAATTTAATAGTTAACAATTTTTAATTGATTAAAAAATTATCAAGAAATTTAAGAAATTTAATTAAAAATGATTTAATTTAATTTAATTTAATTTAAAAAAAAAAAAAAACGATAATTTTAATTCATGTTATTAGATCGTTGTTCAAACTTAAACTACCTGTTGGATTATTTTTGAATTTCAAAAGATCAATGATAGGATTATACACCTTCTACACACATACCTGATGAATACATATCATATTCATCACCGATTGTTTACATATTTATCTAATTGATGTATATACATACATAAATATCTGAACATTTGTATATATACGCTAACACGTGCTAATACATGAGCATATATGAAATGGTCATACCGTATAAATACAATTATTATTATTTATTTTTTGTTTTTACTTTTTTATGTACGTTTATTTATATTTTACATATTGTCATTACGTTACAGTTTCTTTCTGAATAGCCGTTTCATTTATTTAAAAAAAAAAAATTTTTTTTATATATCAAATTCATCAACAACTTGTTTGAAACAAAATCCAGATTTATGCATCAACATTTTTTTTTTTTTATTTCTTCAATTTTCCTTATATTATTGTTATTGTTAACTAAATTCAATTTATTGTGATTTACAGTAAAAGCCTAAAAAATCAAAACCTAGACATGTACAAGCACATGTATAAAATTATGATCAGAATAACAAAAAAAAAAATGATTACAATTTAAAACAAAAATTATTCACAACAATTCAATTAAAGTAAAATAAATATAAAAAAAAAAATATATATTTAATATCTCATGATAACTTAATTATCAACATTTATAATAATTTAAAAAAAAAAAATTATTATTATTGCATGAGAATTTAAATGAGCAATTCTATATGACAAAATTGGCTACATGAGGTGTATAAGCGGCCATGTATGTATGTAACGTACACTTATATTCAAATAAATCCATGTAAGTAGCTTTAATAGCTTGATTAATTTTATAATGAATAAGCTTTTTTTTTTTTCTTGAATATAAACTAAAAATAAAATGATATTTATTATTAATTTTGTAGAAGAGTTAATAAATCAGTGTTACAAAAAAAAAAAAAAAAAAGCAATTTTTTTTTTGCCCCACGTAATAATAATCATAAAAAAAAAAGCGATTGTGTATATAGATCACAATGATAACACATAAAAATTCATTGATTCACTTTTATTGCGTAAAGCTGATTAAATTGTAGTATTTTATTATATTATTGTCTGTTTCACTATGTGTATCTCTATACAAAATAACAACATTTGTATGTACATACATTGGTATATCTCTATACCAACTTATATGCATGAGATATTTTTTTTATGTATGAGGTCTATCTGTTTTTTGTATAAACTAATGAAACGTGTGCAAAGTAATCTGATTCTTTTTAATTATTTATTCCAATTTATTGTTATGTATTATTTTTTTCTTTTTTTTTTTTTTTTTTTTTTGTATAAGAAGAAAATATCTATCTGATATACATTTTCACTGATTTTGTTTTTTTTGTTTTATCTTGAATGCATACTTAAGAAATTAATTTTTTTTTTTTTAAAGTTCACACGTAACGAGTTAAATACAGTTTGTGTTTTATTTTATACTTTGTTAAAAAAAAAAAAATTTTTTTTTAATGATACTTTCTTTTGTATACAGGTACATATGTACTATACCTGTATTAAGGCTAAAATGAAGAATGGGCATGAGTATATATAGGGAATTTATTTGTTTACTTATTTTTTTATTAATTTAATGAAATTAATTAAATCAAATTCATTATAGTATGTCTCTAATTAATTTTTATTTGAATTTTTTTTTTATTTTTACCTATCGCAAGAAACATATGAGTGAAATTTTTTTTGTACAGATATTTACGTACAAAAAAAAAAAAATGTTTTGTTTATGCTGTAAACAAATTTGGACTATCGAATACCGATCACAAAATACAAATTATCGGTTATAAAATCATCTGATAAAAAAATTTTTGGTTAATAAAAAATCATTGGTTAATAAAAAAAATCAGGCTTTAACATAGCCTGATTTCAATTTTTTTTTAATCAATGATTTTTGGTTGCCATTTCAACATTCGGCAGTTTATATGTCTTGTGATCGGTACTTGTATTGTGTTTCCACTTTTATCAGTACAATAATAAATGTAAACAAAGTTCAATTACAAAAATATGAATAATTTGTGTAGTCAAATTTATATTTAACATACATATATCTACATATGTCATTGTATGTACATAATATACTCGTATGTATGCATGGATGTGTGTAAAAATAAAATGATATAACATTTATTATGTGATTTTGCATGTTAAACAGTAAAATTAGAAATTACTTAAAGAGTAAACACATCTATGACGTTACATGTATGTACATCATTTATACCCAGTATTATTTTAAGAAAAACAAAAATATTTGTGAATTTCAAAACGTCTAAATTCTGATTTAACGTAAAATTTAAAAGTCCAAAATACAAACACTCAAAACTGTGACTTCATTAAAAAGTTCAAAGCATAATGTGAATGAATCTAAAAACGAATTATTTAAGCAAATGATGCGATATGAATTTTTCTAATGCAATGCATGAATGACATTGCAATAATTTTCGTTTCAAAATCGCAATTTTATCGTATCATAAAAAATTTTTTACATTTTTGAAACTCACTTTTAATACTTCTTCAATAGATAATGTAAAGATTTATTGACTAAAAGAAGTAATTACAAATAAAATAAATTAATTAATTTAAAAATAATTTAAAATCATATCACGTAGAAGAAATAAGTAAATAAAATAATTTTCATTGATATGCCATGTGTATGACCTAACACAACAACGTTTGCAAAATTATTTATTTTTAGTAAGTACAAGAGCACCAAAATAATTTTTTTTAAATTTTTATTTAAAAAAAAAAAATTTTTTTGTAATTAAATAAATTTGGAACACCCTGTAAAAGAAAGAAAAAAAAAAAGCTCTACATCGTTAGTACTAATTTTTAAAGTGATGTAAAGAAATTTTTAATGTTTAACCGTCAGAATTGAATAAATTTTCTCAGAGATACTCAAAATGATACAAAATGATTTAGATACAGTTATTAATTTATTACATTTTGTTTAACAATTACGGAAAAAATTAAAATAAAAATGATTTAAAGTCATGCAAAACACATATTTTGTTTTACAAAAAAAAAAAAAAAAAAATATTCTCACGTTAATAATTGGTAATTCAACAAACAGAGGTGAGAAATGTAAAATCAATAAAAATGAAAACAAAAATTTAAATCATTCAAATGATGTAATTTATCTCATTACATCGATTTTATAATTGAAAAAAAACAGAAATTTTTTTTTCTATGCTTCAATGTAACTGATTTCGTTTGAAATTGCCATTATAAAATTAAAAAATATTTCCTCTTTTTATTACATTTTTTCATTTCCAAGGGAAATTTATTATACAAAAAAAGTGTATAATTGCAATTACCTGAATACCTGAGAAGGTATTTAATATATTTTCATACATAAAATGTGATGCACACGTATACCCACGTACACATAAGGATAAAATCGAATTGGTCAATATATTAAATGTAATAGTTGTTCAAAAAAGGAAACTTTTGTTTTTTCATAAGGATTATTAATTTTCTTTTTATGCAATTTCCATTACTACTCGAGTGCAAAGACGACATTTGAAATTAAATAGAACTATGAGATCGATCTCTGTATGTTGCATACAATGCAATGATAATTGATATAATGGTTCTCAAATTTTCTTTGTTTTTTTTTTCCTTTTTTTTCAGTTTTTGTCTTTTATTCTGTATTTGAAAGAAAAAAAAATTTATTAATATAAATTTTACAAAATCGTTTTATGTTTGTAATCCTTTTCAAAAGTTATATAATTCCTTTTAAATTTTTCAATTTTATATTTAAAAAGAATTTATCGTCTTTTTTTATTGCACACAAATAACAAGAAGATAAAAGTTTTTCATTTTTTTTTTTTGGAAAAATATCCTTTGATCTCTTTTTTTCATATTTTAAATTGTAAAGGATAATAGCCATTATATTTAAAAAAAAAAAAATTGAAGGGATATTTATGTATGTATCAGAATGTAATTTGTAGATTTAATAAGCTTTGATTTATTTTTTATGTTATTTCAAAGGATCTGTGGTTATTAAATATTTTCATATATTTTTTCAAGCTTTTAAATCGAAAATTACTTATTTTTATCATTTTGTGTTACTTTTTTTTTTTATTGAGAAATAATTTATTTATTAAAAAATTGGAATGTTGGAATGAAAATAATTGAAAAATTTAGAAAAATTAAATAATTTTCATTTTCATTTTGAATTTCATTTTCACGCTTCCATTATGCCGTATGGATAGCTAATATGATCGAGGGTTCTGAAACACGTCAGGATTAGTCATTGGAAAAATACAACGCAAGACGGAAAAGTATGAAAACAGATCTTGAATCAAACCAAGGCCCAACCAGGGCTATAGAGCTAAGGGTGATGATGATATGCATTGAAAAAAAATTTATCAAATAGTACAATAAATAATTTAATCCTACATAGATTTACGTGTGTTAGTACGTTTTCTGCTTTAAAAAAAATTTAAAGAATTAAAAAAACAAAATACCCGAATTATTTGTGATTAAATTTTTCCATTCATTTTTTATGATTTTATTACTCATTTATTCATTTAAATTTTATTTTTTTTTTTTTTTTTTTTGTTTAAATGATAATAATTATAAAAACTATACTCTATATGAAAATAATCAAAATAACTACCATACATATACGAAATAAAACTAAAAAATTCTCGTATAATACATCATAATGCAAACACAGTGAGTTTGAAAATGTTAAAAAATTTGTTGCGATGCTATAGTACTACGATTTTGATACAAAAGTAATATAAAGTCACTGACGTATTGTATCAGAAAAATTCATGACACGTTATTTGCTCAAATGATGCATTTTAGACGCGTTTACAATACGTTTTGTAACTTAAAGCGATGTTGCCATTTTAAGCTATAAAGATTTGAGTTTTAAAATTTTGCATTGATCGATGAGTTTTGAAATTCATGAAACAATTTTAATTAAATCAAAAATATATTTTCCTCAAATACATAGAAAAATGGAATTAAAAACAAAAAAAAAAAATTTACATATACAAAATATCCATGATACAAATATAATTTGTACACACACACGTTCATACGTATCAGATAAATCTGTTGTCACAAAGTGGAAAGATAATAATTGTGTATAGAAAATAAAATAGTAGATATTGAAATCTATATTTCAACAAATGAAAATCCGTGAAAATTAATGCATATGTACATGGATGAAACATGATTGTAGTATGTTTGTACATGCTATTGACTATGCATTTGTTTTCTATGATGGTAAATAATCATAGTATAATTTTTTTTTTTTTTGTTTTTTTAGAAAAAATTGTCATCAAAATAAATACGTTTTGTTACGTTTATGCAAAATATCCGTATTGTCATAAATTTTTTTTTTTTTTTTTTGTTTTCAAATATGGTACAAACAGATGCATGCACTGATATGCATTCACACACATCTGAAATATCAAAAAAAAAAAAAAAATGAAATGAAATTATGATATATCGGCGTTTATGAATAGGAATACGTATTTGGTTTTAATTTCATTAGAAACGTATGCAAATCATTTTAATAATTAATTTAAATTTTTTTTTTTTTAATTAAAATTTTAACAAAATTGGATAAATATGAATTGATCACATTGGAAATTTTTTTTTTTCAATGTAGAAAATATTTTAAAAAGGAAAATTTTTAGGTATGAAGTCTTTTTAGTCGAATTAAATCATTATTCTTTCAAACTAAAAATTTTTTAGCCCATAATTTGTTTTTGTTTTGGTACTCGTTAGTATTATAATTCCCTGTAGCTGTACATTGTGTTAAAGAATAGAAAAAAATTTTTTTTTGCATTGGACTTTACCTTCAACAGCTCTCGGAGATAATCCATGAATATAGTAAACAGTGGCTGAACCCTTTCTAGTTAGATTGGATGCAATTGTTGGTGCTGTCGTTGCTGTTGAATTTTTAGTGCTTGTAGTTCCATAATTACTTTTGCATTCCCTGTAAAATAAAATAATAACAAATTTAAAATTAATAAGGTATCATTTGGGATTTATTTGTATTCATCATCATTATCAATGTAAGCCAGAGCCTAATTACTATGATGATTTTCCAAGACAAATCTATCATATGAGGACTGCAAACCATTGAATTTTTTAGAGTAGAGAAAAAATTCAATTTTTGTATAGTAGGGATAGGACTGAGATTGATAATTTTTTTGAGTTACTTGGCAGCTATTAAACTGGGTCAATATTAATGAATACTTGAACCCTCAAACAGAAACCCTCAGCCCTGATTTAAATTTTAGTCAAGTTATGGCCAGTAAGGTAGCAAAGCTGATCATTCAGATGAATGATGAAAAACACGATTTTTACTTCAGACATCGAATGTCAGACATAGAACCTGGGACCGATGGATTTAGAAACCATTTCTATTGAGCTACTGAACCCTCACTCATTCAAAAGAAAAGCTTTGAAAAAAAATTATTTTCCTTTGAAATTTAATAAATTTCGCAAAAAAAAAAAAAAACCGAAATTATATAAAAATATTGACATTACTCTTTGTAGATTATTTTCCTTTTCATGACAACATTATTTATACAAAGAAAAGAAAAATAATAATATGGTGTATAACATTCGTATTAATGATGATGATGACAAAACGATGTTAAAACGTGACAACTATGTATTATAAAATTGACTTCAAAATGATGTAACATACAATAATGTATGTACGAATGTAAAATGAAAATATCATCCTAATTGCTTCAGCAATTGCTTCGACATAATCAGAATTACAAGAAGAAAAAAAAAATGGAAAGAAAAAGGAAAATCAGACAGAAAGCAAAGAAAAGTAGAATTCCATTAAAATGAATTTCTAAAGGTAAAAGTGATATTTCAAAAGCGAAATTACTTGAAGAAAAAAAAAATTGAAAAACAGAAGAAAAGAATTTAGAAAAGTAAAAAAAGAAAAAAAAATCATGAAATGAAAAGACAAATTGTGGATGCATTAAATCCTCTTTTTTTCTACATTTTTTTTTGTTCCTTTTTAAATACAGTCAGGAGCAGTTTTCTTAATTTTTTTTTTTTTTTTTTTTTGTTCGTCCTTTCTTACATTAACTTGCTATGGAGAAAATGATGAAAAGTGATTTAACATCAGGATAAAAAAGAAAATTGAAAAAGAATAAAATAAAAAATAAAGAAATTGTTACAGACAAAATAATGTAATATAATTCAAAACCATTTCTAAGAAATTTCTTTTAATTTTACATTTTACCCAGGTAATTTACTTTAAATAATTTTATGTTGTTCAACTTCAACAAGTTCCATTTAAATATTAAAGGTAATTTGTTTTTTTTTTTCTTCTTCATCGTCTCTTTCATACAAATTAATCAAAATGAAAATTATTCGAAAAAAAAAAAATTTTTTTTTTGTCGGAAAATGATGAAAATTTTTTTTAAATAATAATAAAAATTTGAACAATTTTAATACTTATAAATATAATGTAACAATGAATTTCCTTTTGGACAAAAATCAGAAATAAAAAAATGAAAATGGAAAAATCCGAAGAGATTCCCTATATACCGTGCTTATTCACAATTAATTTTCAACATTTAAACATCTGTGCCAATAATTTCAAATCGACAGTAAAAGTTCATTTCTTGTTTTTTCTTTTTCTCTGTTTTTTTTTTTTATTTATTCAAGTTTCATATATACGTATGTATAGGTATATTCGCTATTATATTGTTCCTTTTATTTTTTTTTCTTTATTTTTTTTTTGTTAATTTTCCGTTATGATTTATATTTTATTCTTTTTTTGTAAATTTTTATTGTAGCTAATCTCAAAATTTATATGACATTCAACGATTATATACATTTGCCTCAATTGCTTTTTTACTAAATGTAAACAGGGTGTCTCAGGATAAATGTCAGTCATACACACAGTTTGAAAATTCAAATTTTTTTCAAGTGAAAAATCGTTTTAGGTTTTATAATTCTTCTTACCCCTCTCCCTATAAGAAAAACCCGTATTATTTCTCCTTTCTAAACCAAAAAACCAAACTATTCCTTTTAAAATGAATATCTCAAGATGATATCCTTCAATTTTTAAAAAAATTTTGAGAATGTCAGGATACTTTGACCTTTCTTTATAATTGGTAAAAATTTTCCAATTCATCATATTTCGAGAATGGAAAATTTTTTAACGGGATAAAGGGTGTGTAAATACAGTCTGGACTTCCAGAAAAACAGTACGATTTTCGTTTATCCTGAGACACCATTTATATACGTATATTGACATTAAAATACGTACGTAATGTAGTATGTATACAGCAAACGCATCCGTATAGAATCTATATAAAAATGAATTTTACACTTTTTTTTTAACCCCAAGGAAAATAAACAAATATTTCGAATTTAATACTCATCCCTTGTATTATTATTGTATTGTATTGTATGTACAATATGGCATATACGGAAAATTCTTTAAATCCTTCCATCGTTTTCTTTTGTTTTCTTTTGTTTTGTGTTTTCTTTTTTTTTTTTTTTTGCTCTGTATTTTTGATTTCAATGATCCTTGAGATTTTACTTAAAAGCGAACATACATAAATATTCTATCTAAAACATATCCTTATTATTGTATTGAATATATACACGTTATCCGTCTGAAAAGCGGAAAAAAGAAGAAGAAAATCCCAACAACGAAAAAATTGATAGTAAAATATGTACATATCAGAAAGTAAACACAATATAGAGCCACAAATGAGGATATTCAAACAATTTTCATATTTCCCTAAAAGGTTCTTCCCCCATATTTACAATGTATAATTTAACTAACATCCCATGAAATACTTTTTATAAGTACAATACATACAATAATATAATATAAACGCTATAAGCATTCAATAATAATACGGTAAGCTGATTGCTGTCTGATTAAGCCTTTTCTTTATTTGTATTTATTTTTAGTTATCTTTTTATTTTAACGTTTTTTTTTTTTTTTTTTTTTTTTTAAGGACTTAAAGCTTTAATTTAAGAAGAAAACTATTATCAATATCAATGTACATACAAATCCATTAAGAAGTTAAAATCTCAAAGGTATAAAACGAAAAATAAAAAAAAATAAAAATGTAGAAAAAGATTTTAACTTCGAAAACTGATAGCAGATATAATTACACACTGTACAGTGTGTGTATATGTATTATTCAATTACCTGATGCTTTCTGAACTTTAGAAATTATCGTTGAGTTTCAAAACGGCAAAAGATTTTTTGTAATGCGATAATAATACATTGATCGTAACATTGATTTGCTTAAACAATCCGTTTTAAATGTGTTCATAATGCATTTTAAAATTTTAGACGATGTTGCCAATTTGACTGTTTACGTTTTGAAATTTCAAATTTCGCATTGAGATTGTATTTAGACATTTTGAAAATCACTTGAACTTTTATTTTACTCAAATAAATTTAAATTTTCATGTTTTAAAAAATACGTAAATGTAAAATTTCCATCAAACATATCCTTTAATTTTTACTTTAAATTTCCTTAAAAAAAAAAAATTCTCTTTTTCTTTTAAATCATTATTTTTCTAAATTCAGACCACATACATATTTTTAAATTTAACATAACAATTACCTGTGTGTCTTTGAATTCATTGTTTCTAATTTAAAAGATTGTCTTCGAGAATGTAGCTTTTATTAAAATGCCAGAAGCTTATTATAGTTACCATTCTACATGTGTATGTAAAACCGTATAATTATATAATATGTCTGTACATCGGTATACCAGAGTATAATTGACTTGCTGTATATGTTACATAAACGAACCATTTACTATATGTTTAAGAAAATTTTTTTTAGTTGTTATATTTCTCTGTAATGACGATAAGTATAAAAATGAAAAGAAAACATATGTTTGGTACGTATGTTTTATTTTTTTGTTAAATTTTATCGTGATTGAAATTATAACCATACAAAAATCATCAGTTATACACGTACATATGTGAATGTATTCATGTATTTTAGTTCAAATATAATAAAATATATCATGAGTTTCAAAACATCTAAATACCATCTCAATGTAAAGTTTCAAGTTCCAAAATGCTAATATTAAAATTGGCAACATCATACAAAGTTTCAAAACGTATTTTAAACGCATGTAAAACGCATTATTTTCAAGAAAATTACAAAGTTTTCTGATTCAATGAATCCTTGACATTGTGTAAATGTTGTATCAAAATTATGTTATAACCGAATTATAAAAAAATTTTTTTGATGTTTTGAAACTCGCCCACAGCTCCTACATTGTACATCTGTGCGTACTTATATAGTACATACGACAGTTTTTTTTTTTTTTTTTTATGAGTCCAATAATGATTTTGATATTTTCAAATGAAAAATTTTTTCCCGAAAATCTATGGCATAGGAAAAGTTTTTTTATTTTTTTTTTTTTTTTTAAGAAAAAACACATACATTTGTATGATTACTACATTGGTGAAAAAGGATATTAAAAAATTTATACATCTGTGTGATATGTGTAGATACATGTATTGTCGTATCCTTAGCAAATTGTACAAATAAAATAATTGTTCGCATGACATACATCCATACTATAGCATGTTATGTGGTACAAAAATCAGAAGCAATTGTGTAACAAATCTGATTCTCAAGTAACAATTTTATGCCCTTTAGCTATATTTTCTTCATTTTTTTCTTCATTTTTTTTTTTTTTTTGTTCAGTATTGTCTCCATAGATCCTTGAATAAAGCGCTTATAATGTATGTGTATACCCTCATTCACATGAATGTTGTATGTATGTATAAATTATAACGAACGTACATATAAGTTGTAGCAATGTCTCAAAGAATTATAGATTGTCAACTTGAAAATTACCAACAATTCAGTGTTAATAAATTGCTTCTCATGACTTCAAGGATATTTTCATTTATATTTTCTCTCTATTTCATTTTTACTAATTGTCCTAGGTTTGCCATTTTCATTGATTCAATTTTTTTTCTTTTTAAATTTATTTTTTTTATTTTATTTTTAATTTTTAATTTTTTATTTTTTTATTTTTTTGCTTTTTGGTCTAATTTTCTTCTTTTAAATTTTCAGATAATGAATGTTTTTTCAGTAATTAAAGCAAAGTTAAAGAAATAAATTAAAAGTCAAGTTTCATAGTACTACATATGTATATAAAAATGTGCTCTCTGTACAAATGTTACATGAATAGTTGTTACTTTTATAATTTTTTTTTATTTTTTTTATTTGGTAAGTTAAAAAACAAAATGAAAAAAAGAAAAATTGTTTAAAACTTGTAAATTAGGTCAATTAGTTCAAAAAATAAACAAGATAGCAAACCATAAAAACGTTCTAATTTGTAAAGCGATATTAAACATTTAGAAAATGTATTTTATATGTATTTTTATATAGACCATTTTTGTATGAAAATTTATATGTATGTATAAGCGTTTGTATTTACTTTAATTTTATATCATGAAAATTTATTTCAATTATTTGAACTATAATCTGAACAGCATTGACAGTTTGCAAAATTATTATTGTATGTATGTACATGTGTGCACTGTGTACATATATACAGATATCTATTTTATTTTTTGAAATATATAAAAGCAACACTACGTTTTTTTTTTTTTAAATTAATATTTGACCTTTTTACAGTTTGTTATGTAATATTTTGAAAAACTTCATGTTCACAACAAATTTTAGTTTAATCATTAAATTGTTATTTACAATACATATACATACATATAAACAAATTATGAACTTTTATGTCCTTTTTTTAAAAGGCAAAGATAGAAATCTACGTAAATAATAATCCAGTGAATTTTAAAACGTTTAAATATCGTCTAAATGCAAAATTCTAAAAGTTCCAATATGCTATATCATTAAAAATGGCAACATCGTCTAATTTTTTTTAAAACGTATTGTAAACCTATTTAAAATGCATTATTCAAGAAAATGACGTATCATGAATTTTTTTTTTTTTTAATGCAATGCATCAGTGATATTGCAATAATTTTTGTATTAAAATCGCAAATTTTGCTGTATCACAACAAATTTTTTGGTATTTCAAATATCACCCCCATACTTATGAATGTTGTACTATGTAATATAATCATTTCTCATGTAAACGGTAACTGATTATATTATTAGACAATGACTGATAAAATGTTAAGGTCAACAAAAAAAAAAAAAAAATTTTTTTTTCACATTTTATAAAGTCAAAAAATTATATCATTAAAAATTATATAATTTCTATGAATGATGATAAAAATTACGATTTAGTGAATTTAAGGTCAAATTTTGTATATATAGTTATTTTTAAAAAATAATAATTATGCTATATAATTCTCGTAATTGAATGACGGTACATCACAATTAAATTATGTTGTCAACAAAAATTAAAATTAAATTAACTAAATAATGAATTAAAATAAAAGTCATGTTGTATTACAAAGAATAAAAATTTTTGCATTGTTGCCATATTGTCATTTATGTTGTTATCTTTTGATTTTTTTTATTTTCATTCAAAAAATACAGAGAACTGGTAATCCAAAAAAAAATTACAGTGAAAGATGAATTTATTCAAATTGAATATGAAAAAAGTGTGAAAATGTATTCATTTTAAATACACACAAATACTTGTACGCTTAAAAAAATCAACATTAATTTAGCATTTATGAAAAATAATTTTCAATTTTCATGTAAATATGGTATGAGTTCACAAAAAAAAAAAAAAATTATTTTTTTTCTTGAATGATTCGAAGCAAAAAAAAAAAAAAAATACGTAAACTTTCAAGTGGAAAAGGTATTCATCCATGAAAAAATCTTTGTATCGTATTTCCTTTAATAAAAATAAATAAATAAATTACAGAACTCATCTTATTACATAAAAATGATAAATTTTTTAATGGCAATAGAAAAAATGATGGGCAAAAAAAAAAATTGTAAAAATTACTTGAAGCGAATATTTCAATGAATGTGTTCAAAAATCTATAAAAATCAACTTTATAGAAGAGAGATTTTATTGTATCATTGAATATAAGCAAATCAGTGCTCAGTACAATTATTACAAATTTTTTTTTTTTTTTCGTAGTAACGTAAAGTAACGATGGATAGACTACAAGGGCTGTTGGATTCATGGTGTTTTAATTTAAGATATGCCAAGGTACAGCATGTAATGATCGCTAATTCTCTTAATCTACATAAAACAGTAACGGCTTTAAAAATTCAAATTCATTTGAAATTTTAAACAGTACAAAAAGAAAATTAATTAAATAAATTTCCCATCTTATATAGGGATCACAAGCCACTATTCGGGATTTCCAGCCATTACACTATTTTTTTTTTTAAACTCAGAGATATCTAAAGCCCTACGTCCGTGTTTTTAACAGAAACAGTTCACTTACACGAAAATTGGTTTCTTTTCCTTTTCCATGTCTACCATTTACTTTTTTTTTTATTTTATTTTTTTTTTTTTTTTAACACAGGACTTTACGTTAGAAATAAAAAAAAAATTTCAAATATCACAGACCGATTTTAAATTTAAATTTTAACTGACGAAATGAATAATATGTACGTCTATTATTTGTGTCAATATACAAAAATCTATAGTCCATTAATTAATAAATAAAAACTCACATTAAAAATTCAAAAATAAATCAACACTTTAAAACAATTTCAAAACACAAATTTAATAATTAAAAAAAAAAAAACACACAAAAAAAAAATCAAATTTTATTATATTAAAAATAATTTTCACTTTTACTTGACGTAAACTACTAAAATACAATAAACTTAGTAATCAAGATGCAACGCTTTATAAAAAAAAAAAAAATTTTGTTTTTTCAAGTCAGAAGGTATTAACAGTGATATTTGAAAAAATGAAAAAAGAAATGGAATTTTCGTACATTCTTTTTTTATATTAATTAAATTGTAAGCGGGTTTTAATCACGTACTGTTTAAATGTGTTATCAATACAAATCCACACGCATATAATGTAAGGCACACACACACATATGTATATCAAAGAAAATAAATACATGTACAATCGTTTGTGTATGTGTGTATGTTCAAATAAAATTCAAACAAAAAATTATATATTTTCTTGTTAAGTTTTATACTCTGTACGGTAAGTATGTGCAGTATGAAGCCTTATGCGAGAATATGTGGCTGATTCTCATAGTCAAGCACTTGTTTATCACCATGACAGTGGAAACGATGTATTGTGTGACAATCGTCACAGAAAGTGATGACGGTTGTCGTATCTCCTTCTCATAATTTCTAATCAAAATATTTCACGACCCAGTATGACAAAATCAAATGAATTTTTCAAATATATCAATACATACAATGATGTAAAATGGTACTATTCTTTACGTAGTCTCCATATGCCCTTGACTGTATGTAATTAATGTACAGACTATGTCTATGGTAATCTCATGTTTTTTTTAAATTTTTCTAATCTTCACACTTTGAATATATAATATAAAAATTTGAACTTTTTCTTATTTTTTTTTTTTTTTCTGTATACATTTTCACTCAGTACCAATAATAAAATATGTATCATACAAATGATGATGAAAAAAATTAAATAAATAAAAGATTATAAATTATAATACGATATAACAATAATAATAATAAGAAAAAAGATAAAACAAAAAAATACGAAAACAATTATTTTTAAAAGTAATTTTACATACCTACATTTATCATTCGCATGTATTAATGCCATGAACGCATGCTACTCATACATACATATGTAGGCAGATGGATATACGAATATTTATCCATTTGAAAGTACGTATGTATAAATGCTCTGTAATACATATATACATGCACCATATATACAATACAGACTGTGCATTAAAGTATGTGTATGTGTGTACGTATATTATCATAAAATAAACGGGATGCGACTTCTACAATAAAACATACTGATAACAATATACATTGGTTTGTTTACTTTAATATATTTTTTTGTTTTTTTTTTTTTAATTTTGTTATTTACTAGAAAACGACTCTGCACCACAGTGAATGAAAAATATTTTTAAAAAATAAAAAATAAATAAATAAATAACAAATAATTTAATCATAATAATTCATACATCATTAACCCTAGAATGCACGAATTAAAAAGAACAAAAAATATTCTAATTGTATGTAAATTATGTAAATTCGTGTAATTCTAGGGTTAAACATTTTATTTCAATACCAAATGGGTATGTATTATGCATGTATATATAAATTTAGAAAATTGTATACTCGTACATGTTAAGTACTCTTCAACTATACTATAAAGCAACATTTTCAATAGCCAAATTAACTGATTACAATTTTTTTTTTTTTTTTTTTGATAATTTTTTAAATGAGTCTCGTGATTCGACTATAAATACTATATTTGATATTAAATATTTCATGTATACATTAAATGTAATCATGATCTATTTTTATTTATAAAAATTGCATTAATCAATTTTGATAAGAATTACATTAAGAAAATTGATCAATTATATTGAAAAAAAAAAAAAATATGTTTATCAAATATATTAACTGACCACTGACCATTGAAATACCAAAAATATAACGCAACTTGCCAAAATCAAACAAATATTTTGAATATACGTTTTTTCTTTAAATTTAAGACTACTTCATACTCCATCTCATAATTAATAAGCTGTCTCAATAAATAAAACAAAAAAAAATTGTTCTCCGATGTTACCCTGATTTCGACTTTTTTTACCTACCAGTGTAATTAAATTATGAAAATACTTTAATTATTGAACTAATAACATTTAAATGTAACCATCAATTAAAGTTTAAATTTAAAAGGCTTATTATTTAATGTATGTAAACATTTAATGTAAATGGTATGCATAGCTGTCTCAGCAATAATATAATTAACCACAGAAACCATAATAGTTAATTTCCTCTTCTTCTTCTTTTTGTTTTTTTTATTTCTTCTATTTACCATAGAAAAACAATTTCATGTAATTATGTCCTTAAATAAAATAATAATAAAAATTTAAAACCAAAAAAAAAATAAAAAATAAAAAATAAAAACAGGATAAAAAGAAATAAAAAATGGAAAATCTGTGTAATTTTCAACATCATTGTACAATTAGCAATGCAATTGTTTATATACAATTTGTGAGATTTAATTGTATAAAAGTTAATTTTGTTAAGTGAACGAAAAAAAAACAAAAAAAAATTTTTTTTTATCATCAGAAATTTTCAATTACACAAGTATTGTTTCAGGAAAAACAAAAAAAAATGATTTTTTAAGGACATTTATTTTTCCTCTTTTTAGTTTATCATTTATCATTTTTATGGTAAACTTGACAATAAATCAATTTTTATTTGGTCATTTTTTTTTTTTTTGCCATGAATTTTCCTGATCGACCACAAGTGAATACAGATAATGGGTCTGGAGGAAAAAGAGGAGGTATGGATTAAAAAAAAAAAAAAATCAATTAAACAATTAATGGAATTTTTACAATATAAACAATTCGAGATCATTGCTCTTTTTAATGTTTGTCTCTTTTTTTTATTTATTCCTGGCCAGCAATTTCCCATCAGCGATTAATTAGAGTAGAGTAGAAAATTTGTATTCGCTTAATTTAATTAAAATTCATTGTAAATTTGAATTCATCTTTCGTTACGATTTTTACGTATTTTTAAATAAAATACAGAAAAATAAAAAATAAAAGTGTTCTCATTTTATCAGAAATAATACATCGCGTATGTCCTTGATAATATATTTTACAATGAAAAATATTTCAAGGTATTTTTCATTTTTTTGTCCTAAATTGAATATTAAATAGTACGATGAGTTCCAGAAATACCATCTTCATGCAAAATTTCAAGTTTTCAAAATGCAAATACTAAAAATGGCAACATAGTTCAATAAAATTTCAAAACGTATTGTAAACATATGTAAAAAACATTAATTAAACAAATGATGGATCATAGATTTTCTTGATGCAATGCATCAATGGCATTGCACAAGTTTTACCGCATTTGAAAAAAAAAAAATTTTTTTTTGACTTTTTGGAACTCATTGATAATTTAGAAAAAATTCACGATAATGAAAATCATCATCGATAAATTTTCTTTTCAGTTACGTGAACATAAAGGTAAATCAAAATATTTTCATTTAAAATTTTCATAGATACAATAAAATGTAAATTTTTTTTAGTCTTTCATTTTTGTAAGCTATGAATGTGAAAATATGCTTTGTGTTTATTAATACATACACACGTGTATATTCGTTAAAAAAAAAATAAAAATGAAATAATGAAAAAAGATTTTTCTAACTTTCAATACATTATGAATGAATGCATGTAATTTATTTGAATTGTAATATCGATGACATTATTTTATTTTTTCTCTTTTTCAATTTTCCTTTTATTTTTATTTCCAGTAACAAATAATAATACTAACATTATTTTGAATGAAATAACACGGAAGAAAAATGAAAATACACCCCTTCTGTTACCTCCCTCCTTTCACTCCAAAAAATAAAAAGAAAAGTGATCGAATGTAATTTTGCAATGTTACCTACATGTGCATGGGTATACTGTATTTACATTGATAAGTCTAAAAAAAATAAAAAAATTTTCCATATTTTCTTTTTATTTCCCTTTTTTTTATATTTTATAAAGAAAATGTACAATTTTTCTTTGTTTTTTATTTACTTCACAATTTTGTTTTTTGTTTTTTTTTTTTTTTTTTTTCAAATCAATTTTCTTTTTCACAGTCAATCTAATGCATCGTAAAGTACTCTGTAACTATACGTATATTATAATGTATCATACAACGTTTGTAGAAATGTATAAACAAATTTTGTGCATACATTTAAATATACACATATAGAATACATATGTATGTGTGTTCCAATTTTAATACATTACCAGAATAATTCAGAAAGAAAAAAATAAAAGAAAAATACATACAATTTTCTTTAACTTGTGCAAAGGAAAATAAAAAAAAAAATAAAAAAGAAAATGACTACCTAACAAAAGATACAATAAAATGTGACTGCTTTCGTTTTCTTATATAAAAATTTTTATTTTCATTTGTTGTAACTGACTTATTTTAACTTATTTTTTTTTTTTTTTTTTTACCTGACTCGTATGCATACGAGATACACATACACACATTTTTTTCTTATACAGGGTGTGTCCTAGAACAAAGGTCTCAAATTCTATTATCTCAAGATGGTATTTTCCGATTTTTCCGTGAAATTTTCAGAGATTAAAAATAATGATGACGGTCATCTGTTTTTAAAATTGATACAAAATTTTCCATAGAAATATTTTTCGAACTGATCCAAAAACCACTAATTTTTTTTGTATGAAATTTGAACATTGATAACTTTGGAATTTTTTATTCGATTTTAATGAGCAATAATTTGTTGGAAAAGCCAAAGTCTCATATTTAATTTGTTATAAATATGAATCAAATGCTTTGGTTGGTTTAAAAGATATTACCTAATATATAACCCAATGTACTTCAGGTGTTTGAAAATTTTAAATCCCCTATATGTATCTCAGAAGAGGTGAATTTTAGGGGACAAATCTAAAATGATTTTTTACTAGCAACACTCTGCTGAATTGTGATAAATAATCTCTTCTGATTCTTGTAATTATAAAGTTGAAGGAAAAAGGAAACGAAGAAGTCCAAGAAAAAGATACGTAGATGATTTCCAAGATGACCTGAGTAGACTGCAAATTCGAAATTTGAAGAAGGCACAAGATCAAGTAGGCTGGTGGAGAATCCTGAAGGAGGTCAAGGTTCGCGAAGATCTATAGCGCTATTAATGATGATAATATTCTGGAGCACCTTTTATATGTGTATGTGTGTAGGATTTATGTTATTGTTACAATTTGCAATTCATATGATATTCTTCTCAATTTTTTTTTTTTTTTTTTCAGATAGATGTGTATTATTCCCTTCTTATATCCGATTCAAATCGAATTTTATAAAGGAAGAATAAATAAATTTTTATTCACTTACATAAAACAAAACAGAAAATAAAAATGAAACAAAATAATAAAAACGAAATATAATATGAAGAAAAATATAAATATACGATAAAATTACGCAAACGTCCTTATTGCTTTTTATTTGAAAGAAAGAAAGAAAAAAAGAAAATAAAAATCATGTCTTTTTTGTTATTTGTTTTTTTTCTTCTTCATATTGTTACTTAAAGTTCCTTGAATGTAAGGACATACTTAGATCCACGTACATAAACACTCATTTATGTATGTTTGTTGTTGTTGTTGTTGTTTTGTTTTTTTTTCAATTTTCACCTTTACCCTATCTTATAAATTCTAACTATACTTTTGAAAAAAAATTTATGTACTTGTCGGTAGCGTTCAATATTGTAGTAAAATTTTCAATTTGATATTAAAGTTGACAGTTTCAGCCAATAGATTATGAAGTCAACAACAATAACAGAAAGGAAAATCCATATAAAAAGGAGTAAAAATCCTTTTAAGTTATTCAATTCTTGATATCTTCATATACTTGTATTATGCTGATCTAGTAATCAGTGGCGGCGCTATCACATAACGAAACCCCACAATACCCGAGACGAGAAGGTTCAAACTCAATAGGAACCCTGTTACTATGTAATTGAATTGCAAAAGAAAAAAAACAAATTATTATTTTTTTTTTTTCACTGGAATCCTAAAATTATATTTTGCATGGGAGCCGGAAATTTATTGTTCCGCCACTGTCTAGTAAATGTGTAGGTGAATAAATAAAATAAAAAACGAATACATACCCAAGTACATAATATACACTTGAACACTTTAGAAAAAATATCTAGGATCAAATTTTAGATTTTTTTTTTCATTTAGAAATTCCTAAAGGTATTCTTATCCTATTTTCCTGTTGTGTACGTTATTACGTACATATACAGGTATAAATAAATAACATTAACTTTTTATATTTCTATCTTTCGCTTATTGATAAAATTCAATAAAAATTCACAATATTACGAAAATAAAAAAAAAAATTGTAATAATGTAGGGAAGAATAATAAAAAAAAAACAACAGAAATAGAAAATAAAAATAAAAATTGTGTCATATTTTGGTGAATAACTTTGTCAACAAGGACATAATTTTTAAATGAGAAATTCTTTATTGTATATCACGTATGTATGTGTTATGTTTGCGTACGAACAGTAGAATATTTTTATTTTTATTTTTTTTTTTTTGTTTGGATTATCAAGAACAAAGCCCGTTTCATGGAAATTTGTTTTACTGCCCATTTCTACTTCAAGTGATCTTCACGCGATTTCACTGCATAGATGCGATGCAGTATGAAGTGTCGTATGGGATTTAATTGAATCGTACACATTTATCTGCATGCACATGTTCGCAAATTATCATGAATGTTGGCTATCTTCAAAAACGCATCACTGCCTATTTAATGCGATACTCAGCGTATTAAGATCTTAAGCTGAATATCGCATCAAATGATGCGTTTGATGCGTGATGCGTTTTTGAAGATAGGGGTTGCCGTGCAATAGATCTTGTAAATCATAATAACAAAGCAATGTGAAGTCAGTAATGTCCCCTTTTAGCGTAATAAATGACGCATATCATAGTCTAGCCCAGCTACATATGTCTTATCGCTAAATAGTGTTTATTCATAACATTATCCTTTATGGTGAAAGTTTAACGACTTCAAAGTTCAACGCTACTTTTACGATAACCCAGCGTTAACTCAATGCTAACTGAAACTAAATGTAAGGCAACACACGAACCTATTGCTTCAATTCCCTTGCTGTAGGTTATTGAACCTTACAAAAATTAGAAAAATTTTATATGTATATGTACATTACATGTACCCACAAATAATCACAGATAAAGTGAAAGTACATATAATGTAAACAAAAAAAAAATTTTTTTTGAAATAAAAAAAACTTACTTATCACTTTTTTCTCTTAATCCCCATGACGTAGACGGAAGTTCATTATTTGATATTTTAGTATTTGTCAAGGCCACGTTAAATATTAAAAAAAAAAAAAAAATATATGAAAAATTTATACCTACGTTGAAAGTAATTTAAAAAAAAAAATAAAATATGATAAAAATACAGTATGATTTATTTATATAAAAAAATTTTTTATAACATTTTGAAAATTATGACATACAAAAAAAATTTTTATTTTTCATTAATTAATACGTTAACTAAGATAAAAAACAAAAAAAAGTAAAATACATTCTTATACAAACAAATTTGTATTTTTTTCTGCCGTGTGCATTTATGATAAGATAATTTTTTTGAATTAAACATACAATGATGCAATGCATGATGCAACATTAATATACATACATATTTAGGGCTATTCTGATCGTAGTTTGCAAATGTCCGTTAATTTAAAATTCTGATAATTTCATTATAAATTTTATGAATAGGTAAAAATTTCATATGAAAATTAGCAGAATATCATTTTAGCCAAATTTGCTAATTACAATCGGAATAACTCTGAATATTAATTAAAATAAAATTATTTTAGAAATATTTTTGTAATGATTCACCAACAATTTTTTCTAATTCTTGTACACCTAATTTACATGATAATTCAACACGTTGTATTTCATCTTCAAATAATTCAGCTATAAATGGTATTGTTTCTGGTAATAATGAACTAAAATTATCACCTAATTTTCTAGCTATTTCAATGCAACAATTAAATGATAATATTCTTATATCTGGATTATTATTACGTGTTTTTAATAATATTTGATAATTAAGTTGTTTCCATAATGCATCATTATTAATGGCAACAGCCATTTGTGATAATGTTGATAAAAGTAATTCTTGTAAACGATTAGGCTGCTGCTGTTGTTGTTGTTGTTGTTGTTGTTGTTGATTTTCTTGTTCTTGATTACTTAAATCTGATATAATTAAAGGATTTTCCAATTGATCAACGATTGGTTGCATTAACACATCAAAACGATGACTATTTATAAAACCTTTATTATCATATAAGAAAACATAATAAAGTGTACGTAATATATATTCAATTAAAATTGAATTTTTTGTATTTGAATCATTATAATATAATTCATTTGTTTTATTTAAATTACATTTATCTAATAAATTAGCTGATTGTTGAATAAAATCAGTTGCAAATAATACAAATAATGATTGTAATGATTCAGATATACGACTTGATAAGAAAAAATATGTTATAGATTTTTCTTTTAAATTAATATCCTTAAATGCCCAATCATAAATTTTATGATATAATGGACGAAATGAACTTTCTGATAATTTTAATGTTAATGCAACAAATGCTTGTATTATATATTCTTCAATATTATTAATATCAATTAAATTATTATATTTTGAACGAAATTCTAATATATTTAAAAATAATTCAGTTATTTCATTTAACATTAATTGTATATCTGTACCAGATGAATGTTCAAAACAATCTTTTATTAATTTCATTAAATATTCAATACCTAAATATTCATTATCATTTAATAATTTTATATAGATTTTATCAAAACATGGTATTAATACACGTAATGGTATTATAGTTGATATTTTTAACCATATTGATGTTAATTTCATTGTAATTACATTCGTTTTTGTTTCATTTTTATGATATTTTATACATTTTAACCAAATTTTAATTAATACAAATATAATATTAATAATATATGGTCCTAAAAATAATGGTAATATTTCAAATAATTTTTGTAAACCAGTTATAAGTGATATTAATATATTATCTGGTAATTGATTATTTAAATTATTACATTGTTCATTTAATAATTCAATTATAATTGGTATAAATTTTGGTAAATATGCAATTGAATATGCTCGTAAATTAGATGATAATTCAGTTATTGTTAATATAATTGATGCTAATAAAATTTTTGATATATTATGATGTTGTTTTAAAATTTTAATTAAATTAATAAGAATTTCTTTAAATTTATCTGAATATTTAATAGCTAATAATTTTGATAAAATTTTTAATGCTATTAAACTACTCTGTTGTATATAAATTAATTCATTTGATGTTATATTATCATATTGTTGTTGATTTTTATCTAAAATAATTGTTTCACATATATTTTGTAATGGTTCTAATAATTTTAATAAATTCTCATCATTACAATTATCAAAATAATTTAATTTATATTGTAATTTATTAATTAATATATCAATTACTTTCTTTCGTATTGATATTAATTTATGTTGCATTAATGCATAAATAACAATTAATAATGTATTTGGTGTTAATAATGATAATGCACTATCTAATATATCATAACAATGATATATAATTATTTTCCAATATTTTATTTGATTATTATTATCAAATTTAATTGTATCAAATGCATTATTAACATCTGGTATATAATTTAATATATTTGTTATAAATTTTTGATAATATTTTTTCATAATAATTAAATCATCATCATCATTAATTAATGCAATTTGATTAATAAATTCAGTTGATGTTAAAAATGTATTCATAAATTGTAATATAATATATTTATAATGACGTAATTGTTTTGCATTATAATTATTAATATTAAATAATGTACTATCAGTACAATCTATTTTTATATCATTATCATTTTCTATTTTATCTAATGGTAATTGTTTTAAATATATAAATAATTTTGTACATGTATCAATTGTAATTGTTGGTTCAAAATTTTTCATTATTTGTAATGCAATATCAATACGTTTTGGTAATTTATCATTATTTAATAATAATTTACGTTTTAATTGATTATTATGATATTGTGATAGATTTTTATCTTTTTTATCACCATGTCTTACATGTGATTCAAATAGAACACATAAAAACATCCATAAATATTTTGATGCATCAAGTGTACGAATTAATTTTATATAAAGTGGTATTCTACGATGTTCTGGTACATCCAAAATTATATCACCAAAAACCTTGAAATACAAAAAATAAAGTCAATAATTTGTTTTTTTTTTTTTTTTAAATACAATGCCTTACCTTTAGTACTGGTATCACTAATTCATCCTTGTATTCTTTAGAATCATTTGAATTTGCTTGTATTAATGTTGGTATAATTGATTCAATTATATTTGAAATAATTTGAAAACTGAATGCATCATCATGTCGTACAACTGATGATCCCATAAATGTAAATATGTTCATCATATTATGTAATACTTGTTGTGGCATTATTGATGCACAATTTGATAATAATAATAATGCATGATGATGGGTTTGTGAATTTTGTGTACCACGTATACATTGTACAATTAAATCAACTTTAAATGTATTTTGTGATAATTCACGTTCATTTAATGGTATATTAAGTAATTTCTGACATAATAACAATAAACATGATAATATTAATTGTTTTATATATTCTAAATGAAATTGTTCCTCATAATCAATACATCTTTTTAATATATCAAATAATATTGGTATTAAAATTTTATAATTATAAAATTTCTTTTTATTTTGTAAAAATTCTAATAATGTTATACCATTTTTCCATTCAATACTATTTAATATTTGTTGATCTGGTGCTAAATTTTTAATTTCAGTACGTTTATTTATCATTGATGATGATGATGATGTTGATGATGTTTTATTATTGTTACATACATTTTTCATTTTTTCTAATATTTCGATTATATGTTCACCATTTAATTGTATATGTTTTAAAAATTTTTTAACATTTAATAGCAATGTATTATCTTTATCATTAAATGTAACAGCATTTATAAGTAATTGTAAAAATTGTTTTTTATATTTTTCTGGCATTTCATTATATGTTTGTTCATCAAAATTTTCTATAATACATGATACAATTGATACATATTTACCATTTAAATTATCCCATATAAGTAATTTATGTAATATAAATGATTTTTCAATAAATTTCCAAGCATTTAAATCATCATTTAATAATTTAATTGTATTTTCATCAAAACGTAATGTTATTAAATTAAATATTTTACTTTCTGATATATTTAAAATACATTCATTATCATTATTTTCTTTATTATCATATGATTGTAAAATTTTTAAACCTAATGTTAAAATTTTTTTTAATATTTTTGTATTTATAATATGTTTTAATATATTAAGCAATTCTGCTTTTAAGTAAATTTCAATAGAATCATCATCTAAAATGTATAAAAATTCATTTAATACAGATGAAAAATATTCATTTTCTTCAGTATGTTTATTTTTTTTATTTAATGCAATTAATGATAATATTAATGGTAAATGTTCATCATGCATTTTAATTTCTTCTGTATGTTGTAATATTTTAATTATTATTAATTTATATTTATTATCTAATATATTATCAATTTCTAATAATTTTTCAAATATATTTAATATACATTCTCTAATTATTTGTATTTTACTTGATAAACCAATTAATAATTTTATAAAAATTATATTTGTTATTTTATAATTTTTATCATTATTATTTAACATAAAATTAAATAAACGTATTGAACGTATTTGTAATTCAATATTATTATTATAATTTGGTATATGATCAATTATAAAAAAATTTGATAAAAATTCAAATTTATCTTGTCGAGTATTAAAACATAATTCAAATATATCTTTTAATCCTTGTTCATATTCATGTTTACCATATTTATCAGTTTTTATAAATGCATTTGTTAATAAATATTCATAAATTTGTATAAAAATTTTATATGATTTTGAATTTATATTAATTTTAATTAAATCATTATAATTAATATATTTTATTATTGATTTAAATAAATTAATTAATATACTTAATGGTATTTTATTTTTACGTATTGCCATTAACCATTCATCATCATTTTGTATATGTAATAATTCAAATTTATTTTGAATTTGCATTATTAATTCAATTATTTTTAAATTACAATCAATATCTTTATTATTTATACATGATGATTCTAATAATATTAAAAAATATGATATATTAAATAATTTTGTAAATTTATCATTAGTAATATCATAAAATGATTCTAATAATTCATTAATATTTGGCATATCATTAGTTGAATTAGTTAATATATTTAATATATTTTTTGTTATTAATTTTGGTTTTTGTATATTATTAATATTCATAACAATATTACGTAATAATGTTAATTCTCTTGCAAAATCTGATTGAAATATAATTTTAGCATTTTGTAATTCATTATCTGTTATTATTATTATAAATGGTATAATAGCTAATAATATACGATTATAATTTGTACCATTATATATATTATATTGTGTTAAATGATTTAATGCTAATGGTATTATATCTGACCATTCTAATAATGTTTGACATTTACATAATATTTCAATTAATAATTCAACTAATTCATTATTATTAATTAATTTAATTAAATCATTTGATTTTAATTTTAATATTTCTTTAATTACATTTGGATTATCATCTAATAAACGATCTTTAATGCTATCTTTAAGTAAATTATCATTTAAAAATTTTAAATTATTAAAATTATTAACAAGATATTTAACACTTTCAATACGATTTCTTGAATTATAATGATATAAATTCTCATATATTGTTGTATTATTTTCAAAATATGATGATTTTAAACGAAAATTTAATACCATTTTTAATGCTTGTTTACGTGATTTTGAAATTTCCATATCATTATGCATTATTTGTTTAATTATATTATCAAATTCAGATGGATATTGTTTTTCTAATTGTTGTAAATATTGTGAATACCATAATTGTACATTAATTTCAGTCATTAATTCATCATCATTGTCTGAATCAATTTCAATGATTTCATTTTTTGATGATGTTGTTGTTCTCTGGTAATTGTCTAAGATTGTTCTGTAAATGAAAAAATTAATCACAATGAATTTTTTTTTTTTTTTTTTTAATTTTTTTAATATTTCAAAATAAAATTTACCTTATTACATTCTCAATATCATCAGAATTAAATCGTATTTCAGTTATTAATGCCTCAAGAAATTCTTTACATTTATTTGCATTCTCATTTCTATTTTGAATTATTCTCAAACATGTACTTACTAATGGGCAACATATTGGACCAATTGAAATCGATTCAGTTGATAATTTTGATAAAATTATTGGAATTTGTTTTTTATCAATTAATACAATTAAATTATCTTCATTGAAATCATTTAAATTTTCATTTTGATTTTGATATATTATAATTAATGCTAATATTATATCAGTTTGCATTGAATTAAATTCAATTTTACAAATTTTTTTAATTAAACCATCAAGAAATTTTCGTATTAATTTTATTTTACAACATAAATGTGTTGTTATCATTAAATTAGCAGCTACAAAATCTAATGTATTTGATCCTAAACCTTTAAGTATTGATGGTAATATAGTTAATATATGATATTCAGTTATTTCCTTTGTATATTCTAAACAACCAATTATTGTTGTATAATAAAAATTAATTTGTGCTTGTAATTGTTGTCCATTTGAATTTAATTCTTTAATAGAATTTTTAGTATATTCACAAATAAATTGTAAAAATTCTTTATCATTTGCAGCTCTATTAAATATTGCTATCTTTGATAATGGTATACCTGGTTTTTGTATTGGTTCTAACCATTTCCATTTATCATTTGGATCTTTTAAATTTAATAATTGTACACATTTAACAAATATTTTTGTTTCATGATATGGTAATATTAAACCAATTAAATCATCTTTATTAAATTCATGTATATGAAATCTTCGTATTAACCATTCAAGGCATAAATGTGCCGGTTGTAACATAAAATATGGTGATAAATGATAAAAAAATTTTTTTATATTTTTATCAATTGTTCTATTAACATCAGATGATTCAACAGAACGTTCTAATTTAATTGTAACTGGATTAAATAATGTTTGTTCAAATTGTGCAAATGACGATTTAATATTAATTAATTCCATTAAACCATTACGTCCTAAATCATAAATTGTCTTACGATCCTTATTGGCTGCATCTTTTGGATCAAATAAAATTGATGGTCGCTTTTTGCTATCAACTAAAATTGATGTTTGTGGAACAGTCAAACGACGTAATTGTTCTGCTAATGATGTTGACATTTTTCTCTTTATTTATTTATTTTTTTTTTTTTCAAATTAATTAAAGTTTTAATTGAAATTAATTTTAAATTTAAACTATTTGTTATAAAAATTTTTTGACCACGTTTATTAGGTTAGGTTAGGTTATTTCAGATTTTCGAATGCTTTACTAGTATAAAAACCACTTGCAATTTTTACAGTATTTTTTATTTATTA
Source organism: Anthrax anthrax (assembly GCA_963971155.1). NCBI lineage: Eukaryota > Metazoa > Arthropoda > Insecta > Diptera > Bombyliidae > Anthrax > Anthrax anthrax. The sequence continues at coordinate 2,874,512 of OZ020124.1, forward strand.
ATTTGTTTTTTAAATTAATTATCTTCTTGTAATTTCACAAATATTTTTTAAATGATCAATTAAAATTAAATGAAATAATTAATAAACATTGAATAATTAATTCAACCATTATTCCAAACACGAATGAATAGAAAAAATCGCGTTTAATAATAAAATAAAATAGAAATGTCACTTTTTCCCGAATTATTTCGGATGTGGTAAGCTTTGCCGTTCTACTACTTTTGTAGTAGATCTACTACATTTTTTCATATTTTTAGTAATCTACTACGCTACTACACATAAGTCATAATTTAAGGTCTACATGGGACTTTTCTGTCTGATGAGCGGAAAATGTTTTTCTCTTAAAAAAAGTCTTAATATTTTTAAATAAAAATGGCGGATTCTGAAGTTTTGTGTTAACCTTAAAATGAACATGAAAGGCATATTTGGGAGATTTATAGGAAATCTTTAGGTTTTTCAGAGCATTTAGTGAAAAATTCCAATAACATTTTTTTTTTTTTTTTTTTTTTTTTTTATAGAAATTTGGCAAAAAGACTGAAACACAGATTTTAATTTAAAACGACGAATTCAAAAAATTTAAATAGAGAATTTTCATTAAATTTAAAAAAAAAAAAAAAATTCATTCTTATATTAGCATTCTTGACACTATTCCGTACTCGTAAAGTCGTAACACTAAACGAATCCGTCCTCACAAGAAAAAATAAAGAAACCGATTAAGCTCAGCACATATGTATGTATGTAGGTAGATATGAGTATCTAAATTATAATTAATTCTGAAAAATTATCTAATTAATATCTATGGAAAAAAATTAAGAGAAAAACAAAAATGATAAAATCCTGCTGTTAACTTTGAAACAATCTCCAGATGACTTGAAATTAATGATCACAAAATTCTGTTGTATGAACTATAAACATTTTCTTTTCTATTTTATTAATTAATGTCGAAAATTTTTTAGTCACATAAATGATTTTTGTTTTATATGAAGACTTCCGCATGTATATGGGATTTACGTACAATACATATATACATGTGTTTTGCTGTGTAACATTTAGGCATGTGTGTGTGTATTTACACATGATAAAGTCAAACGTAAAATATGTAACTTTCGTACTACCTACATATTAAAATACCTCCGTATACATGAATATGTGCATGATGTATACTGTAATTCGTATGTATATGTTCATACAATTACTTTTAACTTTTCATATAACTAAAAAAAAATTTTTTTTTGAAATAATGAAAACTTTATAAAATAAATTAAAAGTTGATTTTCTTATCTTATCATGCAAAGAAAATCATCTCTTTTGAAATGTAAATGAAAATTGCTTAAAGCGCACTGCTTTCACTTTGACTTTTTTACTTTGTATTTTATATATGTAATACATGTACATACATATGTAATATGAAAATAAGAAAAAAAAAATAATAAAAGGATAAGATATTAACTGTACTTATAATATGTACAAAAAGGATTATAAGAACCCAAAAAAATGTAAATATGTTTATATGTATGTATACATATGTTATTCTCATCTCAGTGATTCATTCATCTAGAAAATTTTCTTTAACTAAAATTCCTTTTTAACTTTTATTAATATTTTACTTTTTTCTTTTTTTTTCTTATTCTTATATAAAATGTATAATCGTTATGATAAAATAAGGAAAACTGATCAATATGTATAGATCTGTGTATAGATAAAATTATTACTGATTTGATATAATAAAAATAAAGAGTTGATAAACGTATTGTATATGAGATAAATTGAACGTATATATTTACGCATTTTCTATATCTAATCTAATCCCAGGAAGAAAATTTATATTCAAAAGAAAAACTAAAGAAATTTCAAAGAAAAAATAAATTTTATTTATTTACTTTAAAAATCATAAATCAATAAATTATAATTTATTTTATTCTTTTTTTTTAAGATATAGTCATGTGTGTTGTTATGAAGTATACGAAAATTTTTCCTTGTTGCCATATGTTCATTTTTCGTTGATTGTTATTGTTTTCCTTTTTCAAGAAAACTGGCAATCAAAGACTAGAACTAAGAAAAGGGATTTATTCAAATTGAATGGAAAAAAATGACCAAAAATATTTCCTTCTAAAATATTTCTGATCGTGTGCTTGAAAAATAAGCTGTAGATTTATTTAAATTTTGGAAAAGTGTATTAAAAATATTGAGCACATAAAAGTGTGTATATGAGCAAATCCTTTTAAGTACATAACAACAATTATTTAATTAGAATATTATAATGCTGTATTTTTTTGTTTTTAGTGAAGGACAAATCATATGCACACCCAAAAAGCTCACATTAACACTTATTTTTATACAATAATATTCGTAAGTTTTGTTTTGTTATTCTTTTATACATACACATATGAAAATAAACTCATCTCCAGTGATTTGCATGTTTATCATTTACAAAAATCTATACACGGAATAAAATGTATAATATTGGATATAAGGTTGGGTTTCCGTATGTCCTGTTTAAAAAACAAAAAAAAAAAAAAAACAAAAAAACATTTTTCCATTTTACTTCATATCAATACACATATCAACGTAAAAGCGGCTAAATAACACATAAAAGAAAACGAAAACCAAAGGAATTATATCAGTTATAATACCTGCATGTGTGTTGTTCACATATTTTTTGTAACCCTTAATTTTCTTTATTTTTGTTTTAGTTTTATAATCGCGATTTGCTATTAACAATTCCCAAATGAAATTTAACTAATGGATATATTTTAGTAAAATTTATGTAATAAGAAATGCTTGTGGATTTTCATTTGAATTAAATAATTCTTGTGTATAAAATGTGATAATTACATCAATTAATTAATCTGTGTCGTGTCATATGGATATCATCGTGAAGACAAAATTTTTGTAAATGAAAGAAAAACGATTTGTTCCTGTTTTTTTTTTTTTTTTTTTTTGTTTTATAGGAAAATTCATGATGCGTTTTATAGATGCGTTCATGCAATACATTTTGAAACTTTAGACGATGTTGCCATTTTTAATTCTAGACTTTTAAAGTTTTGGCCTTTGAATCGAGGTGCTTGAAGTCTTGTGTCTTTGTTTAAAATTTAAATTTTTTTATCCTCTGAACACAATGCAAAAAAGGACCATTCGTATATAAGTTTTAAAAAAAGATTAAGATACCATATGGACAAAACAATAAACCCTAGAATGTATGCATTACATTATTAGTACATAATTTGCATTCAGAAGAATATTTTTTATTTTACTTTCGTAAATCCTAACGTGAAATGAACCCTTTGCAAATTATCACTCCCATATTGCCTAACGTATTTCAAAACAAAAAAATAATTAAGTAAAAAGATAAAAAAAAAAACATTAACTACACACGACGGAAGAAAAAAAAATATTCATTTAAATTTAAAAAAATCCTATTTTTCTTTTACTTGTATATCCTTTTCAAAATGTTACATTTTTTTTTAAATGCCTTTTTCTCTCTTCTCATAATGGTGATAATTTATTTTTCTTGAAAAAAAAATTTTTTTTTTACATACAGTAATTAATGCTTTTATTTCTTTTTTTAAAAACATTTTTCTTTCTTGCATATATCTCGAAATATGTCCACCGTTTGAAAAAGGTGACTTCTGTCATTCTTGAAATGAATTTAAAATTACTTTAGATGTTTAGGACAATGCACGGTACTTCATCATTTAGAAAAAAAAAATTTAAAAAAATATATATATATGTTAATGAGTCCATTTTTTAAAATGTTCAGAAATAGAGTGTAACTATATTACACAAGAATATTAATGAAAATAATTATAATATGTATAAAGTTAATTAAAATATTTTTATCCGTTGGAAATGAATAATTAGAAATGAAGTGATTAATTTTTCTTTTACTTAATTTTTTTCTTTGTAATTTGGTTTTAAAAAAAATTTCAATGGGGTTTAATATTTTATAGGAGTATGCGATGTTGTCAGTTTTACTAATTTTTCCAATCAATTTGTTCTATTCTAATAATTCTGAGTACGTACGCAAATGAATTCAATAAAATTGAATTTGAAATTTAAAAAAGCCGTTTATATTTCTTAAGATTTGAAAAAAAAAATTGAAATTTTAAAAAAGTTTTAAGAGCCATTTTAATGAAACAATATGCCATATATGAAAGATCCTTATGTGTGTAATGTGTTAGATATTTTTGTAGTGGTAACCTATGAACCCTATATGGTCTATGCGACGTCTTGCCATTCAACAGAGGCAGCCACCCTAATCTAGATATTTTTTTCAAAATCGAATATACTCATATCCTCCTATATGCTCCTATCAAAGAAGTGAATGGACCTGCAAAAACAAAAAAAAAAAAAAACTTTAATGTGTAATTTAAAAAATTTTGGGAAAATATTTTATAGCAAATTTTCCTTCTTTATATATACATTCAATTTTTGTTTCAAATTAAAATGAACATTTATTTATTTTTATTCTGTTATTGAAAATACATAAAAAGCCACAAAGTTTATGAACATTGGTTATTCTACAGAGAGTAATTTATTATTTTCAAGAAAAACGAAGAAGAGAAAAAGATAAAAAAAAAAAAACACGACCAACTCTTTTTCGATTAATAACGACATCAATTTATTTATTGTCAATAAATAAAGTACTATAAACATATCAGTTTAGCATGAGACCGTATACACATGCAGTATATATAAAACTTTATATTGGTTCATATACTCGTATGTGGCAATATAAAATATACATTCTCTCATGTAGATTGGTTTCTATATATGCAAGGATATGTGTGTATTAAAACATAAATTTACAATTTTATATCAAATGTTATTTCTTATGTATATAATATAAAATTTTTGCTATAAGAAATAAAATGCATGTAAGTAAAAGAATTCGCGTGACACATCACATAAAAACTTTCTTAAGATATATTTTATTATCAAATGTATATGTACATAGATAGGTAAAATCGTTTATCTGATCAGTTTTCTAAGGATGTATCAAATTTTTTTTTTTTTGCTTTTTTTTTGGCTAACGTACTTATTGAAAGTATTAGAAGAGAATTAATATTAAATACTATAACATAACATTGCCAATTAATATTGTATAGAATTTATTCTAGAATAAAAGTTATATGAAATGAACATAATTGTATAAATGCATGAATGAAATGAATTTTAAACAATAACAATTTCATTCTGACTATAGTTACTGTTTCTGTAGTATTGAATGTGACATAATTGTCTAAGACAATAATTTGAAGAAAAAACAATTTATTTTGATATTTAATTAATGTTACATATAGGCACAGTATCTGTATAACAATATTTTACACGGTTGTTTTCAATTTGAATTGTACATAAGGCTAGCACTACTACAGACGCAGATGAAGACGTTGCTTCAGCAAACATTGAATCAAAATCATTGAATTGATAAATTATTGAAGCAAACGGAAAAATTTAATATGATCCGAACGTTAACACTCTAAGCCCTGGCTCTGGTGTAAAAAAACGGACTTTGAATGAGAAAGGATAAACAGTCAATGTTTAAAATACAAAAAAAAAATTTACTTATTTTTAAAACACTGTTTTCTAAAAAAAATTCTTTAAATAAAAAAAAAAAAAAACAGACTACATACAGTGTTTACACACACGTATACATAAACCATATTTTTTATGTGACATGTGAGTTGTACGCATTCAACCTGAACTATCTGTTGCTGTACATTATTTACAATTTAATATATGTATACATAATGTATGTGTTAACAGAAGGGTTAATTTTAAGGGTTAGTATTTTACCACACCTTTATTTATTAAAACTTCTATATGCATATCCGTGATGAGCGTCAAATCACGTGTAATCTTTAGTTAACAATCAATTTCAACTACCTACCTATGTATGCCATAATAATAATAATAATTAAGAATTTACAAATATATTACGATACATGGTTTTAAACAACGATTACATGAACGTTAATATTTTAACTACAAAAAAAAAAATTATAAAAAATTATGATTTCGGCCACGTGTAATAAAGTATTTTACATTGATATTTACTAAGTCTAGTCATTATGTAAATGAGATGTGGTTCATTTAAAAAACAAAATAAATAAAAAAATGTATTTTTATCCAATTATAAAAATTAGGCAATTTTTTTTTTTTAAAAAAAAGCACTGCATAGCCAAGATCACATTTTGAACGGGCCGAATATTTTGCAATAATTAATTTAAATGTGAGACTACCGATAACTAAGCCAGAAAAATTTTTCCTAGGACCTATAGTACGTGGTATGGAAAACTATCAGGGTGTAGTATCTTTTACTTTTCACTGTTAGGCCTCCTACAGTAAATAGAAAGATGAATCCTTGTGGTATAAGATAAAGTTTCAAAAACTAAAATTTACATTTTTTTTTATTTATTTTTAATCCTTTTAAATTTTTTATTTTTATTTTTTAAATGTTTTATATATAAAATTCAGTGTACACTATATAATTAAAGGATTTTATTTTTAAAGAAAGAAAATAAAATGAAAATTATCTAAAGTCTATAATTTTTTTATTTTTCATCAAATAATGTAACAGTAGCAAAGTATAGATAGAGAAAAAATCATAATAAAATCATTTTGTGGCTATGAATTGGATAATTTTACCAAAATAATAGACTTTACTGTATAGGTTAAAAAAAAAAAGAAAAGAAAAACTCTCTATTATTTTATAAATTATATACTATAAGGATTAAATCCTTTTTTGTTAAAATAAAAGGGTAGATAAGTATTCGAGCATGACATAAATGATTGTGATATTAATAGTAGAGACATGCTATTATAGATAAAAAAAAAAGAAAAATTTGTTAAACGATGTTTTCTTTTTTCAAATAAGTTATATAAGTATGTATGGAACACGTATACATGTGTGTAAAAGATCGTATTGAATTTACATGATAAAAATACACACATATACACCATTACAAGACGAAAATTGTTATTCATCCCTGATAGAATTTTTTTTTTTTCCAACAATGGGGAACGTATTAAATTATGTAAAATAATAAAACATGTACAGAAAAGTTTATTCGTATATGTTCATGCTGTATATTCAGTATAATTTCGAATATGTGAGTTTATACCAACATTTTCTTCAAAAATATATACATATATGTATAATCAAATAAAAAACATTAAAGAACATTTAAACCTTATGAAATTTTGAATACTCTTGATATTAAGAATTTTTGATTGTTAAAACATTTAAATTTTACCATTAATCTGTTATATATTTTTTTTCTTTATTTCATATATTATGTACATGTGAATTCGAAATTATATACGTGTGTGATATAAAAAATGTATACGAGCGTATACATACAAATAAGAAACTGAAATTCATGTATTTAAAAGGTTATTCTTATAAATTCTTATGTTATTCTTAAAAATTTTTAAAAGTTTTCATTCTTTAAATTTTATTTTATTATTATTTTTATTATTATTGATATAAAGTACAATAATACAAAATATCCTTTTCTTTTTTGGTATATTTGTATTCACATCGTATATAGAATATTCATATAATACCATCAGAAAATTGTTTATCAGTAGAGAGTCTGTTCCATCTACGATGGAAACTTTTCCTTCCTAGTATGGTATCGCAATGGGCCTTTCTGGTCTAAGTGTGCTTACTGGAGATTTGGTGAGCGACCACCTCTACCTATACCTACCCTAAATTTTACATTGTTCGAAAATCGCAGAAGATCAGAATAATTCGGCATTTTTACACTTCACTGAACTAGAATTGATTCTTCTGATCTTGAAAATAGAAAAATATGCTCCTCATCTATTTTAATTAAAAATCTTCCACTAATACATGTTCAAATAACTTGAATAACATGATGATCTTGAAGATAATATATGCATACACTTAGGTATATCTTTTCTTCTGTACATGCAAACGAAATTTTCATCGTAGATGGTAAGCATTACATCTGCAGTATATTTTAATGTTCACAAATGTACATAATATACTGTGTTGCAAATTTCCATATAACAATTTCTCTGATGTTCTAAAAAAACAGTAGAAAATTGTGGTTTAACGATTATAGTCATATAGTCAAAACGATTATAGCTCATACATATATTTTAAGTATGTTCATATGAACGTATAGATACGTAGATACAAAGATATCTTTCTTTAGTAATAAATGAATAAATTTTCATTGCAAAAGTCCAAATAAAAGTGGTATAACGTTTTCTTTGGTTTATTTTTATAATTTTTTTTTTTTTTTTCATTTCCATGTTTTCAAAATTATAATTTCAAAAATATGTGTGTATATACATTGCATATATTTATATGTTCTACTATAATAATATTATTGTATCAGATTAATTCTCTTTTGGGTACATATTTAATTTGAACATGATACGGAATAAAATATATTTTTCCTTATACAAAACGATATAGAAAAGTATATAAATATTTTTTTTTATCGTTTTTCCTCTGGGTTTTATTTATTTTTTATTAAAGAAGAGAAAATACATGAAAATTTTTATTTGTCTGGAAAATTTTCTTAAATGATTAAAATTAAAATGATTTTTATTTTTTCAAATCCATGTTTTATTTACTACAGTAATGAAATTTTATTTTAAATAAAAATATAAGGAAGAGAAAAATTTTGTAATTTTTTTTTTTTTGTTTTTGAATTGATTTTTCCTATTTTTCCACTTTTTTTTATAAATATGGAAATTTTAAACATTTTATGAGATATTTATATTATCATTTATTAACATGATTTTAATTTTTTAGTGGTAACAAGTAGAATTGTTTGAATTTTCAAAATTGAAATGAAAATTCCTCTACCATCATACTATCTTTATACTTCGTCTACAAATGTCTTTCAGTACAGTTCTTTTGGAAACTGTATATATTGAAAGTAGTAGTGAAGTTTACATTTTTGTACGTTGTCATCATTAAAAATGGATAGTATTTATATAGCGTATTGTTATGACTAATTTTCAAATGTTGGTATCAAAATATACTTTGTTATTATTTCGTAATCATAATTTTATCATGCTCGTAATTATAAGACTTGTAATAAGCATAGTTTTTATAATGAAATCTATTCTTTGCATTTTTTTATTGCATAATGTAAAATATGGTATATGGAAGTAATCTGGATCGCTTTTGGATTATCTCGTATGGGTACGTATCGTCTAGGTTACGTACTTTTTGAGACCAAATGAGACACATTTGCTCTACAAAATATGCACTAAAAAATATTTTTAGACGAAGTATAAGAAATTATTTCATTTACTTGTAAATTTTAAATGTCTACAATTCATTCACTAATAAATATGATACAACTTTATAATCTTTGTTTTTTTTTTCTTATACCCAAATACAAGTGACTCTGTTAATTAGTTAAAAAGTCATATATGAGCGGTTTTAATATATGAAATCTGTTGATGAAAAATCTTGATTAAAATTATCATGAAATGCATTTGTTTGTATTTATACTTATTTATTTTTTTAATGAATTTTTTTACTTAGTCATTATTATTATCAAAAATATTTTATTTGATTATTTATAGCACGGGAGAAGATGATGATGGTGGTATTTAAAAAAACCAAAATAATTTTTTTTCCTTCTTTTCTATGTTATGTGGTATAATAAAGACAAAAAATATATATAAACATTAATAAACAATTTTCATTGCATTAAAACTAAAAATATCAGATTGTACAATGCGGGTTTTGTGTTTTTATAATTTTTATACATGCATTTTTGATTAATACCGAATCTTTTTTTTTTATTTATTGTAAAAATGATCGAAAATAAGGGAAATTAAATAATCCATCTTGATACGTAGTTCACATACTTGCATACCTCAATGTACATTTTTTATAGGTTTTTGTTTAAAACTCAAAGTTTTGTATTTCTAAGAAGAAAAAACAAATAGATTTGTTCGGAAAAATGTATCTTTAGACGTACCTATGTATCTAAGTACATATGAAATTGACGATAAAAAATTGATTATGTTATTATAAAATTTATATAGAGACTCCACCCTTCCCTAAATGTACGTAAAGCCAACCAATCTCAGCACAATCAGATACGCAAGACAAAAACTATACATTATTTCTGTATCTATAGGTACTTATAAGTATCTACCTAAATACCAGCCATACGAATGTAGATATCAGTATCGGTGTCAGTATCAGGTTTATGACATGTACACGGCACCTACAATCTTGCATCGATTCTTATTTTTGTACATATATCCTACATAGGTGTACCTATACCTACTATCTATTGGACATTGTCAATGAACATGTAGCTCAGAATTTTTTGTATACCCAGGTACATTGACCAAGTATTCATTATAAGGAAATCATTAGTACTGTGGCCCAGGTATACTCATGTCATTTAGGTATCTTCAAAGTTCAAGTAATTGGAACATGATATACATATGTATCTGCAAAACTATTCTTAAATACCTGTTCTATGTATTAATAAATTTTTTAATCAATTTTTTTACGTATTAATTACTTATGCTCAATATATTATAATTTCACAGTTAATCTCATTTAACATATGGTCGAAATCTGCATTTCGAGGAAAACCTTGTATTCAACAAGTGAAAATTTGAAAGGATAAAAACGTATAAGATTAAGTCTTGTATGTTGTATGAGTTGTGTGAAATTTGTAGTATCTCGTTTGAAATACATGTTCGATGTTTATTGTGTGATATCAAACTGTTGATTTTATCTACAAAATATCCAATATAAGTATACTCAAAGGAGGAGGATATACTCTGAATATGCGTGCATATGTGCCCATGTCCATATTATATACAAATCCATTTCTCATTACCCCATCACTCAATTTATTTTTCCCTTTTTCAAAATTGATACTCTTTAACCCCACCCAATTAAATAAATACAATCGCCATATTTAAAATGCCGTGCTATACATTACATTTTATTCTCCTTTTATTGTTATATTTTATCTTATGAAAAAAAAAAATTTTTTTTTTTTTTTCACTTTTTGTCCTGGAAAAATAAAAATCAATGGAATAAGTTTTTAAAGCTTTTCCATTAATGAATAAGAAAAAAAGAAAAGAAAATTGACTTCTTTTTTGAAGCATTTATAGCTTATGTTATTAACTATGTGCATATTTGAATTTAGTGTTAATTGAAACTTTAAAATGAAAACAAAATGAAAAAAACAAAAATTACGTTATATAAACATCAGGTATGAATACATATCTATATACATTTTTTTTTGTTCTAAAATTGTTTCAATAAGTGATAATCTAAATAAATTAATAGAAGTTTAATTATTAAAAATTTTAATTCAGTTATAAATAAATCATATGGTTAATTAAAAATATAGCTTAAATCAAATTTAAAACGAAAACTCAAAAATTAAAAAATTTGTTGTAATGAAAATTGAAAAAAATTTGTACCTATTGGCATGACGAAGTATTCATTAAGGAAATCGTTAGTACTATGCTATTGGGTACCTATTTTTTCTACTTCTGTTTATATTAAATATCAGTGTACACCAAATATAAACAAGTGTAAAAGAGTAAATCCGACGGTATTGACAAGGACTAAGTAAAAAATCTAAAAAATTTTTATTTTTATTATTTTTAAGTAGGTGGAAGTTCATGACGTCAAAATGTTCATCATCTGTATTCTGTAGATTAATTGTGTACATCAGTTAAGGCCTTATTGGTATAATAAAGTATAGATCACAAGGATTTTCTCAAAGTTTTCATACAAAATTAGCGAAGCTTTTAAATATCATTATACTGTGATACCTATACACAATGATTTAAAATTATACTACTTCATGTATAGTTTCCATAAGGCCTTAACTGAATGTAATTAATGGACAAAGTATCGTTCAATTTGCTTCATTTATTTTTATTTAATATAAGATTATACCACACTAATTCATATTATTTATTTATTATTGGTATTTTAAATATAAATTACCATACAATATTTTTGATATTTTGTTCAATTTATAGGTGATAGACAATCATCATTTGGGGATCAATCATCATTTTCTGTTTAAAAGAGAAAGCTGTATGTGAAGTGTAAATAAGAAGCTCTATTTTATGTGATTTTGCTAAAAACATGTACAGGTATCACACAAAATATACCTAACAATTATTTATTTAAATAATAATTCATTTGCCATGTACCTATAGTGAATACGTAAACAAGGAAAAAATTTTGTTAATTTAATAAAATTTCAATTTTATTAACATTTAAAACAGATACAGGTATTATTCTGGTATTACCGTAGTTCCAATTTTACCTTTACAGAAGTGTAAATTAAATTTTTAAAAATTTATAAATTCCTTTTGCAATTATTTTTTTTTTTCAAATTTTATTTGTAATATGTATATACAGAGCTTGGTATCCTGTATATACATACATGTAGCTATATTGTGAATGTACAATTTTTTGAATGATTTTTTTTTTATCGTTTGTCCTTCTTCTGCATAGATTTAAATCGAAATTTAATTTAATTTAATACGTACTCGTGTGTAATTAAAAATTTTTTAGTAAACATGATAAATCTATATGTAAAATGAATTTTTGGAAAAATAAAAAGGATTCTTTTTTGAAAATTGTGCAATTTATAAACTTGATTACATCCACGTATTTTTCAATTTGTATTCATTAATCCCTGGTATTTTTTATTTTCATATTTAATAAACAAAAGATTAAAATGTATACGTTTGGTTTAACTTTTTTTCTGAAAAATTAATTTTTAAATATAATTTGTTAAATGATAAAGGAACATATATCTATAGAGAAAAAAATATGAAAAAAATATATACAAAAGAAAATACTTGTTTACTCGCATGGGTAAACTATGGGTATGTGCACACAGTGTATCCATATACCATAAAGGTGCTTTCGTCATATATCCACGTAAAAAATTAAATAAATGAAGAAATTTTTTTTTTTAATTTTTGAATTAAAACGATTTTGTGGAATCTTATGATTAAAATTTGAATGTACATGCGTACATTTCCCTAATCTACATAACAGCTAATCATATTTGATCGAACATCATGTGTGGCATGTTATCTATGTATAACTCATGGTGGTCAATTGGCTTGAGAGTCTTTGATTTGTATTTTGCAATTTATCTTCTTTTTTTTAAGTGATTGACATAGTGAGGATATTTGATGTCATTAGGTCAATTCTTTTGATTGAATTTTCAATGAGATCAACGATTATATTGCGAGCACTATGAATTTTCTACAGAAATAATAAAATCAATTAATAAAAATTCAATGTACACTTAGCATTCTTAGCTCAGCAAGTCTACCCAAGCCATTCATTTAAACATCGATTCAAGTCAATTTTTGCTAGTCGCTTTAATATTGTAAGATAATGCCAAATTTATTTTTTATCCGTTTTAAAATTGGACTTGGGCTATTTTCAAAGAACGACTGAACTACATATATGTACCTATGCACATACATAAATTTTACAAGTAAAAAAAGAAGTTCAAGACAAGTAATAAAAAAAATGTTTTTTTTTTTTACTCAGTATTCATCATTATTTTATTTGTGACAAAATAATCATTATTTTAACCCTAATCTTGTTCATTTATATATGTATGTTCACAATTCAACCCTAAAATTATTGCAAAATTAAATTCTATGTACCTATACGTGTAAATAAAACATCTGTTCAATTACACACGCATCAAAATGTAATCTATGTTGCTTTAATATGCAGAATGATCTTATTGTAACGAAACAAATTGAACAAAATTTCAATTCGTAACGCGTAGATATTGCAGAGGAAATTAAGCAAATGATCTGTTGATGTATTTTTTTTGCCTCTTTTTTTTTAAAAAAACAAAAAAAGGCCAAATTAATGATGATTTTGTATTGCATAATTTAAGGGGCGTGGATCTTTAGGACAATATAAAATTTTTTTTCATAATAAATTGTGTTGCAAGAAGAAATTCCAAAAGAAGATTTAAAATAAAAAATTAAATTAAAAAGGAGAATGAACTTAAATCGTGTATATAGAGAGAGAGAGTGCTGATTTTGCTACTAAAAAAAAAACTGATTATGTCCTACTATGTTTTGCAGTCGTACTAAATGTTGAACATTTTTGAATGTTTAAAATTAAGAAAAATAATGATTTTACAAAATATTTGAAAAATCAATGAAAATTCTTTGAAAGCTGTGCACCACATCATATACCATAAATCTCTTTTTTCCTTTTTTTTTTTTGTAAATGAATTTGCAATACAGTGAAACGTCACCCATACCCCACATTCTTTTCCATTATGTACAAAAAATGGATACCAAAATAGATACACTACCCTGCACTGGACTTTACAAAAAAAAAAAAAAAAAGTAAAAATTGGATTTTCGAGAGTCAGACACTGAAATGATTTTCCTGATTATCTTGTTCATTTTCTTTTGCTAACAGAGATTCTTTATATAGTTACAAAATATACTTATACTTACATATATTTATTTGTTCTTATTTAGCTTTCAGAAGGATATACAACATGAACGGAATAATAAACAGGTAAAATATTATACTGTATATATAGTTGTAATGTTGTCTGGAACAAGAAAAAAAAAATCGAAATTGCACATCAAAAAAAAAAAAAAAAGTAATCGTAATACTAACAATTTTGTTACGAAAAAAAAAGAACGTGCATACACCAAAAACATGATATACAAAAACGCCGGTATAGTTTAACTTACACTCTATGTACATATATGTATGTATATAGCATATAAAATATGCATGAAAACGTATTTAAACGTTTATATACAGACAGAAAATGGTTATAATGTATTGCTAGCATACATTTTCAGATTGAATTTTTCTACTTTATCTGGGTTTCATCATTATACATCATGAAATAAACGTTTACGATTTTTTTTTTTGTTTAAATTTTTCTTGGTCTAGACTAAAAATCAAAAAAAAAAAAAAAATCCTGAAAGTATAATCGTTTTTTTTTTTTTTTTTTGGTTGTATGTTAAATGAATTTTATGTTTATAGTTTATTTTGTCTTAAACCATTTATTTTAAAAGAATTAAAATATTGATTTTTAAATAATACAAAAAATAGTGTAGATGTATAGAAATTAAAAACAGAATAAAAGATTTATATAACTTTATTTCTATTTGATTTACAGATCCATTAATGGTGATACCTAAAAGAAGATATATTGAGCCTTTAAAGGATTTTACGTCATGTTTTAATGGTACGTCAGAATGACTATATAGTGACAAAATCTTTGAAGAAACTCGATGGGGATCTCTTACCATAAACAGTCTATATATGATTGAAAAAAAAAAAAAAAACGTTAAAATTAAAATAAATTACGAAAGAATCTTACGAATGACAAATTGACCTTAATTGACCCATAAACTTTCGTAAAATTTTATTTTTCAATCTGAAATTCACTGGATGTCTAAGATGACAACTGAAAAATTTACACTATGTACTCTCTCTGCGGAATATTGCTTTACGTGGAATAATGATATTTCAAACACTATATAGTGACTATATAACTAATTTGATTCCACAGTTCCTTATTTACTTTACTTTACGAAAGTTTATGTATGATAACTATTTTAGTCCTAGCTGAACATCTATTTCATTTAAAATAAATCCTGTATTTTTTTTTTCTTAATTAGACATATCGCATTACAAAATCAATTTATGCATCATTAATTTTTTAAAGAAATCAATTAAAATGGGCAGTTATCAATTTATTTGTTTTGTGTGTCTATCAACAATTAACAATCCTGTAATCTTCTGGACAATTTACTTTTCAATAAATTAATCTATATATATATGTATGATTGTGGACCCTATAAACCGTATAAAATAAATTTTATGTCATCAAACGATTTATATGTATACAGGCAGGTGCATATATTGACCAATATCTCATTTAGAATTGTTTCAAATTCAATTCCATAATCATCACATCTATTTGAACCTCTATATCGATTACTCCCATAAGAGTTAGAATACAAGTGTATACACGTTATAATCTACAAATGCACAAACATGTACATGTGTACATACATACATGTGTATTTTTGTATTCCTCTTTTCCATTTTCTATATGAAAAAAAAAAAAAAAAAAAAAAAATGTATCCCTTATTTAAAATCATCTGTATACTAAAAACGATATACCACATACTAAATATTTACAAAGTACTTTTATCTGAACGAATCACTTTCAATCCAACGAATCCATATGATTCTGGAACAATAACAATAAACATTAACTGCTTCTTTAGATTGTTGTCTGATGTTATGTATTTATATGTACACATGAGGAGGGTAGTTTAAGTTGATGATGAAAATTATTATGATGTTTTTTTTTCTTGTTTTTGGTTTTTTTTTATATCACTGTACGTATAAAGGAACAGGAGTTGATACAGGATAGGGTATAGAAACATTGTTTTCCTAAACTTTGTATATATACGAAATGTATTGTACATACATGAATGTGGCTAGGCTAGAGATTCACTTGATTGACTCTGTGACTGATTTTTATTTATAGAAGAGGTGTAATTTCAATCAAGGGATTTCATGCCATGGTATTGTTGTTCTTTTATTTTTATTTTTATTTTTTTTTCACCTTTTATGTCTCTTTAGTGTTACTATAAATTATACAAATGTTTTAAAATTTGAATTGAAATGAATTAAAAAAAAAAAAAAATAAATAAAAAAATCAATTGTAACATTACGATTTTTACTGATTAAAAATCTTTATATACATAAAGAAATTTGATACTCCTGGAATCAAAATACAGCTTGTATGCTTTTTCACAATATCAATCCAATTTGTGTAAGGAATCGAAATGATTCATATAGAGAGATAACTAATTTATTTGCATTATTCCCAATGGACACAGGAGTAAAAATTTTTCAATTTTCCCTAACACATTTTTTTTTTTGTATTAGAAAGAAAAATAAAAAATTATTTATCAAAAATCATAATATTAAGCTACTCACTATAGTTCCTAGATATATGGTGATTATTCTATTAAATATTCTATTTAATTGGTAATGATTTAATGTTAGAATTTTCATAATTTTATTGATGGGAATTATCATTATTTAAATGTAAAGGGTAATTGTATTCAGGTCATTAGGGAGTTATTTAAAAAAAATTCAAATTATTATCACCATTTTAAAAGCTGAATTTTTCCAATTGTATAGTTAAACCAACATTATGAATGGGAAAAAATATTGAGTTCCTGAAAAATATACATTCGTATATAAAATCAGATAAATTTCAACTTTGAATTAATTACACTGATTGCAATTTTTGTTTTTTTTTTTTTTTTTTTTCACTTTAAATGTACAAAATTTTGTATTATTTAATTTAATTTTCATGTAAATTTTTTATTTTTTCAACAATGTAACAATTTTCAAAAATTTTATTTATAAACCATAAATGTGTATATATCAGACAAAAATCATTGAAAACCATTTCATTGTTACCATCATAAAAATCAGACACAAAAAAAAAGTAATAAAATTATAATACTCTGATTGCACACTGTAGATACATTTTGTATATGTATTGCTGATGATATTCTCATCATCATCGATATACTAAAATTTAATTTAATGTATGATAACAGTAAATTACCCAAAACACTGATAAATGAGTATCATCTGGCAAAATCTGGAAAATTATATGTAACATGTATCACATTTTATTGGTATATTGTACATATTCGTGTACTGAATGTGGTGAATGTGTGTGTGTGTGTGAAGTAATTCAGAAAATATACATTGAAACATATATTACGCTATATCATAAACTTAAATTTTTGAATCTGTGAATATAAAGTGATATTCATTTTTTGAATTATTTTTATTTCATGAATTTTTATTTAATTTATTCTTTTCCATTGTTTTTCCTTTTTATCCTTTATATACTTATAAACGATTGTTATATAAAATCATATATTAAAATATATTTATTTTTAGCGTATAACCATAAGTAGCGTTAAATACTAATTCACACAAATCTACCAGTTAGACACACATATGCATATTATATAAAATGTGTTATGTATACATTAAAAAAAAAAAAAATTTTTTTTTCCTGATTTTAATTCTTCATATTCCACCCAATCTTTTAAATTTAGACTTTATTAGATGTATACATCATCATCCCCTTGGCATACCCTACGACTATATACTATGCCCATTAGTATATTTTACCCTAAAATTAAATAACACTTCATGGCTATAAAAAGGCAAACACAAATTTAATTCATGCAATGAAAGAAATTGTATACAGAGATCGCATATAGTACATACATATATTTCACCCCTTGTGTAAATAATGTTTAATAAGGGCTTACAAATATTAGTTCATTGTTATAACAATCAAAAAGAAGGTTTATTTTATTATTTTTCATTTTAAAAGGAAATGTTAGTGCAAAAAGTCATAATTGTTATTTTATTATTAAGAAACAAAAAAAAAAAATAATAATAATAATAGACAACAAAAATAAAATAAAAATTTATAAACAAATACACGTTATAATATTAAAATTGGATTTTTCATAATGTAGGCAAAACTTTTGTGGATTTGTTTAAAATTGACACATACTGCTGAAAATGATTACAAAATAATGTTTAAATTTTCAATTTTGGAAAAAAAAATTAAAATTTAAAAAAAAAAAAAATGAAAATTCGAATATCCATACTGAAAACTTTAAATTTTCACATTTTTTTCTAAATTATAAATATGCAAATAAAACAAGTTAAATACCATTTGTATAGCATACGTAAAATTTCGTGATATTTCCTTTCGCATAGATTGTACATTTCATATTTGAATGACCTTATTATTTTGACCCTAAAAATAAAAAAAAAAAAATTCATATCTCCCCTGAATGATCCAAAATAATAACTTTTAATAACTTCGTTTTGGAAACAAGATATGACTCAATAAAATCAATCAAAAAATTTTTATTTTTAACAAGAGTTGACCCACATGTAAGAATTTTTTGTTTAATTGTATCAGTTCATGATTTTTTATAAAACCCTCGAACACATTGAATTTGCTGCAAATACTTCCAGATTTAACATTAAAAAGATTCATTTGAAAATTGAGTTTCATTTCTTATATTACACGTACTACTATAATTTGCTGTAACTAAAAGGACAATTATTACAGAAATATAAGTATATTAAAATTATCACAGTTTTTTTGTGCATATACGACAAATATCCTGTTTAATGTTAAATAGGTTTAGCATATATTTAATGCAAAACTTGTATCGTATATTTGCTTATAATCTCTACAAAAGAATTTACCACATAGACGGACTCTCAAATTACTAATTAGATCCTATTTTAGTGAGTTAGCTATGTATATGCGGTTTGGTATTACACAGAATTTTTAATGTACCAGAATTATATACATTTTTAAAACATAGACATACATATATAGAATTTGAATAATTCTTTTATAGATATGTACACATTATATGAAACTATATTAAAAAGGGATCTAAATAAAATTATTAGTATCTAATTACACTTGAAATAAAATATTGCCATTTGGTAAAAATTCTTCTATTTCTTTTTGATTTTTGTTTTTTATTGAGTTGGCTAAAAATTTGAAAATTTGAAAATTTTCCGTTGCATTTATCACTTTTTTTTTATTAAAAATTTTTTTTTTTTTTTTTAAAAAAGCATTTTTGCTGTTTAACTCAAAAATTTTAAAATATTTAAAATTTAAAATTTTTGATTTGCTTCAAATCGTAAAAAGGATAATTTTGAAAAAAAACGAAAATTTCATTTTTCATGTCAGCATTTAACTTTTAAATTTACCCTAAAGAAAAATCCTTTTACAACAAAACTAAATCGTGCACTTGTTTAAAATTTTTGGATTATTTAAAAAAAAAAATTGAATTTAAATTTTATTTTATTTCACCTAATAGATAACTTAAAAATTATTACATTTTTCAAAATGTAATAAGGACAATGAATTTTTTTTTTTCATTTGAAGACAGTCACAAGTACATATTTAAATATAGTAGACAAAATAAAAAATTAAAAAAATTCTAGAAAAGGATGGAAACGGTTAAAATGACTTTTTACGACATTATCGAAATATTTTTAGGTGTGGTCGGGTTGGTGAGGGCACACGAGTTGAAAAGTCGAATACTAAATTTTGAAATTCAAATATGTAACGAATTATTACTGTTGTACATGTGAACATGTATATAAACGTATGCTCAATATACAGGTATTTTGTATATAATTTTATACAAAAATATTATTACTATATGAATTACATGACTATACAAAATTGTAGGTGGTTTCAACAATATTTAACATTATTTAGTATTCATAACATGTTTCCGTTTCGTTGACAAATTGAATCTTGTATAAGTAATTTAATTTTTCTTTATTCCTTTACACAAGTAAATATATATTTTATTATTTTACAAGCATGATGCATAAGATTGATATCTTATCAACTATACACCAAGGATATATGTACATACATACATACAAGATTTGCTATAAGAAGAAATGATGATGAAAATTTTTATTCACTTGTATCTATGATATGTTCAATGTATCTATATACGCATGTACATCTACATATGTATGTGTGTCTAAGTATATTTTTGTTCGTTGTTCAAATATTACAATAATAAGTTTAGCAAATTTTATAAGATATTTTAGATTTTTTTTTTTTTTATTTTTCAGTCAATATACATATCAATACGTACACGTATGTGTAGTTGAAGAATTTCCAAGAAAATATGGGGGAATCAATTGATATTTATATTTAGTTATAAACTTTGGAGGAAGACATCATTTTATGCAAATTAAGATTAAATTTAAAATTTTTTTCTAGGGAATATCTCTACGCTTTGACTATATACAAATAAATAATGATAGATTGATGATTTTTAAATAAGACAGAATAAATTGAATTTTATTAGAAAAAAGAAAAAAAAAATAAAAAATTTCAAAAATTCAGTCTTAATTAAGTGAGTATTCATTTTGTATTTAATTTTTGGTGACTTTCAATCGATTTTACAATGTAATTTTTGATCTGTTGTATTTAATGTGGAATTATACCACATTTTTAAAATATATTCGCTTGGATTTTAAATGGGTGGTTCTTCTTATTTTTTTTTTTTCATTCAAGTTGAATAAATTCAGATTTTTCTCTCATCCTTTGATTGCCAGTTTAACTCAATATGAAAATATATACGTGCACATTTCACAGTACAATTCATTATCTTTGTAGTGGGAATTAAACCACAGTCCACACAATGAATGTTAAAAGGAACAAAACTCTGATAACAAACAACATAATTCATTTTGTATTTTAATTTATTTTTGTCTTAAATTTTAAATATTCTGGTTTACAAGAAACGGTCTGGACAATAATATGTCCAGCACCAAATGCATTCTATGTTCTATACCCAAAACGATAGTAATAAGTAATAATGTATTACAATTGCATTTTCATTTAATTATTACATATGTATTTTCTTGACCATTTTGGCTTAACACAAAATCTTTTGAAACAATTTGAATTTAAATAGTCCTAAAAGAGAAATTTAAATTTCTAATGAAATTTTGTTCATATAACTGATATTTGTCTAAATAGCATGTGTTAACAGGGATGTGTATTACATATATGTGCACATTATCTTTCAATGTATTGTATAGGTACCTGAAATTTTGTTTATAAATCAGAAAAAAAAAATTACTTTCCTAAAAGCTTATAGAGATATTTGCTAAGTCATGCATTTGGTGTGAGGGTGTGACATACCAGGATATTCTTTTTTCGTATGAGTTGTACTTTATATTCTTTTAATATTTACACAATTTTTATGTGATGAATATTTTTAATACTTTGACACATATTTCAATAAAAAATGAAAATTCATTTATTTAATTGAATTTTTTTGTAAAGAAAAACCAAATATTATTGACCGATATTTGAATGACAACATCATAAACATTATAAAAAAATAAGGAAAAATACCGAAAAATAAAGAAAACATAAAAAAATCAATTAAGAATCAATATTGTATGTAAAGAAGAAAATATGTGTTTGTGACCGATATTAAACAATTAGCTTAGTACTTAAAAAGTACAAGTTTGTGAAAATATAGTCAATGGAAAATCGCTTACAATTCTAATGGAGGATAAAAATTTTTGCGTCGTTGCCATGTTATCATTTATGTTGTTCTCTATTAATTGGTGCCTTTTATTTCCTTAAATACAGAAAACTATAGCAATCAAAGAATAAGATATAAAAGATGAATTCATTCAAATTGAATTTAAAAAAAAAATGAGAAAAAATTTTGAACCGTAAAATTTATTATTCAATCTCTCACAATCAATCGTGATTGATTCATGTTATACATATAAATGAAATGTGGTATTTACATTGAAATACAGAGTATTAATTGTCATTCATATTTTATTGATACATAATAAAAAGTTTTGGGAGAATTTTGAGAAATTCACATTCATAATTTGAAAATGTAATTAATTTTCTAAAATCCACTTATAACGTATACGTTACACATTAATTCAGATTTTCTCATCTTAAATAAGGATAACCCTGAAAATGCTGATTACGTTTTGTAACATACAAATACACATGTAATTACGGTATTTATAATATAAATTTGTAATCCGATATACGTAATTTGTATATATACACTCGCATGTAATAGATTTTCCATTTTATTATTCTTGTAACAAAATACATGTACCATTTTATAATTTATAATTTATATTTATCATCATATCTATAAAAATTAATACAAAATACAATGATTTCCTCTTTAATTGCATTCTCAATTAATCTTAAGAAAATTTTTCATATAAACTGTCATTCATAATTATGAAAATAATCCTTTTATTGAAATCAAAACTGATAGGTATTTTATTTACGTTATATTTGATATATGTATAACAATAAAGATTTAAAATTTTCTACATGCCTATATACGCTGTTATAGCTATTATACATTGGATTGAAAATTCGTATCAATTCTGGAAAATGTAAAATATTAAATTTTCATTATTTGAATTGAATATAAAATGAGATAAGGTAAAAGGTGTACATACGTAATGATATTAACAAAATGTAACACTAATTAAAATTCATGACACATAAATGTTATGTATATAGACTATGATGTACATAGAAATTTATTTTTGGGCTGTTGAAACCATTGGTATATCTCTATATTAAACGATTTCTATGCTTTAAAGTTAATTAACAGAGAATCAAGATAATAATTTGATTAAGAGATTTGATCAATCGTTAACACATAAAAAATTCATTATTTATACAAATCAAATGAAATGTTATACGGATAAATTTTAGTCCTGTGACATAGATATGTTTATTAAAGAAAATTAGATTCCATTAAAATAAATTGATCTCGTATTTTTTTCTTTTTTAATTACTCATATATAATTCGTAATGATACAGGGATCAGTTGTATTTAAGTATGATCCTGTAGTTTCAAAGAGCACCAATAACAGCTCAGATTTTCGAATGATCTAATGAAGCTCAGCATAGAACCACGAAACAGGACTTTTCTATACTTCTAAGAAGTACAGGATACTCAGTGATGATATGTACGATAATCTCCTCATCTTTCAAGGATGGCCAGTGGGGGAGATCCTTAGCCATGCTTATTTGCCATTAAGATCCCAATTTATACTCGCATAGCATTCAAGCTGATTTTAATCCTGTAAATTTATTACAGTGTAGCAATTTAAAAAAAATAAAATAAAAATAAATAAAAACCAAACTAATAATTTGGCGTCATTTTGACGCTTGTCAAATGTAAAATATTTTGTTTTTTTTTATAACGAATAACTGTTATGATCAAGAAACAAAATAAAAAACCAATTCAAATACTGTAAATACAAACAAACTTTAGATAATTGAAGTCACGTGTATCAGCATGTAGTCCTCTTAAGTTTGTCTTTATTTTTGTTGTCATGCTCATTTTATGTACATACATTACATGAATAAAAATGCAAAACCTTATTACACAAATTTCTAAATTGAAAAAAAAAAAAAAAACTGAATAAAAAGTGATACTGGTATTTTATTGGAACGCATGGGTAAAATATTAAACATTAAAAAAAAAATATTATTTTGTAAATATAAGGGTAAATGGTACACCTCTAAAAAAAAAAAAAAAAAACAAAATGTAAATAATTGTCGGAAGGATATGCAGGAAATAGTGGGAATTAAAAACAAAAAAAATAAGTGAAATATTATCTGATATTTCGTAAATTAAATAAAATACGTTTGTCAATTAAAATATTTCTCATGTTGTATAAAATGATACTTGAGGGAAACACAAATAAAAAAAAATGAAAATTTAAAAAATAAAAAAACGAAATGCATATATTTAGTTTATTTGATGTAAAATGGTCAAAATCGTTTTTAGGGTTTTGATTTTCCTGGTTTTCTTTTTTAAATTGCAGATTTTCACGCAATTTTTATTTGTTTAAGAAAAACATAATTACTTTGTATACAAAAAAAAAAAAAAAATGTACATTTTCCAGATAAAATGTTTAAAGGAAAAAATCTTTGCATTTTTTGCACATATAAGGTCATTAAGGTATACCTTCATGTCATGTAAATTTGACATACATGTAACATGGAAAGCATTTTTTTTTTTTTTAATTAATTACATTTATCACTGAATTGTTACATGAGTCATTTACGGGAGCTTCCTCAAGTGAAAGTCTACATTTAAAAAAAAAAAACAAAACATGTCATACGTCAGTGCGTATTCCAGTGGTCTATTGACATAAAACGAGTAAATCAAATTAATTATTTAAAAAATAATAATTACCCACAAACAAAAGAAAAAATTTTTAGGTGCAGCAAAGGACATATTTTAACCCTTTAAAAAAAAAATGGGTGACATGGTTTCAATAATAAAATGCATCATTTTGATTTGTAGACTATTCACTATGACGTTTAAGCTCAACATTATAATTTTCGTACAAGGTGTAAAAATTCATTTATTCATCACGTTAATATGGGAATTGACTACATTACTGAAATGTCTTTCACGCTCTGATGAACACATTTATTCGCATTTTAATAGGAAATTATGCACGAGTAAAATCGATATTCATTTCAAAATTGATTACATCTTAAACGTTGCCAGTTTAATTTGAATCCTTATTTAAAATAATGTTGAAAAATTCTTAATTGTATAAAAATTGCATAATTTATAAATGATACAAATAAAATTCAAAAAAAAGTAAAAATGCCATAAAAATCTTTTTAAATGAAATTAAAATTTTTAGAAAAAAAGAAGAAAAATACGCATGCAAAAAATCATTTTGATTCTATAAATGCGAATAAATATAAGAATGAAATTTATATAATCCATTATCGAATTTTTCATTATCAATTCAATTGGTTTTTCACATGCGATCATTTATTTTAATTCATGATTATTTATTAAAATTGTATTATTGCAAAAATGTAATTCAGATACACTCATTCTGTATCGTGTCGTATACATATGGAACTTTTTTGAAGGGCTTTGTTTTGTATTACAAAGTATACAAGAAAATTTGGGCAAATTTATGCACATGGTAAAGTCAAAAATTTCTTTTGCAAAAACATGCGGTTTCCTGAATAACGCACAAGTAAGGATGTCGAGTAGTAAGAATACTTTTTATTTCTTACAATGCTAACGCGTTGAACCTGTAAGTTAAAAATGACCGGAAATTCCTTTTATTTGCGTAATGAAATTATCAAATAAACGATTCATAAATGAAGTTATAAAGTAAATGACATGAAAATTTAATTCATGACGAGCATATCTATTATTTCAGGGTGTATATTTACTTCTAATCCAACCTAATCTATGACAAAAATATTAACATATGTACACGTTATTTCTAAATTACATATTTTTGTTATTACCATTTTGTCCTTAAATATAGTTGACATTACCGTCTGTTTACCAGCCAGCCATACATTCAAACATACGAACAATACCAAATATCAAAAGTATATATTTCTTAAATTTGTTTAACACGCACCAAAAATAAAAAAACAAAACAAGAACTCTTATGAAATTTTGTAACCGATAATCAAGTTATTAAAGGTTTTCAATGTTTATTTTGACTTTTATTTAACTGATTCTATTATAACTTTCATAACGTATAAAATACACATGTAAATATGTAAACATTATACGAATACATAAAAATTGTAAGTTATATGAATGATATCCTTATTCAATTATTTTTGGTATATTGTTAAAGTTGATTATTATTAAAACATGAATTATTTCCGAATGGGTGTAGTGTGTGTTATATCCATTTTTTTTTTTTTCAAATAATTAGGGGTTGGTTTGTTGATGGTAATTCAATCATTTAATTAACTGTATAACTGGTGTTCATAATTTATATGCGTATATGAAAAGTCAGTATTTAATGTTTTGATTATAATCAGTAAAATAAAACACATATGTGTAAATTATACTCACATATTTTTGAAACTCTAAGTTGGTAAGTAAATCTAAGTATTTCCCGAAAATGTTGTCCCATGATATTCTTGGACATTTTTGGATATAAATTATACAATCTGGTTAAAAAAATTGAAAAAAAAAAAAAGGAAAATCGGTAAAAATATGAAATCTTTATTTATCATTTAATTCTATATTTTGTATCACTTTTTTATTTAAATTCTGGAGGAATTAATCTCGTTTTTGTTACTCATTTAGCTTTTAACCCGGGGAACACCACGTGGAGGCGAGTAACTTTATTCCCCTTTTTGTAATATATATTTTTTTTTTTAATTCAAAAACTTATTGAAATTATTTAAAAATTTGTTTTACGAATTTTACTTAAACCCCTGAATGCATGAACTAAAAAGAAAAAAATTTCTGTTACCTGAAAATCGTATACATAAGGGAATCCTAGGAATGAGAAATTACAGATCATGTTTTTTAGCATAGTCATGTGTATTTTTATGAAGCATAAAATTTTTGCATTGTTGCCATATTATCATTTATATTGTTCTCTTTTGATTATCTCTGTTGTTTGATTTACAGAAAACTGGAAATCAAAAAATGAATTTATTCAAATTGAATGAAAAAGACACATGACTATGATGAAAAAAATGAATTTTAAACATTTTCTTGCTACAATTTTAGACAACAAAAAAAAAATTTATTATCATTTTGCGTTCATTTTCTTTTCATGTTGAAATAAATTTAATTCATTGTAAGAAATCAAAGAATTTTATGTATTGTGAATATATTCTTAAATTTCCTTCATTCATCAGAAATAATTTTATTTATTTCACCATTTTCGTTTTTTTTTTTTTCATAACTTAAAGAAGATGAATCTGTACAGATATTTACAAAAGCCAAATTAGTACAATGTTGTAAGGATGATATTTTTGCCATCCTATTCTATCGTCTGTTTGATTATCTGCAATCCAGAAAAAGCGTATATATAGTACACATTATGTGTGTGTTATAAATATAATTTTGAATTTAAATTAATAAAATTCTTTAAAATGTTCATTCCTTCTATATACACGAAATATCAGGACATGTAAAATTCACCTATATACAACTATGTATAATCACCTTGTATACATAAATATAAATGGAATGTGTTAAATGAAATCGATTTATGTGTAAAATGTAGAAAATAGTTTATTATATGTATATTTCAGTCTTTTGTATATACATCAAATGGGATGTATGTATATAAAATTTATTGCGTTTTATATATAGTTAGAAGGATTTAATTAATTAATTTTTTTTTTTTTTTTTTTTTAAATTTTATATGAAGGTATGTATAAAATATTTGATCTCATCTAAAAGACAGATTTGATATCAGACAGAGAAATGTTTTGTTTTTTTTTTTTTTTTGTTTTTTAGTGTACTGGATGTATTTCACGTTAACAAGGGTAATGTGTTAACAAAGGAATACAGACAAAATGATATCGTGTAGACGTATCAAATTAATGTAGATAATTAAAATTCTTACAATCAAAGAAAATTTAATTTATCTCAAAATTAATTATTTGCTTTTTTTTTATTTTTTTTTGTTCTTTTGTTCGATTGACTTATTTTACTATTTAAAGTAAAAGCATTTTAATATAACGACAGATTAAATTTTTTTAAAATTAATTTCTCTTGCTAAATTAAATTTATATCCTTGTAATAATTAGGTCATGTTAGGCTTTATAATAGAATCTAATCATTGATTTTTTTTTTTTTTTTACATAGAAGAACGTAGAAGAAAATTGTATGGAAGTTTTTGAGTATACCCTTGCACTTGACTTGAACTGCTCACTCATGTGAGTACGTACATAATGTTGCATTTTTGAATTTACCCCATATCATCTAGAAACGAATTAAAATACTGAAATAAAAAAATATTTAACTATTAGAAATCATGTATAGTACATTTCACATAATAAAAACATGTTTGTGATATGTGATACGTACACATGTATGTACACATGTGGAAAAAAAGTAATGACAGTTTATACTTAATATTTACAACATATTGATGGTGGTCTTCTGAAAATATGACCTGTTTGTAATAAAAATTTTGATTGAGATTTTAAATCATACAAATAAAAAGGGTAATGAGTATACAGTAATGTACTGTAAATTATTGTGAGTTTCAAAATGCAAAAATTCAAATCTTAAAACGATAACGTCACGGTTTAAAGTTTTAAAATTTATTGTGAATTCATGTATAGAACGCATTATTTAAGCAAATGATGAATTATTTTGATGGAATGCGACAGTGACATTGTATAATTTTTGTATCAAAACCGTAATATTACCGCATTGCAATAAATTTTTTTAACATTTTGAAACTCACCAATTGTACATACTTAGTTGTAAACAAATAAACAAAAAAAATTCAATGTGTACATATTGTGTTAAGTAATATGTTTTTACACATGTTACATTCATAATTAATTGAGATGTATAATAAAACCATGCATATAACATACTGAGCAAAAAACCATATAATTACAGAAAAGATGTGTATCATATATACAGACATATGTATGTTTCCGGCTAAAAAAAATAAAAATAAAACAAAAAATTAATTACACTTATTTGGATTATCTAAATATGAAATTTAATCGCACAATTGCTTTATAATACTCAGAGGTTCTTTAAAAAAATTCTCATATAATCACAAATCCATGGAAATTCACCATCACCATTTTAAATTTTTAAATTTAATTAATTTGAATTCATTTAAAAAATTTATTATATGGAAAAAATCTCTGTACTTTTAAGATAAATAAAATTATTTTATAATTTTCAATATATTTGTTTTATATTTACTTGCTAAATATAAAAATCAATTTTATCTGTGCTGAAAAGACCTTTTTTTTTTGTCTCACGATATCATCATCAGAGATAAAGAACTTAATTTTCCAGAATTTTTCCATTGAATAAAGTTCACAAGGAAAAACTTTTTGTATAAGTACTTACATAAATAAAAACTCCATTTTCACATACATTTACAAATATTGAAACAAATAGACAGATATTCGATCTCCTGATAGTCCTGTTACTATTTAACGTACACATACTTATTTACCATATTTTTTGGTATTTGTATTATTTATTTTATACATAAATGGAAAATCCCCGCCTTTTGCTATAACAATATGTAGCTGGAAAATGAAAAAAGGAAAATTCACTGATCTAGATTTTTCATGGAGTAAAAATTGTTTTTAGTCTTTGTAAATGTATTGAAATATGGAGAAAATGTTTATATATGCTTTTTTTAACGTTTATTCTCTGTATGGGAGGGTTCTAAAATTAAAGTTGATTGCCGAAATTTTTCTACTAAATGTGAAAGCTTAATTCAAAGAAAAAATAATTTAGAGAAAATTTAGAAATAATTTATTTATTTATTTTTTCTTTTTTCCGTTGTAAAATTCTGTTCTGTGGTCTGTTTGATGGAATTTCACACGCGTATTCATGATATGTAACGTAAGGAAAATTTATCAATTTTGAATTTGAAAGAATATAAATTCTGTTAAAAATACAAAGCTTTTATGTAAAAGCAAAATCAATTTGAAGCTTTTAGAAAAGTGGAAATTTTAACATTAAAAAATTTTTGTCATTTATTTTCCTCATTATCATGTCTATAATTTTCCTGTAGGAAAATAAATAGAATTTTTTTGATTTTTCAAAAAATTTTCAGAGATATAGGACTTTAAACAAATTATTTGATTTTTGTTTATTTGACCTTTCTGAATTTGTGAAATATAGTGAACACCTCTTAAACGACATGTGGAGATGTCCTCACGCTATACTTCTCTATAGATTGCTACATTCATTTGTATTGGCCACGAGGGTGCCAATTTTCATATAAAGCACGTTTATAATTTTGAATTAATTTTTTACAGAGCTTTTAAAGATGATTCAAAAATTTTTATAGATTGTTTTTGATTCTTGTTCAAATGTTAACATGCAAAAGTAGCCTAGATAGCTCATTTTATTTTTTTTTTTATTTTTTGCCATGTGGTTACTATAGCAATACTACATAATTTTATTTTCAATTTTTATGATTCATATATTATTGTTGAAATCATGTATCCAACATGTGACATTAACAGATACATATATAATTTTGTTGATAATAAAAGTAAAGTAAGGATGTTTGACTCTTTAATTTAACTAAGTTTAAGAAATATTTTAAATAAGTATTTGAAATAAAATTGACAATATTTTGATATTATTATGACAAATACTAATTAGAACATCACCCTTTCGTTTTATTTTAAATATTTTATAGTTATACTTAAATTAAATTTGTAACAGACAAACACAATCATAAATATTTCGTAACATAGTATTATATAATATGTATTTAGAAATTTCTAAACTTTCTTCATAAGGACTCTCATTGTCATTTTTGTATTATAAAAAAAATTTCTTATTCTTCTTTATTATATACTTGATTATTCTATGACCACAAATTATTAATTTAATGTTTATAGTAAAAATGAAAATTATTTTTATAAATAAACCAGAAATACACAAACATGAATCTTTATATTATGTTGTTTAGTTTAGTTTTTAATAAATTAAAATAAAACAAAAAGGACAAGATTTTTAAGTATAAGCAATGTGGTACAATATTAAATTAAAATAGCCTAAAAATTATTTTCTGTACCAGGCTTTACACTGTTGTAGTTAATAATTATGATCCATAGTGTGGAAAATTATGTTACATTTCTCATGTTATGATAAAATATTAGATTATGAAGTCGGCTCTATGGTTTTCTTTTTAACAAAACCAAATTATAATTTGTGGCTTAATTCAAAAAGGTTTGCAATCTCTTGGGTTATCATATAATGATCAGATCTTATCATTGACAAAATTAGATCGTCCTAAAATAATTCTTGCACAGCTACAATGAACGACGTCTTTGAATCTTTAGAACAGAGGCATATAAACACATCTTTAACAGGTATCGTGGATTTATTGCCAAAAAATCGTAAATAACGCATAGCTCATATTCTAAAGCTTCAAAAAC
This sequence comes from Anthrax anthrax, assembly GCA_963971155.1. Lineage (NCBI taxonomy): Eukaryota > Metazoa > Arthropoda > Insecta > Diptera > Bombyliidae > Anthrax > Anthrax anthrax. The sequence continues at coordinate 2,906,146 of OZ020124.1, forward strand.
AAAGGACGATAACTCAAATGCTCTTTTTGGGATTGCATTAAAGTACTTTAAAAGCGCGTTAAAATTTCGTAAATTAAAATAAAATTCAAATATTTAATTTTTTAACAGAAATTTTTAAAAATTTCATTATTAGATGAAACTGTCATATACTAACACAAGAGATTATTTACACGTATCTGATGTGTATCTATTATTCATGTAATGTATGTGGATATACAATAAAAATTCATTTTTATTCAATTTGACGAAATAATTTTTGAAAGAATCGATCATTTTGTTTTTTCTGTTGCTATTTGATATTAAACTGTTTTTTTTTTTTCTTTTTCAAAATTTCATCATATTAAATGTAATGAGCATGATAGGTCAAAATGTTAGATACAATCATATAAATGTATCCAAATATGAATGTACGTGATAAATACAAAACCTAACATGTATTACATGTCCATCAAGGATAACGCACATATGGTTAAATATTTATGTGCTTATAACTCCCATGACAGGTGCTCTTATAGTAAAATGTTGATTCTCTGTTTAACTGAATTCAAAATGACATTTCAATATGTTAATATTTTTTCATATGTATAATCGTATAGAATTTATTTTTTAAAAGTCCTGTATACAATAATTTATATGTGAAAATATTCAAGATAAATAGTTACTTTCGTTTTTGATGAAATTATATACATAGATGTAGTATATATGAAAGGGTCGGTTTACTGAGGACAATATTTCATCAAAATAGGAATATGTCTTCTATTTTAATATCTCAGTCATGATGTAAAAAAAGCGCATTTTAGCTCTATATTAGTGCGGACACAAATATACAATAAAATGTATTTTTTGAAAGAAGGGCAAAAATTCATTGATGCTCACCTTCAAATTTCAAGTTTAAACACCGGCCCTGAATCATTCATGTACATAGTCCATTCGTATATATTAAATGACATTTTCAATTTTTTAAAAAGCCTTTTATTTCCTATTTTTTTCTTAAGAAAAACAAAAATTTTATTTTATTTTCCATTTCATTTTTTTTTTTCTGTAGTGTACCTTTAGAATATGATTCTTGTACTGGGTGTAGTAATATGTTAAAATGCAAAAATTTTTATGAACACGTATTTATGAATAATAAATTATTATTATTATTTTTTTTTTTACTATTATATGTGTATATAGATATCGAAATTGTTGATTTTGACTTTTCTTTTTTGAATCTATTGAAAAATTGAAAATGGTACATTCATATTATGTAATTTTAGATAAATAAAATGTCAGTCATAAAAACCTTTTATGAATATTGAATATATCATATAAACTAAAAAATGGATAAAAATTTGTTGCAAAAAAAAAAAAAAAATTTGTCCACTTTTATCTCTATTTGAATTTCTCAATCCTCTCCATATGACTATCACGTGTACATTTATATGTAAATAGGTAGTAATGCATGTATGAAAATCTAAAATTCTATAAATATAAGAAACAATTTTTTCATGTTTCTTTTATTACTGATATTTTATTTATTACAATTCCAAATGATTTATGAAATATTCCAAATTTATTTTTTTTTTTATTTAACTAAAATTTTACCATTCACACTGATGTTGTGGCGCGGTATTGGTTTCGCTAATATTAACAAATTCATTTTATGATATAAATGAGTTCATATAAATGAGTACGTATTGCCAATAATTCTCATATTTAATTTAATCTCTGTTATGATGTTCCCAAAAAAAATTATAGAAATTAAAATTTTTTACCTGAAACATTTTAATACAATTCGCTTAGATATGATGCGTATATTACAAGTGATAGGTACATGAACACATTAAATTATTATGTTACAAAATTTTATCAATTTCTATAATTAATACTGTTATATGATACTTATAATAATAAAAATAGAAATATTCTTCTCTCTTCACTCTAACGTAACTACATCTCTTTTCTTCAATATGTACTTAAATTCGAACGCTTAAGATGTGCAAAATTAAGCTGGAAAAAAAAAGCAAGTATCATAACAGCATAAGAAATTATTGAAATTAATCGTTATAAAGACAGTAAAAGTATTTTCGAAAAATATAAAAAAAAATTTTTTTTTTTAAATGTACAGTGTTGCCCTTTTATGATTTTATAGCCTCGTTTTCATTGCAAGCACTGTATACATTTATTGTAAATTTTGAACTTGTTTTTTTTTTTTGGAATATTATTTGATTACATGTTTTTTTTTTGTGTATAGATCTTTACAATATTTATTTACTACAATTATTATTAACCCCAGGATACACGAATAACAAATGAAAAATACACTTTTACATGTAAATTATGTATGTACATTCGTGTATAGGGTTTAAGTAAGATATTCTTTACATAGAAATTTTATGGATTATTTTTGTAATGTATTTTATAACAAATTATTCATTACATAAGAAAATAATAAAGTAATATATTTACTCAATTCCACTAATTAAATTGTAACAGTAATTATTACTTTCCTTTTATTTTTTTTTTTTATTTAAAAATTTGAAAATTATAAAATGAGAAAACTAAATGATTATTTCATGTAAATTTTTCAATTTTGTTGAAAATAATTTTATTAAAAACTTCGATAATTACGTTAATTTATATATAAAAATGTTATTATTATATTCCCATGGGCATTATTTTAATTTTAATTATCTCTTTATGTATGTATTGTATTGTATAATTACTCTCAGTTGTGCGGGAAATTTTGTATACATTTTGCGTGTTACTGTATGTATGTTATATTATAAGAATGAATATTTTCATGTATATATACCAAATACAAAAATTATGTACACATATATAGAAATATATACTCTGTATATTATTTAAATGAAAAACTCTTTCTTTATAATCCGTTTTACAAAAACATAGAATATACAGGGTATTCTAGATTAAAGGTCACAAAAATCATTTCAGACCCCCTTTCCCAAATTCTACCCTTATGAAATGTAAGAGATGGAAAATTATCTGTAGAGTATACGACATCATAATTTAAGCAATATTTTTTGAACAATTCGTGTCTCAGCTTTAGTACTTTATTCACATGATTCGACTGCTTTGGATGGTTCAAAAGTTATTGCCCAATATGTGAAGTCTTTTAAAATTTTCATTCTCCTACATTTCAAAGGAGTAAATTTTCAAGGAGAGGTCTCCGTTTAAAACATGTTTTTGCTATAGAAACACTCTAAAATATACGATTCAAGCAATTTTGTACCCTTTACTTTAAGACACCTTGTTGTGTGTTGATATTTTGAGAAACTTTTTAACAAAGTATAAAAAGTACTCGTAAAGTTTAAATTCATATCTTTTTTAAACAAAAATAAAAAATTAAAATAAAGATGTTTCTTAAGAATTTGCCAGTAAAACATTCCCAGTTATAAAAGTATAGATATGTATGATGCAAATTGGTTTATGGAAAAAACCAGGCAAGGATAATGATGACTATATTATATAAATGTTAATAAAGCCTGTATAATACAACACTTAAAGTTTTAAAAAGAAACAAATAAACTTTCTGATAATTCTTATTTAACTTTTTTAAAATGAAAAACAAAATAAGAAAAAAAAATTTTTTTTTATTTTCCTAGCCAACATATTTACATGCTTTTCCTTTGGTTTTTCTTTTTATTATGTAGCCTCTAGTTAAAAACATTTTTAAGACTTTTATAACATCTTTTAAACTGCATTAAATGTATGGAAAATGCAAATTTATCTGTTATGTAAGAAATAAAAAAAATTTTTTTTTCATACTATGTAACTAGGAAACATAGATAAATCCCAAATTGAACATCATAAAAAATCATTATCGTCAATATGAACATCATCATCATCATCATCGTTATTATCAAAATTATGATTATTCAAGAATAACTTATAAATTTCATACAAAAGCAAAGTGGTGATGAAGTTTTAAAAAAATAATGTGGCAACATTTTTTTTTGTTTTTATTTTCTAGATTAAAAACTTATTTTTTGTCCTGAAAAAAAAAATTTTTTTTTCGTCTTCTGGGTATTTCTTTTATGATTTTTTGTTTTTTTTTTTTTTTTTGTTTTTTTTATTTACCACTAAACCCGTTTATTAGTTTTTCATGAACTTCATGAAAACTTTTATTTCTCTCATTTTTTAATAATGTTTATCTTAATTTTCTTGTTTTTATTTTTTAATCAAGTTTGTAGATTTTGTATTGTGGTCATATGGACATTGAAAATTATCTTAAAAATTATTTAAAAATAAAAATTGAAATATATTGATTAGCTATAGATGGCCTATATTATATGAATAGAGTTTTACCTCATTTATTAGTCCAATGATCCAGTGTGGTCCACATGAAAGCGCAGATAATCCACATTCGATAGAATTGTTTAAAAAAAAAATCATATCAATGATTTGACCTAAGGCTCATACTGATCTACAAATTCAAAAAAGAAGAAAATGAGATGTTAACTACTCAGATTTTTCTTCGTGAAAATTTCTATTTATTATTTTATTTACCTAGAAAATGGCATGACTTAAAGGTACCAATGATTGTTCACGAGTAATATTTTCTTCTTCTTCCTCATGTTTCACAGCCCACGATAGCCAAAGCTTCTCTAACAACAGAAATTTTAAATTTGACTAAAGTGATCGTCATTCAAATGATGTTTAGGAAATTTGGTCTCAATTTAGAATGAAAACCATTTCTGTACTTTTTATTTTTATTATTTTTATTTTTTTTGCAGATGATTTTGTATAATAACAAATAGGAAATATTATGTTAGTAGCTAAATTTTATTAAATTATTTTTGATGAATTTAATTTTGAAATTTATTTTTCATTTTGTAATAGAATACATTTTTATATTTCTTTTTTTTTTTTTTGTATCGCTTCGGTTTCATACAAATCCACCCACATAAAAGGAATAAATTTATTAATGTAGGCAAGTCCAATCTAAATTCGTTATTTAGAATGAATTTAAATTTGCATAAAACGATGTCTTCCTTAACTTTATAACTAAATAAATATCAATATATACTTTTGTATTTTTTTTTTTGTTTTTTTTTTTTTTTTTTTTTTTTAAACTTCTTTTCTCTTATTTATTGTCTTCTTTTTTATTTTTTATTTAATATAATAAAGAAAATGAAAATCGAATAAAAGTAAAATTGATAAAGTTTTTTTAATCAAATTTTATTTTAAATTGAATCAAATAAAAAGCTTGTCATTAAATTTGATATTTAAATATAGATATTTTGAATTTGGAGTGAAAGTTTAGAAAATTCTTTAAATTGAATGAAAATATCATGATATACGCACGTATACACAATTATCTGTACATATGTACATACAACCCACGTCTATGGGAAATTTATCGCATTTGCTCTTTCATTTTTAAGACTTTTATATTATTTAAATAAGTAAGATTGAATATCATCGTTGACTTAATGATTATTATTCAAATAATGAAAAAAAAAAAAAAAAATAGAAAAAAAAACAAAAAATAAAAATTAGATAAAGATAAGTAAAAATCAAATTACTTATTTACACTTCTATGTAGGTAATATAAGATTCAATTTGTCAATGAATAAAGTCAAAATGTGTTTTGAATTTTAATGAGGATATGATATCCGTTTTTTGTCTTTTTTCGTTAAAATTATTACATTTGCATGACGAAATTTATATACATATATTTTCTTTTCTGCTTGTAAATCAAAAATTTACAAATTTTTTGTGATACATTGGATGAAGCTCAAAGAAAAAAATCATTAAAACTTAAGAATGAGTCGTGAATGATCAATAGATCATTTTTAGATCTTTAGACATTTTTTTAAAAAAAATATTAAAATTGAAAAATTAATGATGAGAAAAAAATTTATTCGATCATCGATAGTGAACTTTGATCTTCTTCGAGATTTCTCTCCAAAATTGTCTATTTTTTCAGATTCTAACTCTTAGAACCTTGAGATCTTCTTGGATATATTCTGTGTAGTATTTCTGTGGCTTATCCTTTTTCATACCAAATTACACGTTTCCACAACACAATTAATGTGAGTCAACAAAACAATGTGAATTCTTGCATCACACAATGATCTTTTTACTGCCATTACAATCGCATACACCAAGATCGTATGTTATACATTATGTATAGCTTTTTTGTAATAAATAAACAATAATTTTCATTACATTAAAACACATTAGTGCAATGATTTAACAATTTTTATAATAATCTCTTGTAAATTTTCACAATTTTATTTTGATATCCTTAAATACGGTCGAATAATTTCGAAAATCTATTCATAATAATACGTAAGAAAAGGAAAAAAAAAGCTTTGATGAAAACATTTTCAGTTTTACAAATCAAAAATAAAGATATGTATGTATGTATGATGATGATAATAATAATAATAATAATGATTGTGATGACGATGACATTCATTTCCTTTTTATTTTCAACATGAATAGCCTGGTATACATATTTTATAAAAATTATTAATACCAACACAATATAAATGTGAACTCACATACATTCATTTGTGTGTGTGTGTGGGTGTATGATGTGTCCAATTTAAGCACATATAAAATATACATGTATCATTTAATAACATATTGTATATGTAACAAAAATTTCTCTATTCTATATATAAAATATTTTCTTACATATCCATATACATATATACGAGTACTTATGTACATACTGGATACACTTCAAAACATAATTTTGTAAGCCCAAAAATACATTGAAAGGAAAATCATGTTAAAAAAAAAGATACAAAATAATCAGCAGATGTTTATTTTCTCAAAAGTATTTATTCTTATATGGAAGTTTATAATACACACACACACACATACACACACAAATGTAAAACATGTTTACGTTACAATCAATTTCTTTTTATTTTTATTTTATTTTATTTTTTATTTTTTTGTTCCTTAAGATGTTACATTATTGAATGAAAGAATCTTTTCTTTATTCTATTGAAACAATTTACGAAACTTCAATATTTTATATACATATGTACATTATGTATGTAGCTTTCACGAGGAAAGCAAGGTATACACACACATACACAAGGTATACGTATACATAATATGCACAAAAAAACTAAGATGAGATTTCGAAAAAGAAAAATGATGTTTCAGAAATCGAAGCATGTGATTTTCTGATGAAATGAAATCATTTAAAATTTTTTTGTTTTTTTTTTTTTCTTTTTTAATGCAAAACTCATAGCTTTTGGCTGATAGAAAAAAAAAATGTTATTGAAATTTTTCAAAATTTTATGTTTCAATTCAAGTATTTATTACCTTGATAAAATTGTTATGATCTAAAAAATCATTTTCAATTTGTTCAAAATAAAATGTCTGAAATTTTTCAATTGCTTCAAATAAATTAAAAAATTTTTGGTCAGCTTAGTAGCTTAATACATAGAGTATTGGCTTTTGAAGCATAAGGTCCCAGGTTCGATCCCACGGACTGACATTTAAACGAATCCGTCCTCACAAGAAAAAATAAAGAAACCAATCCTTAACTAGTCTAAGTAGAGCACGAGAAAATGAAAATAAATTTTTCTCTTTAAAATTTCTCGAATATTTCACATGGCAAACACATAAGTCGGGATTTTTAAAATATTAAAGTAAAAAAGTAAACTAATATTGTTAGAATCAAATACATACATGACTTAACTAATTTAACTTCAATTTAATGAACAGTTTTCAAATCTCACTATAATTCGTATGCAAAAAATAACAAGTAAATATGAAATTAAATGAAACTTCGTAAAATGAAATTTTTTATTTCATGATAAAGGAAATAACTTACCTATTTTTATTTTTATTTACTTAAAATGTAATTATAATATTCGTTATTATTATTTTTTTGTTTTTGTTAGAGGCTTAGAGAAAGAGAATACATAAATTTTCATATATCATAATGGAACAATGAACATACTCTATCATCAGCCAAAAGTTATGAGTTTTGTGGGAAAAGGGGCGAGGGGCAATTCTCACTAATTATGATCTTTAAAAAAATAAAGTAAATAAAATGTGTAATTAATAAGTTCAACATTTTTTAGAATACATAACACAGTATCACTGTGATTATTTTTTGAATTTACCTTAGAAGAATTTTCACACGTCATATGTAATATTTTTCCACATGTCTAAATGAGAAATTTCAAAACCTAATCAAAAAATTATTTAATTAATTAATTATTTATATAATTTATTTATTTTATTTTTTTTTAATAATATTTTTCTTTATTTTTATTTATCATGATTTATAATTTTTAATACATATTTTTAATATTTTACTTATTTTATTTATTTTTCATTTTTTTAACTTAAAAATTAATTATGTATACATATATGTATATTTTTATATTACATACAACAGAGCTATAGTTTTGCATGAATGTTTTTAATTAATTTTATTACAATTAAATTTTTATAAATTGAAAATAATAATTAATTTGAGAAAAATATTTTTAAAAAAATAAATAAAAATAGAGATTAAAAAAAATAAAATAAAATAAAAATATAAAAATAAAAATAATAAAAAGTAAAAATAAAATACAATTTTTTAAAAATATTTTTAATAATAAATAATTTTTGAAAATTAATTTTTGGCTGCATAAATGAATTCGCTCGCCGCCTTCATTTTAATAATGAAACTTAGATACGAGTATATTTACAATTTTACTTTGTATTTACATTTGAATTTTTACTACAGATTTTATCTAAAAAAAATTAAACTATAAAAGCAAATTTAAAATAGATTTTCAGGAATGATAATGAATTTTACTCTTTATTTAATTATTTTTTTTTTTGGAATTTTTAATTTTGTTTCAATTTTTCAAAAAAAATAATTCAAATTCGATTTAAAAAATAAAAAATAAGGATAAACAAAAATTAAATGAAATTTAATTGAATACCCGTGAATCGTGATTATAGACACATGTATAGACCTTTCAAAGCCAAAATGATGAACCCTGCCTTTAAAAAAAAATTAATTTTTTTTTTTTAAATTTTATCGTGATTTTCGAATTTTTACAAATTATACAAAAAGTATCGTAATACAACTGTAATACACATCGCTCCATATTTGATGTCCAAAAAAAAATTTTTTTTGTTAGTCAGAATGTTTGCTAAAGAAGAATATTTTTTTGGCAATTGAAATGTCAATGATTTGCTTTGGACAATAATTCATTTTTGAAGGAGTTAATCAATTTGGCTTGTAAACTGTTCAAACATATCAACAGATTTTTTTATTAGAGAAGGAAATAAAAAATATATAACAAAATAAAATTATAGATATATTATCTAACACTCTAGCACCACTTTATGTCAACATTAAAGAGAAATGTTGTTAATTTTGTAAGATTTTATTATTATTGTTTACTTGCATGTAATATTGATTATTAAATATTTTTTATCCAAAAGAATACTGAAATTAAAATGATTAAAAATAAAAAAAAAAAAGAAAAGAAAATTGCATATAATAGTAGAATTGAAATTTATACTTTGTTTTTAAAAAATTTTATTATTATTACAATTTTTTTAATTTTTATTTTTAGTTTAAATATAGAGTATTAAAGCCATTCAAATAGGAAAGAATTAAATATTTGTAATAATTTCAGCAATTTATTTTTATAAAATATTTTTTTTTATACAATGTGTACGTTTTTTTTTATTTTGTACATCAAGTATTTTTTTAATAGATGAACAAATGATTATTTTTTCTATTTTTGTTTTAATAAATTTTTTACAGCTTATAAGCGATATAATTACATAATTTTTTGAGAAAAAAAAAAATTTATTTAAAAATATTATGTACAATTAAATTTATGTATCGATTAATTATAGAAGATTATTTTATTATAATTAATTTTATTTATTAATTCTAGCTAATTTTTTTCTTTTTTTTAATTTTTAATTATCTTAATTTTTAATTTTAATTTTTTCTTTATATAAATGTGGAATAATAATTCAATGTGTTCTAAAATTTTTTTTTTATTTATTTATTTTTTTTATTTTATTTATTGTACATTATAAATATTAGTGCAAAATATCGCATATGCGATAAAATTTTGTATTGCAGAAAAATTAATTTAAAAATAATAATAAAAAAAAAAAAACATTGCACATTATATAAAATATTAAAAACATTAAAAAAATAAAATAAAAACATAATAAATGTAAGAAATTTATTTGCAAATTTTTTTTTTTTTGGTTTTGGTTTATTCCAAACGATTCTAAAAGAAATATAAAAATTAAACTCTACATCTTGAGGTTTGGGCCGTTCAATATAATGTCCACATAATTCAGTCGTAATGTTTGCATTCATCATTATTATCAATGACGCAACAGCTCGAGCCAGGGCCTAATCTTCATTACTGATGACTCGTTGCCACAAATGTTTGCATTACTCTTACATTCATCAATTTCCACAATAGCAGCATATCCATTAATTTTTAAGGATAATTAGGGTTTCAAAATGTAACTGATCCTTAATAACATGTAGTATTTGATAATATCTACATCCAAGTAATAAAACGGCCATGTTTGAATTTATTTAAAAAGTAAAATGAAATTTTGTGCGATTTTTCTTGTGTTGTTTTTTATATATGTACATACGTTGAATTACATTGATCCTTTTTACAAGAGATATTTTTTTTGTACAATATGAAAACACAATAACATATTTGATTGCGTTTCTTTTTTTTTGTTTTTATTAAATTCACAGTAATGATGAGTTCGTCATTTTAAGATAAAAAAAATTCTTACATTTAATACAATATTCAAAAGAAAATAAAAAATAATTAATGTAAAAAATAACGGAAAATTTCAAATTTAAATTCTTGATTTTTATTTATTGCACAAATTTTTTAATTTTTTTTTATTTTTTTTTATAATTTTTATTAATTTCATACATTTTAGAATATTTTATTATAAATTGTAATTTAATTAATGATTGCGCGTATTAAACACTGAAACCAGGATAAAGCAATTTATTATATATTTTACATAAATTACGCATACAAATGTGCATATATGGTATTAACACATTGAATTTAATTTGAAATGAATTTTGATTTGTAGGCAAAATGAATAATATAAAATATTTTATGTATGCGCGTGTATTTTTTATTTTTTTTTTTTTTAATTCATTAAAGGCCTTAAATCTGTATGTTGTGTTTCTTTATGACGTCTTAAATCAACTTTCCTTTGAAATGATTTATGACATAATTCACATGCAAATGGTTTATATCCTGTATGCTTTCTTGAATGTGTTATTAAATTTGAACTTTGACTAAATGCCTTCCCACATACTTGACATTTATGAGGTTTCTCGCCTGAAATGAGAGTAAATAAAACAAAAAAAAAAAACAACAATCGTCAATACAATCAAATAATGATTTAAAAGAAATTTAATTAAAATTTAATAATTATAATATGACAAATGACTTGTATATGAACAGTACTTTAAGGTACAGGACATATGTACAGGATATAATCTCTCAGATATTTGTGTATGATTTATCACACTTATAATAATCCAAAAATTCAAATCATAAACGCATTTATGAAAAAAATTATGGTAAAGTCATAAATATTGCTCACTAACAAATATAAAATTAAATTTGTCATTTTCGAACAACATTTTAATAGAAAGAATTTTTCAAATATTTTGACCGTACGTTTATAATACTGCAATTTCCATATGTACATACATACTGCCTGTATATGTAAATATGTTTGTGCACATTATCCTTTGCTAATATCCCCTAATATGCTCTAATAGTCTTTTACAAAATATAATAAACAGACAAAAATATCACATAAAATTCTATTGAAAACAGATTATGTACATATGCGCATACGAGTACATACATATATACGAGTACATGTACATGTATGTATGTTTATACATTCTGAGGATGAACGAACAAAAACAATTTAAATTCATATTTCTCGCTTTTGTTTTATTCCCCATATTGTATATGCCCAACTATCAAATATCCTTTTCAATATACCTACATACATACATATGTACATATATGTATACGCACGCCTTTATAATCCTCATGAATTTATCAAATTATTTATCATAGAAATGATTTTCGATTTATTGAAAAGAATTAATCAAAAGCGAAAAGAAAATAAGAACAATCGATATTATACATACATACATATGTACACATTCAATGTGTACAAGGATACTTCATAAGGACTATCTATTATTTATTATTATGACCATTTATTATTTATTGCTGACAAACTCATTAAGAATTTAAATCAAAAATGATGATGACAAAGGGAAATGATGACAATAATTATATGTACATCATATCTTCATTTCTATATACATACATATTTATGTATGTTATATTATTTATATTATACAGAGATTTTTATCATTTTCTTATTTTTATATTAAAAATTTATAACATTACTGAAAGAAAATTTAATAAAACGTCTTTTCATATTAAAGAAAAAAATTCTATACCAATTTATACATATATAAAAGCTTGAGACAGAGACATAAGGAAATGATTTTTTACACAACAAAAAAAAAAAAAAGAAAAAGGAAAAGCTTTCAAAAAAAAAGTTAAAACAGATTTGTGAATCAATAAAATGAAATATAAGAAAATTCAAATAAAATGCGAGAAAATATAAATTTAATTTTTGAATGAGACAAAATAATTTCTAGTAGTCCACTAGTCTAGTTGGGCATAAGAAACCTCACCAAGATGGTTTATGAATGCCAAAAATGACATGTACTGACTAAAATGGAAGTGTGGATTTGAACTTCAGAGTACAAATTACTTGCACTTTGCTTCAGTAAAAAACAATTCGAAGTTGACGAAACTGAATGAGCCGAGGTGTTCATTATGGCTAAACACAGACTAAATTAATTAAGATGAAACTAAAACAAAAATAATCTGTAAAATACATTAAAATTAAATTAGATAGTCGACACATTGAATTAAACAGCTTTGTGAAATAAAATGTCCCATGCTTAAACATATGAATCTGTGCACGAAGTAATGACGCAAACTTATACCAAATTATATTTTTGTTTGTTTGATTTCGTCTTGATCAATTCATTGTGAGTTCAACCGATGACGTTACTTTACGTTACTTTTTATTTTGGATCTACCTTAAGTTGGGAAAATTATATTTATGAGAAATTTTATTTGTATTTTGATTTAAATTTGATTTTTTTTTAGTATGGGAATTAAATCTTTGAACGTGTAGACCTGCTGTTGGTTTTTTTCTAAAAAGTACACGAATTGGTACAATAAAATCATGGAAAATTACACAATTTGTAAAAAATAAAAAAAAAAAGTAAAAAATTAATTACGTTACCAAAATACGTAGAAGAAGAAAAAAAAGTAATTGAAAAATATTCAGACGTATTCATTTATTACGATATGGTGAATAGATAATTTGTAATCATGTACGTTACAATGTGTATGGAACATTTAACAAAAAAAAAAAGAAAGGAAAATGAAAATAAAATACAAAAAATCAAAATCCCTCTAAATTTTCCATTGGTTGACTGTGATTTTTTGTGCCGCCCACACTTATATAGTTACCATGACAACTTGGAAAATTTTTGTATTCTCTTTTCATCACCATAATATGTCCTGATTTATTTTTATTTGATTTTTTTTTTTTTTAAGTTTTTACTTCACCCTGATGTTCTGATGATTACAAAACATTCATGTACATTCACATACAAAAAGAAATACTTTATTGTACGAACTGGAATTTATTTATTTATTTTTTTTTTCAAATTTAAATCAAGTACAGAAAAATTATTTATGGCCTCCCGAAGTTCTCATTCTAATTTACTTTACTTTTTTTTTTTTTTAAATTCATTTCACCCAATGTTACTTTAAAATCATCAGGGAAAAAATATACAAAAAAAATTTTTTTTTTATTTGTGTATATCCTTTGAAATGCCCGTGAATAAATATCAGACCGTTGGGATGCTCTGATTTCTATATAACATTTCTTGTTTATGATTTTTATTTTAAGTGTCATACACACACACATATACGAATACATAGTCTATTTTTCCAAAAACAAAAAAAAAAAGGAAAATTAATTTCTGCAAAGTATAATTTTTATCTTGGAATTTAGAATTTCCTGACTTCAGGGTCAGGACAACAAAACATACATAAATGGCACAATATTACATTTTTCCTGTGTTTTTGTTTTTTTTTTTATGATGAAAATTTTTTCAAAGTATAAATGAAATTTGTTCACGTACGAAAAACATTTTTTTGATTTAATTTTTCCTTTGGTAGATAAATTGAAAAGAAAAAATTTCAAACAAAAAAAAAAGGATAAAACAGATATTTTCGTAAAGATGAAGAGGAAAATCTAAGCTGTTACAACTATGGTCTTAGTGTTTGTTGTGAAAATCTTTAAACTTTTTGAAAATCTTAATATTCAGGAAAATTATCAGATTTAATGATTTAAATCAATGTAATTGCAATAAGACTTACGTGTACACATTTTGGTATATGAAAATGGGAAATGTGTTATAAACGTGTGAAATTCACAAGAAGTAAAAAATACCTAATATCAAATTTAATTTATATCAAATTTAAATTACAATAGGTAACAGACAAACATAACAGACTTATAACAGATTCATAACAGACTAAATTTTTTTATCGTAAATTAAAAAAAAAAAAAAAAAAAACAAAAAGTCTCCTTTACGTTTTTTTCTTTCGAATTTTCATTTTCTTACTTTTTGTGATGCTGTGAATATTAAAATATTTTTTATGAATTTATTATTTATTGTTTTTTATTCATTTTGTAAAATATCATCAAATCTGAAATCTTCATAATAAAAATTCAGATGGTTCACATAAAAAATTATGCTAAGATTTTACCTTTTTTTCCTTTTATTGCTGCTGATATTGTGGAAAAGTATTTATTTTTTATTTTTGGATAACTGAATGTAAAATATGTTACTTGAAGGATGTTTCGTAAATAAATTCAATAAATCTGATGTGGAAGTTACAAAACAAAAAAAAAAAAAAAAACAAAAAGAAAATCGTTACTTAAGGAAATCAAATTTTTTTTTTTTCTTAAAGCGTACCCATATGTTCTCCGGTCATGTAGGTGTATTATGTATAAAAATTTCAGATGAAAAGTTTCTCTGAAAAAAAAAAGGACTAAACAGGATACATAAGAAAAACTTAAAAGAAAAAAAGTAATATCACGGCAATGTTAAGTTTTATTCTGTTATAACACAAACTTTTTGTATCCTTTTTGTTTTTGGATTTGTCCTTTATTTTTTCATTATCACTTGAAAGAAAATATGATTATTTATATACATTGTATAATGGAATACATAATGTATTCGCAAAATTATACGTAAGTAGATACGTAAAGATCATATCTCATATTTTGTTCACTTTCTACAAGTTTCGTTTTTTTATATTCGAAATTTTTTTTTTTTATGTATGTATGCGTTACATATTTATCAAATCCTTAATATTTTTTGTTCCTGTTCCTTTTTAATATCACACGTCTAAAACTTTTCATGTATGTATGTATACGTGCTTTTCTTGATATACTGTTAAAATCTAGAACTTCGTAAATAAATATGGTACATAAATAAATAAAATAAAAATCTCTGGAAAATCTTTTCTTACAAAAAAAAAAAAAAAATGCTTTTTTTTTTCCTTAAAATAAGATGTAATATAACCTTTCATTTTATCTGTATAATGCGTTAGTGTGATGAATACGTGTACATTTAATACGTGTACGTCTAGATTGTATGTATGTATGTATGCTTGTAATGCTTCTAGTAATGCTTCGCTTGGCATAATATACATGTTATGTAACCTTGTATATATACGAAATATGATATCAAATCGTATCTTATGTACTGTGATAGTTCGTTATTGTATATGTAATTCGTATATACAAACTTGTACAATGTCTATATACCTATATATGTACATTTAAAATGTATGCGTTCCGTTATATGAATTTCAATCTCGTATATTTTTATATGCTTTTATATTTTCGTCTCTTAATTTTATTTCCTTTTTCTGATTTACTTTTTATATCTGCTTTTATCTTCTTTTATGTACGCAGCAGGGTGGTTGAAGAGATATTGCAGATTTTTTTTTTGTTTTTTTTTTGTAATTTAAAAATATATCGACCAATTCTACTAGTTGGTGAACATCCTGTGGACACATGATACATTCACAGAGTTGAGATATGTTTTTTTTTTTCTTTTCGACATACATTTTACATTTATATTGTATGACATGTGCACAAATACAATTTCACTATGTGTAATTTTTTCTTTTTTTTTTTTTTTGCTGTAAATGGAATACATAAAGGGTATATAATATAATATATTTTGCAAAATGGAGTCTGATAAAACGATATAAAGCTTTCTGAAAAGAAGACATTTTTATTACTTTAAACAAAAAAAATCAGAACAAAATTGTACACAAATACATATGTATATGCACAGTCACATGCATTATATATATGCGTTAATTTATTTTACGTTTATTCAGATATACATGTATGCGTATGTATAACACACGATGGAAATGATCTCATTGAATCCAAAATCCCTTGGAAATTTAGATAAATTAGAACAGAAGAAAAAAAAAAATCTGTACGTGATATCCTTTTTCAAAATATGTGAATATGTGATTTTATTTCCATCATAGCATACGAAATTCATGTGTGCCATTTTTGTTTTATTATTTTTTTTTTTTGTTTTATATTTTGCACGTATACGTACCAATGTACGTTTTATAAAAATTGAAATGTAACAACTATCAAATTTACAAGTTTATGAATATATTGAAATTTTTTTTAATGAGAAATTTTGTTTAGAACATGGTTAAATTCTGACGTCATGAGATGCTTTTAATTCAATTTTTTTACAGGCAAGTTTTTTACTTTATTGTCTGTGGGCAATATCGAAAGCAACCGATATTTTATACATTCCTGTACATGCAGTAGTATATTTACGACTCTATATGACATCATGTGTGTACACATACATATATACATATGTACAATTAGTACAATGCGTGTATGTATGATGAATGAATTAAATAATTTTTCTATAAAATTTCATATACTATAATGTAAACAATCATGTACGTGAATAAACTGAATAAAATGAAATTTTTTACAACATAAACGATGAGTTCTAAAACGTTTAATTTCCACTTTGTTGCAAAATTTAAAGTTTTAAAGCACAAACACTTAACATATCGTTTAAAATTTCAAAATTGGGAATGTTATTTGAGCAACTAACGCGTTATAGATTTTTCTAATGCAATGCATTATACTCTGTCAACTAATATTATACACTTCAGGTCTTATGAAGATTACTTAAAGTGGTACCAGTTTACACTACTATATGTATTGATATTCAAAAAATTCATCTGATATATAATTAAAGCTTTGTGGATTATGGTAATACTGCTCGTGAAAAAGTCTAATTAAAAATTATAAGAGAAGAAAAATGACATACTATATGTACACCAATAAGACCTTAAAAGACTTCAAGTGCATAATATTAGTGGATAAAGTGTGGTGACATTAAAAAAATTTTGTATCAAAGTCGCAATATTATCGCATAACAAAAAATTTGTTGACATTTTGAAACTCAACCATGTATAAAACTATTCGTTTTCTTTATACATAAAGAAAAATCTTGAAATAAAAAAAAAATCAAATCTCATTCCATGTCGATTACGCGCATACACAACATAGCACGTTTTCATCACATTTAATCTTTACAATTTCACATAATATACATTGGTATATATGTATGTATGTACATGAAGCATGTGTTATCCTTATACGTACATCTATATAAATTCATATAATAACAAATGGACACAAGGGCATCATGTGATTTTTCATGATGGAACTAACAATTCTATGTTCTGATTTGGTCTAGATTGAAGCAGAAATTTTCCGTTTACAAGCTTTTCATTTTATTGTTGTTCATTTTTATTTCTTCTCCATTTTTATTTTGTTAAAATATAAATGGTGGTCTACTGGAGCATACATTTATATGAGATTTCATATATAACGAAAAATAAAATTTTTATTTCTATATATGAGACACATACATATGTATGTACATACACGTGTATATTCAAAAATGAACAAAATATAAGTACGTATGCAGTAGACTTTAACTATGTGCAAAATGAAACCAAATATAGCAAATATGTATATAGCCGTATTTTGGGACATAGATAATTCTCTTCTGGGAAAAACCATATCAAAATACAGTTTCATTTCTATAATGTTATTATTTTCGTGAATTTGTTATTTTTCTTTTCTAAGTATGAGTGTGCAGATTTTTGTCGAAATTGCAGTAAAATTTCTTTGTATATAATGTTGACGCAAATTCTTATATCCAACTATATATCCTTTCCAAAATATAAATAAAAAAAAAATTTTATTTTATGTTCTATGTTGAATGTAAGAATTTTTAATTAAAACTTTTGAACAAAATATATCTATGACATATTTAGGTACATGATATACTTACACATATGATATATACGTTCCATATGTGATATTTTGTTTTTCATGAAATTATGTTGACAATCATCAAAAATTAGAAAAACTATTTTTCCTTGAAATGTCTCATGTATCATTAAAATTACATATCCTTGTATGTGGAAAATAAATAATTTTAACAATTTTCCTTGTATTTTTATTATTTTGTATAGTTTTTAAAAATTTAAAAAGGAAAACGGTTTTTTTGTAAGTTTTAAAAAATTTTATCATATAGTCTAAGCCTTAACCCAGGCTAAATTAGTTAAAATGAAATGAAACGAAAAATAAAGGATAAAATCGCCCAACGGCTTTGTTGGACAAAATGTTTTCTTGCCTAAACCACAGTATTAACGATTTCCTTAATAATCCTTAATACGATGATGAATACTTCGTCATGCCTAAACGCATGAACTTGTACACGAAGTAATGAAGCGACCAAATTAAAAAAAATCCAAAGATGGTTTCATTCCTTTAAAGCATGATAACAGCAACCAATGATTAACAACCCACAATGATTGCAAACGCAATGAACCACCACCTTAAAGCTTGTTTGACGTTTTTTCTTTTTTTATTTATTAAAAATCGTTTTGTTTCTCACCGTTTGACTAAACCCAATGTTTTTTAAAAGAAAAATAATTTTATTTCTTTTTTTTTTGTTTCGTTTCATCCTAATTATTTCAGTGTGGGTTCGACCTAAGAAAATATAATGAGTCTATAGAATGAATAAAAATGGCATATTAATAGATCTCGACATTCATTTAATGTTTCTTAAGGAAAAATTTTTTAAATGATAAAGAAAAATAAAAATTTTAAAAACACGGAAGCAAGAAAATTTTATATTTTATTATGTCAGACATCACATATACAAGACCTCCTATAAAATTTAAAAAATTTCCAAAATGAAAAAAAAAAATGATATCTAAAGGTTTGATGTAAACACACACACACATATGTTAAATGGAAAACGCTGTAAATAAATAAAAAAGTAAAAAAAAAAAAACGAAGAAACTTAAAAATCTAGATAAATTTATTGCATCGTTTTCCTTTATTTTAAGGATTCTAAATAAAATCAAGATCTACAATATCTTTATATGTACAGATGTATGTATAGGATGTATATACGAAAAACGAGATTTTTTTATGTTAAATATTTTATGAGATTTTTCATCGTTTTTTTTTTTTTTTTTGTTTTTTATGAGTTCTGTTTTTTGGTTTGATTTGATTCTATATACATTTTGTTTTTATGATGAATATTTTTCAATATTATAATCATCTATATCTTACGTTCTATGCAGATATCTGTGTGTATATGTGTTAAAAAAAAAAAAAATCTTATGATTTTAGTCAGAATGGTATGAAACCTTTTATTGAACTTTTTCTTTGCTTTTTAGCATAAAAAAATAAATAAAAAAAATAAAAATCAAAATTATCATAAAAAGCAGACAACATTTGCATTGATGTAACCACACACACATACAAACCAATGTACATCCACATTTGTATATGTTAGTATTCAAATATATTTTTTTTACACTTGGGAATGTAATAACAAATACATAAAATTAAGAATGAAATAAATGAATTGTATATAACACATAAAACAAAAATGAAGTAAAAATATATGTACATACATATGTACGTATGTGTATACAAAATTATCATGATTTACGCATATACATTTTCAAACCTGAGATTGTTTTATTGATTTTTCATTCTAATATACAATAAACCTTTTGGATTTTTTTTTGTTTTTTTTTTTTTGATTTTGTAGGTTATGTATACGTGATTGTATAAAAGACATTTGGAAAATCTCATTTCATATTATATTGTGTATAAAATGAACGAAAGATTTTTTTTTTTTGGTATTAAAACAAAAAATATTTTTTTTTTTTTTTTTTTTGGTTTCATGATGTTAAGGATCATTTACTTGAAGTTATTGATGTGCATATAAACGTACATATATACATATCATGGTAGATATACATAGACGTATATAAATACTAAATACCTATACAGGATAAATACAGAAAAGATTAATATGATATTTTGAAGAAAAATCTTAAATTTGTTTTTGTATCTAAATGTTGTATGTATATATATACATTTACACGTGTATATATTCCATTTAATGGTTATATTTACATAATTTAGACAGTATAGATATGTATTTAAAAGATTTCCTAAGAGTAAAATGAAGCTTTTAACCGCAAAACTCATTTATTTTCAAATCACTACCCGCATCTTATTTATGTACATAAATATATTTCTTCAAAGGGTTTAAATGGATATAAGCGATACAACAAACTTGGGTACATATACATACATAAATTTTTGGTAATATTTCTATTGTAATACATATAAAACAGATATTTTTGTAAAGATTATTTCAAATTGGAATGTTTATGGTTTTGTCAGGATTTTATCTTTATCGACATACTGAAAATTTTTTGGTATAAGATTTTTTTTTTTGCCTTTTTTTTCATTAAAAAAAAAATTAAATAAAATTCGAAATTTCGAAATTTAATTTTTGATATAAGATATTTTCGTTTTTCATAAAAAAAAAAAAGAATCAAACAAATTTCGAAATTTAATTTTTGGTTTAAGATTTTTCCTTTTTTTTTCATAAAAAAAAAATAAACAAATTTCGAAATTTCGAAATTTAATTCTTAATTACTTTTTTATTATAGGTTTAATATGTATTTACGTACATATGTATATAATACGTGTATCATAATTACTTTAATTGTTTCCTTATAATTTCCCATACAGATTCATTCAGAAATCACATAGATTATACACTAGAGACATTCTCATAAAAATATTTTCAAATTTATATTCTCATAATTTTTTTTGACTCAATTATATTTCTACATAATAAAAATACATATATACGTGTACATACGTAAATGTAATATTTCATATTTTTTTTTTTTGCTCATAAAAATATTTCATATTCAAATCCCTACAACAGTATTTTTTTCGGCACGTGTCGGTTAAAAATATAACATGCCAAAATTTCATAATTTTGATTTTTTTGTTTGATGATCAAATGCACAATCATAAAAATTATTTTTTCTTTACTATTTTATTGTTGTTGTTGTTTAAAAAAAAAAAAAAAAAAATTAAATTTTTCCTTCTATATCTATACACGTTGTACAGATACACTGGTGTTATTTTTATTCTTTAAGGATTTACAATTATTATATACAAAACACTTGTCAAAATGTGTTCACTTGTACAAACACGTGTTCGATTAAATAAGTAAACAAAAAAAAAAAAAAAAAATGTTATTCTTGGTATACTTATATTTACTAACACCAGATTCAATTATAATTGAGTTATAATACAGTTAATTGATGGCAAAAATATAAAAGAGGAGTGAGAATTTTTTTGAAAATATGAGAGTTTTTCTTTTTTGAAAAATTTTCACTTTTATATCTGTTGATAAAAAAAAAAAATAAAATGAATGTTAAGAATTAAAATTTCATCCCTTTATGAGATGAATATCTTTTTTATATTGGTATACATTTTATAGATTAAAAGTGATGTGTAAATAAAACCTGACAACAATAATAAAGTAAACCTTATTTTTTTGTTATTTTAAACAATGACAAAAACACTTGACAAAATGGTTTTGTATTTTTATATAACAATTTTTGGGGTATATACAAGCGAGAAATAACACATAATATACTGCGTCTATATACACATAAATATGTATTGGGTAAGGGTGGTTTTATATGTTTATTTAATCACTTTAAATGTTAGGTTACATACTTATATCAATATATGAACCACAGTATGTATACTACAGTTCATTTTTAAAGCATATATTCATGTGTATTTTAAATAGATATTTTTTCTCGTCCTTTTTCATTAAATTTCAACAAATTCATTCTTTTTTTACATTTTTTGATTGCCAGTTTTCTGTATTAAGACACGAAAGCAACAGACAAAAGAGAACAATCGTATGTTATAATACGGCAACAATGTAAAAATTTTCTTTAAACCTGTAGTGTGTTTCTTTATTTTCTTTATTTTTTTTTTATTTGTGGAACATTTTTGCCACTTAAAAAATTCAACATAAATATTCTCAATATGATTTATTCAATAAAGTGATTTAATTCGATTATTTACACAATTTTCATGAAAATTCATGAAATGTCCCAATAAAAAGAAAATTGATTTATTTCTTAAAAGAAAAAAAAAAATAAAAATAACTAAAAATTGTTGTTTTTTTTTTTTGAAATTGAAAAGTAAATAATGTACAAGACTAAAAATTCATGTTAACATCTACATAATACGCATAAGAAAATGTGTTTGAATCAAAACAGACAAAATGTTTTACTCGCAAATGTCTGGTTCCCTTGAGTAAAATTTCCTAATTAAATTGAAACTAAGAAGAGGAAAAAACAATTCGTAAGAATGAATATTATTATATCTCTTTTTTTTCATTATCCACCATTTTTCTTTCAAGTTTAATTATCCTATCACAGAGATTTTTTCTTTTCGTTTTTTTTTTTATTCAACCCATATTTACACCATTTTCATTTTTATGACTATCATTAGTCTTAAAAACTGAATTAAAAATGATTTTAAATTTTTGTTTTATTTTTATTCTGTTTTAGCGCATGAAATAAAGATGAAACCGCGAAAAACTGAGAGTGTGGTGTAAATTTTTAGCAATTCTGATATACATACAATATACCTACATGTGAAATGTACGTTGTGTTATAAGTATATGAGAATTGTTATAAACTTGATTTTAATTATGAAATTGTTCGTGAATATCATGGATTAGAAAATTCATTTACTTCTTAAGATACATTACATTGCTTGTATAATAAGAAACATTTTAGATACATTGTACACTACACAAAATATAATGTCTGTGCACGTTACATTGTATAACACATTTAAATGGTATTTTAAAATTTATAAAATTTGAAATTACATATACGTACAATCATTTTGGCTTAGATTGCGTGTATGCAATTCACTTTAAAACATATTACAAAACGTTGAATGCTGAAGGATTTTAATAGAAATTTCTTAAAATGATTGTACATATTATTTACATTGGCAAAATTGCATACACACATACATACAATTAAATGTATATAACTAAAACAGAGTAATTATGTGTGTTACATATTATATATGAAAAATAGATTACAAGAATATATTAAACAAAAATGCTCATGAGAATAATAATTTAAGGAAATCAGATGTAATAACAAGATATACCTATCTTGAGTCTAATGTATTAAATTGTTGTATAACAACAGATAATTTTCTATATGGTGTAATCTGTATATTATTTTGTCTTATGAGTATA
This sequence comes from Anthrax anthrax, assembly GCA_963971155.1. Classification (NCBI taxonomy): domain Eukaryota; kingdom Metazoa; phylum Arthropoda; class Insecta; order Diptera; family Bombyliidae; genus Anthrax; species Anthrax anthrax. The sequence continues at coordinate 2,930,060 of OZ020124.1, forward strand.
AATTGAATTCGTTAATATCCTTTTTATTTGATATTGTTAAATCTATATTTAAAATTAAAATTACGAGAGTATCAGACATAGTACTCGCTAATTGTTACATAACGGAAATTTAATTTATTTTAAAAAAGACAAAAACAAAAAATTAATCTAATGCCATTAGTATCAGAACTGTAATGAAGACTATATCCTGAAATATTTTATTCCTCAAGAAATTTAATTAATTTAAATTTCAGTTGAACATGTTCTCATATCAATATGTCTTGACTATAATTCAGTCTTCTTGATTGGATTCAAGCTAACGCTTTGAAAAGGCTTTGAAACAGAATTTTAAATAAAGGACATAATTCTGTTTATTTATTTTTTTTTTTAATATCCCTGAACTATCTGTAATTGTATTTTATTTTTACAACGTTGCAAAATTACACGAATTATTTTTAACTATTTTTTTTTTTTTAGAATTCGAAAAGGTCATCTCATATTTGATAAATTGAAATCCATGCATAATAATTACAATAACTAATAATGTATATTTTCTTGATTTTGTAAATGCACCTTATTATATTTCCCCCTTAAAAATATTATACATATACATATAATTCCAGCTTATGTACAATATAATAAGCAGCATAATAGAAGAAATTATTTGATATCCTTTGGGAATAATATCAACATTCATAAAAATATTTTACCATGAATCGTTTATTAAATTTTCAATTTAGATGGACGATAATTTTATTATATATCCTTCCAGGAGTATCAGATTTCATTTAACATACATATGTATATAACATTTTGTATACTGTGTAACGTGGAAATAAATTTCACAACACAGCAGAATGATGTTTTATATCTAATTCTACAGTGTTATACGTTGTATCCATAAAAGAATCTTCCTTGTATCTACCATCTACTATCATACAATCAATATGATTTAAAATATAATTTATATTACTTCGTACTTTATTTTAAATAATTAAACAAATATTTGTCTAAAAATATTTCTTCTTGTATAAATGTATGTATGAAATGTATATAGAAATATATTTCGTATATTAAAATTCATGTATATATAAAATATATATCTAAATATTTATAAAAAGAATTTTATAAGCAAGAATTTGTACATATTATATAAAATATATAATGAATAGAGCAATTTATCGTTTTACTTGGCACATTCCAAAATTTTCTCTTTCTTTCGAAATTTTGTATGTGTGTGTATGTAAATTGAAAATTCTTTTTTTCTTTTTTTTTTCTTTTTTTTTTTTTTTTGTTATATAAATAATTGCAAAGTTATTTTATCTCTAAGGGTTTCATGCCTTTATAATATACGCATTTTATATATATTATATAACATAGAAAAGATAATTTCAACCAATTAATTACAATAAATCAAGTGAATCTGTTTTAATTGTCGACAGACATTTTGTTCATTTCATAACCCTTTTAACACCTCCTCTAATATATACGAGTATATAATACATTATGTAAATTACAATAAATCATGAACTTTCTTACTACAATGGAAAGGAATATACTAAGTATGTATACGTATAAAAGAAAATAAGAATTTTCAATAAATAAATGATAAAATACCATCCATTGTATGTGTTTGTGAAATCAACACATGAGCAAACGCACCAGTACGTGAGTGTTATAATACACAAATGTAATATTTGCATTAATATTTTCAGTATAAATTTAATGTATAAGAGCATGGGTTTCATATACCAAATATATATTTTATCTCCTGTTTACACATGGATGACATGTTCTGTATACATATGCGAACATGCTATAATAAAATATTGTATCTATGAGCAGATTTCAGGGATGTGTGTATTTTTTATGTATTCAATTTTCTTCTTACCATGTACTTAATTTTAAATTTGTGTACTTAATAATTAACCGTAAAAAAGAAAATGCCAAATAATATACCGTATTTAAGAATGAAATAGAAATGAATAAAGAATGTATTCTTATATACATATGTTATAATGATTTAAACCCATTAATAATGCTTTTAAAATCAAGTCAAATCCTTAACCGAGGACGAATAGATGGAAAATATAAAGTACACATTTTATAAACTTACAATAAGGATCCTTAAATTATTAACACACACATGCATACATATACATATGAATGTGTATTAAACTTCCATAAGCTTTTAACTACTAACTGTCATATGTTATGTATGTAGAAATGTGCAATGTAAAAATATCCTTTTCATGAAATTACGAAATTGTACAGGATGTCTCAAAGTAAAGACAAAATACGAATCTCGAAATCGAAGGATGCAATCTTGAGATGATTAAAATTTTAAGTCAATTTTTATTTTATGACATCTGCTCTAGGACACCCTATCAGAATGATATATATTTCTCATACTCTCATACATATACTAAAAAATTTCCCTATTAAATTTTCCAAAAAATTTCTTTATTAAATCTATGACTTTTGCTTCTTCCTGCACATGCATGTATATTTGGTTTATATGCCTTGAACAATGTTGAAACACATAAAATATGAATTTTTAATATGTTTTTGTGGTATAAAATGCATTGTGCATTATTTTCATATTTTTTATGATAAAAATATTGTATTTTCAAAAGCATCAATTCAGTTCCCTTCTAAGTCAATTTAAGGTTTTATTTAGAAACCATTTGTATTTTGTGGATATAATAGTTAACGTAAGCGCTTGAAACCACACTGAATTGGTTAAGTTTCGTTTCGTCTTGACTAAAGCAGTGTTAATTCAAACATTGAATAAATTTAATCGAATCTTCAACATTTTAATCGATCATATTTTTTGTTTTTATTATTGTTAAATCGTATTTAAATAAGAAATTAATTTGAATGAATTTTCTTACCTGTATGAATGTAGGTGTGCTTTTTCATATCACTCTTTTGATGAAAACGTTTACCACAATAGCTGCATGGATATGGTCGTGTATCACTGTGTATTAAAAGATGTGTTGATAAAGTACTTGAACGTTTAAAACTCTTTCCACATTGTTTACATTCAAAAACTTTTTCAACATTATGTACAGCTCTGTAAACAATATTTTCTTTGTTTATTATTACATTAAAATGTACTCGAATTTTTTTTTTTTTTTTTTTTTTGTTTTTTACCATTTTATGAATGTGTTTGAATTTTTGATTATATATTATTTAATTTGAATTTGAATTTGAATTTTTTTTTTTTTTTAATACAATAATTTACCTGTGTTGACTTAAGCTAACTTCATGTCCAAATGTTTTATTACATAATTCACAAGCGAATGGTTTTTTACCATGATGTGTACGACGTGCATGTACTTCTAAGCCATGTGCTGTTGAGAACATTTTTTCACATTTTAAACATGAATATAAATCACTAAATTGTGGTAAACCCGGCCATTTAGGTATATGATGAAAATGTACATGTGATGGATGTGGAAAATTTAAATGATTATTTGGTCCCGTTGGTCCAGTTTGTGCTTGTGTCATTAAACTACGAAATCTTAGCACATCTTCTTGAGTTGGTGGAATATAACTACATATATATACGTATATAGATGAAAAATTGAAACATGATTACGTATAGCATATACGTATATACTATTGATAAATAGGCTAATTACCTTCCAGTTGCACCTGGTTGTTGTCCTTGTTGATGAAAGGCAAATGCTGCTAACCATGGTAATGAAGAAAACATTGGTCTCTGTAACATTGCTTGTTCATAATTAGGCTGATAATGACAACGAAATGATCCAAATGAATTAACAGGTACAATTGGTGATTTTGTTGATCTCGGTTGATCTTGCCTTAATAAAGCAGATACTGAAAATGCTTCAGATTTTTTTGGACTAACACTAGAAACATCAGTTACAGGTGAATCTAATATTCTAGATCTAGATGATGCAGGTAAAATAATTGATGATGATGATGATGATTGTAGTGGTGGTGGTGGTGGTGAATCAACTTCTAATTCAGTTGAACTTGATCTAGATCTTGATCGACATAAATCATTTGGTGATGATCGTGATAAACTTCTAGATCTTGATCTTGATTCACGATCAAAACTATGTTGTGTTAAATGTGAATGAGAATTATGTTCTAATAATGTTGTATTATCACATAATGGTGATGATGAGCTTTTATAATTATATGTTGTTATATTATTATTATCTTCATCATCTGATAATTCTGTAGTTTTTACTAGCCTATTAATACCGAATGCAAGTTCATCTGAAAATAGTTTTATTTTTATTTATTTATTTATTTATTATTTGCTCATCATGAAATTGACAATAAAAATCTTTATTTATTTTAACCATTATAATAAAGATTTAGTCACACATTTCAAAACCTTTGTAACCTTTAAAAATGATAAAAATTGATTGAATAAAATGAAAATGTAACACCCCTTAAATTAATTTTTTGCTACAAATATGCATTACAGCATTAATCATTTGATTGCTGAGAATATATACATTGATATCATGATATACATATAATAAAATCTATGTATAATGATTATTTACGCATGTATGTGTGTGTGTATCAAATATATAAAATCACAATTATATTTGTTCCCTTTGCCTATATATACGCATGTCTAATTGAAAATTTTCCCAAATTTATATATTACATATATGTATATAGGACGCGGGGATTGAAAATGATATATTGAAACATATTTTTTTTTATGCTTCATTTAATCAGGTGTAACCAAACAAGTGTTTTATTTACAAAATGAAAATCATCAGTATAACAGCATATAAAATTCATACGTACATACATTATATACATTTAAAAAAAAAAAATTATTTTTGTATACTTTGTTATTTAATGGTATATAAAATTTGTTTAATTGGTTTGATTTTGTAATTGCCAGACACATTTTATATTTTAAAATGCAATTTTAAACTGATTCAATTTAAAACATTTAATTATATAGTTGCTTTTAGTATACAAATATTCATCTAAACAAATCTTAATTTAAGTAATTTGCAAAAATTATTATACATAGCATTCATATATTTTTTTTTTTTAATGGTTTATATAAGACATTAGAATAAACGGTATTTTAACTTTTTAAGCAATCTCCGTTTTAATATTTAAACTTAAATTAAAAATTATAAACAAACGTAGGAAGTTGATAATGTCTTCCGAAATTTAAAACAGCATAATTGCTCAGTTTATGAATATCATCTATTACACACACACACATAACATTCGTATAAATGTTTGTGAATATATTAAATTATTTAATATATATATCGGTAACATTAAAAAGATTACTAAAATAAAATCTACTTTATAACTGTCATGATTTCATTAAACGAAATAATTGCCATAAATCAAATTATTAAAATGTTAATTTTTACTTATATACAATTCATTATTGGGTTGTGAAAAAAGTTCTGCGATTTTTTTTTTTGTTCAAGCCATTTCTTATTTGTTTGTGGTCGGAAAATTTAATTTTTCGTTTGAAATGTGACTAAAGTGAATTATTTGATTGGTAAAACGTTAAAATTAAGTTTTTGAACATTTTTTTTAAATTTACGGAATTTGAACACTCTTTAAAACCATTTTAATGGAAAACCATGAAGATCGATTGAGCTATATTTTTTTGTTTTTCTTTTTAAAACGGAAAAACCATTGGAAACGGAAATAGAAATTCAAAATGGTATTTACAAAGTCCTGACCGTTGTGGCTATTCAAGAACCGTTTTGTGGCAATCTAATTTTGGTAATGATAAGATCTGACCATTTTATGAAAATGTGAGAAATTTTAGACAATTTTGAATTGAGCCATCAAACCAAGGCAAAAAAAAACCGCAGAACTTATTTCACAGCCCAATACTATTTTCACACATAAGGATTTGAATAAAAGAAAATTTTCGTATTATTTTTAATTTTTTCAAATATTATCATTTTACCTGTATTCTCGTTATTTGTTTACCTTTTTGAAAAATAATCATAAAAATGAATAAATTTTACTGGGTGATAAATAATTCCCAAAAGTGAATTTTCTATCTTGATGAGAAAAAAAATTCTTTTTTCTTTTCATGAAGTAAAGAGCGATATAACAAATATGATTTGAAATTTGGTCATTTCATGCGTTGATTTATCAAGTGAAACACTTTCATACATTTTTATAAAATAATATGAATATCCCATTTGAATCATTTTTATTCTAAATATCTCAGTTTATCAAATGTCACAAAAATAAATGATGCTTTGAACAGGTGTATGACCTTTTTTTTTCTTTGTTTTTTTTTATATTTACTCATACAGATCCACATGCGATACCTTTACTTTGATAAAACAAAATAAAATACAACAACAAAAAAAGTGAATTTCATACTTTATTTTTGCAAAATCTTATTTGTCATATCTCTTCTTATTTTCTATATTCCTGATTAAAAATTTATACGTTTGCGTACAAAAGGGAACCGTAAATAATCAAAGTATACCTCCCCAAAGGATTATCATGATTATTGCTCATATTTATTTTCTAAAACATATTTTGTTGTTTTTTTTGTTTTTTTTACTCGTCGTACAAACAAACATCAAGTATGTATGTATGTAGCTATCATTATATCACGTGTTGTGTCCTTTCTTTGTGTATATATATAACTATATAACTTTGATTATTATGCATATGCATAACTTTTATTGTTCCTTTATTCAATGTTCTAACGACAAAAAGGGGAGACAGTTCTTGTTGATATTTTTTTTATATGCATGTATACATAAATAAACAGGCAAAATATAAAAAATAAAGCAACATTAGTCCTGCAATGTTGAATGTTTAAGGTTTTGAATGAATGAATATTAAATGTGAATAAACAAAAATGATTTCTGGTATAATATAATAAGGATAACATGGAATCCTTTTGATTCATGGAATCCCTTCCTTATACACACCTTTTTGAAAAAATAAAAATCAGTCATAGTTGTACATTACGCAGACATTTAATGTCGGTTTGTGTACCTTACGTATATGTACGTGTGTGTAAAAAAAAAATTAAACTGAGGAAAAAAGGATTTTTCATCTCTAAGAAATCTTATGTTCTGGATAATACGGAATATATATGCAACTTCTAATAATTTTAATATTCAAAATGATTACAAATACACGTGCATACAGTTTTGGATAAAAAAAATGTAATTTTTTTAAATGGATACAACAACAAAAAAATATTTATGAACCACCCTATTATACAATATATATAAAAGCCATATTTTAAAACAATCGATAAAACTTTAAATTGCGAATAGATTTTTAAATGTGAATAAAATTTATTAATTTGAAAATTAATCAAAATGAATACATGATAATATTCATTTTAATCATATTATGACCATATACAATCGTAATTGTATGATTTCAATAATTATGAAATAATAAATTATTCAATATAGAATTCAATCGGATTTAACATGAACTCTACATTACATATTATTTGTATTGCATTTGGTATATCAGATATACTCAATTCACAAATGTTACCAACCCAACCTACACCCTAACTAAAACTACATACATAGAGTGTGTACTATTAACGATGAACATTTAAGAACAAATTAATATTTTGTGTACATATACAGATTATGATTTTGAAGACTGGTAGATTATGATTTTTGACTGAACCCCTTGTTCATTTCAAATAAAATATCTTTACTTGAATTTTATAATTTTGAAGATAAAATATGTGCAAGTGTTTTTTCTTCTGTACATGCGAAAATAGCACATTGCGAGATATTCATCGTAAATGGTACACACTGTGTTTGATTTAATTTTATATTTAAATTATCAATATTAATTGCATTCGAATGAAATAATTTAAACAATAATTTATTCAGCTAAATCATAGAATTTAGTATACTCAGAATGAAATATAAAATTTATAATTTTATTTGAAAAATTATTTTATCATTATATTCCACTGAATTTTAATAAATACATACATACAGATGTATAGGTACATATGTATGAACGTCTCTATGGTTTAATTTTAGATATCGATATTGATTTTGGTTTAATTGGAATACATCACATCTAAAAAAAAAAAAATCATTTGTAATAAATTATTGAACCAACAAAAAAAAAAAAATCACAAATAAAATCTCACCTCAAACTAAAAATGATTGAAAATATGAATTGATTATATTTTTTTTTTCATTATAAATAATAATTCATATCTAAGCAATATTAGTAATAAAAGTCATAAATTTTCTTAGTTATCAGATCAATAAATTTATAACACCTTTTTTTTTTTATTTTTTTTTTTTTTTGGTTTTTCTTCTTATTATATTATTTTGCTTGAAAAAATCAAAAATTAAGTTTATACATGTGTACACAGATAAGAGAAATTTTTTATCAAGAAAAAAAAAATCCTAAAATCCATAAAATGTAATTTTTTTTTTTTTTTTCAAATACAATTTTTTTTGCTTATTATTTTGCTTGTTTAAATCATTCGAACTAATAAAATATGCTTGAATGATTATACACATAGTGACAATTATTCAATTATTTCTTGATATATAAATACAGAGTGATTCAGCTGTAAAATGTTCATAATTTTCTGGACGTTTAGAGTGCTTACATGTTGACTATGTATATTCATCTGATATCTTAATTTCATCCTTATTGAGAGAAAATCGATTGACAAATTTTAATAGAAAATTTTGAAATGAGAATGAAATTTTATATTTAAATGAGAAATACAATGTCGAATAAATTATACTATATACGATTTCAGTTTTAAATTAACGAAAAATCTGTACAAAACGTTCAAAAATTTTTTTTTTTTTTTACCTGAAGGATAATGACTTCAGACTGATTTTTTAAGTAAATGAAATAAAATTTCTTTGTATGTGAACATAAATGGTCACATTCAAAGTTATCCTAACAAATAAAGACTCTCTCTCTCACACTTTGAGTGAGCAAATAAATTTTTTAGTCGATTTTAACTAAATTTGTAATCTATTAATAATTTCCAGTCATGATAACTGATAGACCGATGATTGGATTTTCAAGGATCTTTACTGAAATATAAAACAGCCATTATTAAGGAAATGTATTTGAAAATTTTCAGTTTCAAATTACTCAAAAAAGAAATGAATGAAAATCATGTGGGAGTAAAAAGCACATTCTGAACCTAAACTTTCAGACACCCTACTTATACATATATATACATACATATATGCAAGTACGCGTGTGTAATCGTAATGTATATGTAATCATACAAATTTTACACATAATCAATAAAATTTTTAACTAATCCTATAAATAACAGTACGACTATAATAAAATTATTCAACCGAATATCAAATATTATTATGCCAGCACTGGTATATGTGTATTTCAAGAAAATATTGATTGCACTAAAAAGATAAATTATATAGGTAGGTATTTATTTTTTGTTTATTAAAGTATTTACGTCTGTAATATATATGTAGGTGTCGTTTTTTTTATGTTATGCATTGTTGTATTTGAACTATAAAAAGATTTTATATTCATTTACACAGAGTACGTATACATATTTAATGTACCTTGATGTTATGTACACATATGCAGTATATATACTCGTGAAAGTAATATATAAAGTTTTTTTTTTTTAAACAAAATATTAAAAACAAACGACAATTTACAACATTTATAAACATATTTTAAAATATAAAATTTATATATTGATTGCGGTAAGCTTTTGATGTAAAACGTAAGTACATAACACAAAATTTTAAATACCCATATATGTACATATCTATACAAACATATGAAATTTAATAATGCAATTTGATTGCACTCTTCAGATTTTTTTTTTTGTCTGCATGATTATCTGCATGTACACACATACATATATAATATCGTGTAATTTAATATAGGTACACCATTTTTATATTTTTGTTAAATTGTTTATTTGTATACTATATATAATACAAATAAATATATATAACGATAATATGAGTAGTAACATTGTATAATAAATCGAGGAAATTAATAATAAAATAAAATACGGCATAACGTGAGTGATAAGTTTAATAGCATATAAAATCAATGTATAATAATTGAATAATAAATCATTGCTTATCATTATGTTTTTATCAATAAATTTAATGTACAAAGTTTGAAAGGTGTTTTGTTTTTTTTCTTTTTTTTTTTTTTTTTTTTTTGTATTTCATGTGCTCTAAGTACTCTGTATTAGGTACATTTTGTGCAAAAATTAATTGTAATGATAGACAATTATTAGTGTTTTTGAAATTTGTATACGCGTGTATTTATATTTAGAAAAATATAAGTAAAAAATGTATTACATAGCAACACGCGTCTTTGTTCAAATAATATACATTGTATGTATAGCACAATTATTTAAATAAAATGAATTTAAAAGAGAATTTAATTGAATTAGACTGCTTGCCATGTACGATGAACATTTTGTAATGCTCACTATCAAGGAATGCACAAAAAAAAAGACTTGACAAATATCACTTTGATTTTCAAAGGAACCACCAATGAGGAAAATCAATCTCTCATGTAAAAAAAAATTTTACATTTTCACGTAATGAAAATAACTCGTACGTAGATGTTTACGTTAGATGATTACTCTTACGCATCAGGGAACATTTTCATTTGGATATGTTTTCTATTTTCAAGATCAAGATCTTCATATATCTTTACGAAATTTTCACTAATACACGAATAGAAATCTACGCTAAAATGTTTATCATAAGATGGAAAGCACTCTCGTACCAAGTTCTTATTTGTTCAATTTTTAATCTATTTTTCTTTTATTTTTTCATTTTTTTTTTTCTTTTTTTTTTGTGTATAATATTATCTCAATAATTTGTTTAATTTCTTAAGATAATTGCCGATCAATAAAATCAATAATAATAATTTTATCGAAGGGAATCAAAGAAAGTATACGTACTATATATACATAGCTACAAAGAAAAGATTAATGCAAAATTTTTATTTTGTTTTTATTTAATACGAAAATCCTTTATATGGTTCATCAATTTAAATCAATTAAAAGAAAATCTTTCACTTTGTTTTGTCATTTTATGAATCATATTGTTCTAAATGGTAAGAAAGATTTAAAATTATATAATTCTTTATTTTTACTTTTACTGTATTCACATATGTATATGATGTACATAATAATCAATTAAATTAAATAAAGATTTAACCATCAATCTTTAAATAAAATAAATGAAAGAGTTCCAAACTGCGCAACATTCAAAGATTTTCTCTTTTGACCACCCACGTTAATCATATATATATATATAAGGACAATTAATATCAGAAATAAAAAGCGAAATAAAAGAAATCAATCAGAAAAATTGTAAATTTCTTTTCTTTTTCAATAAATTGATAATCTTCATATATGCAAATATACTTATACAAATACATGTGTATCTATATTTTATCATGGTTTAAAATTGTTTTATCAATCCGATTACATGCGGTTGGATTGATCATTTTTTCTACATTTTTTTTTTTTTTTTTTATTATTGATCATACATTATAAATTTGTAATTTGTTTTAACTATCAATTGATCATTTTTAACAGATTTTGATAAGGAAATTCCTGTTTTATTTTATTATTTTGTATTTCATAATAAAGCACGCTTTTTATGAATTTTCCATTTAACCTGATATTCATATACAAATGAGTGTATGTAAAAGCCATATATAAATTAGACCAATCAATTAAGTAATAAGGAAATTATTTAGTTTTTATATGCGAATATGTATACATTATTTTGACTAAACGATTATATCTTATATTGATAAATTTTATTACTTCTATATATGAACATGACATTTTATTATACCAAGTAACTATACTTCGTCTATTAATAATTTTCAGTTCATGTCATATGGCAGTACATGTGTTCATGCTCATAATTGTTAGAGTGTTTCATGAGCAGTGTTAATACACAAAATTGGAAAAATTATTTTTCCAATATCAAAAAGAGTGATTGCTAACAATTTTAGCATTAAAATGATTTTTTACTTTAGGTATCAAAAATTACATTCATTTATACAAAATACTTTGTATCTTTTAAAATTCATATACCTACAAGCTGTATTTTCTCATGCTCAATTTTCTTAATCTTGTCATAATAATACATGTCATTGATTTCATAAAATATGCATAAACTTTCAATAAATTTGTAATTTGTGTATTCGTTTTCGATCAAATTTAAATAATATATAAACAATTGTCAACCATAAATACATATAGATAATCAATTCAATCAATTTGCTCAATTCGTCATATTATTTATTTGACTCACCTTTGATTATCCTTTGTTGATGTTGTCTTTGTAATCTATTTTCAGGTGTACGTGATGTTTCTGATGTTACTAATAAATGTTGTTGTTTATGTTGTTGCTGCTGTTGCTGTTGATGTTGTTTATGATCTTGTGATGGTTCATTAATTCCTGAAGGATTTCTAGAAACCATAAATTGATTTGTTGTTATATCTATTGTAGATATTGATTTTTCTGGTTGAGATGTTGTTATATGTGCATTTGAATTGCAATTAGAATTTAGATTTGTCGTATTAACACTATTATTCAAAGATGATGATGATGATGATGATGACGATGATGATTGCTGATGATGATTCGATGTTATTATATTATTTGGAATGGAAGTTCCAACTCCATTGAATATTGCTGTAGGACCAATTGGTAATAGACGACGATAATGATTAATAAATTCAAATGGTGATAAACAAGTATTATTTCGTGAACCTGTTGTACACAAAAAAAAAAAAAAAGAGAACAAAAATAAACAGAAGTCATATTTTTATGTATAACGCAAACACATATGGTATTTGTATAAAATTTTCTTTTCGCATACATTCGCATACGTTTATAATATAAATACAGAGATCAAAAATTGAAATATATCGGTGAGTTCCAAAACATCTAAATACCCTCTCGATGCAAAATTCAAAACTATAAGCATTGCAAATAATTTTTACATCAAAATCGTAATATTACCGCATCATTTGCAAATCTTTTGACTTTTTGGAAACAACCGTTGTATTTGCGTAAGTAATGCGTGCGATCTGTTTTTTTTTTTGCACATTAATTTAAAATAAAATCTAAAAGAGACTCTTTTAAAACTGTGCTTTTTTTTTCTGGGATAAAGGCTTTTTGATTAAGGTCGGATTGTTAATTGATTTCAAGTGGTTTTCTTTATGTTAAATATGTATATACGATAAATTTGATTTATTTTTAATATAATATGGATTTCATCTATACAATTCAAAAAGGTTTTTATTTTTTTAATGATACAAAATTCACAATAGTGAGTATGTTTTGGATGCTAACATTTTCCAGATCGCACTTACTCAAAAATTTTATTATAAGCAGCATATGTATATGTATAGAGATGTGTTGAACAATGCTGATTAATTTTAATTTTTTATTTATAAAGTGTTTTGCAAAATAGATTCGTTTTATAAATTTGTAAAATGTACCAATGAAAATTGTTTTAAAATTTTCATCAAATGATATTTAAAAAAAATCAGATTCATTCAACAAAAATATTCACAATTTCAAATTAAAGAGAATAAAGAAGATTTTTCTGTTTCTAATGTATAAATATATTTTGTTCAACAAAAATCATTAATTTCCTTTATGTCCTTTTGCTGTATATATATGTAACATGTGTTTCTTTGAAATCCTTTTTAAATGCTTCAAAAATAACATAATAACAAAATTTCATTTTTACTCATGAAATTGAATTTATACATTTGCCATCAGTTACTCACAAAACGTAATTTATCTCAATATGCCAGGATATTTACACACATTTATAAACGTTCAACGTATACATATATGAATATATTCTCACACATCACATGGCATACAAAAATTTAATCAAAAAAAAAAAAAAAAAAAAAAAATTTGTTTCATTTTTTGTAAACATATTCTCACAAACAAAAATAATAAAAAAAAAGCTTAATCCTACAAACAACTAGGATATAAATATGTCAGCAACTCTGGTTAATTAAAAATGACGGAAAATTCAAATAAAAAACAAAATACTCCTATATTCGTCCTACACACATATTTCATGCTGTGTATGTGTTCGTAAGACAAATGAAAAAATAAATTTATACGTAATATACGTTTATCTCTAAACGACAATTCAGAGTTATACGTATGTATATGTTATAATAAACACAAAAATTTTTATATGCGTTCATACAAACAATGAAAATATCCTTTTCACATTTTGTTTTTTTTTTTTTTTTTTTGTTTCATATTGGCGACAATATGTAATTTATTTTTCAAAAAAAAAAAAAAAATTTTTTTTTGTTTTGTGTTTTATACGTATCAAAAATATAAACGAGTCTTTAAATATTCGACTTTTATACAGACAATTCACAAAATCGTATGATAAATTAAAGTCTCTCTCATTTTTGTCAAAATGAAAAAAATTTCATTATCCCTTAAGGAATATAATCTCGAAAAATTTTTGTGTTAACAAATTTTAAAAAAAAATTTTTGTTGCTTTTTGATTTGTTCTTGTGAGATAAATGTTAATTTCCTTTTTGGTTTTTTTTTACATGAACACCTTAGTATATGAATATATATATGTATATATCTAATTGTACAATTATGCAATATTTTGGCACATTCCGTGTTAATATACAAATTGTTCTAATTATTTCAAATACAGATTTTTAAAAGTCAATACGAAAATACATACATACTATACTGATTATCTAGAACTCTGTAATGTTAATTTGTCATGTATTCTAATTTGTACATGTACATATGTATACCCTAAATTAAACGAACCTATAGTTACAGCATTAATTCCTGAATCTTTTAATATCATCGAATGAACAAATCCAATCAAAGGTATTATTATCCATGCATATAGCGATATATGTATATGTACGTCATTAAAATTCGTAACAGAGAAGAAATACAAATTTTATTAGTTTCCATTAAACATATACATATGTACATACGTATACGTATCACATCTCATAAAGGACTGTATTTTTGATTATTTTATACTACATAATACATATATTGTGAAATTACACATTACCTATAGTTAAATTTCATATCATTGTACATACAACGTATACACATTATTCAAATATAATTCGAATTTAAGATTTTCCCATTTTTTAAATCCTGTACACAATTGTAGTTCAGATTTTGAGTTAAATCGAGATCATTTTAGTTGGATCCCAATTTTTGAACATGTATGTGGTAAATTTTTATATTTCGAAAGTAAAACAAATACAACAGATGCTTTATAGTTGAATAGTTTTTATAGATAAAATTCAAATTTCCAATTTTGATCGTTTATAGACTCAATTTTCAGGATTATCTTATTTTAATATTAATTATTTTTCATTGTGTAAACGACGTGTACATTAACATAAGCATAATTATTTACACTTTCTTTTTTTTTTTTTTTGGTATAAAAAATGCAAGATTTAAACTGAGATTGCAAGATTGCATTGAAAATCACATATCATACGTTCATGAAGATTATATATGTACATGTATTCAATACGTTATCGAATTAATGAAATAAAGTTTAATATGCCAGCATATGTACATATGAATATTATTTCAAATGATTTTTCATGATATTATATCAAACATATGGTGCAGTTAAATCTCTCATAATCTTAAGTATACATAACTTCTGAATACGAAAAAAAAAAAAGAAAAAAAAATGTCAACAAATTTATGAAGCAAAATTATTACTCAATTATTTGTAATATACGATATGAGTGTATTATGGATGTTTTGAATAAACTATAAAATGTGACACATTATTTATATATGTATATTGTATATGCAAATGAAAAATTCATATTTTATTTCGATGTTTATACACATAAAAAAAAAAATTTGAACTACATATTTTGTTCCCATCTTTTGTACCATAAATGTTGCATACATTTAAACGATTCATATGTATGTAAGTATGTACTACATGTATATAAATGCTCATAAATGTGCGTATCCATTTGATTTCTGTAATAATTCATTTAACAGAAAAAGGAACAATGTAGATATCTTTTGATTTATTTGCAAATAAAAATCAGAAAATTTTTAATGTCCTATTTTTCCTCAAAGTTTTCAATATGTGGTTGACTAACGCTTTCTTTCTCCTTTGGAATGATTTTGTACAATTTTTCTAAATAAGACAAAAAAAAAAACTCTGCAATTAATATTCTATCATTTTTGAACCAACTTAATCACATTGTACTAAATATGAATGAATGAAAATTGTGGACACGATTGTATATGACGTACTCCAGAAATGAGTTAAACACATGTGTTTATAAGTTTATGACATACATACATTTTAAATAAATTTTCCGATTATATTATTATTCTTGTAAATCAAAAAAAAAAAAAAAAAAAACAAATTTTTTTTTGTTTTTTGTTTTATGAACTTATCCAATATATGATTACAATAATATGGTTGAATTGAGGGTGTCCATATGGTATATATATTTGTATGGAAATATGTGCTTTACAGAGATTTTAAATAAACAAACTATATAATGTATCCATCGCATATATATGTAAATAAAAATTATAATTACCGGATGATGGAATATATTATGGAATTTATGAATGAATATATACATTTCGTAAAGAAATTAAGTACATATCAGTTATAATCATATATATACCATATGATGAAATCTTATATCTAATATTTATTACTAATCTAACATATTTGTCCAAAACAAAAAAAAAAAAAAAAAAAAACAGCAGATTTTAGAGGTCAGCTTAAATTCATACATATAACAAAATTATAAATTGCGACATTTAACATGATATTTTAAATTACACTAAAAAAAAAAAAACTAATTGCGAAAGATTTACAAAAAAAAATTATTTTCATAAATTGATGTTAAGGCTTAACAAATGAAATATATTTCCGTTTTAAAGAGTGTTACAAATTCCAGTGTAATGTACGCGTGTATATGTGTACACATGTGTACATATAAGTATAGAAATCATGAATTCATAAATATGATTATAGTGAATTAATAAAATTTTTAGAAACTATAAGTTATCACATATTATTTCAATGAAAATGATAAAAGATATAACAATTGCCTACGTATATATAGATACGCATTTATTATACCAGATAAAGATACAAAAATCAAATTTCTATAATACAGTATTTTAAAGTCAAATTTAATTTGATATTGTTGCAATTTATCAAATAAATTCCCTTAATCCCGATCCCATGTACAGATGTATGTATGCATGTTGTTCAAAATGCTTATGCACATGGATCCGATGCAGTAACCGCGATTATATGAGATATTCTCTGTACATCTATAGCTTTGGTAAATTTAATTTTGTAAATGCGTCAAAATATGTTATTTTTGAATTAAACGAATAGTTATTTAAATTTCTCAATAAAACTGAATAGGTATATATCATATTTTAATTTCTTCATCCAACTGAACATTTATTTATAGGTAATGTTATCCAGGTTCCATATATATACACAACCAAGCACACATTCATAAATCACACGCTAAAATCAAAAAGGACACGAAAATTTTGTATATTCAATTCTCAAATCCTAAATAATTCACTTTCTAATCATGCATACGTATAGGTACATATATTGGCCGTTAATTTTAATATTAAATAAATTTACATGATATCTGCAATATCTATATATTAAGGTATATGATTACGTATATATATGAAAATTTACCGTCGGTTTTTATTTTTGGTGTAACAACACGAAATGCACTAGAAATCTGATAACCATTTAAATTAGATGGATTTGGTGGCCGATTTATTGTTGTATTTAAAGGTGGGCTAAGTTGAATATTATGTTGATGATTAACCGTTGATGATTGTTTTATATTATTACCATCAGTAGATGTATTATTTGTTGATGATGGTGATGACGAACGATGTATCGATGATGGTGATATCATTGATATACACATTACATCAGATGTTGTTTCTGATGATTGTTGATGATTATGTCTACCATCAATTGAATGATTTAAATCATTGCTGGAATGATGATGCTCTAAGGAATCCTCAGTAGATGAAGTATTATTTTGACTTTGTAATTCATGATGATGATGTTGATGATGATGAGAATGATTTATATGATTGCGTCCATCATTTGATGGTGCATTATTATGTTTAATATTTAAACTGTAATCTAATGGTAAAGGCTTTTGTTCAATTATTTCCATTTCCACACAATATTATATATAAATATTTAAAAAAATATCTGATACATAAAATAATCACAGAATAAAAATACTTTTTTTTTTGTTTTGAATATTAAGAAAAATTTTTTTTTATGTTCACGTCATAGAAACTTTATTTTGTTTATCTGTACTTTAGAGTGAGAAAAAAAAATTTTTTTGTTTTAAAGCACTTTTTTTTTAAATGAATTAAAAACCGAACCATTAATGAAATAAATTCAAATAATTTTTATTTTCACATTATTATATGAATTTTTTTTCCGTTTTATTTAAAAAAAAAAAAAAAGACAACTTTTTAAATCAAAATAAAATTTGTAACTGATTTCTTATGTTAAACACCTTATAGGTATGTAAGTATAATTTTTTCAACACTAAATTAACCAATTCATTTAATTTAAGTATATATAAGGTATTATGTCTTACTCGTGACGATTCTTACTACCGATTACATTTTGTTTTCTATAAATCATTTCAAATTCTCACTAGTATTATCTTTTGATTGTTGATATTCCCCGTCGTTTTTATCAATATTGTACTTTCGATATACACGTCTATAAACAATCCGTTTACACACATATATCCTATATATATATATAAGGAAAATTATAAAAATGAACTTCTGATGAAATCTATTTATCTCAAAAAATTTTCACTGTATATAGTGTATAATCAACCCCTAACTAAAATATGGTTTTTTTTTTCTTTATTTTTTGGAATGCATATTTCTCTGATTGTATACAACAAAACCACCAAAACGTTATTATCAATGTTGTCATTCAATGTGTGTCTTTTTTAAAAAAAAAAAATAAATAAATAACAATCGTCGTAATCCGATAAATATATAAAGCATAACTAAATCGTGGAATATAGTTTGCCAGTATAAAAACCAGAGTGACATGGTTTACGCAATATAAGTCTCATTATATGTGTATCACAGTTCTATCACTTTATATATTATATAAAATAAAGGAAAATATACATACATATATACTCTGGATTTTACACACATATATTTATGTCATTTATAAAAAAGCACACTCACAAAATAATTCCAACGGATTCCACTGATTACAGCACAGCTCTTAACTTAAAAAGCAAATAAAAATCAAAAAATAATATTTAGATGTATATACAAAAACATAATGTAAAGTCTATAGAGCGCTTTAAAAGTACATCTATATACGTATCTATATATAAATACTCATTCAAATATGTGTGTACATTTTAGATATGTGTGTATACGACTTTGATAAATAAATCAAGTAGGTACATGATTTTTCCAACACACTATATAGCAAACATTTGATTTTTCCAATACTATATATGTACATTTTAGAACACATTCATACACTTGAAATGTACGTATATACAGCATTTTTTCTATGTATTAAAAATATTTTCTTTTTGATAAAATTGTGTACATTTACAATCAACAAAAAAAAAAAAAAAAGATACTCTCTACGACTGATATATGTGTTACATACATACACAAGTAAATCCCCGCCTTTTATTTAAAGGCAATCTAAAAATTAAACAATCTTTGCTTTATAAAAACAGGAAATCTCTTGGAACAAAAAAAAAAAAAAACGTATAAAAAATATCGCATTTGAAGGGGTATAAGAAGTTAAATGATTTTTTCAAAGGATAAATATACGAATGAGAATATACATGATTACATAACAGCTAAAAATGTTTGAAGTGTGTTTATTTATTTAGTAAATGGAGAACGATGAGAAATATACATATGTAAATATTATATACAAGTATGGCGGATTAAAGCTATATTTGTGGGCGGGATTTAAAAATGACTTTGATTTAAAGTTAGTTGTATGGAGAAAAATATTAAAATTTTAGTCGTTTTTTTTTTTTTTTGGTATGTACAAAACACATGTCCAATTTTGTATTATACAACAATCTGAGTTTTCAAACTAAATGACTCAAATAGGAAAATTGTGCAATAATGAAAAATGGAATAAACGAAACGGAATTTAATGTGAAAGGATTTTGAACACTGAACTCTCATACAAGTTTGATGTATGATGTTCGATATAGGTATAAATGTTTAATAAAATATTTCTAAAATTTTTATATGAAAATCTCTGATATAATAATGCAAAATAATTTATATGACCTATTTATAATCGCCAAAATAAATAATAAAGATAAAATATTGCAATTTGTAAACACTTCAGAACATAACAAAAACAAAAAAAAAAAAAAAATTAAAAAAATCACCAAATTGTATTACGTAAACATGAACATTTGTACTCATATGTACATACTTATGTACATACATGTGTATCTATACCTATTAAATTTACCTACATATCAATATCATTGAAAATATCTTAATATCTAAATAAGATTTATTACCAATTTCCTTCCAAAAAAAAAAAAAAAAAATCAATAAAATTAATAATAATTATTATTGGTATTAATTTAATATATCAAAAGAAAATTATTGAAAAATTTTTTGTATCTAATCTTATGATTAAAATTTTCTTTCAAGAAAATGCACCTAAAACTGAATGATGATCAGTGGGTGGTTATGTAGGTATATGATATTTTCAAGTAAGCGTAACAATAGTTCTCAAATTATAAAAAATATAATTAAAATTAAATAATTTTTATAATTATGTAAATTGATTTTGATGATTACTTACATACTTACCTTATTCTTTATATTTTTGATCTATCGAAAAGAAAGAAAAGGACATGTGTGTAGGCGAATTTTTTTCTATTAAAATTCAATAAATTTTTTTTTATATTTTATTTTTTTCTTTTATGGCGTGGTACTTTAGAAATGATCTTTAAAAGAAGTCCACTGGTAGTGTCTATTTATTGATTTCATTTTAGAGTTTTTCTTATCTGTTGAGTTTTCAAAACAAATTTTCTTTAAATTATAACAAAAATTATATTTAAAATGCGTTTACGTACATATGTAAAGAATAGGTACAATTACGCTGATAAAGTTTAATTTTTCAGTGCATATTACAAGGCAGCTGTACTGAAAAATATTTATGGACGAAGTATAGAAATCAATTTGATTGAATATAGGTAATAATTGTTATCGCGTAATTATACCTATAAAGATTAAATTAATAATTATAGCTGACATCACATCACAAACAACATTACATACTGTTGAATTTGGTTGGAGTTTATTCCATTTTGATTGTTTGTATTATAATTTATAACATTAATTAAAAAAAAAGAAAAATTTCAAATAAAAGTACCTTTCTTTTGCGAATAATTACATGAATATATACATAGATATTATTTTTTTATAGAACATACTATATAAAAATTTCGATAGATTTCAGGTGCCCGGATTTTGCTTTTTATAATTAAGGTATTTCCCAGAGATAAGACGCCTTAAAAATGTAATCTCTATTATAGTTATCATGATAATAAGAACCTATACATAAGAATATATTCGAAATATTAACGTACTTGGTACATAAACGAATGCCATGAATTAATATCTTCCTGATATTCTTCTTTATTAAGACAATTTCACTTTTGGAACTTTATTAAGTAGGTACCCACACATAATATTCATGTAGATGCAAGGAGCTAGATACATGTAAACCAGCTCATCTATATATATTGAGGTAAATATTAAATAATGTGAATAAACGTAATAAGAATAAACATTTTAAAATCTGATATTAAGAAAAAAAAAAAAAAAATTAATACATTTTTTTGTTTTAAGTATAAATAATATTACTATATATATTTTCTGTCTTGCGTATATCTGATTAGACAGAGATTGGTTGCTATATATATTTTGTATAAAAAAGGTGGAGCTTTTTATATACATATTTTTTTTATTTTTATTTTGTTCAGTATATTATGCGTACCCAATATTGTACGTATCCATTTCTATACGTAAATTTACCATTACCACATTATAGCATAACGTTAATTTTTTTATATGAGTGAATTTCTGTTTTTATCAGTTCAAAAATTCATACGTTATTTTTTTTCCTTTTAATTTTGATTTTTTGTAGATTACATTTAAATTCTGAAAACAATGAATCAGGTTATTTTATATGTTTTGCCCACTATCTTTTTTTGTGTGGTACAATTTAAGTGAAAAAAAAAGAAGAAAATTAATAAAATATTAATTTAAACCTCTGCTTTATATTTTATCTTCTAATATAATTATATGTTACCACAATGTTTAATTAAAATGTTTCATGAACAAGATTATTACAAATCCTTAAAATTTTTATGCATAATCATATGCATTTTTTAAATATCAGGACATTATGTACAGTGAATTAAAATGGTATACCTACATTGCTCTACACAGTTTCCGCAAGGCCTGGACTGAAAAGTATATATTCACTTCAGCTGCATATAATCAGTGGACAGAGTATAGTTTTCTTTATATGTATCTCTGCATGTTCCTATACCTACATAATTTAAGTACTATTAATTTTTAATATACCTATATACAGATAATTTTGATGATGGAAATAAATTTTAATCAATTTTAAGTCGATTGTACCATCTTCTAAACATGTCATACATATACCTAATAAAAAATTTAATTAGATAAATTCTTTTTTTAAATTAAAGTTTTTCTACTTGTATTCACATACATGTGTAAATCGAACAGATAATGTGAAGATACATTTTATCTTTTGTCAAAATAAGTACCTACATATTTAAAAAAATAAAAAATAAAAAAAAAATAAAACTTAATTTAAAAATTAGATTTCGTCATATTTCAATTGAACGATTTATTGCTCAATTAAAAATTAAAAACAAAATAATTATGATTTAAAGAAAATAATAATATAGTAAAAGAAAAACCAGATGTCTCTTTTTGATATATACAGAACCCTTTAATGAGTCAATTTTTCGAATTATTCAAGCATAACTTTAAAAATATGTATACATGAATCGTATAAATTGTCATTATTCAAGGGTTGAACTGATTAAAACTTTGTTATTACATTTTTTTTTTTCAATTTTACAAAAAGAATGCCATTCCCATATACAGTTTAGGAATGTTATATGCACTTTATCATGATGCAAGAATAATTGCAATTTAATTTAATTTTTTATTTATATTTACCATAAATATTTATATGACTGAGACATAGGTATATGTATATCCGTGGAAGAAAGATACTACGTATGTTGAAATCTACACATATGTACATATGTATCTCAAGTAATTTTTATTCGAAAACATTTTTCAGGATCTGATAAAATAGCATTTAAAAAAAAAAAATTGGAATATACTAAAACCCGCATTACACGATCTGTGTATGCGCAGACTGTAGTATACATAGATTTAAAATTATATGATACTCACTGGTAGACAATTGTGTATCTTTAAGCTGTTTTAAAAATAATTTTTTTCTTTTAATTTCGAGTTTTTTAAAATGTATATTTAATTATAATTAATAAGAATAGCCTTCAATTTTATTACATGTATGTATCTGCATTTATTTAGACTACAGTATAATATGGCTCATATACATACATTGCGTGCTATTTTCAATCAGAAAATTCGACTGATTCGAACAAATTGACGATTGATTTAAGTTGATTAAAGTCTGATATTGTACATATGTATGTAACAATAATTAACTATATAGTATACACACACCAATTCATAAAAAATTATAAATATCTCACATATTATTTGAATCAAAAGTGCGGGTGTAATTAAAAAGAAAATCGTTGACGTTAACAATGAAATGTATGTGCATACATATATGTGCATGATTTATAAAACAAATGGAAAGGGGGTGTAATAGGGTATACACATGTAACACTTCAATATATTTTATGTAATACGCACATATTTAATGATTGATGAGTTATTATAATTAAAATTGTGAATGATCATACAAACATACGTACATGCATATATGCATATGTGGTCAACAAAGATATACATTATATATGTATGTATAAAAGAATCTGGAGGTCAATATAGGTCCTGGATTTCAGTATATTTTATAAAAATGAAATAATGTGGAAGTCCGTATATCAACTGCAAAACTTATGTCATCGAGCACATAAAAGAAATAAATTTTAGTTAAACAATTAGTTGGGTTGATCGTTAACAATTAAAAAACATCTATTTTATATGATCAATGCGATTCTCGTACACGATACTGATGTAAATGCTTTATATATAGAGTATTATATGTATATGTATAACAGTTTTTAATGCAACTCATTCATTCATTCATTTATTTTTGGCTAAAAAAAAAAAAAAATTTATTTGTTGAAATATCACAGTTTCTCACGCCTTCGCTTACATTTTTTTTTTTTTTCTTTTAAACATATTTTTGCTCTTGACTTTTTAACAGTTATATGAATCATATATAAATTTCACTTTATTTATCTATACACACATGAAAAATCGTTACTATGACGTATCATACAGGACATTATATTTCATTATTATTTTTAATTAATCTGAGGAGGTTCGTTTTATTTTAAAATTTTTGCTTGGGAGTTATAGGACTGTATCATTATTGTGTACTGTTTAATATTAATACTTTGTCTATCAATATTATTATGTAAGATGTTTTATGGTTATTAAAAAAGGATTATGTAGCGCAATATGGCTAATTTTTAATTGTTGATGATATCAGACATTGTCATAATTTCAAATTTGAGTACATATTGAGCACTTAGATTGAATTACTTAGAGTATGGGTACACACGTCTACGAAATAACTAGTATTTTTTCTACCATATTTAGAAAATTTATCTGATATTATACGAAAATTTCAAAAATTCTGGTAATACTGTTCGCGTGAAATGCTCTTGTAAGAAATTATTAAAGAATAAAAAAGATACACAGACATCTCCCATATGATATGCACTGAAAAATATTTATAGACAAAGTATAAAATCTTTTAATTAGATAAATGTTGTTAATAATTAGTATTTATATATTCTATACGTTTATAAAAATATATGTAACTCTAATAAAAATATGAAAAAAATATTTTTCAGAATATTTTTAATTAAAATCTCACAACAAATTGTCTATATATGTAGGTATATAATATTTTGGAGCGTGAGAAAGATTTTTCCAATTTAAACAAAAACATATATGTATATCAGTCAAAGTATTTAATCCTATACTGGAAAATACATAAAACCAAGTGTAATAATTAACAGAGTTTTATATGATTTGCGTATTTATTCATTTTATTATTTATCTTCAGCTCATACAACTGGACATGTGTACAATTACATAAATATGTATATACAGAAGCGAAATATTAATTTTAATTAGAGTGTTGAGAATTAATTGAGTTTAATTGATTTGCAAAAACAAAATACAAATGTACATATGCATATGTATGATGATCAGTTTCAATGTATGTATATTAAAGTAAAACAATTTATATAATTTTTTTTATTTCAAATAATCATAGTATAAAGCAATTTGATGATGATACTTTGGGTGTGGGATTTTATTCAATTTTAATTGAATCGTTGATTTTATAGTAAAGATAATTTACATACTATATATATGTATATACAAGTAGTAGTATTAGTATATTTTTAATTAATTTATCATAGAAATCAATTTTTAATCAATTTTTGGATTTTTATTAATTTTTTCTTATAATATCTATCGTGTGTAATTTTACTAAAAAAAAAAAATAATAATAATAATAAATAAAAAACGATACAGAATGTTAATCGTAACGAAATGCATGCTAACAGATGTTTTTATATATGTACATCTATGCATTGCATTTTTATTTTAATTCAAATTAATATGCATTTTCATATAATTTTAACAATGATGTCATCAATCTGGCACAATTTTTTCAGATTTTAGAATACAAACCAAAAGTTAACATGTATCTTGTATATTTTTGAAAATATTAAATATGTAAATGAATTTTTTTTTTTTTTTAAAATGATACCAGATACTTTTAGAATGATGATGATGATGATGACCCTTTTTTTTTTTTGTTTTTAGACACCAAATCCTATAATCACTCTCTAAAGTGCGGTCAGTATATAATATTTAACTTAATTGAAAATTCTAAGCTTCTTGTTTACATTTAATTTGGTCATGAAAGATGATTCACTTTTATATAACAAAAAGTACAAAAATGTATCTATACATAAATACTTACATGGATACCACTTTGATATTGTATTGTAGATACTATAATCTAATGCAAGTATTATTTAAGTTAACATCAAAATAGTGTATACATATTACAATTTATGTATGGTATTATGAAGTAATTGAAAATGTGTATATATGTTCATGACCAATTCAACTTTAGTCTAGACCACAATCTGATGAAATATACAAAATGAAATGTATACATACATACATAGATACAAAATGTATATACAAATTTAAGTTTCCAATTTTTAGAATATATTGTTTGTATCCGAATTTGTATCTATGCATATATACAGATCTGTAGTACACCAGTAACATATTATTGCAAATCCAAATAAGAACAATAATATCATTTTATACGGTCAAGAGTTGAATTAATTGACTAGAAAACATCATAAGTACTTTGACTGTAGAAAATTTCTAATCAAATGGTCATGTTGAGATTTTGTGGATCTGACTGGATATTCTTCTATATAATTGCATATATACATGAATATCTGTGTGTGTTTGTATATGTAAACAATTATATACATTATCTAATGTTTCATTCAATTTGGTGAAAAGTAGATAAATCTGAAGTGATGTAATAATACATACATATGTGACATTATACTTATATGTATACAAAAATATACGAATAAATGAATACTTAAAAGTTTTGTTTACAAAAGATGATAAACTAATTTTTGTTGTTTATATTTTATTTAACACAATAATTTCACTTAAAATGTTTATAAATTTTTTTTCGTAATGGTAAATATGTGTAATATTTTTTTAATAATTTATACTTCGTCTATAAATATATTTTTTTTTTCTATAAATATATTTCGTCTTCGTCTATAAAGAATAAATGTGATTTGTTGTTTTCCCATTATTTCACTGTTTCACGAGCAGTATGACCACAATTTGTAAAATTTTCACATACAATCAGATGAATTTTTTAATTTTAAAATGATGTAAATTGGTACTGCTTTGCATGGTTTTCATAAGGCCTGAATTGAAGAATATTTATAAACGAAGTATAAAAAAATTTTACATAATTTACATTGAATTCTATTAAAAGGATTAATTATTACAAAATTAAAAATTCTGAAATTTGTTTTTTTTTTTTTTTTTGTAATTACTGAAATATACAGTAATTAATGAAAATTAAATATAAATTCATTTTCGTAAAAAAAAACTAACCTAACCTTAACAATATTGTCATATTCCTTTCATATAAAATTTCGTTAACTTTGTTCAATTAAAATTCATTTAAATATTAATAAAGTATAGCCGAAATTAAAATAAAAATATTGCCGACAATTAATATGGTGAATATTTTATGTACAAATTTAGATAAGAGTCATAAAAGTTTTATTATTTCAGAAAAAAAAAAATCTTAAACTGACCAAATCATTCAAAAATTATATTCTAGAGAAATCTAAATACAAAATGTGGTCACATCATATGTATAATCATTTAGTTAACACTAAATTGCCTTGATAATTTTAAAGTTATACAATAATTCACAATACACAATTAAATATATTCATCTATATGGTACGTTATATATTTTTTGATTATCACTATAATTTATAATAATCATTTATTAACATCGCTTTTATTTTTTCCGTTTAATAACGTCATTTTAATTTAGATAAAAACAGAAGAGTATTTTTTTTTTGTTGTTTTTTTTTTTGTTTTTGTGAATTAAAGCAAAGCTAATTGGCGTGATACAAAAGATTTCTTTAAGATCAAAGATAAATTTTATTCAATCTTTTAGTTAGAGCTATAAAACAAAGAATATATCAAACAAAATATGACCAATCTGTAAAATGATAGAATAAATGTACCAGTCACGCACATCGCACATACATATGTATACGAAATGAAGCTGTGAATTTCAGTGTTATTGCCATCAACTCAACACCACTAACGTCCACTTACTAGTAACCACCATTATAATTAATTTTTCTTTGATTATTAAAAAGCAATTTTTTTGTTTCCGAGAATACGTTACTTCTAATTACTTTTAAATTTTATGCTTACAATTTGCTTTACTGAACTTGGGGATGGTAAAGTGATGACGTCGATAATGCAGATCAACAGTAAAGATTATGATTTTTTTTTTTTCATCTGAGATCATAGGACCATAGAAGCCAATACTCTATACATGTATTGAGCTACTGATCCCCCAAGTCCCATAGAATGAAAATAAAATCAATAATAAAAAATAAAAAAAACAGTTGATTGTTACCCCTTGTACAGTGTTACCCCTTTTTAACGTATACACATGTGTTAAAAGCAAGGATTTTATTTTGCAACCTATAATTTAGAAAAAGATTAAATCTTTTAAATTTATTCTTGCAACTGTTATTTATTTTTTTTTTTTTTAACCGCCAATAAAGCGATTGAATCTAAAAGCTAATAAATGGTATATTGAAAATTTATTTTCGGTTTTTCTTGTCCTTTTATTTAGCAATTTAATATCAAAGATAAGAAAACGACTTAAAGGCGTTATACTGCATACAATTATATAGAAAAAAAGGAGTACAAAGATCCTTTGATTAACATGTAATTGTCTATTATGTATTTTTTTTTTTTTTTTTTTTTTGTTACAAATTGGAACAAAAATTAAATACATGCATGCACATAAAACGATTTTCATCAATTTTACATCATCATCAGAAATTTATGTAAATTTCATTGTAAAATTAAAATGATAAAATTTTGATGTTTTTTTTTGATGATTTTTAATTTTCTCTTATATACAATTAAATAAATAGCTGTTAACTAACTAAACAATAATAATGAAAGAAAAATAATTAAAATGAATATTCGAATACGATGTTTAAAATGAATGTATTCATTTACATTTACAATGTAAATAGTTTAATAAAATCGGTACAGCGTTGAGTTGTAAACAGAGTACATAACTCAAAAAAGTGAAGGTGAGTTCCAAAATATTTAAATATTAAAAATAAGCTAAACATTGTACTATGCTTTTTTTAAAGTATTCCATTGATTGCAATACATTTTAGACATTTTGAAACTCATCGCGTAAATATTGAAATTAGAAACAAATTTATATTGTTTTTATTTCTCTTTATTTGTGTATTTATTTATTTGAATTTTGTATATTTTCATAGTTTAGTTTTTTTTTTTTCTGATAGTATATTTAGCTAATTCCATATAAAATTGAAATGAGTTTTATGTGTTATATGAAATTATTTTGCATATATTGAATTTTCATTTTATGTATAATATACCGATAAAATTTTACATATAAATCGGTCATAAAAACAGATGACAATAGATATGTATATGAAAGAGGATTGAAAATATTTAAAACACACATGCACATATAGTATGCCTATTGTACATCCGTGTATATATGAATATAAAATTCATTCATTTATGTTATTGAAAATATTTTTGTAGTGGTTTGAATGTTTTTTTATGTAAATAAAATACGTATTCATATATACATACAATTGTATGTACATAAG
The DNA here is from genome assembly GCA_963971155.1 of Anthrax anthrax. Classification (NCBI taxonomy): domain Eukaryota; kingdom Metazoa; phylum Arthropoda; class Insecta; order Diptera; family Bombyliidae; genus Anthrax; species Anthrax anthrax. The sequence continues at coordinate 2,959,956 of OZ020124.1, forward strand.
GGTATGTTATGAATGAATTGTATAAAATGCTCATATATCAAAACATTTTTCACATTCAATTGGTGAAAATTGTTTTTCTGTTTTCCCATGAGGAAAATGTAATTTAAACAAACATAGATTCAAAATATATAATAAAGAGATATACCATCAGGGTATCCCAGAATGAAGATCATAAATCGAGTTTGTGTATCGCATAATTCAGAGTGTTTCTATAGCAAAAAAACCGTTCTAGACAAAATTGTGTCCGAAAATTTTCAATCCCTTATATTTCAATAAAGGGAAAATTTAAAGATGGGAATGTAGAACGATTTTTTACTAGAAATTCTTTGAACTACACGATAGACGCATATTGTGATCTTCACTATGGGACATCCTGTGTATTATATTCAAATATCTTTTTTTTTTTTTTTTTTTATTTCCAAAAGTATAGAAAAAATCTTTTAAAAATATTGATTTGTTTTTTGTTATTTTTATTATTGTGAATAAATTTTATAAACAATAGAAATTGTTAAATAACATTTTTTTTTTTTATGTCATAGAGGAAAATGTGAAAAATTAATAAATATTTTCATCATAATTTATATTTAGAAAATAAATAAAAATATATACATAAAAATTTATATGTTCCACTCCTTTTTAATCAATCATACTACTAAATAATATGTAAAGACATGCTGATTTATGAATTATTACCAGTATATAGTATATGTAATATGAAAATAAAATCAACAATATAATTTTTATGAAAATAAATTATACTTCAAATTTATTTCTATATACTATACATTACTCACATACATTATATAGTTATCTCTGTTTATAGCTAAATTCTTCCCAATCACATTAATATTCATTTAATTACGTAAAGTAAACACCATTAAAATAATTTCTTTCCTCGTTTTTTTTTTTTTTTTTTTTTTTTAACAATCAGTAGGAAAACAATACAATACAAAAAAACAAAAATAATAATAATAAGAGGATAACACCAATAATAATTTGGAGGAGTTTTGCTATATAGCAATTAAGGTCACGTGCGGTTATGTGGTTTGAATTAAATGTATTTTTTTTTTTTTTTTATAGCAGAGCAGAAAATGAATAAAAAATACGATATACAGACAATTCTAAAAAAAAATGTATATTTAAAGTGTGTATGTGCATTGTATTGTACTATATAAAATAGATACATGTAGTATCTGTTTATCTTGTTAATGAGTTGTGTAAATAAAAATCACAAGAATTTTATGTAAGGGAAAATTTAAAAAACAAAAAAATGTACTGTAACGTTAAATAGAGATGTCAAAAATTTCTACTTGATGTATCTATATGTAAAAAAAATTGAGTAATCATGATATGAGACAAATACTTAAAAATAAAACAAAAATATACTTGTGCGACACATTAAATATTTTTATATCATTATTTGTTTAAAAAATTATAAATTCACTATGAAAATTGTGAACATACTAAGGAAATAGGATATGAATTTTATACTTATCCTGAACCCACACAGAACTGTAGTCAAAACGATACGAAACGAAAAAATACGTAAAATATAAAGATATAACGATAAATTGAATTTTCCAAACACAGTTAAAATTTAATTTCGATTTGCTTAATTTTTTGTTTCGCTTCGTTTTGACTAATTCAGTGTGGGCTCAAGGTTCCGTAATTTTTACATTAATATAAAACTCTATGACGGAATAATAATTCAAAGCAGTATTTTTCCAGTTTTATTTCGCCATAGACTGATGATTTATTAATTAATTTTATAATTTTTTTTTGTTTTTGTAAAATTATTAATTTATTTGGATTTCATAATTTCTAGAATTTGATTTCCTAGATTTTTGATACAATTCTCTTGTAAACATCATTCCGCTATAATTAAAATGAGGAAAATTCAAATGAAAAAATTTAATTTTTCTTTTCCTGAATAAATCATTTAGAAAAAGTAAAAAAAAAAAATTGAACATTTTTCGCTCATAAGTGTTGTATATAGAACCGTATTCATGTGTATGTGAACATCAACCTTGATGGTAATCTCAGGACGACATGTACAATTTTGAATTAAACTTTTATATGATAAAGGCTTATAAAACAAAAAATGATTAAAAATGGGTGCGGTTGTAATGTATAAAAACTTAAAATGATTACTACCTCTTTCATTATTTTATTATTGTTTAACGCGCATATTTTTCATTCATTTCAAATATGGTGTATTTTGTATGTGTATAGATTCTTGTGCACATATATTTAAACATTTTCTATGTGTACCATTTAACATTGTATAATAACGTGTGATATACGTATATACACGAATACCGAAAACGAGATATAATATAAAATTTTCGATGAAATTGTTGTAACCCGAGGGTATTTCATTTTCAAAACCAATTAATTAAAATACATGTTACAATGAAAAAAAAAAAAAATCCATGTAATTAAAAATTACAACGTATTTTGTATTAAGAGAACTAATTATAAAATTTAAATTTTCCTATATATATGGAAAATTTATTTTCAAATTATTTTCATATTCAATTCAAAATTTACAACTTCAACAAATTTCAACAATAATTTCATTTTTTATTTTTTAAATCAGTAAATAAGCAAAATATTTCAATGTACAATTTTTTTATATTTATTTTGTCATAATTAAAATTCATGTTATTAAAGGATAAATTTTATATCATTAAATTTCTAGTATTTTATTTAAAAAAAAAAAAAAAAAAAAAAAAGTAAATCAATAATAAATTCCAAACGATTAACACTCCCAATACAAATTTTTTTTTCCAATGTTTTATTTTTATTTTTATTTTTTTTTATTTTATCAAAAGATAGAATTGATGAAAATAAAAAAGGAAAATCATTTCACAACCTTTAATCACGTGAAATTTAATGATTATAATAATCGTATATATAATATACAAAATAATATTAAGTGAGTTGAAAAATCCGAATCTGATCATAAAAATACCTAAAATACTCGATTTGAGGAATTCATTTTTCTCAAGGATTAAACAAGTCTACACCCAATAAAATCATATCATAATATACTTGTGTATACATAGAAATATTATAGATGACATAATTTTTAAAGATCTATATACAATATAAAATGTATAAATGTGTATGCAAACGTACATATACATATCCGCTTAAACAGATATAATAAGAACATATTTTATTTTTGTTAAGTTGTATGTATATGAATAAATTTTTCATGATATGATTTACGTAATCATATATGCAATCAACAGGAAACAGGTCAGATATATAATCGTTCATTCTTATAGATATTCATATATAGAAAATGACTCTCCCATTGAATATTATTAGATTCATAAGCAAATTATGAAGATAAAACTGCTCATGTCATTCATATATATATGTATGTGTATATGTACATTAAAAAAACAATCCACAAACGCGGAATATAAAATTATACGTGTACCTATGAACTTAATGGTTTGATGGTATATATCATTGATTAAAAGGAATGGCAAAGCTATTAATATGAGTATCACGCGAGTAATTAATTAATTAGAAATTTTACGTTTTTTTTTTTTTTTTTCAAAGGATTATGTACAAATACAGAAAAAAATGAAATAAATAAAATGATTGAAAAGTTGAAATATGAAAGAAAATTACGAGGAAAATTTGAAAAATAAAAAAAGTATATTACATACCTGTATAATTAGCTTATTTTAATGATGCGTTAAATGTTTTTATTTTGGTTAAAAATAAATTTTGCTCAATTTTTTGAAAAAAAAATTTTTTTTTGAAAGAAAACAGCATTGCATAATATCATTCTAGAAGTTCTCGATTTTTCATTTCAGAAACTCTTAAACTATAAGCTGAAACCACAGTATTACGATAAAAAATACTTTGTCAATGCTGAAACTCATCAAAACAAGATTAATGCGATACAAAAAATATTTGATGTTTTCCGGTTCACCTTGTAAAATTTTAAGACATTATACATTGTCATCCAATTCCGAACTATATATTTGAAATTTCAAGTCTATAGCTTGTTGGGAAGTTGTAGATTCAAAGTCAATTGATAAATTTGTATCGAATGCCATCCAAAGAAAGCTATAACATTTTTATATTATAAATAAAAATAATGTAAAATATTTTATTTTTGTTTTTGGTACAAGACAATTATAATCTCCATAATGACAATTATTTCTCTGATCTAAGAAAGTCAAATATTTATGGAAATTATTCCCAAGTGAATAACTGAAAATTGACATTTTTCGTCTTGTTATATATTTAATATATGAATTTTAATAGCCTATAACGCTAACATAAATTTTTTATTTGATCACTATTGTAAAACATTTTAATCGCCATGAACGAAAAAAAAAAACAAAAAAATAATCAACAGGTAAAATGAATTCTTATCCTTGCCATAGACCAAGTATTCTATATCGATGTCCTTGCATTGTATCTTTGATTGTGTACATACAATATTTAACTTTGATATCATTTTCAAAGTATTAATATGAATTGTTCCTGTGGGATTACACACAAGTAAATATGTTACATAAAATTTTTGTTACAGACAATAAATGATTGGTGACCGCACAATAAAATACCATTGTAATTTATTATAGTATCGAAATTTCGAAAAATATTTTATCGAAATATAAGAAATTCACAGATAAATAATTAATATGTTATATTTCTCTTCTATGTTCTAATGGATCAGATCAGATCCTTTTTGGTATTGTGAAATAGTATGTTATGTTTTCGTTCAAAGTATCATGATAAAAATTCATGATATTTGAAACTCATAATATTGTACGTAATTTGTAATTTGCGTGACTTCGATTCAAATTAAAAATTACAAAAAAAAACCTTCATTGTAAGTAGATATATGCAAGATATCTAAGATATGAAATAAATTTTTTAAATTGCCAGCTTGACATGGTTTTGGTCTTTTTTGATTATTATTGACTTTCAATTCTACAAAAAAAATAAAAAATAAAAAATAAAATAAATAGAAAAAAAAAATGAAACAAAAAAAAAAAGAACTGATCTTAAGAATTTTCCATCCAATTTTCCATACTACAAGAAAAAGCAAATACAAAAAAAAATTGAAAATTTAAGAATTTTTGTGAAAAATGCAAGAAAAATTGAAAACAGTCAACTGAATAAAAAAAAAAAAAACTGAAAATTATATTAGATTCTTCGATGATTTATTTCTGTCGTCCTGTTTAAGGATATTATTTTTAACTTCAAATGTAATACGTGAATTGAATTAATTATTGATACAAGTGAAAAAGAAATGTCGAGAAAATGTATAGTGCCATACATTTCCCATCAAAATTTTTTTTTTCTGTAGCCAGAAATTGTGAAAAAATATAGTAAGCGTATCCGTATTGAAATTCCACAGGTTTTGTCACGATCCATTTATTTTTACCTTTTTGAATTTTTTTGTTTTTGTTTTTTATTTTTTTGTTTCCAATGTATTCAATTTTCTTTTTGAATATAAAACAAGAAATAAAAAACAAATGTATGCAAATATTTGCGAACATACATACATTGCCGTAATAATATCCTTTGACATGATTAATTGTATCGCATCCTTGTTGTAAAATTCACATATCTTCTTCGTAATTACAATAAACACTTATTTATGTACTCACATTTTTTACATTTTCTTACGAGTTTTTCTTTCAAAGAAAATTAAAAAGGAAAATTATCTTGTTTTTTAATTTTCCCGTCAGTCTATACTTGTTTTACAAAGATGTTATAATTATAATTAGACTAAATAAATCATGGAAGAAAATTAAAACGCATCGCTTTTCCAAGAGACTCAGATAAAAAGGTTTCGCTGGATTCTTATATTCCTTGTAGAGATTTGGGTCATCCTGAGAAGTTTGAAGGAACTTTAAAGAATTTTTCATAATTCCTAAAATGATGGGGTTTCCACCTTTGATATTACAAATTAAAAATAAATTCAATAAAATAATTTACATGATAGACGCCGCATATGAGTGCAATAATGATTGTGATTGATTATATGCATATACGTGCAAAATTGGTTTATCCTTTATTTTTGTACATGACAAAAAATATTATGTGAATAATCTCCATGTGATTACTCAATTGATAAATTTCATCATTCATTCGTTGTCATCGCATATTCAGATGTTTGTATGCCAACAGTATCATGAATGTTTTATTTTATTTACCATCCATACATTTGTTACACAAAAAAAAAAAAAAAAAAAAATACAAAAAAATTAAATTAAAAAATTTTGCAATATTTTCGCGAATCAAATCAATATTCAATTTCATTCAATTCTTTCAATCGATATAAATTCAATTTACAAAATAATATAAAAATTCGATGACAAAATGTGTATCTTTTTCACTTATTGTTTTTTAACTTTGTTTTTTTTTTTTTTTTTTAAATTTATAATAGCAGTTGTAGGAGCTACGTGTTGAATGAAAATTGAAAAAAAGGAAAAATATTTTTTATTTGATGAAAATTGATTACATTTTATCATATTTTATGATACATATCACATTTCTTATTTTTTACAAAAAAAAAAAAATTAAATGAGAAAATACGAGTATATGTATGAGCACAGGTACAGTTCAATTAAGTATGAATTAATGTGATACACAGGCATATGAGCTCACATGAATAAATTAAATGTAATTATTATTATTACATGATAAATTTACTTTTTATACTTCATTTATAAATATTTTTTGCTGCATATTTTAAAGAAATATTTTTTTCTCATAATTAAGCATTTCACGGGCAGTGTTATCACAATCCTTAAAGTTCTCATACAAAATCAAATGAATTTTTCAAATATTCAGTACATTATGTATACCGTTTTCGATGGCGCTACAGCCCAAATCGAGCCAGGGTATTTTACCTGAACAATGGCCAGGGCCTAATCATCAGTACGGTGATTTTTCGAGACGATTCTATCATACCAGTGATGTAAAATGGTACTGCTCTACATATTACATTGTTTCCGTAAGGCCTGTATGAAAAAATATTTATAAACAAAGTATATATAGCTAATATTATTAAAATTATTAAATTTTATTTTTATTTATGAAATGATTGATAACCGTAAAATTTTCAAGATAACCAAAAAATAGTAGTGAAGAAGATAAATATTTCTTATGGGTTACAAAAAAAAAAAAAAAAAAGTACACCAAAAAGATATCAATTAAAGAACCAAAAGAATCACATTTTTTGACCTTTAAATTCATTTAATTTTCAACTTTTAAATAATATCTACATCCATGGCTCATTTTCACTTCCTACATGATACAATTTATATATACATAAAAATTCAATAAACATTTTATATAATTTTTAAATTCGGAACAAAATTAATAATAATCAAATAAATTTTAAATTGTGATTCATATATAACATTAAATCGTATATACTGTACGGATTTATATGTGCTCATGTACTTATATATAATAAATTATTTATCATTGAGTTTTGAAATGTATTAATACCATATTAATACAATACAACAAATTCTATGCTTCGTTTTTTTAATCTAGACATGTGTTAAATCATAGGAGATAAGAAAAAAACACCAATAGAGTTTATGATCTAAGTTTGCTCCCATGTGGTTGTTGTTGTTTTCGTTTATAAAACGTAGTTAATTAGAAATCTGGTAAAACCGACGTGAAGAGAGAAAAAGATGAATTTATAAAAATTGAATGGAAAAGAATAAATAGAAGCACCACTAACAACAACACATACCTAGATTAAAAAAAAACCAAATATAAAATGTTTAGGATTAAACCAATACCATTTCATATTGAAATCGTATAATATCACTACAAATTTTTTGATATTTCAAAACTCACCCAATCCAATACGATGCATCCAATCAAGTGTGTATACATATGTACATTTTGTTATATGTACATATAAATATTAATTTGAATTTCATACACATATAATGAAAATAACAATCGATTATATTACAATATATAATACTGAATCATATGTATATATATAAAGATTTTAAAACACCAAATCATAAATATGCATATAAAAATCATAATTTAAAAGCAAAGATTTTAAATTGAGTTCATACAATAACAAACAATATGTGAATATGATGATATGTATATGTGTGATATGATATAAAAATATTTTGTTTAAGAACATGAAGTGAATAAACAAAAAACAAAAAAAAGAAAATATTCTACTTAATATAAAGAATGAAAACAAGTAAAAAAAAAAAATACAAAGATATGATCATCATATCATCATCTCTGATCTGGATCTGATTGCAATTTTATTTTATTTTAGTATTCATATATTTCTCATTTTGAATTTTTAAATAAATCACAATTGATTTTGATCATCAATTGTTAGATAAGCAGATTGTTTGTTTTGTATCTGTGTGTGTGTATGTGTGATTTTTCTTTCAAATTTCCATATTCTTAAAATAGATCATGAAGCGTGAATATAAATTTTTTCTTTTTTTGATCAATTATTATGAAACGATTCTGTTCTATATTTAAACTTTAGAAATTTGTTGTTTACATACATATTATCATATTCGAGCTCCTACACATTAAATTAATATTGTACACACATACACATGTATTTTTCCGTTTATTTTTTTGAATTAATATTTCATATGTTAATATATGTAGTAATTTAAAACTAAGTCAAGAGGTTAAAGTGATCAATACGCTATACTATATGCGATTATAATTCTGATTTTATACATACATATGTATATTGATTTTAAATTATCATTATATTCATGAATTTCATTTAAATATTGCAATTTTTCAATAAACACCACATATTTATGTGTATATGATCGTGTAAATTGAAAGGAATTTTTTGCAAATCATTTATTTTAAAGATATTCACAATTAATTTAAAATCAATGAAATCAGTGCATTATAAAAAATTTTCTATTTTAAAAATATAAATTTCAATAACGAATTTAGATATGTAAACAATTGTAATCGATTTATCCAAAACATTTGAATAAAATAGATCTATTCTACTGGCCCTACGTGATTTTGGATTTTACATATATTTCTTCTTCTTCTTCTTCTTGGTTCATGCAATCTAGGGTTAAGGAAATATTTTCAACCAAAATATTTCGTACCCATATTTTCCATAATTTCTAAGACATCGGTTATGATATTTTGAAAGTTAACGAGATATATTTTTTGTAAGTCCATATAACTTTGCTAAATGTGCTTTCATTGTTTAGTATCATTATTTACTACTCCTATGATTTTTTATAGGCATTTATTAATTACTTCATAAATAGTACAGTAATATACCTATGTCACATGCGGTAATACATTTTCATGTTCTAATAGTGATAAATTAGAAAATTATATTAAGATATTTAATATTTAAGTCAAAAAATTTCCTATTTTCAACTAATTTACCTTAATTATTAGTTTACATTAAATTAACGTTGATTATTGTAAATAATTTTGTAAATGGAATGCCTTAAAAAAGGACATTACAGCTTATTGCGAGTAATTTTTGATTGTTGATATCAGATTATATGGTCATAATTTCAACTTTGTTATTATTTCGTAATTAATTTTATTATGTTCGTAATTAGGACCTGTAATAATTTAATTTGATAATAAAATCTACTTATATGTATTTTTTTATTATTACATATAATGTCATAATTTGAGGTAGTATGGGAGTTATTGGAGGTATTCACTTTTGGCTGTAGGTATATTTGACTTGGATTACCTCTTATGGGTAAGTATACGTCCATGACTGAATGATACTAACAAACTGTGTTATTGATCTGAGTTCAATCCTGTCATGAATTGGTTTAAAATAAAAACTAAAAAGAATTCAACATGTACAACACTATCAGAGATATACAAATGCACTATCCTTTTACACAATTGAAAAGAAAAATCGTCCAATGTTATACATTTTAACATATTATAGTGATTAATGACTTTGTTATACATGCATATGTTAAATGTTTAAAGAAGAGGGAAACCCTTATAAATGTCAACATACATAAATCCCTATTGACATGACATAAAACAAAGTGTTATTCACATTTTGATCACATCAATAATATCACACTGTACAGAATGCTGCATGTTAACAATTAAATGATGACTTTGCAAAAAATAAAAATCAAATTTTTTTTTTTTTTTGTAAGAATTTAATAATTAAGTTTTCATTACAACTAAGCAATTGGTTACGGATTTAATTTTTATAAATTTTATTTATATAACGATGATTCCTTTATTTTTGTATTTAAATTATTAACTGTTTAATACATATTGGATGGGTTTCTGTAGCTCTGAGTTGGAATATTTTTTCAGTCATGCGATATCAAAATTATGTCACATTTCAACTAACGAAATCTCTTCAATGCCTTAATAATTTTCTGTTGAAATCATTTTTAATTATCATCAATACAACATGATACAATGTCACAAATAAAGAAAATTCTTTACGTAAAAGTTAAGGCAACGCTACAATTTTCGAAAGAAAAACTGTCTATATTGTTTGAATAAAAAAAATTATAATAAAAAATTTAAAAATCAAATCAAATTCTATGATGTTTCTAATTTACTTGCTTAAAAAAAATTTTTTTTATAAATTCATAAATGAATAAAAATGAGGACTGATACATGATATTAGACAATTTTATATGAATATTTTCATGAACTCACCATAATCATATGAAAAACAACAAGTTAGCAGAACGTTGATTAGAACATTATTTTTTTTTTTTGAAGGGCTGAATTATAAGAGAATTTCCACACACGTAAAATTGAATTCGAAGAAAATTTCTACATACAAAAAAAAAAAAAAACCAAAAATCAAGTAAAGTGAAACTTTCATGATGCAACATATTTTTTTCATGTTCGTAAAAAAATTAAAAAACAAAATAATTGGAAAAATAAAACATGAGACTATTATATAAAACCCCACCTGTCACACATATTTTCATTTTGAAAATTATACGTTAGATTTTCATCAAAGATAAACATGCAAATCACTTGAGATGTGTTTATATTTTGAATGTGTGATGTAGAAGGATAAAATAAAATAGTGGTCAGTTATACAAAGACAAAAAAAAAAAAAAAAAAAAAAAAAAAAAATGAAAATAAAATTTTGGGTGTGTAAACAGTTTTTCCTTTTCTTGTTTCTAACAATCTTTCGTATATCAATTGTTAATTACGATAGTGACATAAACCAGCATGTGGTGTGTACTGTATAGAAGAAAAAAACAAAAATTACAGGAATAAAAGTAACACTTAACAATTTGCATATTTCTTATTATTTAAATGAAAATCATTTTAAAAACAAAACCTTCCATTTCAAAATGATTGCATGTTTAAGCCTCTTTTTCAATGTACATACATACATATTAGTAAATCAATTTGCGGTATTAGCATAATCCCAGACTATAATGTGTTTTTATAATGAAATTTTTTTTTTTTATCTGCAATTTAATTTACTAACTATCTGTGTGCCTATGCATTTACATTATTCACGTTGAATTGTCATCAGGATCAGCTATTCACATGTAATAACCAGGATATGTTCATTTATACTTTTTATCTATATATACACATAGAAATCAGATGTAAAATTCCCAGCCAATAATTTGATTTTAATTTTCTTTTTTTTTTTCAATTTTATTTATTTTTCTTTGAATATTTCGTTTCATCTTATATACATACATTTAAAATTCTTTTAAATTATTGTTTAATCCTTTTTTATTTGCCTGAAAGCTTTTTGTTTTTCTGGCAAAATCATAAACAAGGGTTAAAATACGTATGATAAAATTTTGTCATATGATCTTCCTTTAATACGTTGAAAATTTGTTTATATACTCAAAAAGACTGTATTTAATCGTAATCTTCATGTTATCATTAGATAAATATTTTTCTTTATGTTATACAATACATACAATAAATACTTATATTTAGCTTAAGGTAAAAATATTGCATAAATTCTAAGGATTTTGACTATCTGAAGCAAAAGGATAACAAGACATATTTATCCTTTCAAAACAAAACCGATCTCTATATATACATATACATATGTATGTACTTAGATATGACGATGATTGTGGTTTTATGTTTATTATTCTGTTATTTAACAAAGTAACAGCACAAATAAATACGTAACATATAAGCTTGTTTATTTGTGATACCATTTAGCTTGGATATTTGTGAATTTTAACATTTTTGCCATTTTTTCGGTATAAAACGCTACATTTTGTATAGATACAATTTAAACGGAAAATTAGTTCAAAAAATTGATTTTTCACTGTGAAAAAAAATTTGTATGAAAAATTTATCATTTTTTAAAAGTAAAAATTTAACAAAAAATGTAAATTTCTCAAATATCCTTTTTTTTTTTTTCAGTACTAACATGATACCATCATTATTTGTGGTAACTATATTATATACCCACAAACGAATAAATAAAAAAAAAATGATATTTACATTTCGTTGTCCTGTTTATAAAATTTGAACATATGTTCTGTTCATTTGTTTTTTGTTTTCTTAAACACTATAATGTACGTATACAAGGCAATTTATTAAACACCATGCAATATTGTCCTATAATTTGATTCATATAAAAATAATCGTGTTAATATAAGGAATTTTTTTATTTTTTTTTTTATTTGCCTTAACTTGTATATTTGACTTGTAATATGACATAATTAGGAAAGTGTGATATAAAAATTAACGTCTATACATTGTAACTATAGTAAGGATGTAAACAAATAGATACATATATGTATGTATGTATGTATGAAATCCTTCAGTTTATGTATGCAATTAATATTAGTTAAAATATTTGTACTTTAAGGAAACGATATGCTTACAAATGAATTATGTATAATATTTCATTAATATTGATTAGTGTACATAACGGTATACTGACACATAATACATGTATGTATGTATGTATGTACAACAATATAGGCTTTACTGGCATGTTGTATATATACGTACCATGGACAGCTTTTCCTATATATTGTGATATGATATTTTTTTTTTAAAAAAATTCTTGAACGGTTAATAGAGGGTTAAGAGGGGGATATAAGGATTACTAATTTAACTAATTGTATATCTACAAAATATTGGTCACAAACAGAACAGAAATAGATACCTATACATATATGAATATATCATTTTTATTTCTATTCATTTATTTACTTAATTCCTTGAGTAAATATATGTACATATAACATGTGTCCATTCATAAATGCCCACATTATTTAGTATATACGAATTACAAATAAAATTAAATTAAATTTATTTTGATATTAAATGAAATTTCAATTAAGAAAATTATAAATCGTGTAAGTAAACCAAAAAATGTGAGTAGGTCGTTAGGTAAATCAAATTTTCATGAAAATTTAAATTAAATTATTTATTAAATAAGAAAAATAATTATGACACGTTATATGAATTTTCTTTAATTTTTCAGAAAATTATGCGTACAAAGAAAAATTTTAATAAATTTTCTAGATACTTTCTAGCAATTTTGAGATACTATTGGTTTTTGCTTATAAATTTGAGTAACCAATCATTTATTTGCCTTTTAAAATGTATTATAAAAATAAAAAAAAGTCGTTATAACTATATGTGAGTTCCTATTTGTCTAATTTTCATTATATTTTCTTCAAATTACCACACCTATAAAATCAAAAGAAAATCTCTTACATATACAAATATCTAAGTGTTCAAGTTTGAAACGGAAAATATATTTTCTTTTTTTTTTTTTTTTTTTTTGTTTTTGAAAAGAAAAATGTTCTTCTAAGAAACTGCGTGAAAATAAAAAAATAAAAAAAAAATAACTAAGGAAAACTATGTAGGTGTTGGGTATGTACAGTATAAAGAAAAGAAAAATCTGGAAAAGCATTTACACCATACAAAAGTTTGTGATAATAATAGAGATAAGAGATGATATATACACAAAACATAATAAATTTTATATAAATAAAAAAAAGGCGTGGTTATTGCCACAATACAAAAATAAATTTTTTTTCTCATTTACGATTGATTTATTATTTCTTGGCATTTTTCCAGCTTTAAAAAAAAAAATAAAAAATGAAATTTATTTTGTTTTACTTCGATTGGTTAACAGAAAATTCTAAGTATTTTATATATAAGCGTTATAAACCCTCGGGCCCCGAAATATTTGGACTTTAGCACTGCATTAAATGCATCATTAAATGCAATGAATTTTTAATATTTTTTTTCTAACTAAATTTTTGTTCCCCACATTTTATTTTGTTTTAACCATTTAAGATTTTCTTTCCTCCCAATATGCACTTTGAAAAAGAATGATGTAAGTGAGTAATTTCTTTTCATTTTGAATAAGTGATGATAAAATTGAGTATATTTTCACTTGAAATTTTTCTTAATCCATGGGTCATGATGAAAAAATACCGTTGAATTTCACAATGCTATCAATTCAAACTGGCAACATTGCAATAAAATTTAAAAACTTCTTATGAACGCATCTAAAAACGCATTATTTAAGCAAATCTAAATTAAGTACAATTTTTGAAACTCATCCTGTGAATTATTTAAAATTTTTGAATCTGTAATTTTTTTAACGGCACAAATATATAAATTTAAAAGCGATTGTTAGCGATAAAAGCGCCCTCTTATGTGGTACATTTCTATTATTCTATTTTTAAAAGCTTTATGGAAAGATATATTCAAAGAAAAAAGTGTTTTAAATCTAAACATTTTCGTTTTAGTAAAAAAAATTTGTAAAATACTATTCTAACATTTTCCTTAATTCAGTTTTTTTTTTTTTTAAATCAAATTTAATCTTTATTTCCAGTCTCATATCTAATTCTTAATTACAAAATCCTAAAATACAAAATATTTACAAAGAATACAAAATCTAAGTTCGTCAATGTGATTGTTAAATTAATCATTAATCTAAAAATGGTAAAATATCTTCATGTATCACGTTCTTATTTGTATGCCATCGTAAATGATGAATATTTGGTCTAGTTATAATTATTAAACGATTTTCTTTTTTAAGCGTTTTAAGTCCAATTGCATCGGTCGTATAGATTTCTCTTTCGTCAAATGGTATAACGTCCAAGGTTTGATTGTAATATCCAAAATGACTGTAAAAAGTAAATTTAAAAAAATCTATATAAAATTTTGATTTTTGATAAACATTTGTCTACCTAGATTGCCATGGTGTTATTACACCATCATTTGGTCCACCAATTAATATCATTTTGTTTAATTTTTTTAAACCATTACGAAAATCTGTCGAATTTGATGATAGTATCTCATTGTTAACATATGGTAAAAATACATTATATTTGTAATACAGTTTCTGTTTATGTGGATCATTCCAATAATTACCAACTGAAACATGTTGTCCAATACGAGAGTAAAATAATTCAAATGCACTTTTAGCTGCTAAATTAGGAAATATTAAATGTAAAAAATCAGCTAGAGGGGAAGAAAAAAATTAAAAATAAATTAATATACATTTCTAATCAACTTCCAATGAATTTTTATATAATTACATCCATATTGTCCAGCTTGTGGTGATGATAATGAAATAAAATTCTGAACATTATGATCGGGAAATGCCTGTAATACAACTCTTGCTAGTAAGCCACCTTGTGAATATCCCAATAAATGGATTCCTTCTGGATGGATATCACGAATTTCCATTAAGTAATCACCAATTTCTTTAACTTGCCTCCAGGCACTTTCCAAACTAGTCCATCCATCAAATTTATCACAATTATACACTTTCGTTTCTGGATGATACTGCAAATACAAATATTTGATAAAAATTGTTACCACAATAGAAATTGCCAAATTTGTTACCATTTCAATTTCCCTTTGTAAAATGATCATATTTTCTGCACCTGACAAAATCCCATGTAATATCACTACTGGTTTATAACAATTACAGAAATTTATTAAATGAATAATTAAAAATAAAATTTTTACAAAATAATTTTTTATCACAATCATTTTGAGTTTATATTGTTTAATCCGATGTTTAATTTCTAACAATGTACGATGACCATCGTCGTATGACGTAGCAAAATTAGAACAAAAAACAAATTTAATACCTCGAATTAGATTTCAAATTAAATTTACGTATATTTTTTTTTTTTGTATTTTAATTTAATTATGATTTGACGTAATAATAAAAGTTGTTTAAGGTCATTTTTGGTTTTTATTTATTCAAAAAGCCAAACAAAGCAGAATTTCAAAAATAGTACAACGAGAATAGTTTGTTTTGCTTTTGTATTTGTTGAAAATTGTAATGATTATGATGTAAATGTCAATGTTGTCATTTTTGTTGTACATAGAATTTTTTTAATGCTGAATGCTGATTGCTGGCAATGCTGACTGACCGATTGTAAATAATGATAAGTTGGTTGTTGCATGTTGTTGTTCAAAATCTTTAAATTACATTTTAATTAGTTATTTTATTAAATGACACATAGATGTCTCTTACAAAAATTGTCATGACCATAACTTCCTGCTAAATTCTGTTACATGAAAATTTAAATTCTTAAAATTCGTTACATCAATTGATGAATTTTGCACAATGAAAAAATCGCATCCCACAAGTACAATTTACCAATATACATGTGGTCGGAGAGAGGTGTGCATGGGTGTCGGAGGGACGCCGGGGCGTGTGAATTGGTGGAGTTGAGTTGAGTTGAGTCAGTGATCATGCTTTGTGTCACGACCCGACTGTGTGTACGTGAATGTAGATATTTACCCTTATTTTTTTCCCCTCTTTCCATTGCAACAAGGATCAATTTTTAAAAATGTCTATCCTTCTGGCCCCTACTTTGTAATATATCTCAATCTTTTGAACATGAAAAACAAAAAAACAATAATTTGAAATTTTGAAATAAAAAAATTAATTTTAAATTTAAATTCCTTTGAGAACAATATTTTGTTCTGAACGATTAGAGACTGCATTAAATTAATTATCAAAAGATTTTGCTTTCCTTTCGTTCATTAATTTAAAAAGATCACAAAAGTATGTAAAAATCGATCTTGCTATATCCCAGATTTTTTTTTTTTTTTTATCTTCATTATTACCAGAACATTTTTTGTTTTTTCTAAGGAATCCGCAATTATGTAGAATTAGTCTCAATGAAAACGAAACTTAATAATAAAAGAAAAAAATCAAAATGATCACATGTGTATGTAAACAAAAATTAAATTTAAAATAAAACGAAAAGAAATCAAGCGTTCTATAACATGAGACAATTTTAAAAAAAATTTAAATTACAATAATTAAATTTTAGAATAAAGAAAAAAGTAAAATAAATACACATACATATAACAATAAAAGAATGATTTTAGTAATTACAATAAGTATAAGTCGCGTCACGTACAGTAGGACGTACGTATAAGCCTGTACATCACAGTCCATTTGCTAATATTTGTACACGTAATACAGTAAAATGAAAAAATAATTGACCAGTTTATGTTCATCTGTATGGTGGATTTTATAATTTAGATAAAAACGAAAAGACACTTTCCAATATGTTGCGTATTGATGCTTGAAATGGACTATTGGCATATGTGCTATCTGTCCCGTCACATACATGGACGTATTTTGAAAGTTTACAGCGAACAAAGTACGACAATGGAAAATACGTTACCAAATACCCGTGTACGTTAGATATAAATAAAAAATATGAATAAATTTTTTAAGCAAAATGATTGATTTTTTTTTTTACCTGTAATTAATTTTATGATAGATTAATTATGCTCGTAAAATATTCATATAACGTATTTTATGATTGTATTAAAATTACTTAACCTAAAAAAAAAATGATTTAATGCTCGTCTATACAACTCTGTGTTGCATTGATATACGCGTGTGTATGAATAGAAGACATGTAAAAATGCAACAGGTATCGATCCATTTGTGTATTTCTTGTTTTTTGTTTTACCACTTTTTATGCATGTTTTTACGCAATTTCATGAATTAATATTGTGAATATCCTGAAAGACAACCTTAAAAGGTTTCTTTTTTTTTTTTTTTTCTATTAATAGTAACATGGTCTTCATCATCATGTTATCATCGGTCAAGGATACAACATTAAGTATATGTATACAGGTGGATATACAATTATAAATGCATCTATAGACATTTATGTAGTTGTGCATACCACAAAATTTCTGTTTCTATTTTATTTGGTATTTAAAAAATGTTTCAGATAAAAACTGAAAAAAAATTTAAAATCTATTATAAGGAAGGTGTTCAAATTGAATTCATGGTATTGAATATCTGGAAGTCATTTAAGAAAAAAATAAAAAATCAAAATACAGGTTCAGACTGTAAAAAAGCAGCAATTTTTTGATTATTTAAGTTCAGAGAGAAGCAAGTGGTCCATTACGCATGGTCTGTTTTGTTTTTTTTTTTTTTTGCAAATTTTTAATTCTTGCAGATTACCCTGTACAGAAGGGTATGAATGCATTGTAAAAAAAAAAAAAAAATATGTAACACAATTTTGTATATAAATGGTACAGAAATCATAGGTCTTGTAAGTAATTTTTCTTTTAACCATGTCTAGTAGACGTACATACGTACGTGTATATCCATATAGTTATATGTGAATGTACATTGTACACACATGTAAATGAAAATAAATCGCGTGTAACATGACGATATTCATTGAATGTACAAAACACGTACAGTATCTATATCATACAAAATGCATGAATTCAATGCATCTATGTATGTATATTCTCTATATAAGTACACATGTGAACAAACTGTGTATCTATGCTAAACATAATTATTTAAAAAAAAAGAAAAAATTTTTTTATTAAATTGAAAAAAAAAAAAAATTATTCAATAAATTTTTAATTTAATTCAAATTAATGCAACATGTATTTGCACTGTTACAATATACACACGTATATTGTACTCTGATACATCAAGAAAACAAATAAATTATCGTATTATGATCTTATATATGAATGTAACAAACATGTATGAACCTTTTTTTTTTTATTTTATGATTTTATTTTTTCTTATCGACTTATTTTTATTTTCTATTGTATACAGATTTATTTTTAAAAAAATAAGAAAAAAAAATATTAAATATTAAATCAACCTAACCACCACCTCCACCTCCTCCCCTTTATCTACTTGCTTAACAATTCCATATGTGTTTCACAGGCTAAGTCACTGATATGATTAATTCGATTTAATTAATTTAATCTGTTACAAGTACAACTGTTACATGTATTTTGTCGTATTTAAAAAAAAAAATCATCATAATAATTCATTGCATCTATAGGCTATATGGATATCAATAATTGAGCCGTTTATTTTGAAAATGGAACAAATCAAAAAATTTCAAAATTAAATTTTTCATATATAATTCACATTACAAAGACAATGGTCCTTCTAATATCCTTCTAATCCTTCTATCCTTCTAATATCCTTCTAATATAAAGAATTTGTAGTTAATGGATTTAATAGCAGTTAAAAATTTATCTTACCAATAAGGGTTAGAAAGGAATGAAAATATAAAATCTAAAAATATTTTAAAATTTTAAATAACAAACTTTTACATATCACTTTCGAAATAAACAATTTAATTTATTTTTGATATTTATCAGTTCATTAAATACTATACAAAATGATACAAATTCATACAGATACATGTCCATAGATAGGTAGGTAGATAGAGATCGCTCGGTAATTCCCAAGCAAGCTCATTTAGGCCAGGGCGGCAGAAAGGTCCTTGTGCGATACCACACTAGGAATTTTTAAAGATCGAATACATGCCCATAGGCAACGTGTATATTATTTTGTGTTTTTTAATTATTATTATTAAATCATGTAATTATTAAAACAGAAAGATCATCATCACATCATATCCATAATTCTTATACAAATCGTATAAGACAATATACAAGAATTATGATCGTATATAATTTATATGAAGAGTGCATTAAATATGCAGATATGCAAAAGATACATAATATGTATACAATGTGACCAAATTCAATTTCAGTTTTATTTTCTTTACTCAACTCAACTGATTGAATGTATGTATGTACATACGACCATATAAATAAAGTTGTGGAAATTTTCTTAAGATTTCTTCATTTTTTTTTTTCTTTCTTTTTTTTTAAATCATTTTATGGATTTATTAATGGCCATAAAAAAAAATTGTTTTTTTTTTTTTTCATTATTACATATATTTATTCATTTTACAAAGGTAAAATATAAAATTCTTTCACAATCTACTTTTTATTCCTTTCTTATTACATTCATTTAAATCTTGATATTTAGAAAAGTGAACCAAAAAAAAAAAAAAAAAAGGAAGACAATAAAAAAATTGTCCATGATCTGTTATTTTATATTTTAATTCACTACGAGCTTTTTCTTTTTTTTTTTTTTTCAAATAAAATGCATTCACAGATATACAAAGTGAACAATAAAAAAGGCAGCAGAAGCAGTAACAAATGAAGTTAACATCAACTTTTCAGTAATGCGCTATACATTTAATGTAATGGACAAAATATACACAATATTGCTTATATATAAAAGTATCTGGGTGTACATGTTCAATACTCAAAGCACAGCTCTTAAAGCATATCAAGTAGCATATTTTATTTTCTTCTATCACCCATATAGAGTTTAGTCGGGTTTAGTAGAAAAAGTGATTTTAAGATGATGATGATGATGATGATGGTAAAGGCAATGATCATCAAGAAATGATCGTTTTGTATTTATGTTTATACGCATACAAAACGGATATATAAAAAATGAACTTCTTAAACGCCTCATCTTATATTCTGATATCTGATCCATCTTTTATTATATCCGCTTGTATCTATTATTATATACTCGTATATATGAATACTGTACCAATTTACAACTTTCAGTGGTTCTTCATCTTCTTTTTATTTTTTATTTTTTTATTTTTTTTTTTTGTTATCATTCAAATTCTTATAGACTTCAACCTAAGATTAGTTGTTAAAATTAGTCGATCGTTGTTATTTGGTCTGATTAGAGTGAATATATAGAGAATTTTCTTTTTTTCTTCCGTGAAATTTTAAAAATTTTCATTGTCTATATACGTAATTTTGAAAATTTTTAATTAATCGATAATATCATGTTGTATGAAATGTAATTAAAAAAAAAAAAAAAAATACATACATAAGTGAACAGTTTATATTGTGATTATAAAAAGATCGTGTTTATAAGATTTGATTTAATTCGCGTGTCATAACAAAAAAAAAAAAAAAGATCAGAGTCAGTTATACATTTTCAGACCGGTACTGAATATATGTACATCATCATTATCATTTTTCAAAAACATAATAACAGTAATATTCCTTTTATTACCGTAGAAAGGCCAATTATGTATTAATTTCGATAAAAATTCAGACTTATCGTATTCTTACAAATTCTTTCATATGTAACGATTAAGTTTAAAAAAAAAAAAAAAAAAAAACAATTCACTCCAGACATATCAATTTCAAATATTAATTAATCATTATTATCTTATTAACGGTTTATTTTAAAATTAAAAATAATTTTTTTAAAAAAATAAGTATATAAGACGAATAATTATAAAATTATATTAATTCACAATGTGGTATTTGTATATATTATTAATTCAAATTAATTTACATATTTTAATTAATTGTGAATCAATTGTTGATGATGATGATATTAATCATTATAATTATTTAAAATACAAGAATACCAATAATAATCCAATATCAACATCATCTTTATTTGAAATAAATGTTAATAACAATAAAAATAATTTAAATAATCAATTTAATGGAATTGATAAACCTTCCAAGTTACGATTGTATCTATTAGCTGATTTAGCAAAAGCAGCTGCAATTGCAGCATCATCATCATCATCAGCGTCAAATATTAATAAATTAACAGTAAGTATCTACTGTATGTATATTAGGTGTTTATTTTAAAAGTGGGACAAGTCAAAAAAAAATTTTTTAAATCAAATTTTTTTTACAAATTTCGTTTTACAAGGATATGACCCCAAATATCCTTTGATAACCCAAAAATAATTTTATACTAGAACGATCGAAATTTCCTTTTCTATCTTAAATTTAAAATATTCAGATATTTCAAATAATGGTCTTGTATCACTTTCAAAATAAACAGCTCTCATTACATTGAATTTAAAATTTAAATTATTACATCATTAATAGCTCATTAAATCTATTAAAAATACACAATATAGTAATTACGTTATCTTTGGTCATATATGAAATTTAATAGCCAACTTAAATTTTTACTTTGTAAGCGTATCAAACAAAAAGTAGAGATCTACAAAAAAATTTCAAAAATTAACATTTCCGATATTTACAACAAATTTATTCATTTAAAGCTAGGATTCATAAAATTTTGATATACTTAAAAGTATCCTCCGTTCTAAAAGTCATTAAATGCTTTTGTAAGTATGTAATTAAAATAAACCAAATTATTGAAATTATCTGCATGTATTTAATCTGTCTATAATGTAAGTATATATTGAAAAAAATAAAGGAAAAGATTTGAAAAAAAAGGAAAAGAAATAATCGTATTTAATTGCCAATCAAGCCAATCTACTCATTAATTTCTAACACATCTTTTAAAAGAAAATAAGCTTTTACAAATCAATAAATATTAATTGATGAATGATTTTGCGTTATTCTTTTTTAAATGATTTTTATTTTTATTTTTTTCTTAAAATTCAAAAGTTTTTAGTTTTTTTTTTTAAGAAGATTCTACATATGTATTGTAGATACACGGTAGATACTCTTCTTTATACATCTTAAAATTTAAATTTTGAGGTCAATTGCTTTTGTACTGTCTCTTTGTTCTTTTCACATTTGTTTTTTTTTTTTTTTTAATTTTTTTTTCACCTTTTTTGCAAAAACAAAAAAAAAAATAAAATAAAACAAAAAATACCTACGATGATTTTTATCTTAAAATAATTTTTTGTATGAAATCAAATTAAAAAAAAAAACAAAGAAAACTCAACAAATCTGTAGGTGCAGCAATCAATGTAATAATAATTCATTAATTTTTTTTTTTGTTGTGTTCAATCATTTTTCTTTTTTTTTTAAATAAAAATAATTTATTTTAAATAAAGAAAAAAAAATGAAAAAAAAAATTCTGAATGCCAAAATTGACAATCAACCGTTAATTCATCACATCATCACATTACATATTATAAAAATTATCGTAAAGATTTGATATAAAAGATCGTGATTAGTATGATTTCTAATTTTGTCTTGATGACTTTTTTCACGATTTTTTTTTTTTTTATTTTATTTATTTATTGCGGTTTTACGTTGAACTTATGGCCTCAAAAATTTGATTGAAAATTTTCAAATCCCATATTAATTTTATATTTTTCGTATGTATACATACATTGCATAGACATGATGATTATCCTTCGTGCATTTTGATTTTCTCATTAGAACGGAAGGAAAAGTAAAATATCGTGACCTACAAATACGTAAGCTAAGAGACCTTTATATTTATGAAGATTATTAATAGGTTATAGAGAAATCCACAGACTATAACATCCGTATGTGTAGGGTCTGGGAGGTAGAGCTAATATGCTTGATTTCATTTGATTTATTTTCAAAATTTTAAATATTTATCGTAGGTTAATAGTAGCAAAAAGCGAATAATGCATGAAACTGGAAAAAATTGATTGTGAAACTAGAAAACAACAAAATTCAAATGTAACCTGTATCGTCGAAATTTTAAATATATAACTTCGTGATAACAATTTAGATCGTGAACAAGAATGTACACACACACACACACAATAAATAACACGATACAAATTTTAACTTAATAAAATGATCTTAAGCTTGTTGATACATATGAGAATGGACATGTTGAAATTGTTGTACCTGTTATAAACAAATAACAAAACACAATGACTCTACCGATCATATCATTTAGTTTATAGTGTAAACAAAACACAAACAATTTCATCAACTTTATTACAAAGATAATTTATTATATATCTTTAAAAGTGACTTTATGAGTTCGTATTAAAGAAATCATTAAAAATACATTTAAAGACAAATTAGTTCACATTATATACCTTATACATATGTAGTATGTAGATATGAATATTTTATATAAACAGGATGATTCTGTTTTGTTTGCATAATTAGCTTGATAAAATAATTTGATCTTGAAACAAATAACAAAAAAACAAGGAAATTTTAAAATATTTATAGAAATTAATAAAATTTGTCTACATTTTATTAACTTTCGATTTTAAAATTGAAAATTTTTTGAATCATTAATGGAAAATAAGGACTTTTTACAATATATATTTATTTTTTTTTGGAAAGTAAACAAGATTTACCATATGATTTTGGTATCTAGACTACTGCTCTATCTTTGGTATCTCCTTGCCAAAAGGATAAATGGATCCTTTATGTAGACAAACAAATGGTAAGGGATACAATAAGCTTTTTTGAGCTGCAGTGTGTCGAGGCAATCCAACCTCATCTCATCCTTTTGGACTAAATCTAAACCTAAACCTATATGATTTTGGTTGACATGCCAGTCACCTACCCTGGATACATAGTTGATAAACTAAAGAGTGTATTGTATTTGAAAAAAATTAAAATTTCTTTAACACCTTGTAGTATCCAAATGATCAAATGGTAAATATTAACATACTCCTATCCATTTATCCAGTATTTTTATTTGTGTCATCTTGACGTACATATTACTGAAAGCCGGTTGTCCAAACGAAACAAAATCACCCTGTAAATATAAACACGTATTATACATATGTGTGATTAATTAATTGGAAAAGATAAAAATAAAAAATAAATTTTAATAAATATTCTCATTATCAAAATAATAAAATTTAAACGAAATTTTGAAAATTTATATTACTATGGTCATCATACGTGTAAAATATACTTATTAAAAATTTCTCTTTTCAAATTAAACATATGTAAATTTTTCAAAACGAACAAAAAAAAAAGAAGACAACGACAAGCTAACATATATAAAAATATCTATTATCTTGTTCATATTAATTTTATTTTTTTTTTGTTTTATTTTTTTAATTTCAGAATACTTATACATCCTGTGATAGTGAAATTAATTTAAAAATAACAACAAAAAATTGTTCTTGCATTAATTTCAATTGTCAACGTTCTAATAAAGGTATCATCAAGAAACCAAGGTAAAAATTTTTAAAAAAATACAAAATTCATACATTTTCAAATATACACGATTTTCATTTGTTTATGTATAATTTATGTATGTATATAGGATATTAGAACATTCTTGTGAGGATTTTTGTTGTAATAATGATATTGGAAAAACAAATAATTTAAAAACAAAATATTTTACATTAAAAAATCATCATCAAAAATCATCAAATTTAATTAAAAGGAAAATTTTAAAATGTGGCGAAATTTTAAATGATGATAATAATAATGGAAAAATTCGAATACCATGGCTAATTCATTTATCAACAAATATAGAAAATGAAAAGGATCATAATCAACAAAATAGCCAACAGCAACAGTGCATTGGTATGATATTAAAGCAAAATGCAATCGCCATAACTTCAGAATGTTCTAAAAGGTAAAAAAAAAAAATTTTGTTTAAGACACCACATCTCATATCTCGTTTACGAATTTATCTTTTACCTTTGAATTTTTCTTTCTAAATTATAGATATAAGAAATCAATTCAATTTAAATTAATAAATGATTCAGAGAACAGAAACGAAAGGTTTGATATTAAAGAAATACTTGGAAGTGAAAGTCTACAAAAATCGGTAAAATTTATTTAAAAAAAAAAAAAATTAATTTCATTCATGAATTATTTGAATTTATTTAAATTATTTAATATAGGTCATCATTATATTAAGCAATTATTTAGATGAATTTAATGAACGAAAATATCCTTGTATTCCAAAAAATGTGCAAATATTATTTGATGAAAATCAAATTTGCTATACAACTTTATTAAATGGTACCGGAATTGAAGTTAAAATGAGAAATTTAACTGAATGTAATATTCAAAAAATAACAACAAATTTATATGATAATGATTATACGTATATTTGTGCTGAATTTAAAGATGATCATTTTCAAAATAATCATGTAAGGACTTATATATCTGCATTGTATACTGCATAAAACGTTTGTATTTGCTTTTTATTTTTTTTTTTTTTTTTAATGATTTTAGATAATTTTACCAGGATCACCATTAATTTGTGCCAAAAGAATCACATCATATCCAACAGATTCTAGTCATCGTTATTCTTATTCTGATTTAAATAATGATAATGGATTTCAAATATTGGGAATTTTAAATTCAATAAAAAATAATTATCTTATTTTTGATAACATTATTGATCAATTACAAAATATTTAATAATATTGATAATCGTAAATGCATCATTAAATAAACATAAATGTTAATCGATTATTGTTTAAAAAGCTTTGAATATATATTTTATGATATTTGTAAATATTTTTTTTTTATGGAAAGCAAATGGACAAAAACCAGGAAAAAAAAATTAATGCATTTATTTCATTTTATATTTGTCCAAAAATATAATAAACATTTTACATATACATATACATTTTTCTTTTCTTCTAATTATAATAAATTTTCCGTAAAAATGGCCGGTTTGTACATATCTTGTAATCCTTAAACCAAGATTTTTGATAAAATTTTTGATTAAAAAAAAAAAATTAAAAATTATTTTCTTTGATATTTAGCAATATTTAATTTAAAAAATGACTCGAAATACAAAAAAAAATCACTCAATCAAATATAATACTAAAAATTGAGTATACATACATTTCGAAAATCTTTGGATTCTCTTTAACTTTTTACCTGTAATAATTTCTCTTCATGATAATAATTCTTTTTGATACTCTTTCAACTATACACGTATATCTTACACACTCTTGTTTGCACACAGACAGATATTTATATATGCACATTTAATTTATTCTTTTAATATTTAAGAACTTAACACTTTTAATTCACTTTTGATTGAGAATAAATTTATTAAATATTCCTTAATCCTGCAATGAATAGGACATTTTTTTTTGTGACGTCATATTGATAATTAGTTGAAAATGATTTCAACACAGAATTTGATGTTGGATACATTTCAAGAAAATATAATTGCATCAGAATTTGGGGTGAAATGCCTGGTGAAGTCACAATAAATGATAAGCAGTTAACAATTTTTAAAATACTGCAGGTCAGTTATTTCAAACAAATTGAGAAGCGTTGAAATGTTATATGAATAACATACGTCATATAATCTATGGCATGCGCCTAAAATAATACTAGATGTTGAATTTAATGAAAATGAAGAATTTAGGTGAATATGAAAGCCAAAACTGTTTAAATTTAAAATTTTTAATGCGAGTGCAGTAATATTACATTCAAAAGTTCTTATATGGAATATGAATATTGCATTACTGTAACATTAACATCTGTAAGTCCTCTGTGATGTGGGATATATTGTATGGGAAGTAAAGTTGTATCACAGGTACGTCAAGAATCCTTGATTCATTGTATGTGTGCTTAGTGTAGTAACTTATTGATTCTTTTTTTTAAAAATTATAACGTCAATTTTAAAACAAAAACATTGGAAAATTATTGACAAAAAATGAAATATGCTAGAAAATTTTTTATAATCTATACCATCAGGAGCAGGACAACTTTTTTGATTGTTTTTTTTTTTTTTGTTTTTTTTTTTTTAACTCTCTTTATAAATTTTTGATTTCATATTAATATATTAGCCGTAGTTTGTTGTACTTGTTTGGTTTATACGGCAAACTCAATATATTATGTATCATAACTTCTTTTATAATATATTCTTAATATCCTGTATTTTCAAATGATTATGTATAATAGTAAATATCGAAATATAACCAAAAATAATTAAAAGATTCATTCTGGGTACGTACATTTGAAAATTTGCAAGTTTATTGAAAAATTTTCAAAAAAGCCTTTTAAGCGATAGTAAAAATAAAATGCATATACATACATTTGTATGTATGTATGTACAAATAATTTCTTATTACATTTTCATTATCAATGGCGCAGCAGTTCGATGTGAGCCAGGGCCTAATCTTCATTATTTCATTTTATATAAATTAATTTTTTATTTGAATTTTTTTTTTTTTAATTATTAGAATACATAACTGATCAATTTGATAATTATGTCAGTCTTTCTATTCATTTTCAATTAAATTGATTTAAATGCTTTGGGCTTGGATTATCTCTAAAATAATTGATAACCCTTCTGTTATTCGCAAATATGCATCACATGATTTGATAGAGTTTATGAGAAAAAAAACAAAAAAAAAATTAGAAAATAAAAATGATTAAAAAACATAGTAACAATCACATAAAGGAAAATTCTACAATTAAATTATTAAATATAAAATGTACACATAAACTTTACACGTGATTAAATAACTTTTTTCTGAAATGTATTCGATACGAAATCGATTAATAATTTAAATTATCCCATTGAAAAATAAATAAAACATGATTATAAGTTGAAATTAAGATGATTAAAATACGCTTATCTTGAACAAACAATAATTATGTAAATCCATATGCATATCAAATGGGTCTAAGGTGACCACACAAACAAGCATGACTACAGGAGATGGTGTATCCACGTATTTTTTTTTTTTTTCCAAAGGGCGATGCTAGTGGATTTGTATCATTTTAGCTCTGGC
The DNA here is from genome assembly GCA_963971155.1 of Anthrax anthrax. Lineage (NCBI taxonomy): Eukaryota > Metazoa > Arthropoda > Insecta > Diptera > Bombyliidae > Anthrax > Anthrax anthrax. The sequence goes on from OZ020124.1 coordinate 2,988,740, forward strand.
TTTCCATTACAAACTGCACCAGGAAATTTTCGCCCGAAAAATGCCTTCTTAGTTCTCTAGGACCAGGGATACCACGTGGTAATGGAAAATTTAAAACTTTGTCTCGCAATTAAGGAATATGTTTGTTCAATGTCCATGTAAAAAAATTTTTTTTCAATAATTTTCAAGAATTTTTCGAAATTTTTTAATTAGAAGCAAGGATAAAAATTCTTATAATATTGGTACTGGAAAATATTAGTAAAAAATAAATTAAAAAAAAAAAAAAAATGATTACACATACATATTACATGTAATGCATTGTGGGTACATGTAAAGTGTATTTAGGTGTTCATCATCATCATAATCATTGTCGCGATAGCCTAATGTGAGCCAAGGTCTAATCATTGTGATCATTCCTCTAGACTAAATAATTCCATCATACGGACTCTCCCTCCGACATATGTAGGTGTTACAGACTCAATTTATAGTAAATAGTAAGATTCATATAGTTTTGATCTGGAATAAATTAGGCCTAATAAATTAATCTATGAACCATTTCTTAAACATTATATTTTCATCACACTATATACCTATAGGTTAGATTAGGAGCAATAATAATGTACTAAAATTTAAATTTAATTGGCTTAAATAGCAGTAAAAGATGATATATGTAATAATATCTATGTATTTCATGTATCTACTGGTATTATCTATACTATACAGAAATCAAACTCATTTGAGAATAATTAGAATTAATTCGTATTAAAATGAAATGTATTTACATGAAATTTGCATATATGTATATGCACTCAAGGGATAATGCACGTACATATTTACATACATGAAATTTATACATATGTGTATATATAGGTATTTACAGTATGTGTAAAATGTTTTGTTGATTTTGTTATAATTCTCTATTTCATATATTATCAATTAGTTACTTGTCTTATGAAATTTAATTATATTACAAATTATTCAAAGGAATACAGGATCACATGAGATAATTACAGTAAACATTTAGAAAAATATGACTAATTAATAAAGTTTACCTATAGGTTATATACATATATATTTTTATGTATGTCAGCTAATTATGTACACATTATTTATTTTAATGTAATAAAATTATTAAATTATTTAAAATTAAAATATTTAATTTTTTCTTGTAGTTAACTTATCTTATTTTAATTGTAAAAGTGCCTGTAAAATAGTCAAAAGATTGGTTTACAAAACTTTAAGAAAAACTATAAAAGTTTGGTATTTTTAAAATATTTTATTAAGATGAAAATTAAGAAAAAAATTTTTTTTATCATTATTTTTTTCCCATGCATTGATCACAAAATATTGAACCAAATATACACGGAATGGTAAACAAAAAAAAAATAAAACAAAATAATGTATACCAATTTTCTTATACTTTTGTTTTTGTAAATGAAAAATTAAAAAAATATAGGTATACTCTGTCCACTAATAAGGTAATGCACTTAAGGTCTTATGGTGATTACTTAAAGTGGTACCATTTTACATCACTATGTATTGATATTTAAAAAAATTCATATGATATATAATAAAAGCTTTTTGGACTGTGGTAATACTGCTCATGAAACAGTCTAATTAGAAATTATGAGAAAAGGACAAAAAAGACATATGTACTCCCATAAGATCTTTAAAGTGCATAATATTAGTGAACAGAGTATATAATATTAAAATATTCTAAAATTTTATCACTTGATTGAAATATGTAAATTAAATTATAAATTAATGAAATTTAAATAATACGAAAATATGAATATATTTACCAAAAATAATAGAAGATTAAACTTGATAAATTCACTTGGAACTATATTCAATTTATGTTATTGATTAAAAGCGTAAAAATTTATTTTGTATTATTTTTGTCCTTGCTACCCAATATGAACCAGCTAGAGCCACACCTTGTTTCGTTCTGAAGGGTATGTATAGAATCCAGTTGGCTATATACCAAAAAATTATAACTTGTTCGTATATAGACTTTGAAAACAAGTTTTTGCAAACACTGAACCAGAACAATGTCTAGGTTCAGTCGTTCGTGCGAGGTTGTTAGTATGATGAACCCTTCAGATTACTAGATGCTAATGTATAATGAGGGTACCTATTATGTGCGAGTGATTTACTCGTATATAAACTAATTATATTCCTATTGAAACATTTTTGGCAATTTTTTTGCTTTTGAAAAACCTAATGAATCCTATCTAATGAATAATTCTTTTGTTTTTATTTTTGTTTTTTTTTTTTTTTTCTTAAAACACCACAAAATTTATTTTAGTATGTATGTAAGTGATCATGTTTAATTGTCCTTATATATTAGAGTAAACAAAAATTACATTAACCCAATAACTTTCATTTCTCATTTCATTTTTATGAGATTTTTAAAACTTTAATTGGTTCATACAATTCTCATCAAAATAACGACATTTTATAAGTTGTTGTTTTTTTTTCGTTCTTTAGAAAAAAAGGATATTCAAAATTTCGAGATGACAAAATAATTACTATAGTATGTATAGCATCATGCAATAGTGTTGGCAATGTAAATCAACAATGAAAAAGAAAATTTTTTCTTCTGTATAGAATTTTGTGTTATCCAGACCCCCAATATTTTCTTTTAATAAAAAAAAAAAAAAAACAACAAAAAAACAAAACTCAAAAAAAAAAGCAAGGACAAATTTCAAAACCCAGAACCGAAATTTGGTTCGCTTTCGCAGACTTCAGTGTATTTTACTGCATGGAACAAAATTTATGTTTTATTTTATTTTTAATGTTGTTTTTCCTGTAAATTTTTTTTACGTATTTACGTGTACACAATTATACATAAAGGATAATATACATACATATGTACATATATTGTAAATATATTATGAAATTTTATTATTTATTATTTCTGTCTATATGCATGTACATACATACTCGTATATACTCGCATATGACATTGCAATGTGTACGTGATTTTTTATTAAAAGAAAAACATAAATTTTCTCTTTTCAAAAATGTTTTTCTTTCGATTTAATCATTTTTGTTTTTATTTTTATTTCTTCAAATTTCTTTTATTATTATTATTATTTTTTTTTTTTTTTTGAATTATAAAAATTATAACGACACTCTCTAAAAACAAAAGGAATATTTTTTTTTTTTTTTCTTAATTTCGTTACACAACCATGTATAATATGCATTTAAATGTAATTTTTTGTTTTTTTTTTCTATTCATTTTTTTGTTTTGGCAGTTACATTTTAAACAAAGAAAAATGAATTTTCAAATAAAACAAAATTTTAATTGAACAGACATTTCCTGAGAAAACTTTCCGTATTAAATATTTTCAATTATTTTTTTTGTTTTTGTTTTTGTTTTTTTAATTCAAATTGTATTCTTAAAATTTTAACATGTAACAAATTTCAATGTTTTACGTATTTATTCTTTTAAATTTTTATTCAGTTTTTCCTCGATGGCTTTCCTTTATACGTATGTAATGGCACAGCACTAACGCGATAATGAATACTTGGTCAATGGTATGGGTTAAACTTAAAACTATAACCATGCAAAAATATGATCATATGTATGACAGAGTTTATTAAATAAATTTTATGAAGATGAAGAGATTTCAAGGTCAAACTGACCCAAAATTATGTTTATCAAATATATTATATGTACTCCATACACTAATTTGATGCAGTTAAGGTCTTATGGAAATGATATAAAATAGTACCACTTTATGTCCGCTGTATATTGATACTAAAAAAAAGACACGTTCATATGTATACTCTCACTAGACCTTAATTGCATCGAATTAGTGTATGGAGGTTACTACCTAAAGTCACTCAAAAAACTTGATTTTCAGTACATATATGTAGTTCCATAGAAAATAAAATAAATGGCTTGCCAGTTGATGTTTAGCTAGTTGACTAGTTCTACCACTACTATGATGTACATAGATTATGTACATTTTGCTTATTCATCATACTCAGTTCAGTTTCTTATTTCAGTTTCATTTACTTGGTGCCAGTAGTCGGATTAAGACGTATTTTTTAGTTGTCGGGTATATCATATTGTGCAGTTTGTTGAATTTTCGTTATTTTATTTTTATTTTTTTTTTAAATCGAAATTTCAAAATTATTCAGTGAATTTAAATAAAATAAAATAAATTATTATTTTATTTAATTATTTAATATTTTTTTTTTGTGAAAAATGTGAAAATTTTAAAAAGTTTAAATTAAAAATTATTTTTGAAAAAAAAAATAAAGTGAAAAATTTTTTTTTTTAAAATTTAAAAAAATTACCCAGTGCATATCTACTATACATTAAATAATTTTTTGTGTAATTTAAAATCAGTTTTTTTTTTTTTTCAATTTTGAAAAGTGTGAAATTTTTTTAATTTAAATTTTAAACTGATTGTGTGATTTCAATGATCAAAGTGATAAAATTTTAAATTATTTGACGGATATATATACACAGAAGGATCAAAAGGATTATTTAAATATTTTTGTGAGGTTTGGATTTATTTTAAATATATTTGACAAATAAATGTGTACCGTGAAATTTTATATAAAAATTAGAAAAGCCCGTTATTGATCGATAGTATCTAAAAAATTGTTCATATACCTTACTTACGTATTTGTGAATTGAAAATTCATTTAAATTCGATATACCTACATATGTATATTTGACACTATATAGCGAGTATTTTTAAATTTAATTGATCATTATGATAATTACCGTTTTGTTCGTTTGCTTTTAAAGCTATAGTGGAATCGCATAATTTTATATTTATATCTCTTAAAACAATGAGTACCTTATAACGTGCAAAATGAAAATTACCTCATATCAACTCATACATAAAGTATGGACGTACATACATGTGTAAATACCTTTGTTTTACCTGTAAAAATTTAATATACATATAACAGTTTAGTATACCTATCTATTACTGTTACACAAACGTACCTATTTCATTTTCATTTTTATTTTTGCACATAATTATGATTATTGAGTTATGTATAGACAATGAAAAATAATATAAAAATTAGCAATCATGATTTACGCACCATTGACCTAAGTAACCACATTATATGCATATACACACATGCGAATGTACGTATCTATATAAACTATATGTACAGATAGGTAAACGTGTATGAATTACATACTTGTATGGATATTACAACAACAAAATTAAATAATTTATCGTGATTTTATTATAATAATAAAAAAAAAAAAATGTATTTTCTGTTTAAAAAAAAAAAAACATTACAAATACACAGGTATTGTACATATGCGTACATATATGTACGTTAATGTTTTGTGGACATGTACGTTAATAAATGAGTTAAATGGAAAATTTTTCTTTTGTCATGTTTTACTTGAAAGTTTATTGATATCATTTAATTGTTATATTTTCGCAAAGTTAAAACAAATTATCATCAGATATTTTTTTATTTTTTTTTTTTGAAGAGAAATAAAATTTCATTTTGGTTTTTATTTAAAGTTTTAAAATTGATCAAAATTAAATCTTAAAAAAAAAAATTGTAGAATTCAAAAGCAAACATTTAGATCATATTCAATTTTAAAATTTTGAATAAAGTTACTCTGTTCAAGCTGTATAACAATTAAATTAAATTTAAAAAAAAAAAAAAACGGTTAGAATTCACTAACAGTTGAGTGTCATATATGTAAATGGGTCTTTCGTTCCCATGGCGTTTCAAAAGCTTTTTCAGTAAGCGATTTGTTCTACATACAATTACATTACATACATATAATGTATCTCAAATATACGTATGTACTATATTTATTTCATTTTTCGTTGATAAATATCCAAAAAAGATCTATGTGTATAGATATCTTTTTTATTTTTTATTTATTTTCTCAAAAGTATACTTTATGTTTCCTTCAGAATTTTTTATGAATAGTGAGGGATCAAAAATGCGAATTTCCTTATCCAAAAAAAAAAAAAAAATATAATAAAAAATAAGTGAAAAAAAAATCTGTAAACGGATACAGTATAAAAGAAAGCACGTTTTGACCTTATGTGTATGTACCTATATACATATGTATATTTTGATTTTCTATGAACAAAATGAATAGACAACAAATTTTGAAAAAAAAAAATAAACGAAAATTACACATAAATTAATTTATGATTCTTTTTTATTTAGTACTTGATGAACAAGTATATTTGCTTCTTGTTGTTATCTTCGTCTCATAAAAAAAAAATTTTTTTTTTTTTTTTATCAATTTGTGTAAATTTCAATTTATTATCATTGATGTTGTCCTGAATATCCTTTTATATTCCTTGTCATTTAATTCACTTCATTTATTATTTGAAATAAGTGAATAGTATAAGTTAGGCATCACTGCCTATTTGATGCACGATTAATCAGCTTAAGATCACAATACGCTAAGTATCGTATCAAATGGGAAGTGATGTGTTTTTTGAAAATAGCCTTCTATATCATCTTACGTTGGTCATTTCACAATCAGATATTTAGAATAACGAGCATAATACTTAAATTTGCTGTATTTGTTTAAATTAAAATGAATATGAATTACAAGAAAAATTATTGAGAAAATGAGAAAATAAAAATTTCATTTAAAAGCTCTAGGAAGAAAGTGTTTTTTTTTTTTTTTTTTTTTTTTTCAAATAAAAAAGATTTTTAATTTTTCCTTTATTTATTTTGTTTTTTTTTTTTTGTTATTTTGTGAACAGATGTAAAAACAAAATTTCAAAGTCCTACCGTTTTTACACAATTAATTAAAAATGTACTGATGTTAAATTATGAACAAATCAATAATCCAAAAAAAAAAAAACAAAAACTCGTGAATAACTTTTATATAAAATACTCAAGTGTGTATAATTAAAGCAAAAACTTAAATAGAATAAAAATACACTAATATATAATTTTTCATACCTAATAGAAATACTTGTATATCATTCGATTACGTAAAAAGACAATGAGGAATTTATATAAACAATTACCAAATATTGGAGCATTTTCATTTATTTTTGGTAAGTACATTTAAGTCATTGTATAAATTATAATTTTTTAAATCATGTTTTAGATCCTATAATCCAAAAAAACAAAAAAAAAAATTCAAATAAAATATAAATAAAATATTCAACATATAGAAAAAAAAAAGTTCCCAACAAATTTAAATATTAAAACATAATTCTAATAAATTGTTAGAAAACTTTTTGTTTTTTTTTTTTGTTTGTTGAAAGAAACACTTTATATCCTTTATAATTCATAGTTAAATTGATATTTTGATAATTTTCACGTAATTTGATAATTTTCATGTGATTTGATAATTTTCACGTGAAAAAATTCTTGTTGAAAATTCAATTTTAATTTTATAAAATTATGCAACACATTAAAACTAAAGCCAAAAACAATAATAACGAAATATAAATTATTAAATCCTTGAATGAAGAAAAAATTTGAGAGACCAAACCAAAATTATGAGCAAAAATTTTTCAAAGGATCTTTATAGTTAACACAGTGTTTCGGATATATGTACATAGGTGTACATGTATAATTGAAAATTTAAGAAAAAAAAGGATGTACTCGTATCGTAACATAAAGTGCATTATTGGCATGTGTAACAGACATAAGTGCATGTTATTGTATCGTAACATAAAGTGGCTAGAATTGAAAAACCATCATACAAGCATTCTTTTTTCTATTTAATATTAAATGGAAACTATTCATTTTTTTTTTTTTTTTGTTGGCGTTCAACAAATCATATCACATACAGACATTATTCCAAGAATGTAAGTTTTCCTCCTTGCTAAATACTGAAAAAAAAAAATAAATAAATAAAATGAACTTGTTGGTTTTAAAAATTATTTGTTGACTTTTGATTTGGGTATCTACCAAATAATAAATTCTATGGCACGTACATATAAGTAACCATTGTTTATATTTATTAAAGAGTATTTGGAAGGTAACATGGGTACATAATAGACAATATGTTCATATACAGGTTATTCTCAGTTTCTTTATTAATTTTTAAATTTATTTTGCTCAATTTTTACACCAGATTTACCATAACATCGTGTACTTTGCAGATATACGTACGTGTGTTAATTAATTTTCGTAATTTTTTTTTTCTCATTTTTATTCTGAAATTGATGTAAAAAAAAAAAAGAACAACTTTTATAATAAAAATTCTAGATTGTAAGTTTTGAGTTGAAAAAAGGTAAAAAATCATTTATACAACAATATGCAGTGTAAATAAATTATAGATGCAAAGGTGTACATATATATGCAAGTTTGTACATTGGCATGTATGTACTATAAATATAAGATTCATATTTTTTTTTATAAGCCCCTTCTGATATGCTACTGTTTTTCCATACATTATTACAAATATGAAATAAAAAGGTTAATGCAAAAAACTTTGTTTTCTACTAAAGTTAAAAATTGAGTTTATTAAATCACTATACTAGAAAATAGTGTATACAAACACATATGTATATGTATGTACGTGTTAATAGGTATTATTTATGCCAACGATAATACAGATACCTATGCATATATCCCATAGTGTATGATTATGATATATATTGTGAAAATTAACATTTCATATACATACATAGGTATGCTGTAAACATACATATACTTACATACATATACGTATGTGTATGTATAGGAAAAAAAAGGACTCTCGTAAATATTTGTAATATACCTACTCACACTATGTATGTTGGAATACCTACCAAAAAAAAAAAAAAATTTTTTTAATATTTTATCTATGGAACATTTACGAAACGTATTGCCAATACATTTCAGTTATTTTTTTTTGTTTTTTGTTTTTTTGTATTAATAATAAACAACAGACTTTCATATCGAACGTTATAATGAAAAAAAAAAAAAATAAAAAAATTGTTCGCACACAATACAAAAGTTATATGCATCAATAAAAAAAAAATTAAAAAATGATAACAGATACTGAACATACACATCCGTAAATTTTGTGCTGGCTCCATTGATTTATATAGTACAAAAGCAAAAAATTCTAAAATATATGAAAAATATTAGTCTATTCTATTTTTAATGGAATTATTCAAAATTGGTACGAAATTGATACAAATAAAGGGGAAAAAAAATCCTAAAATTACAAAGCCAATATATTGTATGTAGGTAAATGCATGATTTTAATTTATGAAACACAAAAATACATCGATTAATTTAAATTAAAAATTTACTAAAAAAAAAAAAAAAAAAAAAAAATAGGTACGATAATAGAGGAAAAATAAACAAACAAATATGTAGTTTCCTACGAATTGCTTAAAAAATATAACATGTAAACTATGACGATTTTGTATATTTCTCTCACAATTACTATATTAAATTAATTACATTTATCGGCGTAAATATTACATAACAATGTATGTACGTATACATATATCATTTACCGTATATTAAGTAATAATAATTAAATTAAAAAATTGGGTCAATTATTATTTTCACATCCACCCACCCATAATACGTTGTGTTATGATTATTATTAATATTTTTTTTTTTTTTAGTTTTTTGCATCCATTATAATTTTTTTAAATTTTTTTTCTTGTAGTATTGTTCTCTTTGTATTACCGATTATCGCATCACCTAATGCACGTATACATATTTTGTAATCTAATTATGCTCCATACATTAATTCGATGCAGTTATTGGTCTTATAGAAATGATATAAAGTAGTATACTCCTTTACGTCGCTGTATATTGATGTTTAAAAAGCTCACTTGAGAACATTGAGAATTGTGGTAACACTATACTCACGAGATAATTTTATTAGAAATTACGAGAAAAGTAAAAAGGACACATATACTCCCATAAGACCTTAACTGTATCGAATTAGTGTATAGATAGAGTATAGGTATACCTATAAATATTTGCCTATAAACACTGTAACTGTAACCTTACAACCCATTTACTCATCGAATCATTCATACATATGCCATTGTACATTTATTTATTTACTTTTTTTTAGTTTTAATATTTTTCATAATTTTTTTTTTTTTTTTTTTTTTTGTAATTTTAAGCACATTGTAAATTCATTCTAGCTTTCATAACAGCTCTGCAAATTTCTAACATTGATGTATGGTGTTTAATTAAAGACTTAAATTTGAATCGAAAATAAATTATTTTATGTTAGTTAGATGCCTGACTATAGGTATGCCCTTACAGAGATTTATAATCATCAATTACTAAAAATTTGGATTTAGGACACTTAGGACAATTTAGGACAATAATTGTTATCTTATATGCAATAATTCATTCATGTCAGTGACCTTCTTGTGAATAGATTGGATTTCTACCAGAAGTACAAAAAAATTAGAATAGGTAGGTACCTAGTTATTGGGGAGTATTTTTTATTTCATACATAAAAATTAAGGATATCATATACATAGGTATTTTTTTTTTTTTTTTCGAATGTTGCTGTACTCATATTGGCCATATTTGAACAAATATATGTAGATACTTACCTTTATATAAAATTCTGTTTTACATGAAAACCGTTCATAAAAACTAAAAGCATATACATACATACCTAAAATTTAAAATAAAACCAACTATCAATTTTGTCAATGTATGTATAAAAATCATACGATCAACCTAAACATTGTACATACATTCTTATGTAATAATTGTAAAAAAATCGCGAATATTTATGTTGTTATAAACCTGTTTAAAAAAAATTTTTTCTTATTTCTTAAGCTAAAAATAGAATTGTGCTGTAGACACAATTTACAATATCATTGAAATGATTTATTTATAGTAGTAAATATGTACAACATAAGCATTTAATACATAACCACTTGCTATGAGTTCGTACAGGTTGCATCAAAATTAATTTTGGAAAATTTTCAAGATATACATATTTTCAATGAAGAATAATAAAGAATTAATTGTGTTTGGATTTTAGATAATTATCATGGCAATGACTTTTGAAATTCAAATTAGATACTGTTACTTGTTTACTTTTCTCAGTATTAATATAGATTTAAGAATAAGATAAATTCAGATCATTTGCAGGAAAGCTCAAATTTCGCTGACTCCAATATAATTCTGATGCATGTTACTTTGGTTTTCATTTCCACACATACTCGTTCATATTTTCCATTTTCATCGACTTTTATGCTTTTTTCTTAGTACACGATCGAGTATGCTACACAACATAAATATGTAGGCATAAGTTTTTTTTACGACATTGCAAGTATAGGTACCTATGTACCTATGTATTTGGCTTAAAATCGGTATAAATGCATGAATACCATTGATCATATACGAGTATATTTTATTGAGTCAATTTGGTTTACTAAAAAATTTTTTGAATTATTAACACGAACAAGTAAAAATACTTTAAATATTTGTAACAAAAACATTAAAAAAAACATATTACATGCATGCATGTGTATATAAATTATAAATTGGTATGCAACATGGCGCGATTGGCGAGCCCCCCAATATTAATTGCATACAATGAAAATAATACTGTTTGTATTAGTTGCCTTTCGCGATTTAAAAATATGTCTTATAGGTATATTATAAGAAAACCAGTCTAAAAATGTCTATTTTAAATATTGGGGCATTTTCAATTATTCAAATTTTTATGTACATAATTAAACAAGTTAGCTCTCATAGTCAATATAGATTTTCTTGTGTACCTGCAATTCTAAAGAAAAATCAATTATTTCAGTTTTGAGATCATTTTTAGCAATATATCCTAGTTGTGTAATGTTAGTGTTATTGCAATAATACTTATTAAGATTTCATTTAAGAAAAAATATTTTTCAATTTTGTAAAATAAATCTTCCAACAAACAAACTCTCAATAATATAACTTATAGGCTAGAATGAGGTTGAAAGACATTTTACATTTTCACAGATTTCTAAATAATCAGGATTTTTCTAGTTGTAGTTGGGAGATTTCCTTTAACTTAACATTCTATTAACTTTTCAGATAACATTTATGAACTATCTAAAATTTTATATGAAAGTTAACAGAATTTTAAATTAAAAAAAATTCTTTTAATTACAATCAGAATAGCCCTGAATAATAAAGTAAAGTTTGGAAACATACAAAATATCTTTAACATATTTAAAAGAAAATCGAACCAAAATCCTTTCTATTGCAAATTTATGAATTTTTATTTTTTATAATATTATCATACGCAAGTTTTAATTTACTAAAACGACCAAATTTTTATGTAAGTCAATTATACAATATATAAACGATATAGGCGTCAAAACATCTAAAAATATAAAATTGCATTAACATACGATATATCTTTCGATTGAAATTCAAACTAAAATTCCCATGTACATGTATAATATACTTACACATGTTATTTAACATGTGTTGTATTATTCAATGAATTATGTTTAATTCTAAATAAAAATTTATAAAAGCATTTTATTTATCAATCATCATCATACACAATATATTATAATATGAATGAGAATTACTTTGGAACGACAACAAAAAAATTCAATCAGCCGATCATTTTTTAACCAATCAAAATTGTTGACGTAATTTATTGTTAATCATTATGTTTAAATAAAAATTTCTTTTATAAAAAAACGTAACGTAAAGCAAAAATAAACATAAAATACAGTATGTAATTACAACACCACAAAATACCTAATATTAAATTAAATAGAAAAAAAATTTTTTTATTTATTTAAAAAAAAAAATGGAAAGTTTTTATTATGCGAGGGCGTTGAATTGAGGTAAACTAAAAAAAATTTACAATTTCATACCTTTAAAAAAAAAAAGATACGTTAAAAAAGTAAATATTTTTATATCGTTATATCAGGTTTATTATCATTCATAAAAATACAGTAATGTTACACGTTTATGAACGTTCATTACCAATTAAAATGTATAATTAACACCGAATACACAAATAAAAATGCGTATAAAAAATAAACAAAAATTTATTTGTAAATGAAAGCACTAATATTAAAAGTAAAAGTCATTTAATTTTATAATTTTTCAAATGTTCTCTTATCTAAATATAAATTATTCTACTTCAAACAAATTGTTGCTTTTAAATTCAGCAACATTTTAATTTAAACATTTTTCATAGTCATACAAATTACAAATTAAAGATCTCTTTTTAAAAAATGTCGTATTTCGATCTCGATTATCATAAAAAGTTCTCTTAACGTTATTATGTGAGCTTGACTTTAACTTTGACGCCTTATTAAAAATACAGTTGATTTTTTAAACATAGTCATTCACATTTTAAATTGATACTTTTTCGCTTTCTTTTGCATTCAGTTTGAATAAATTCATCTTTTGCATTCTCGTCTATTAAGAGATATCCTTTTGAATATGGTCTGTATTCATATTAACATAAAAACGGACAAATGCAAGTATGTATTTGATTTTTCCTTTTATGCACTTTGAAATATTTTGCTTATTTGTAAAATAAAAATTATCTTTTCCTGTTCAAAAAAACAACCATTTAAACCATTTTCGTCATATGTTATCACAATTGTAAGGATCTAATTTGTTTGCAGAATCTAAAAATTTAGACATAATATAAACAAAAACCAAACAAGTTTTCTTAATTATTTCCACGTTTTTCATTTCATAGTTTTTATAATTTGTATGTAATCATGTGCATATCATGGTAAAATAAACTCTAATAAATTCTATTAAGAGCTTTTTATACCATGTGTGCGTATATGCACAATTTGCATACACGAAAAAATCTATGTACATGATATCCCCTCAGGTTAATAAATGTTATAAGACATTTTCTAGCAATTAATTTCATTTATTAATTATGAATAAAATTTTTAACAACAAATTATATGTTTGTAACATATTTTGTTGTTATACTTTTCCTGTTAAATGAAATATATATCTATACTTTGTACATTGAATATTATCACTACAGGCTTTATGGGAGTATATGTGTCTTTTTTCTTCTCTCATAATTTCTCATAAAAGCATTTTACGAGCAGTGTTACCACAATTCTCAAAGTTCTCATATAGTATGGGATGAGCTTTTTAAATATTAATCTACAAAGATGTAAAGTGGTACTACTTTATATCATTTCCATAAGGGTTGTAGTGAAAATATTTAAAGTACAATGTATAAGGCACACATGGTGAGGTGGTAATATGCAAATATAATATTTTAATATTTTATAATGAGTCCTTTTAAATAACAATAATTATGATAACAGATTTTTAAAAAAAATACATATTTAAAAAAAAATTGTAATGTATGTAGGAAACAGCTAGGATAACATAACAGCTTTCATTTCTTTAAATAAATTTACAAATTTAACTATGTACATATATATACAAAACTATGTAATACGGAAAAACAGAAAATTTTGTAACTTTGGTTAAATTTACAACAAAAGATTTAATTACAATTATTATCATAAAGATATTATTATAATAAAGTTTTACCATTTGCTTTGCAGTTATAAAACTTTATTCTTGTAATGAAAACTTTATTTTCTTAATAGGAAATTTTTTTTAGTTTATATGTACATGCACATATTCAATTTGTTTCAACGATATGTGTTCATCAGTTTTAAGTTTGCATATGAAATGTTCATATGTGTACTCACGCATATATACTCATAACATTGCATATTATGCACGTACGGATGTGTTTGTATGTAATTTAATTACATAAAATTAATTACATAAGATAAAACTTTTCCTTTTTAACATTTTACTTATTCCGATGTACTCGTACATTCATGAAAAACATGCACACATTAAAGGTATGTTTCTAATTTCTATTCTAAAGCCTAATTTTTCGATAATTTAAAAAAACAAGTAATTCACATTTATTTTTGAATGCAAAACAAAACGTTTACATGTAATTGTCTAAAAGTAAATAATGTAATACTGAAATTTAAATATCCTTTGTTACTTATTCAAATTTAAATAATACGTTACGTAAACTTTTTAAAGTGCATAAATTACTCATTTTTTTTTTTAATTCATCAATTATCCTTATTAATTAATTAGACTTTTAACAATTTATTCTAAATTATGTTTAACTTTTGGTTCTTTTTTTTTTTTTTGATGGACAGTTTGCATAATTGACATTTGTTACGGAATAGAATGTGGCCAAGAAGAATTTGTAAGATGTGCAGAGCCTCTTAATAAACTAGAATTGACATCACAATTCAAATTTGGAAAAAGTGAAGAATTTGATGATTTATGCTTGTAAGTTTAAAAAATAAAATAAAATAAAATAAAAATAGTCCAATGTGCCAATTTAAAATTTTTCTTAAAAACATTTTTTTTATTTTGATTTTTAAATTTTAGAGAATTACGAAGAAGTGTAAGATGCATTCAAAGTTTTACACGACGTTGTTTAAATATGAATCAACGTAATCATTTCAATAAAATGTATTATGGGACCAGTCAATTTATACGTGATTTATGTAATGACGAAACATTTCAACAAGGTAAATTAATAATACTTTGAATTTATACATATGTATGTATATGTATACTCTGTCCACTAATATTACGCACTTAAGGTCTTATGCACATTACTTAAAGTGGTACCATTTTACATCACTATGTATTGATATTTAAAAAAATTCTTCTGATATATAATCAAAGCTTTGTGGATTGTGGACTGCTCGTGAAACAGTCTAATTAAAAATTATGAGAAAAGAAAACAACATACATACATGTGCACTCCCATAAGACCTTCAGTGCATAATATTTGTGGACAGAGTATAAATTTTATTTAAATAAAAAAAAACAAAAACTCATTTTCTATAGAATATTTAAAATATTCGACATGTGCTCAAACGGCCAAAGATGAATTTGAAATTTGTGCTAAACGTTATAAGGATGCTTTAGTTTTCATGAATTCAGCTTCTAATGATGATAATCAAGAAAATCGAACATTAACAGATAATGTAAAGACAATATGTTGGTATGTTTTTTTTTTTTTTGAAATCATTGTAACAAAATGTTATCCACATTTTTATACATACGTTATATTTTTATTAGCTCATATCAAGAATTAATTGAATGCTCAGAAAAAGTAACTCAATATAAATGTGGTTACGATGCTGGAAAATTTGTTAGAAATTTATTACAAAAAATTGGGACAAATTTAGTAAAAGTATGTCCAATGAATTTTTTTTTTTTTAAAGAAAAACCAGACAATTTTCTTATTTAAAAAAAATTTTTTTTTTTTTTTTTTTTACATACACATGACAGTTACATTGTGATAAATACTCAAAGGAACCAGAATTATGTGGATATAAATCAGGAGCAATATCGTTACAACAAGAGAATTTTTTTAAAATTGTAACAAACGTTCTGGTGATAGCATGGATATTATATCAATTTATAATTAGATGAATTTAATTAATTATGTGTCTATAGATTACTAATCAATTTTTTTTTTCTTTTGGTATTTTTTTTTTTTTTTTTTTTTTCATAGGAAAAGAAATTTTCTTAATTCACATGAACACACACAAAAAAATAAATAACTTATATACATCACAATTTTAGTATTTAAGATATAAATTTTAAGAATAAGAATTTAAATGTAAGTATCTACATATAAACATTTTCTATTTAGTATTTAGAAATAATTTATTGACCATAGTATTATAAAATACTGTGATTTAGAAAATGAAAAATACGTTGTAAATCAAAAAAAAAAAAAAAAATTTTTTTTAATTTTATTAAGTAAAAAGGAACTGGGCCAAATCCGTTCCTTTGGTAATCAAACTAACTTAAACGATCGCTCTGAATTTATGCACCAATCAATAGATCATGTCTATAGGAGGAAAATGGATTGTATATGGCTCTCTGGCTCGTTACGGCTTATGTAAAACATTTTTGATCCTTAAAGTTCTCGATACTTTTAAAATATGTACCTTGTGTGTGAGTCGTGTGTCCTTATCTAATAAAACGATGAATGATCAATGGAGAGTGGTTGGTATGACCTGATACTCGTGATCTACAGACCTGATACATGATCTATCGATTGGTACGTAAATTGTAAGTTACAATTCAAATCACAAATTTAATCAAATTCTCCTTTATTATAAAAACACATAAAATATGAAAATTTAACAAAAAATTCATTAAGGAAAACAAAAACTAAAGTACCTAAAACATTTCTATCCATGTATGTATGTATAAATTTGTAAAAACAAAAAATGTTTTATATTTTTATTAATACAACATTAGGTTAATTTCTAATTTTATTTTTATTTATTAAGAAAAAATTTGTTTTTTATGTGCGATATATAGTACGTTAAGAAATAAAATTTTGAGAGCTTTTAGATTAAAAAAAAATTAAATAGAATTAAAAATTTAGATAAAATATCTAAAATTTGAAAAAAATATATAAAAAAACAAAAAGTAAATGAATTCTAAAACCTATACTCTGTCCACTAATATTATGCACCTAAGGTCTTATGGCAATTACTTAACGTGGTACCATGTTACATCACTATGTAATTGATATTTAAAAAAATCGGTAAGAGTTCCTTTTAGGATTCTTATTTACAAAAATTCAAAATTATATTATATATATAATATATGTACTATATAAAGAAAATGAATGTTATTTTAATAAAAAATAAAAGCAAAAATAATAAATTATAATAAATTATACTACATTTTCATATTATTTATAGTACGAACATTTTTGTACTTTTCTCTAATAAATGACGTAAATGTATCTACGCCATTAATCCTGTAAGACCTTCTCCATTGGTATTCCACCATATGGTCAGAGAAAACGTCATCATTAATTAATCTCTTACGGTACATAGACTCTTTTTTGGTTTTTAATTCGAATAACAGCTTTGATCAATACATCATTCGAAAGGACAAAAGGTCTTCTATCACTTCTCTGAACATACTAGCGAAATTGATCCAATACCAATACCAATTTTCATAAAAATCGGTGGTGGGTCCTAAAAGGAACTTCAGCCAAAAATTCATCTGATATAATTTGTACATAAAATAAAAGCTTTGTAGATTGTGGTAATAATTCTCGTGAAATAATCTAACTAGAAATTATTAAAGAAGAAAAAAGACATATGCACTCCCATAAGACATTAAATGCATAATATTAGTGAACAGAGTATAGAATTTTTTAAAAAAAATGCCACAAAAGACAAATGTTTATGTAATTTTATTTGTCGTTCATAAGCAATTTAAATGTTTTTTTTTTATAAATTCAATAGATTTTTTTTTAATATAAAAATTTTTGGAACATAATTTCAAAAAATGGAAAAAAAAAGAAAAATTTGTGATATAAATATTTGAAATAATTAAGTTAAGGTACACACGAACACATTTTTTTTATAAATGCCTTAAATTAAAGAATATCATGTTTTAATTTCAATAAAAATAATTTTAATTAAAATTTTAAAAAATTGAACATAATTTTAATTTTTTTTTTTTTTTAATTAATATATTTTTAAAACGAAAAATAAAAACATTATGTTTGATAAAACTAAAATTATATTTTTAAGAAAAATTCAATTAATTCAATTAATGTGGGTATGTGTGTAATTTTTTCAAATTTATTTCTACCGGTTTTCTTTGAAACTTTCAGTATTTACAAATTATTTACATTAAAATTATACAGGATGTTAGAAAAACGGTCAAAAAATAACTTTTCCCATTCATAAAAAAATTACAAATTTGAAAGAAAAAAAAAATTTTAAATTTAGATGTTGATTCCAATAACACATGGATTATGGGAAAATTAATAGTTATGAGTCTTAGCTTCAAAACGAAAATTACACAATATTCAAAATATAAAAGTATTTATTTCGATTGTTTGTTTTCACATACATTTTTACTATTGATTGTGTAAAAAAATAAAATTTAATTTTTTCGTATTCTTGACATCATCATTTTGTTCATTTTTATTTGATCGAATATTAATTGAAATTTTTCTTATTTTATTTTTATAAATTTAAACAAAAAAAAAAAAAAAAAGAAACCATCATACAAAACCATCGCCATTCATTCAAACTCTAAATAAACTACTTAATTTGATTATTTTTAACTATTTGACCTGTCTCGCGATATAAACAGTACATTACAAATTGTAATTAAATTTTAAGATGTAATATCAGAATGTGCACACCCACATAATAGCATATTCAGAATAGCCATTCGTTACTTGAATTATTCAAATTTATTACATTTTCATTTCATGCTGACGTATAATGTACACGAGTACACTCAGAAAATTATTAATTATGTATTTTCAATTATTAATTTTAACTTTCTTATACGAACATTTTACAAAGTTTCAAAATTTATTTTTTCGTTTTAAATAGCATACCTATATAAAAAAAAAAAAAAATAAATAAAGTAATACTTGGAAATACAATACAAAAATCAACATTAATAAATGCTTTTGATTTAAAATTTATTTATAAGTAATACTGAGAGTGAACGTTATTTTATTTGAATTGAATCTTTATATTTTTTTATTCATTCCGTTTTAATGTTAATAAAAATACAATAAAAAGGAAAATAAATAGACAAATTATGTCAATGTGTGACATGTGAGAACCTTTTGCACGTGTGTGATCAATTACATTAATTCATTACCAATTTTTGTCAAGGCATTCGAAAATACTCATGCTGACAACATATACGTACAAATTACGAATTTTTTGATTAATAATCTAGTATAGAAAAGGTCACTATTAGATTTGATTATTTATCTAGTAATGACATGATAAAGGCGGTACGTACGTAATATTTCGTTAAAATATTACATATTATTTTTGAAATAAATTTCAGTTACATAGAAGCAAACAAGAGCAAATGAAGTTTATTTATTCGATCAAATCAGCGATGTTTCTTACATTATTATTGTTTCTATTATCAACTGTGGAGTGTGCTCGAACATCTTCATCTTTTATCACTGTACCAGAACAAGTATCAAATGATTCAATTTTCACAACAAATTTGGTTAAAGCGATTGTAAAACATCACAATTTAAACACTGTGTTCATATTCTGTGACAAAGAATTGAATCAATCGTTGGTGGACCAAAATCGGTTAATTTTTGAAGAACTTCCGTATTTGAGTGTGGTTCATATCACAAAAAGATATAATTCATACCAAACTATACACTTTCTGGCAAATAGAGATAAGTCATTGGTAATCATATATTTTTCTCAAACTGCACAAACTCCTATCGTAGAATTCATAAAGACATCAGCATTTTATGGAATCGTTCCAAGAATCAAGTTTTTATTTATTAAAATAACAAATGAAAAAATAATAGTTACAGATGAGTCCATAAACTCATTTTTTGAATGGGCTCTTTTAAATTCCATGATTAACAGTATTTTGTTAATTAATAATTTATTTGACAAAACAAATCACATTTACACGTATCAACCATTTCCGAATCCAACATCGACAATGTTTCGGAATATATCTGAAATGGATTCATTTTTCATGGAAACATATCCAACAAATTTCTATGGACGTCGAATGATAGTGCACATCGATGGTCTTAGGAAACCAAATTTGTACAGATATCCTGAATATATTGAAAAATTTTCATTTTCATACATTCTAGAAAATGCATCTGGATATTCTGGGAAACCACTTGTAGAATTTTCAAAATATCTTAATTTCACTATGGTAGCTGGGAAGGAAAAGAATAATAATAACATGGGTGCTACAATAAAATATTGTATAAAGCCTTTCGAATGTAGTTTTCCTGTTACTTTATCTACATTTTGTCTTGTATTGCCACTATCTGGAGAGATTCCATCATATATGTACATAATACGATCTTTTCAACAAAATGTATGGATTGTGTTGTTGATTACAATTGTGTTTCTCACAGTTACCTTAGATGTAATACGGTTGGTTAAACAATACAAAAATGATATTGGAAAATCGTTTCTTCATGTCATAAGCGGAGTTTTGTTCATAGCTCCACCTACAAATTCATTACAAGGAAAAATTTTCCTGATGCTGGGTGAATTAGGATTGTACATAATTGGTTTTATTTTAACGAATTTATGTTTGGCGTATGCAACAAGTTTTTTAGCACAAGTTGTTTACTATCCTCAGCCAGAAACACCACAAGATATAATGGATTATAATATAAAAATCGCTGTACCCCAAGGATCACATAGCCTAGCTGGATTTCTTTCTGAATTTTATCATGTTCCAGAAAATTTCGCCCAAAAGACTTTTATACCAACGGATTTCGAAAAGTACAATAAGTTTGATCAATTTCGTCCTCAGTACGGTTCTGCGGAAGTAATTGACGACATTGAGTTAGATTTGAAACAACAAAGATTTTTAAAACGTAAATTTTGTCGTATCTCGAATATATGTTTATTACAAATTTTGTATTCATTTAACGTTAAAGCTAATTCAATTTTGAAAGAGCCTCTAGATATTTTTATTATAAAAATATTACAAACAGGCCTGTACGAACGATGGAAATCTATGACCTACGATGAATTGATCAAAATGAAGAGTTTTAAAGATTATCATGATGATCTTGATGATGGACCAAAGCCAATAAATTTATACCATTTGTTAGTAGCATGGTACATTCTTGGATTTGGATTATTTTTGAGCACAATTTGTTTTTTCATTGAAAATATGATAGTGTGGTATAAAAAATTCAAAGCTCGAAAAGAGAAAATATTTTGTAGAAAACGTTTAAAAGAAAAATTGCAGATTTTCAAGAATTTGAAATAAAACGTTGATTCTATGTGATGCCCTTATTAGTTCCTATTTGAATTGTGTTTTCTATTTGCCTCATTTTCCTTTAATGATTCTATCAGATTCAGAAATTGATTTCATAAGAAATTCAATTTCGCGTTTTAAAATAATTACTAATACATATATCAGTAAATATATGAATCTTTTGTAAAACTGATTTGTAAGAGGTTTTTAAATAAATTTTGTGTGAAGATAAAAAAAAAACAAAAACTCATTTTTGTTGAGAAATAATTTATTATTTATTTATTTTTTTTTTCAGTTTTATTCAAAGTACAAAATAACAGGTAAAACAGTCGATTAACATTGGCCCTCTTCACAAACACATCACTGCCTTTTTATTATGTCTTAAGCTGAATATCGCATCATAAAGGCAGTGATGCGTTTTTTAAGATATCTAATTTAGAACATTTTAAAAATTCATTCCATTGTTTATTTGTCCAATTGGAATTTTTTATACAAATAATAAATTATTATTATTTGTTTTAATTCATTTAGCAACTTTAATGCATAAAATGCATCGCCATTGATTTAAACCTAAAATAACTGTACTTAATTTGATTATTTTAATTTAGTACCTATATATTTTGGAGTAGGACTACTTCGGGGGGCAGTAATCTGGAGGTTCTTTCTAACACTGACTACGTAGAGTATGTCACACTTTTTGCTAAAAGGATATGCGCCTTTATATAGAAATACCGGTGGTGAAGGATACAATAAGCTGATTTATTAAGCTGCAATGTTGAGGCCACCAAACATCATCACACTCCTCGTGCCTTACAAAAAAAAAACCTATATACATACATATATAATTATTTTCTACGCTTTTAATTAAATATTTCTATATAAACATCATAAATTTCACATTTTTAATTTCATTTCAATTTTTTGTTTTTTCGTTTCACATTTCGTACATTCATTTATTTTTTATGAACCTTTAATACGAAAATAAACAAATAATAAATGCAATTACATAAGTACCTTTAAAAATTAAAATTAAACTTTTTCTTATGTTCTTTTTGGTTTTTTATTTACATATCGTATCCTTTTTTTTTTTTTACTGATTTTAATTAAATTATTATTCATTTATCGTCTCAATATGTTTTCGTATGGTAAGTATTTGCATATGCATTTTTTTTTTTTAAAACTTAATTAAAACTGTTAAGTTAATATGTAAATATTGTAATAAGTTGGTTTTTTTGTTTCTTCTTTCAATTTTCAATTAATTATTTTTCCGTTACAAGTTTAGTAAATTTCACCCAACATTCTTGCATTTCACATACAAATGTATGAAGACAAAAATATAAAATATAAATTTTTTCAAAAGTCTGTCATATTTTATTTTTATTTTATTTATAATTGTGTTTTCTATTTGCCTCATTTTCCTTTAAGGATTCTACCAGAATTTTCATTAGGAGTTCAATTTCGCGTTTTAAAATAATTACTAATACACATATCAGTAAATCTATGAATCCTTTGTAAAACTGATTTGTAAGAGGTTTTTAAATAAATTTTATGTGAAGATAAAAAAAAACAAAAACTCATTTTTGTTGAGAAATAATTTATTATTTATTTTTTTTTTTTCAGTTTTATTCAAAATACAAAATAACAGATAAAACAGTCGATTAACATTGGCCCTCTTCACAAACACATCACTGCCTATTTCATGCGATATTCAGCGTATGTTGATCTTAGGCTGAATATCGCATCATAATGGCAGTGATGCGTTTTTGAAGATATCTAATTTTTAAATTTTTCGTCCTTTTCTTAATTTACGTTTTTCAATTAATTTCATTTCATTTTCTAAACGAATATTTTCTTCTTGTTGTTGTTTTTTAATTAATTCAATAGCTTCATGTTCAGTTTTATCAGATATATCCTTTAATATATCTAAATATTGTATAATACCTTTTTTTAAATAATATTGAAAATTCACTGTTAATGAATATTTAATGTCTAATTTAGAACGTTTTAAAAATTCATTCCATTGTTTATTTGTCCAATTAGGACTTTTTATACAAATAATAATTATTATGATTTGTTTTAATTCATTTAAATATTTTAAAAATTCATTAATTACATTAATTAATTGATAATTATTATGAAATATATTTAAACAATTAAATAATATTAATTCATAATTATTAATATTATTTTGTATATCATGAATATTTAAATTAATAATTGGATTATTTAATAATAAATCATTAATTAAATATAATTTAGAACCAGTTAACCATAAATCATAATATAATTGATAATTTTTTTTAATTTTATTTAATAATAAATTTAATGATTTAATTAATTCTAAATTATGATCATGATCATTATCATCATTAAAATATAATAATTGATATTTTAATAATAATTTACCGAATTTTTCATATTCAAAAATATCATTATAAATTATTTTTAATTCATTTGTTATTTCATTAATATCATTAATATCATATTTAATTATTGTTTTATTAATTAATTCATTTAAATTATCAATATTATTTTTTAATAAATTAATATTAACATTTTGTAAATTTTTATAATTATTATATTCATTTAAATAAATTTCTGTATTAAATATTATTATTTTATTATATATTTTTAATTTTAATTCATTTATTTGTAATTTTAAATAAAAATCATTATTATTTATATTAAAATATAATGATTCTAATTGATCATAATTAATTATTATAATTTTTATTAGATTATCTAAATTATTTAATTTAATTAATATTTTATCATTTATATAATTTTTAATTAAATTTAAATGTTCAATTGATTTAGATTTTTCTGTTATTTTATTATAAATTACATTATAAATTTTATTAATTTTTATTAAATTATCATGTAAATTATTTGTGAAATTCACATATAATTTATTTATAATATCATTTAATTTATCAATTAATTGTTGTTTTGTATTTTGTAAATCAATTAAAAATATACAAATATTCATTTGTTCTGGTATATCTTGTATAATAGATTTTTTCAATTTTTCATAATATAAAATTTTATTTTTAATTTTTATACCTGATAATTGAATGATTTGTTCATGATCATCATCATTTTGTTCGTGATCGTCATTATTTTGTTCATGATCATCATCATTTTGTTCATGATCATCATCATTTTGTTCATGATCATCATCATTATTTTGACCATGATCATCATCATCATCATTATTTTGTTTAAATACATTTTGATTTGATTTAATTATAATGAATTCTTTTAATAAATCATTAAAATTTAAATAATATACATCAATATAATCATTATATCTTTTTAAATAATCATCTAATATTATTACAATTTTATCATAAATAATTAGAAATTTTTTAATTAAATTATCTTTTTTATTAATAATCCATTCATCAATAATTGGTAAATAACGTAATTTTGGATATATTAAATTTTTCATAATTAATGAATCAAATTCAGGTATTTCGGTAAATTTAATAATTGTATCATTAATTAAATGAATTAATAAATTTTTTATATCATTATATGATGTTGAATAATAAGCACCATTTTCATTAAATTTTAATTGTATAATAATTATTGTTAATTGTCCTAATGATTTAGATGATGATTCTATTGATGTTGATTTTGATAAATTTTTTATATTAAATAAATAATTATTATTATTATTATTTAATGATTTATTCCATATAAAATTTTCAAAATTTTTATTTATTATTAATTCATATGATTTACATAAATAATTAATATATAATTCAATTGATTTTATTAAACATATTTGTAATGAATTAATAACATGATATCTTATTAATTGAATTAATTTTGAAATTTTTGATAATTTATATATTGACCAATCATTTAAATAAATATTCATCCAACCTTTTATATATTTTAAATGTATACAAATTTGTTCAGATAAATTATATAACCAGATATTTTTAATATAATCAAATAATTTATTACGATTATTTATTTGTTTTATATAAAATTCATTTAAATTTAATTTTATCGTTAAATTTAAACAATATAAATTAATTAATTGAATTTTTTCACATTCATATAAAATTTTATTCATTATATGATAAATATCAATTGAATAATATAATGTAATTTTTTTAAATTTATAAAAATTATTTAAAAATACATCATCATTTATTATATTTAAAAATTTATTTAATTGTATTTTAGGTATATAATGAATATCATTTAATGATGGTATTGATGTTATTAATAATTTTTTTGTATTTAATAAATTATTATCATATAAATATCTTAATTCAAATTCAATTTGTTGTCTATAATAAAATTTTTTTATTTTCATTTTAAAATTATTTAATAAATTTTCATGAATATTTTTAAATTTAAAAAAATAACGAATTTTTGATAATAACTTATCTAATATATTATTATTATTATTTACGTATATATTATTATCATCTATCAATTGTATAGAATCAATTAATAAATTATATTTTAAGATTTTTTCAATTTTATCTCTTTCATTTAATGCATATTTAATATTTTTAATAAAATTCTCAATATTTTCTGTATTAAATAATAATAATAATAATTTTGTTATTAAAAATATATTATTAGTTTTTATATCTTTAATATAATATAATTTCATATTATTATCATATTTAATTATATTCACTTTTTTCCAATCATATAATAATTTATATAAATTTTCATGATCATCATAATCAATAAATTTATTAATAATTTCATTATAATAAAATTGTTGAAAATTTTTATTAAAATTTTTTTGTAAATATTCATTTGGTATAAAACCGATACCATTATTATTAATTATTACATTTTTTATATGATCAAAATTATAATTATAATCATCATGAAACCATTCAATTGGTAAATATGATATTTTTTCTGGTTCATTTGAAAATATTATTTTTTGTATATATAATGGTAATAATTTCCATATATTAATTTCATTATATTTTAATTGTTCATTTAATAATTCAATTAATTGTTGACTTTTATATAATAATGTTGATCTAAATTTTACAATTGATATTTTTGAATTAATACTAACATTTGCTTTATTTTCAATATGAAATTTTCTTTCTAATATATTTAAATCTGTTGTAATTATTTGATTTTTTATTTCCTCTATTTCACCTAATTTTTCTAATAAAAATGCATTTTGCATTGATGGTGTTAATAAGATTTTAGCTATTTTACTTGTTTTTTCGATATCCATTAAAGGGATTAATTTATTTTCTTTGGATAATGATAATGATGATAATGGACCATTTGTTGACATCGCGTAGATTTATTTAATTAAATTGCGTTAATGATTATGAATTTAAAAAACAAAAAAAGGATGTATGTAAATTGAAATTTGTTTTTTTTATATTTAAAAATTTTAATTATGACAAAAGTTCAATATTCTTGTAAATATGAGGTTCCTAGATTCAAAATGCAAACTTTTTAAAAGGATAAGATAAATTCAAAAATTCAACAGTACTCATTCGATCGATATTCAGCTGGGTATTACATCAAACAGATAATGATGCATTTTTGGATCTATCCAAACAAAAGCCTACAAATCCTATACATTTATGATCTTGACGATGGACCAAAGCCGATAGAGTTAAGCCACTTGGTAGTAGCATGGTACATCCTTGGATTTGGCTTAAGTTTAAGCACAATTTGTTTTTTTTTATTGAAAATATGATAGCATGGTATCAAAAATACAAAGCACGAAATAATAAATTATTTTTTTTAAAAACGTTTAAAATGTAGTTTGTCATAAATGTTGTGAAATAACGGTCAAATCGTTGATGTTTGAAAATTTGAAATAATATACTATTGACATCTGATGGCAATGATATTGTCTATGGGTGTTTAATATATTCGTGATTGATTCGTGTTTTCCAGTTAAATATGTAAATGGTTTGTTGGCTAAAGCCTAAAGGTTTAGTTGTCGAGACCTGAGGTGGCATAAATCATTGTATAAGTATATATAACAAAAAATAATTCGAATTAAAATGACATACTGTCAATTTGCTCCCAATAATTTGGATTATAGAATATACACCAAAATTGGGATTTCAATTCATACATAAAGGCCCAATTACAATTGGCTTACGTGACTATAATAATTTACCCAAATCAACTCATACTACTTCACTTCACTTGTGTTTGTTTGTACAACATGTACATTATCATACAGAACAGAGTGTAAAGCGTATATATGTAATTGTCAAAACCAATATGTCAAAACTTAATGGTTATCTTCAGTTAAACTTTTAAACATATGACTATGAAGTAAATCCAGCTGATTTTCTATTCTCGCTCGACATGTAATGTATGATTTGTTTGTTGTTGTTATTGTGTGACGTCAGATAAGATAATTGCAGGTTATGTTTGTAGTAAAATTATAATATAATTAAATTTTATAAAATTAATTAATTAGTGATTAACATGCAAGTCAAAGTTGTAAAATTACAAATGTATTGAATTGTTTTTAATTTTTAGTCTTTATTTTTAACTTCAGTAAATTTAAAAAAAAAAAAAAAAATCCTGCTTTAGAAAATACAGTGCAAGAAAAATGTCTTTCGTAGTGATTAAAAATTTTCAATTATTTTCATTGAATATTCAAAGTTTGAAGAATAAAAATTTAATTTTAAGAGCATTATTTTCGACAAATCCAAGTCACAAGGAGTTGGGTGAACAACACCAACAACAAGTACCGCAAAAGCATCCAATACAATCTTTGCCAGAAATTAATACAAAATTGTTAAAAGTTGCTGTCATTGGTGTTCCAAATGCAGGAAAAAGCACATTCATAAACAACCTTATAAATCACAGAGTAATACTTATAATATTTATTAAATTTTAACATTTTTTGTTTTTGCTATTTGTGTCATCCGTAATTTCTGTTTTTTCTTTCACTTCACTTTATTTCTCAGGTTTGCCCAACATCAAATAAAGTGCATACAACTAGAAATTCAAATCGAGCTATTTACACAATTAAAGATACACAATTAATTTTATATGATACACCTGGTTTAGTTACTGAACGTGAAATAAAAAAACATCATCTCGAATCAACATTTTCAAGTGCTTATAAACATTCAATACAACATGGTAATATGATTTGTGTTATACATGATGTATCGAACACTTGGCAAAGACATGAATTGCATTCAACTGTATTAAATACGTTAAATTTATATCCAAAATATCCGAGTATTTTAGTATTAAATAAAATTGATTGTTTAAAATCGAAACGTATCCTATTAGATTTAATTAAAATTTTAACAAATAATACATTAACTGGTAAACGAAAGCAATCAAATGCTAGTGGTAAAAAAGATTCAATTGAGAATGAACAAAAATTAATTAATTCGAATAATACAGAAGGCAATAATTACGATAAAAATGAAAAATCAATTGGATGGGGTAATTTTTCTAATGTGTTCATGGTATCATCAATAACTGGTGATGGATTACAAGATATTTTGGTACGTTGATTTGACAAAAAAAAAAAAAAAAATTAAGATATTTAGACTCAATTTGTTTTATTTCTTTCTCTCTCTCTAGCAATTTCTATTAAAAAATGCACAACCAAATAATTGGGAATTTCCAGCTGATACATATACAGATCAAACACCAGAAAATATAATTGTAGATAGTGTACGTGCACGTTTATTAGATTATTTACCACAAGAAATACCGTATACATTAAAAAGTCAATTAGAATATTATAGTGAAGATAAAGGTAAATTATAAAAAATAATGATAGACAAAATTACAGTTGTTAATTTAAAAGAAAAAAAAATTTCTTTCTAATAGGTGTAATTTATGCTTCTGTACAAGTAACATGTCCAAATTCTAGAATTGAAAAATTAATATGCGGTGTAATGAATGGAAAATTAAAACAAATCACAGAAAGAATTACATCTGATTTAGTTGAAACATTTGGTAAAACGATTTCAATAACGATCACAACAAATATTGCTAAAAAAGGAGTAAATTAAATACTTTAAAAAAAAATCACAATATGAGGTAATCTAAAATTAATTATAAATATGTATAATCTGATATGCACTAAAAAATTTTATTTATAACGAATTCAGAGGTAAAAATAAAAATAAAACGGTTAAATGAAATAAACGTTTGATTGCTTTTTTTTTAAAGATTTTCGAACTGAACCTGTTCAATAAAAGTCGTAATAGTAACCCAAAAAAAAAGAAAATATTAAATAAAATTTGTTTGACTTTGTACCAATTCAAAATTGAATTAGCTTTAAGTCTCAAGGTATTTTTAAATTCGCTTAGCATCAATAAAACGCCTTATTATCTGCAGTTCATTACAAAGGTATACATACATATGTATTTTTATTTTCTTATCGTTATACATATATGTGTACATTTAAATTTGGATGTATTTAATCTTATCACAACAGCTTAATCCTAAAAATAAAATTTTGTACGTACAATACACAAATATAGGTACTTAATATCTAAATAGATGTGCTTAAATCTAAATATGTTGATTACAAGTTTTTTTTATATTACAATTTCATTTAAATAAATAAAAGAAAAATTTAACAAAAAAAAAAAATAAAATAAAATTCAGTGCCCATTATGAGATAAAATGTAACAAAACACAATACAATGTATTTTCAATCAAAAAAACACAAAAAAATTTGTGAATAGATCCTGCCTATTTTACTATTCTTATGCTAAAGAGGGAAATAAATCATAAAGCGAGTAATTAAATAAATCATCATTGTCACTGTCATCTGTTGCTTGTAAATCAATTTTTATATCTTGTGATCCAGAAAGATCACTTCTTGGTGATGCTAATGATTCATAACCAGACTCAGCTGAATATGAATGAACTGATAATGGACTTTTTGCTATAGACAAAGAATTTTTTGTATTAAGCTGTGTTGTATTTAATGATGTGTTATTTGAATCTGTTGTGTCTTTTAAACATAAAAATTCTTTAACTGGGTCAAATTCATCTTCATCAGTGGCACTGGTTTTTTCATCAATTTCCATTAAATCTTTCTCTTCTTCACTTACAATCTCTTCTACGGCTTCATCTATTTGTAAACCATTTGAATCTGGTATTTCAATTGTAATACAATTTCTTCTCTCATCATAATTTCCATACACAATTTCAACATTAGGATCAGCTGTTGTTGTTGTTGTTGTTGTTGACAATAATGATGGTGATGTTATATTGTCTATACTACTTTGTTGAACTGCATCTGTTGTTTCTTTTTGTTGTTCACTTTTTATGCTTTTACACTTATCTTTGCTGGATTCCATGATTTCTGTTGTGGTCCCCACCATTGATCCAAACAATCGCTCTGTGCAGCTTGAATCTTCGGCATCATCAATGAAGCCTGTTGTATCGCAGTTTTCCATGTTTGTGGTGATATCTGCGAGTAAACTTTCTGCAAGTTCTTCCAATTTTCTTGTATCGAGATCTTCGAACAACAGGTCTTGTAAAGAAGGCAAAGAGCTATTATCTTCCATAATGCTGCTGTCATTGGTGTTGTTTCGTTCAATTTTGACTTCAATTCCATTTGTATTCCCTGCGGCAGAGGGTAACTATTATTATCAATAGATACGGCAGATCTAATTGATTTAGAATTGGAATTGGAGCCAATATCATCCGAAACAATCATTTTTTCATTAACAGCACTCTCATTGTTATTATTATTGCACTTAATTTCATCCAATTGTCTTTGTAATTCTTCAACCTGTTGATCTAATTTACGATTCTTCTCTAATAGCGATTCATTTATACTTTGTAAGCTGTCACATTTATTTTGTAAGATTTCTGTTTGCTGTGTTAAAACTTTTACAGTTTGTTCCATTTCATCCATTTTAGCTTTTTTACGATCACGAGATGTTTGTGCTGCTACACGATTCTTTAATTTTCTGACAAAACAGAAAAATTAATTTTAGCAAATTGCTTAAATTTATTTTACCACTCCAAAATAAGTACTCACTTTCTTTGGACTTTTTCTTCCCATGTTAGATGATCAAGACGACGTTTTTTACCTCGTCCAGATGAAGAGGATTCACATCCAGTTCCATCACTGTCACTGTGTGTAGATGATTGTGATAGAACATTTTTAATTACTGAATTTTGTTGATCCAATTTTTGCATCGGATTTGGTGATATTGTTATATACTTGGGAACAGTTATTAAAATTGGTGTTGATGTTGCAGCCATATTCGATCTTTTTTTTTTTTTTAAAAAAATCCTTGAAAATAATTGTGACTATTTTATTTTTATGTATTTTATCACTTTTTGATTTTCCAATAACTGCTTTAATTAATTAATAATTTTTTATTTATTTTCACATTACACAATTTCTTTGTAAACTATTCAACCTTGTGTGAACTTTTGTTAGTAATTTTAAAATCATCTCTTTTACAATTTACAATTTTCTTTTTGGTTGAAAAAAAAAAATTGATTCAAAACAAAATAATATGATCTATACTCAATTGTACACGAAAAGCCAATTGAATTTCTGGAAAATTTCACAATGAATTGATGAAAATTCGTGAAAACTGATTTGGATAATTGTGATTGGTTGAGACAAATTAAAAAAAGATGACGTGGAACAAATAACACTTGGAACAGTGCGTCGATATTCAATTGTTAAATGTTGTTGTAATAATACCATCTAGCGCTTCGTATGCACATAGCTGTCCCGGACATTTTTTCTAAATACCCGACTCCGTACTTTAGAAAATTTCTAAATTGAATCTCACCATAAAGTAATTTATTGTGACGAAAGAAAATAATGTCCTTTTTTCACTTTTTACGTAATGTGGTCGATTTTTCCCTGATTGGTTACAAAATTTTTTCAATCGAATTTCTCGAACGGTTGTTACGACATTCAAGTGAATAAAAAATAAAAAATTAAAAATTAATTTAAAAGAAAATGTTCACAGCGGCAATACGAGCTGCCTCAAAGGCAGATAAAAGTAAAATTTTATCTTTATTTAATAGAAAATATGCAGCAAAAGCAGCTCCAGCAGCAAAGGCAGCAGCAGGTGCTGCAACTGGAAAAATAGTGGCAGTAATTGGTGCCGTCGTAGATGTCCAATTCGAAGACGATTTGCCACCAATTTTAAATGCGTTGGAAGTAGATAATCGACAACCTCGTTTAGTATTGGAGGTTGCACAACATTTGGGTGAAAGTGTTGTCCGGACAATTGCTATGGATGGTACAGAAGGTTTAATCCGAGGACAAAAGGTAATTGATACTGGTTATCCAATTCGTATTCCAGTAGGAGTTGAAACCCTAGGACGAATCATGAATGTAATTGGTGAACCAATTGATGAACGTGGCCCAATTGCAACAGACAAGCGTGCTCCAATCCATGCTGAAGCACCCGAATTCGTTGATATGAGTGTCGAACAAGAAATTTTAGTAACTGGTATTAAAGTCGTCGACCTTTTGGCTCCATACGCTAAAGGTGGTAAAATTGGTTTGTTTGGTGGTGCTGGCGTCGGAAAGACTGTACTTATTATGGAGCTCATTAACAATGTCGCTAAGGCTCATGGTGGTTATTCGGTATTCGCTGGTGTAGGAGAACGTACACGTGAAGGCAATGATTTGTACAATGAAATGATTGAATCCGGTGTAATTTCTCTTAAGGACAAGTCATCAAAGGTAGCTCTTGTATACGGCCAAATGAATGAACCACCAGGTGCACGTGCTCGTGTTGCTTTGACTGGATTAACTGTTGCAGAATATTTCCGTGATGAAGAGGGTCAAGATGTGCTACTTTTCATTGATAACATTTTCCGTTTCACTCAAGCTGGTTCAGAAGTATCAGCTTTGTTAGGCCGTATCCCATCAGCTGTAGGTTATCAACCAACTTTGGCAACTGATATGGGTTCTATGCAGGAAAGAATTACGACCACAAAGAAGGGATCAATTACATCTGTACAAGCTATATATGTACCAGCTGATGATTTAACTGATCCAGCTCCAGCAACAACATTCGCTCACTTGGACGCAACAACCGTATTGTCAAGAGCAATTGCTGAATTAGGAATTTATCCAGCTGTCGATCCTTTAGATTCAACATCACGTATCATGGATCCTAATATTATTGGTGCAGAACATTATAATATTGCACGTGGTGTACAAAAAATTCTACAAGATTACAAATCACTACAAGATATTATTGCAATTTTGGGTATGGATGAATTATCTGAAGAAGATAAATTAACAGTGGCACGTGCACGTAAAATTCAACGTTTCTTGTCACAACCATTCCAAGTAGCTGAAGTATTTACTGGACATGCTGGTAAATTGGTACCATTAGAAGAAACAATTAAGGGTTTCACAAAAATTTTAGCTGGTGATTATGATCATTTACCAGAAGTAGCATTCTACATGGTTGGTCCAATTGAAGAAGTTGTAGAGAAGGCAGAACGTTTAGCTAAAGAAGCTGCATAAAATGAATAAATAATAGTTTGAATTAAACTGCCAACATACAGTTAAAATTTTAATTCAACTTTTATTAAATGGAAAATGTAAGAAAATTTCTAAAAAAAAAATTGATTTTTCTTCGTTTTATTTTGTTTTTTTATTTTCATTTAATAAAATAAGTTAAAAAATAATATATCTACGTTAGTATATAAGATCTTTAAAGTTAAATGCTGTACACGTCGTCGAAAAGCCCAATTAAATAAAATGCTAAATAAATTCTTAGCAAAAGAAATATTATGTAATCACAACAGTAAAAATGATGCCCACAAATTAATATTATCATTGAATAAATGAAAATTATAAGTAATGGAAATTTTAATAGTGTTTTAATTTTTCCTCATTTAAAAATCTTATCCTTTGCTAATCATTAAAAATAATTTTTTTTTTTCGTGCTTGAATGTTATATAATTTTAATTTTGCTTTTTTTTTTTGTTCTTCAATTATTGGCACAGAAGCAAAAAAAAAAAAGAAGTGTAATATAATCAATAAAACATTAATGCGTATATTTAAGAAAAAAAAACCTGTAAATTAGATAAAGACTTGACTAGACAAAAAATTTGTTAAGTAAAAAGAAAAAAAAAAAATTTGCAATTTTATTGCAAAATTAAAAATTTCAAGTTTATATTTTTCAAATGAAGAAATAATTCCCTTAGGAAAAATACCTTGCCCTACTTTCATTTCATATTTCGACCTATTTAAAGGCAAACACTATTCATTTTCAAACTATTTTGTCTATCACAGTGGCAAATTCAAAGACTACAGAGAAAAATAAAATGTTGAATTATAGGTAGGATAGTTAAAATTATTTTCAATTTTTAATTTTATTTAATAAAAAACATTTTAATGTACATTTTTTCTTTTTTAGATCACGAATTGTAGTTTTAAGTATTTTCGCAGTATTTTTTATAAATATAAAATGTGAAGAAACGTTTCCATTATCATCATCATTATCATCATCACCGTCATCATCATTACCATCATCATCATCACCATCATCATCATCACCATCATCATCATCATCACCATCATCATCATTTTTATTAAATTCGAACTCAAATATCGAAATAGATTTGAATAATAGTAAACCATTGCTAGAGGAATCAATAGATGTGTTTATTATTCATCCAGATAATGAACAATCAATTTTAAAAACAACAGATAATAATTTTAAATTTAATTCAGAAAATGATAAAAATGTACTTATAATTTATGCTAGAACTTTCAAAATAGATAATGAAAATAATTCAATTACTAGTAATGATCAAAATTTAAAAGCAGATGCATCAGAATTATATGATGTTATGTATCCGATAGAATATGATAATTTCAATGATACAAAAAAAATATCATTATCAATGAATACTACTGTAAATGAAGATAAATTTAATAGTGATAATGCAAATAAAAATGATACATTTTCATTACGTCTTAATAAATTTCATTTAGGAAAAGGTTATAAATCAAAATTAAAAACAAAAATTAATAAAATCATTACAACAACTCGAATACCATTATCACGTAATAATCAAACTCGTATGTTATTGCAAAATAGAAGGCAAAATCTATTAAATACTTCAAGAAATACAACAAATCCATATGTACAAAAATTAATTCCCAATAAAATACAAATTAAATCAAATTCTAGTGATTTAGATATAATGAAGGAGATTATTACAAATGTAACAACTGAAAAGCAAGAAGAAATAATTTCTACAACTACAATTAAATATCCTATATCAAATCGTAATGTATCAACGTTTGGTCAAAGAAATTTCAGTTCGAGACGAATGAGACAACGTGTAACTAACTAGAAGTAACGAGTATTGATGAAATTTGTGTGTAATCTTTTGTAAATAAAATATCTAGATCTATTCTGATTAAAATTTTTTTAATTCGACTTCAGATTGTTACAAATCAAAATGTTTTAAAACAATCTTAACACTAGTTTCTTTTTCTTTTAAACAAAATTGGTATAGTACATAATTTTTATAAATGTAAGTTTTTTAATTTTTGCATTAAAATTACAAATAAATTTATATTCATGTTAAGACATAAAAAAAATTAATTTAATTTGTGTATCAATATCATCCTTTTTATTTTAAGCGCAATATATTGAAAATTTTTAATGTGGGTGTTTGTGAAAATCAGTTTAAATTTTCTTAACAATTTGAACTACATCTTCGTCATTTAAAATATGATCTATACCAACTTTTTGTGGTTGATGTTTAACAGATGATCCCCATACCAATGCACTGTAAAAAGAAAACAAAAAATTTTTTCATTTATTAAATTGTGAATTTAAAAAAAAAGTAGTTGTTTGCTATCCTTACTATTTAAATTGTTTAGCAATTGATCGATGTAATTTATTACAAAAATCCTCAATTGATGTTCTTTCACTATGTAAAACAACTGGTGAACTATAATCTGGTAATTGACCTTTCGGTTTCGTATAACTATAAAAGGAAAATATAAATGATGATAAGAAATAAATAAATAAATACTTTTTTTCTTCTTCTAATGACTTACATTCGAATCAATTTCAAATATTCCCACATTAATTCTAGCAAATCATCGAAATTCCATTTATGATGTGCTGATATTGGTACACAATGTGGTATCTTGTAAATAACATCTAATTCCTCAATTGTTATTTGATCAATTTTATTTAATAAATAAATACATGGTATATAAATACGATTTCCTTCGATAACATCAATCAAATCATCACTAGTTGCATCATAACGTAATGTTATATCAGCATTATGAATTTTATATTCAGATAATATAGTTTTAACTGTATCTGAATCTAATTCAGATTGTGGTACAATACAATTTAAATTTACACCACCTTTATCTTTTTTACGAAAATGAATATTTGGTGGTTTTTTATTTAAACGTATACCAAATCCCTCTAATTCATGTTCTAGAAGCTTTTTATGATGTAATGGTTTTAATACATCTAATACCATAAATATTAGATTACATGTTCGGGCAACAGCTATCACTTGTCGACCACGACCTTTACCATCCTTTGCTCCTTCTATAATTCCAGGTAAGTCAAGAAGCTAAATTGAATAGCAAAATAATGAGAATAATCCCAAATCTTAGATGGAAAATTCAAAAAAAAAAAAAAAAAAAATAGATATGTACATACTTGAATTTTAGCACCCTTATATTTAATACATCCAGGAACGGTTGTTAATGTTGTGAACTCATATGCGGCTACTTCGGAGTAAACACCAGCCAAATTAGACAGCAACGTTGATTTACCAACAGATGGAAACCCAACAAAACCAACACGAGCATCACCAGTTTTTGCAACTTCAAAACCTGAAAAAAGACTTTTGCGTAAATAAAAACGTACAATTTTATAAATAAGAGTACAATACCTTCAGCACTGGCACCGCCACCACCTTTGGGTGTTATTAATTCTCTACGTAATTTTGCTAGCCTCGCTTTTAATAGACCTAAATGACCAGCTGTCGCTTTATTCTTTTGAGTTCTTGCCATCTACATATATTGGAGAAAAAAAAAACATTAGAAATTGGATACTTTTACTTTTAAGGTTATCTCAAACACAAGAAATTTTTCAATGTTTTTACCTCAGCTTCGATGGCTGCAATTTTTTCAAGTATTGTACTCATTTTTATTACTTAAATGCACCCGACTTTAAGACACAATTAAAGATAAATAATTTTACAAATTTTGTTTTATTTTGATGAACAAAAAAATATCTAGAATTCGTAACAATTTAGATCTCTGACAACCACGTCTGCTGCTGTCTGTTTTGTTGGACCAACATTTTTTTTTTTTATTTCAAACATTTGACAACTCTTCTGGTAAAAAAAAAAAAAAAAAAATATATAAAAAATGTAAGCCAACAATTGAAATCGAAACAAATCGAATGAAAATTGAAACTATGAAATATGAAAATTTCTTTTGCAAAAAAAATATGTACAATATTACATTGGGACTTGGGACGATTATGGCATGGGCATGGGACATCATGGATAAAATATAAATACCATGTAATATTAACAGTGTACGGAGTTAATTTTTGACGTATTTTTTTATATTAAATTTCAAATTCATCATCTGTTCACCGTCATCGTATAAATTTTTGTTATTTGTTCATAACAAAAAAAAAAAAAAAATTTTTTTTTAGAAATAAAGTGGTCATTAACATCTTAGTGAAATTGGTTTGATTTTTTCATTGATTTTGTTTTACAAAAAAAAAAAAAATAATAATAAAATTTCATTTAATTCTTATAAATTAAATTATTATTATTAATCCATGGAACAGACTCAAAGTAAGTCAATTTTTTTTTTTTTTTAATTTTTTATTATTTATCATAGAAATATGTGATATACCATATATAGAATATTCAATTAAATTTGTTTTTTGTGTAAATCTGGAAATAAACACTTGCTTAAATTTAATCATTATGTACATAATTATAATAATTATTAACACGCGTTGTTAGTGAATTATGAATAATAATTAATTATTGTTAATTAGCATTTCTTTTTATCATCAAAATTAAAATTAATTAGTCATTTAATATAACTTTACAGAATATACATAGCCTAATACACACACATTACATACATTATTATATGCACATGTGCTCATCATGTGTTTCAAAATTACAAAAAAAAAAAAAAAAAAAACAAACTACTCTCCGTACATTGAAACTTGAAATTTAACTATACACTAATCTATTGATAAGTATTTTTACAGGTAGAGATAAGAAAATAATTAAAAAGTTAAAGCACTTGAATATTTAAATATCATCGTTTATTTCTGTTTATCATTTAAGGAAGACCTTGAAAACATAAATTTAGAGTCTTATAAAATCATTTGCAATCTACTGTCTATTGCTATTGAACTCCAATTATTTTAATTAACATTTTTTGTTTTATTTTTAGATGGTGATTGTGATAGAAAATGGGAAGAATACGAAATTTCAGTTCCATGGGGAAAGATTGCAGGTACTAAAAAATAATTTTTAAATAGTGAATATCCTTTAAGAAGAGAAAAAAAGAAAAAAACCGAAATTGTATTTCAATTATAATTTTTCTCTTTCTTATAGGAAAATGGTGGGGTCCAAAGAATAAACAGCCAATATTAGCATTACATGGATGGCAGGATAATGCTGGTACATTTGATAAATTATGTCCACTTTTAGATCCAAATTTAGCTATTTTATGTATTGATTTACCTGGACATGGTCTATCATCACATTATCCTGTCGGTATGCAATATTATTTATTCTTAGATGGTATATCACTTATAAGACGAATTGTACGTGATTACAAATGGAAAAATATAATTTTAATGGGACATTCTTTAGGTGGAGCATTATGTTTTATGTATGCTGCTTGTTTTCCAGATGAAGTTAGTAAATTTATTAGTTTTGATATAGCTGGTCCAACTGTACGAGATCATAAACGTATTGCAGAACAAACAGGCAGATGTATAGATAAATTTTTAGATTATGAAACATTACCAGAAACAAAATTACCATGTTATGGATATGATGAAATGATTGATATAGTTTTAAGTGCGTATGATGGTTCTGTTGATCTTGATTCTTGTAAAATATTAATGAAACGTGGAATGGCACCAGCACCAAAACATTTACATAAAGAAGGCTATCATTTTGTTAGAGATTTACGATTAAAAATTAGTATTTTAGGTATGTTCTCAAAAGAGCAAGTATTAGCATATGCTGAAAAAATTAAATGTAAAGTTTTAAATATTCGTGCACAGCCAGGAATGAAATTTGAAAATCCATATATTTATGATATGGTTATAGATAAAATGCGACAAAATGCTGAATTAGTTATTTATAAAACCGTTAGTGGTACACATCATGTACATTTGGTTGAACCAGAAAAAGTAGCTAAAGATGTTAATGAATTTTTATTAATGAAATAAATAAATACTTAATATTAAGTTTATAAAATTTTTCTTCTTGTTCTCAATAGAAAATTTATATAAGAATAAATGAATTTCATTTTAATAATATTTAAAATGCATCACGCTTACAAGAGAGAACAAAATTTATTTCTTTCATAATTTTTTTTTTTTTTTTTGATAACACTTAGTAAAAATATTGTTACTTATAAGTTCCTGAATTAAAAGAATTTTTTGAACAAAATTTTAAATAATTTTGTATGAATATTTTGGATAGGTTTCAGGTGCTTTTTTTTATTTTTATTATTTTTTAAGGTTTAGAATTAGGTTTAGAAAGGAATTTTTTTTGTCTTTTTTGGTGTTTAGTTCAACGTTTTTAAAACTAAAATATTTTTTGTTATAGTTATTTTCATTTACATATTTATTTGAAATTCATGGTAAAATTATACTTTAATTTAATAAATTACTACTTATTGTATTAATTAAATTTAGTTTAGAAAAAAAAAAAAATTTATACATTCAGTATAAACCTGATATTCATTATAAAATAAATATTTATTATTATTTTTTTTTTTATCATAGAAAAATTAAGGAGGAAAAATGTGTCCCAACACAGCATACCTATAATTAAGTTTAAAAATTTTCATAAATTTTTTGTTTTTTATTACAGGTTTTGAATATTTTTATTAAATAGACACTATGTATAAAAGCACTTTCAATATTTAAAGCAAAACAAAAAAAAAAAAAATTAAATAAAAAAAAAATATTGTTAAAATCCTTTGATTTTAAATTGTGGCAGTGTTTAATGTTGTATAGTAAATAATTCTTATTTATAAGAAATTGTGATGGTATATTTGAAAAAAAAGACAAAACATATTTTTGATAGAAATAAAAGTTTTATGAAAATAATGAAAAAAAAAAAATGCATGTAGAAAAATTTAATATTTGTATTTTATTTGTATTTATTTAAAGCATCCTTTTTGGTATTTTACGTTAATTGAAATTGAAAATTATACAATGCAAAATGGGCCTAAAATCATCTAAAAAATCAACAGTTAATAAAAGCAAAAAAAATAAAACAAGACACCACCGAAATGTAATAAAAAGAATAAATCTGAATATTCAGAAAAGCACAAATTTGTGTACTGTGCTGCAACATTGTAATTGTCCCCTTATCAATTCGTAGCTGAGTCATTATCATTATTTTTTTTTTTCAAAATTCCCGTAATTTTATATTCTGATATCGATGCATCTATTTACTATTAGATTTCATGCTTGTAATTTTTTCTATCTACTTTTTTTTTCCTCTAATACGAATTTATCGCATGTTTTGATATTTTATACACGTGTTTTTGCAATTACTTGCACACGTGCTCAATTGAATCGAAATCCGGTGATTAAAATGAAGTGATATGACTGTCCGTTAAAAATATGGAAAATTTATTTTACATTTTATATAGTATATACATTGTTGAAAAGATATTCGATTTATATTTTAGAATCATTGCTCTTAAAGCAATTTATCATCATCTTTTTTACTTAATTTATAATTCAAGCATTTTTTAAAGATTTTAATAAAACAGATTTCATTGTTTAAAGTGATACTAAATAATTGCTTTATTGAGAAAAGAATATTAAATGCAATTAAAGTTAAAAAAAAATAAATCTAAGACAATATTTTATGCACTGTTGAAGACCTTACAAATGAACGAAAATGAAATAGATCCTGTCGAATGATGCTTCAGCATACTTTATATATACGAATATATGTACGTGCTATCCTGGGTAAATCGAGTATCGATTGCTATCGCCATTAAAGCGGCTACAATTTATCATCCTTGCTTTAGCAATAGAATTAAAAATTCTTATTACTTTAATTCTATATTAATACCGATATCTTATGCCATTTGCTATTGCTTTTTAAAAAGTAACCCATATCCAAAGTTCTGTTTATATATACGTAAAATTTATGATACGTACATATACTTATGTATACGTACGTAAGGAACTGAAAGTTCAAAACAATTTTTATATAGTGATTATATGCAAGATTATATGGTTTTTTATGTCAAGTACATGATGGAGTAAGCATAAGTATGTAGATACACACGTATACATGCATACACACATACACACAAGTACGTATAGGTATACGTCGATTTTAATTATATTTAACCATCTTAAAGCAAAACACCAATGACGTTAAGAACATTGAAATTTAAAAAATAAATAAATTTTGATCCAAAAATTTGCACTTTGGCCTGTTTTTTTTTTTTTGTTTTTTGTTTTGTCAAAAAATTTAAAATTTAATTAACATTAAAATACACATAAAATTATAATATCATTATATTATTATTCAACAAAAATAATTTTAAATATAACGGATACATATAATATTTGAAAAATTATTGAAATACATATAGTGGATAGAAATTAGATATAGAATATATTATTAAGTACTTGAATTACGTATATGTACCTGCATATACACATGTGTATACAATACATATGAATTTTGCAAAATATGCATAACATATACATATGTATGTTGTACATGGTACCGACTAGTATATATGAATAAGTTTGAACAGTTGTTTCATGAAATAGTGAAAAAAAAAAAAAATAAATAAATTTTTGGAAATTTTATGCAAACAAACGATACAGCAAAAAAAAAAAATAATAATGACAAATATACTACCCTATATAGGCTATACACAGACGTGTATGTACGTATACACCCTGCATACATATATTTAATTAAACTAATAAGATACAAATTAATATGATACACTTTTGTGTCTTTTTCTGATTGGTTTTAATAAATTTTTGTTTTATTTAAAAAAAATATATACTATATATCTGTAGATACATACTTATGAAATGTGTTATATTATATAAAAAATCCACTGTATTATAAAAATTTGCAATTTTTTTTTTTTTTTTTAAATTTCAATTACCTATATACATATGAATTTATGATGGTATGTGAAATTTTTTCATAATAAATTGTTAATTAATTTATTAGTTTATGAATTAGGCCAAGTATCACTTGACAACAATTATTTGTCAAGTTTAAGAGCATTCATCTTATATACTATATAGATTTATAAATAATTGAAAAAAAAAAAAAAAATACTCATTTTATGTACCTACATACATATATAGGTACTTTTGAACTGTACGCATGCATTTGCAAGGAAAGTAAATAAAATAATAAGTAATAAAAATCTGAATTTCAATTCATACATTTCGCAAAAATTAAACGATTTTTTTTTTTGAATTTTTGAATTTTTGTTTATCATGTCCTTACAAAAATAAAATAATATGTAATCCGTATACTGTTAAGGAATGGAAGAAGGGGCAGAATCTGGAGGATCTTTCCAACACTGACTATGTACGTTGAGGATGATTCAATCAATGGATATTTTTCTTTTCATTTTTACAATACAATCGAAAATTATAATAGCCCAACTAGAAAATTTCTGTAAAAGCTCCTGTAATTTTCTATTTTTTTTTTTTTGTTTTTCTTGTTTTTTTTGGTCCAATATTATTATGATTTTATTTTATTTTTTTAATTTTTGCCAAAATCATCTTGAAGATACTCACTTTAATGTGTATACATTATAGATATCGTGAGGTATCTTTGCTTCAGCCTCAATTGCGTTATTATATAGATTTTTTCACATTAAATTCGTTATTTTACAAAAATAATTCTTCGTCATTTTACAAATATAATTCAAAATTTTTTTAAATGTAATTCTTCTATTTGTAATTCTAAAAAACGAATTCAATGTGAAAAACTTATAGAAAGAACCATAGAACTCATTAGTAACCGTCGTGATGTTGTACATGGTATATCCTTATTAGCTTATTTTCATTTTATTATGATAAATATATTACATAATATAATTAATAGTGTATAGGTAATCAAATTTAATATGTTAAATAGCCGAGTACTAAAGAAATACTCAATCGTTAATTCAGTTAAATATTCTATTTAAATAGTATTCAATTTTAATTTGAAAAAATTAATTATGTAGATTGATATACGTACGAAAATGAAGATATTTTATATATTGTTGCATTGTTATGTCTGTATATACATCAGTTAGCTGAGTTTTACACTTTTATGATACATATGAAAATTGTCTTATGAGACTTATTCAGAGTCACGAATGAGGGAAGTGAGGCGTGTATCAGATAGCTCATTAGACAATTTTCATAAACTATATGTATCTCAAAAGTGTAAAAATGGCTATACCTTATATTATTTCTATAACTGTTTAAACAAAGGTAACATTACGTATACGTATACATCGTAAAAGGTAATAAAGCGTTTGTATTACCTTTAAATATAAATATTACCTTTCGTATATAAAAAAATCGAAAATTTTATATTAAAAAGATGTTTAATAAAATTTAGACTATCTTGTTATATCTAAATGATTATTTTAAAAAAAATTTTTTTATTTTTTTTATTTTCTATTTTATTCATTTGGAGTAACATACATATAATTGTATCACATTTTAGATGTTTACATTAATGTGTATGTATTCTATATGTATACCAGTAATTCGTGCATATATTTACACAGCATACGAGTATTATAGGTATTTTGTACCAATTGTATGTACTTACATATATGCATGTATTTAATAGAACAAATAATTAAACAAAACAAAAAAAAAAAAAAAAAACAGTTCTTAAATTTAGACATTACGTATACATAACTTCATTTTAATATGTTTAAATAAATACTT
Organism: Anthrax anthrax; assembly: GCA_963971155.1. Taxonomy (NCBI): domain Eukaryota; kingdom Metazoa; phylum Arthropoda; class Insecta; order Diptera; family Bombyliidae; genus Anthrax; species Anthrax anthrax. The sequence goes on from OZ020124.1 coordinate 3,033,667, forward strand.
ATGTAGATTAAAAAAAAAAAAAAACAAATCCACTGTATGTACAAAATATGAATACACGTTGTCATAAAATAGTACACACATTGTCTATAGAATTTTTTTTGTTTTTTTTTTTTTTTTCTTATTAAAAAACATTCATATGTGATAATAACAAATTTCAAATGAAAAAAACAAAAACCTTCGAAAAGTAATAAAGGCAACAAAGAAAAAAAAACACACACACACAATACAAATGTATAATAACGTTTAACAAATTAATTCAATGTCTAATATTGATAGTAAAATGACGAATATGGCAGTTATTACTTTGGCATCATTCAATCGATGTCTCATATTTTTTAATTAAAAAAAAAAAAAAAGCCACAAAAAAAAAAAAAAAAACAAAAATCCTTTATTAAAACAATTGACCGTTTTTTTTTTTGTTTTTTTTTGTAATTTCAAAAATTTAAAAAAAAATAAAGTTACATTGTGAATGGAAATTTTTCCTAATATCAAGAAAAAACCAAATTTTTTTTTTTTTTTTTCAAATTTATATTCTGATAAAAATTAATGTGCTAGAATGAAGATAACACAAAAAGTAATTAAGTTAATGTGAGCAAAAAAAACTAAAAAATAAAAATAAAAAGGATAAATGAAAAATACGCTGAGAATTACCTAAGCCAGATGATAACAAACCGTGAAAATTGCATTTTAGATTTGTTCGCCCGGCTTAGGAAATTCTCACGTTAACAATACACGACTTCAACTTTAATATAATTTGTACGTATGTACTACATATGTGTTATACTCGTATTATTTGCATAATATTTACATTATTTGCCACGTTCATAAAAATATAGTGAACTTCATAATTCAGATTATATGTATTATCATTAAATTACAGGTAATTTATAGTTCACATGTTTTAATTTATTATGTATAACGTATAATCTATTCTATATGTATAGGTATAGGTTTTTATTTTTTTGTATATACATAATTACAAGGTCATATCAAATATGTGGATACTACTTATAAAACAGATTAAGATCATACGATGCATTTTCTTTTAATTTTATTATCGTTTAATTTTCAAATATTTAAATGGAAATTTTCATATGCACATAATTCATTGAACTTGAACTAATTACAATTAAATAATGTAGTATAAAAATTAAAAATAGAGACTTTTACACGAATATGAATAAAAGAACTAAAAATTTTAATAATAGAAATCGGGTACTTGAAACATTTCAAATTTAACGGAAAACTGAATTATAACCAAAAGTTATGACTTTTCCTGGTTTTTTTTTTTTTTTGTGGAAAATTGAAATTATTTAATACCTCACTCGATACCACCCACCAATTCAACCTTGTGAGAAATCTAAATATGCGTTAATTTTGTAAACGTGTCAGTTTTGAAAATGTTCACTGATATTCTAAAGGTCGTGTTTTAAAGGAATACAAGGAAAAAATGATTCATTAAACTTTAGTTATAGTATTTAGTCAGTGATTTAGAAAACAAAATTATCCAATTTTATACTTGCATTTTAGTTTAAATTATTTTTTACATTTTTTTTTTTGTTTTTTTATAATCAAATCAAATACGATTTGTTTTTAACCGTTTGCATAGACCACATTCTGTAAAAATGGGTAAAACAAATACAAAAACGCGTCAGTTGCATATAATATAAAATTACTTCAGAAATTGCATTTTTTTTTTATGATTGCTTATGCCTTCATTTTTCTCTTCAATTTTATATTCAATAATTATTTATGTTTTTTTTTTTTTTTGTTCCTAGCAATTAAGGGTGAATATTCACGCATACATGAAGGACTCATAAGTAATTTCAAGTTTAATTTCCGGAAAAAATTCCATATCATATTTTATACATATTCGTTCATACGTGTGGGGTATGGTATATGGGCGGTATGTACTCCATATACATATGTATATGGAATTCGGTTTGAATACAATTAAATATTGATTATAAATCAATTTAAAAAATATAACGTAATAAATTAAGAAAATGATTTACATGCAATTTCATGTGTTCCTTTTCATTAAAAATAAATAAATAAATAAATCCCCTTTGGCAAATTAAAAATTGTTTATTGAAAAATTTCAAGGATATTCGTACATGAAAAATAGACTACACTATATACAGATCAATTGAAATGATTTTTCTTTTCTTTTTTTTTTCTAAAACTGTTTGGTTTTCTTGTATTGATTCAATCATATTCGGAACCGTTTTTGAAAATTTTTGAAAAATTCAGCATACAAGTGTCCTAATGTTAGCTCAAAAAAAAAAAAAAAAACAAAGAAAACATTTTCTTTTGTGGGGTACACATAATTAAAGGATCCTTGATTTGTTCTAAAGATTTCATTCATGTACCAATTACAAAATATCTGTAGAGAAAAAAATGTTTTTTTTTTTACTATACTTTGTACTTTGAATATTTTCACTACATGCCTTTTGGAAACTACAAAAAGTAGTACCACTTTACACCTTTGTAGATTGATGTTTAAAAAGCTCATCACATACTGTATGAGAGCTTTGAGAATTGTGGTAACTTTGCTCGTAAAATGCTCTTATGAGAAATTATGATAGATGAAAAAAGACACATAAGTATACTCCCATGAGCCTTGTAGTGAAAATATTTAAAGTATAAAGTATAGAAATTCTAAAAAAAAAATTTTTTTTTCTTTTTAAATTTGAAAAATGAAACGACATTGAAATATAAACGGAAAAAAGAAAAAATAGATAAAAAAATAAAATTTTTATTTAATAAAATAATTGAAGATTTCATTGTAATAAAGAGTACTGCTAGCGAATATATAAAGCTAAAAAAAAAAATCTTAAAAAAGAAAATTTAATTTAAACAGTTGAAATAATGTACAATACACGAAATATTGCACAAACGTACAACATCAGTATAGATGGATGATAAATATAAATCCTGTATGCGACAATATAGTAAAATAGAAGAAATGAAATAAAACAATTGTTGTTGAACTTTTCTTCATTCATACAATTTCCTTTTGTTAAAAATTTTCATTTAATTCGACGCTCTCGATTTATCTATTCATTTCAGGAAAATCGATTTTTCAAGTAAAAATTCGTTTTTTATTTATTTTTTTTTTATTTTTCTTTTATCATTTAATAAAATAATATTCAGTGACTATACTACCACAGTTAATCATCCATTCAGATTATTTTACATATTATCCTTCACACATACGAGTGATATCCAAATTTTTTTTTTTTTTTTTTTTGTTTTTTCGTATGTTCACATCGTGTATGCCCATACCGTATTAAATTATTAAATTATTTCTGTTTTTTTTTTTTCAAATTTGAAAATAATACCTTTTATGTACCTAATAGGTGCCTATACATATACACAAACAAATGTGTTCGTGCGTTGGTATACAAATTAATATAATAGAACCAAATAGTAGAGACATAAATGGTGTATTTTACACATTTTTCATCAATTTTAAAATTCTATTTAAATTTTGGTATCCCATAATTTTTAATTTTTTTTTTTTTTCAATTATGAAATTTTAGCTTGGCTTTTTTATTTGATTTGTTTAAAAAAAGTGTAAGTAAGCGTATACTATAGTAAAACAATAGCCTTTATGTGATATTCAATGTGATGATGATAAAGCAAAAGAAAAAAAAATAATAATAATAATAAAAATCGTGTGATACAAAAAGGAACAAAATGTACAAGCGTATACGATGTATTCATATAGCATAATAATAATTATACTTGCATGGATACACACATACAAACACATATTATAGATCCGTAATTATGTAATGTCTAATAGTTTTAAATCTATGGTTGCTGATGATAAGAACATTACCATTGAATATGTATACGATATACACACATGTATGTATGTAACTATATACATAGAAATATGATCGCCATAATGTAATGAATTCGAATACATACATAAATTGATTAAAATATATAAACGTATTTTGTAATTTATACACGTATTTAATTCTATAATCTTTTCATTATGTAAGGGTTAACTTCCGAAATATGAATTCATTCATTCAATTCATATATTTGAATTTCACGTAAAATACAATTAATCTCTATTAAACAATAATTATTTGTCAAGGCATTTCAAATTAGAAATTATAATCTGTATTTACAGATATTTTAAGGATACTTATGCACACTTTTGCTGTTTTATCATGTAGGGAACATGAAAAATAAATTTTTTTTTTTTTTTCAAAAATAATATGAAAATTAAATTTGAATAAATTTTGATCAAAATTTGGTATTGGGATTAATTGTTTTTCTAACTTAACGACATATCATGTGAAATATGACTTTAAATTTTCTTTTTTAAAATTCATTCTGTAGGCTCATCATTTTGGAAGTTTTCCCCATTCAAATGTATCCACGTACTTATACATCATCAGTCTCGTTTTACTGTTTTTATTTTATTTTTTTTTCAAAATATGAAGATTATTTTCTTTATAAAACTTTAACGTTAAATTATCAAACTAACAAAAAATGTTCCTTAATATTTCATTTTGAATTGATATCTGAATACAAAAATATAAATGGTTTTTTTTTTTTTTAAAGGAAGACATTGAACTTGAATTCAATATTTATTCTTTTGTATATTTCAGAATTTTTTTTTCTCTTTTTTGTTTTTTTTTTTGGTGTGATCAAATTTATTTACAATGGAAATTATTGGACTATATATAAAAATACTGTGCATACATATGTATGTGTAAAATTTTTCCTGTATTTAACATATGCAAGAAGACAACGGATTTTATTCATTTAAAATTTTATCAGATTTTTATATGAAACTATTATTGTTAATAACAATTGTAATTTAGTTACTTGACGTGATTTTAATTTTTAATTATCATATTATGATGCGTGCTCATTGTTGTGGTATCAAAAATTTATTGGTAAATGCATACAATACTGCATATGATACTATAGCATTTCCGCTTAGAAATAATCTTTTAAATATAAACAAAAACTCAATAATAATAATTGGTTGAAATTAATGAAAGGTAAATGTCAGCTTTAAAATCAGAATCCTCAGGAATAATTCACGATAGTTAAATAATTCAAAAAGGTAAAATATGTAGTTTGGAAAACACAATTGAAATCATTCGTTTTCTAAAAAATGACCAAATATTTATTCATTTTAAACAAAATTGGTTTTAATGGATTGTTTTTTTAATTTTCAAAAATTTCAATTGAATTTAACTAAGAAAATTTTTTTAAACAGAATCCTTTAGGGTGATCAAAATCCAAATCAACCACAGATATGTACATACATTGATGACTTGATTTAAGCACACTACGTATGTACGTGTGTACAAAATTGAAAACTATTAACAAGAGATCAAACAGACTGGAGGAAAATGAGAATGGAGGAAATCAAAGGTTTGTTATAGTAATGATGATGATGACGGAATATTTTCAAAAACGGATAAATTTTGAATTTAAAAAATTTTTTTTAAAAAAAATAATCACATAATAAAAACCAAAATTTATAATTTTCAAAGAAAATGCATAAAATTTTTATTTTTCATATTAATTTAGATCTATAAAATGAACTTGAGCTAAAAAGAAAATAAAGAAAATTAGTTTAATTTTTTTTTGTAAATGCAAATTATGAATATATTTTATGCAAAAAAAAAAAAAAAAAACATCACTTTTATTTTGTGAGTCTTGTGACCAAATTATGAGGTAAGTTAAATAAAATATTTACCATATTTAGTGTATACATAATTTTTGAAATTTTTAATATAATAAAACAAATACCATATAATTTGTATATGTACAGTATGCCAAAATCATATTCGTACACCTGGGTTTTTTTTGTAGGAAAATGCATGAAAATAAATGAATTTTTTATTGTTAATATATAACGCATTTTTATTTACTTTTACCCTTTAATTTTTCCTTTGATAAGTGCATTTTCCACAAAAAAAAAAAAAACCCAGGTGTACGAATACGAATTTTGGATACTGTAATATGTATTTATCTTTAAAAATGTCATGTATTTATTTTTCAAATAAAAATAAAAACGATTTAAAAAAAAAATTTTATAAAGATTTAAAAAAACAAATGATCTGCTTTTTAAGTTTATTTAAAATTTAAAAAAAAATAAATAAATAAATAAATAAAAAATAAAATAAATAAAATAAAACAAAATTAAATAAAAATTTATAAACTGTGAAAGTATATGAAAAAAGCAAATATAAACTACATTTTAATAAACAAACACCATAATGGTCTGTTAAAGAATTTTAAATGCAATATAACGGCATTGAGCATAAAATAGGACAAGGAAAAACAAAATAGTCATTTTTATTTTAAATATATATAAATATAAATATATATGTATGAGATGTATGTATGTGTGTGTGTGTACGTATATTCAATAATGTATGTATGTATATGTAAATATAAAGAAAAAAAAGTTAAGAGAAAGGCATTAGCATGAATTTGTCATAGATTTTAATATGCAATGTTGAAGGAATCAAGAGAAATGCAAAAACATGTCATGTCCTCATATATGTACATATACAAACATATTAGAATACATTATTATTATTATAACAAAAATATATACGGATTTTACATATATGCATGTACATAAGTATTTGTGTACATTAAATTAATTTATTCTGATAAAAAATGTAAACATATAAACATAAATATTGTTTTTGCGGTATGAGGCGTGGTTGGTGACCACACCATGTCATGTACTATATACTGAATTACTCTATATGTATGTATGTATGTATAAAATGTGTATATAAATATGTATGAGCTATAGTATATTTTGTTTTTCAATGTTTTGCTATTTGGCGAGTATATATGTATATATTCTTTTTACTGCATATAATGCATATCAATTTCATCCAAGCCAGACAAGTTATGTGTAATATCTACATATACATTTTTTCCATTTGCCATTCGAATACAACGTGAATTCATAAATTTAAAAAAAAAAAAAAAAAAAAACAAATTTTCAAATTTAATGATAAAAAGTGAATAAATGATTTTCTATATAACGACAAAAAAAAAAAAAGTACAATTTAAATTAAGTCAAAATACAAAAAAATATTGAGAGCAACAAAAGTAATTGAAAATTCACAAGGAGTCTATAAAATGGTAATCCACAAGAAATATTTGAAAATTTTTCAAAATTCATTAATAAATACATCTTAAAAATTTTGGCCAAAGATCCAGAGACTTATTTTATTGTTTTATATTCAAAGTCAGAGACCAGTAACAAAAATCTATGAAGATCCTTTTGAGATTTAATCATCTGATTAAATCTGATAAAAAAATATGTGCATATGTATCCTTGAGAATGTAAATGGAAAATCTGATATTGGAAAATTAGAAAATTTTGGGCAATTATTAAACGCTTTTTATCATCAAAAAATATATTATGACTGTATTTTACACAGGATATACCTATCTATGTAAAAAATTTTCGACACATTCAAATATTAATAACGATCTACTTCAAATTTGAATGTGGAAAATTTTTGATTAATGTTCATTTCATGTATAATACTGAAATGGAAACCACAACAATGATGGTGTAAACATTTTTCTTCATGGTATTTTTTTTTTTTTTTTTAAACAAAAAAATTATTATTACCTTTTTGAGTATGTATATGAACGTACTACACACCATTGAAATAGCATATGCTTGTATATAGCGTAATATAAATAATAAATAATTACATTTTTCCTAAGTGCATATAAAATACAATTTTTCATTTCATCTTTTATTATTATTATTTTTTATTTTTTATATTTTTTTTTTTCATAAACAATAAAGAAGAATAAAAAAAAGAAGGAAAAATCTTTAATGTATCTAAAACATTATTACGCACGTGTCAAAAATAAAAAATAAACCAATTTATATTCAACGTATTGACAGTTTTACAATTCTTGTTGAACCGTTGTTTTAGTTGTGTAAAAAGATCTATAATACCCATGAGACGATTAACTTCTGTTGTACGTCATGTTCAGAAAGAAAAAAAACAAAAAAAAAAAAAGAAAATTTTGTTTTTTTACCGTTACAAATTTTTTTCTTCTTTTTTTTAAGTTTCATAATCATATATCATCGTGTACATGTGTATATACATAATACCAAAAGTCAAACAGAAAATACATTTTATAGATTAGAATATGTCCAAAATATACAACGAGGTATATTGCAAATCTATTTATCAATCTAAGTCGTTACATAATACAAAATACCAAGAGTATAGTAACTTTTATTGAATATCGAATCTTATTGAGAAGATCTAGATTATACATGCAATGCCGGAAGATTTAGGGGAAATTGGTATGAGTTCGGCTCCAAGATCACTTTTCTTCTTTTTTTTTCTCAATTTATGAAATTTTATTTTAACTATATTGAGTTTATTAAATTCCAATTCCTAATATCATTGAATAAATTCGAAAAAAAAAAAAAAATAGATTGTTTTTGCAAGGATTCCTAAATTCGAATCCTCAGATTAAAAGTCTCCGTTTCATCAGTTTCATTGACATTAAAATTTTTTGAATCGAGAAATCAATTATTTTATCTTCAAAAATCGTAATCTTATCAAGTAAAAATGTGATTTCTCTTGCAGGCTCCTACATGAAGGTCCTGATCCTGAACATTTTACATACTTTATTAGTCTCAAACTAAGGAGTTTATCTTTGCATAATATCTAAAAAAAGATCAATATCTCGACTGATCTAATAATAATTAATGCGATTAGCTACCTTAGTATTCCAAGGTCCTGTAGATCCAAATTTCAACCTAGTTACCATATAGTTACAAAATTGAAGACATTGAAGAAGCCAAGATTTATAAAATAAAAAAAAAAACAAAAAATCTAACTAATATCTGCTATCAAAGCAAAAGATAATAATGATAGTAATTACTCACTCTTTAAAAGCATTCTACATATTAGATCTATTTATACCACCAATTTTCAGTTAAATTTTCTAGTAAGAGTGAAAATTTGATATCGTAAATTGAATTTAATTGAGCACACCGGCATGTAATATAAAATATCATGTGCATTACAGGAAAATATACACATACAAAGAATTTTATATGATTTTTAAATTAACGAATAAAAAGCATATTATGTACATACGAGGATGTGTATACACAACCGACGCACATATTAAATTTATTACCTATATACATATATAAAAAAAAGCATAATCATACGTAACGTATACATTTGAATCCCTTTTTTTTTTATCGTCGTAAATTTACCCAAAAATGATTTTTTCATATCATTTCTCATAAGAAAAATGGACCAGATGTCGTCAAACAAAGCTGGTATAATCGTTTATATCTTCTTAAAAAGTATTTGTACGAGACATTAAGACGTACATGTATATTATATATGTGGCTATATAGATGTGTGCTTATATGTATATATGATATAAACGTACTGATATTTATGTGAACGTATCATATACATATATTTTATGGATATGTATAGGTATGTGAATTTTTTTTTTTTTTTTTTTGTTTTTTTTTTCATTCCACCCGCTATTTATGTACGTATATGCATATTAGCCCTATATATACTAAATTCAGTTAAAGTTTGTCTTTTCTACATATTTTCTTAGTGATTCTATGATAAAAGTATATGTACATATTTTCCTTTTTACCGTTTACTTTTCTATAATATAACATGAAACTTCAACGGAACTTAACAATACTATATATACTTTTTATTGTACATACATTCATCGTTTACGTATATATTACATGGAAACATACAGCATTCGAATATTTATTGGGATATGTATGTATGTATAATATTTTCTCTGGTATATATAACTATTATTACCACCTTCATTACAATTTAAATCACATGTTATCCCTTTTTATGCATAAATACAGTAAGAAGAAAAAAAAAAAAAAAAGGTGATAAATTTCATATCCTTTTAGAATACTAAATATTGTATACATCGAATGGAAAATGTATATATAATAATAGTATATATGTAAGTACATTACGTATTCGTGTATGTTTTATAGCACCTTTATATAATAAATGCTATCAGTGCTATTCATGCATATGTATAAGAATTTATATATATAATAAAACGGCGGCATTCGGTGTATTTCCACACAATACTCGTATATGTAAAATATGTGTAAATTTATATATCGCTTATATAAGTGTAAAATATTATTTTTATTTAGAAAACTTTTTCTTTTGTATAATGCGTATTAAATCCTTTTTTATCATTGATGATTGTACTTCACATATGTATAATTTAATCTTTTTCATATTTTTTTTTTCTTCTTTTATTATTTTTATTTTTGTTTTTATTTTTTATTTTTTTTTGGTCCTTTTTCCCTTGAAAATGCATATGTACATCATATGATGAATAAGTGGAAAAGTGATTAAAGTAAATCCGTATTCATATATTTAACTTAACTTTAGTTAAGTAAACTTTTTCATTTTTATTATTATATGTACATTATAAGCCATTATACATACATATGTATATTGTACAAACATTAAACATATATATAAGTGCTGCATAACATTCAGGATATTTTTGTCTAATTATACATATAAGTAATGTGCCCATTAACGTTAATAACATTAATATATTCTTACAAAAAAAAAAAAAACAAAAAAAATTTAAGTGTATAAGAAAAATATGAATTTTAGGGTGAAATTATATCTAACTAAATTCACATGTATGAAAAGATGATAAAACTCATAATATGTTGAATTTGTAACCGTTTGTGGCATACTATATAAAAAATTTTTGAAATACTGAAATTTTATGGTATTTGAATTTTATCATAAATTACATTTCAAGAAAACTGAAATGTTAAAAGAAAAGTGTACAAAATTAAGCCTTAATATAATAAAGGACTACTTGCGTTTATCATTTTCTTATAATAGCGTATGTAGATGTACTGCTTATATATTAAAAGCATTAATGTTAATTTCATTTCTCTGTAATTAAAATTATTATAAAACATTTATCTTATATTTTTTTTTTCATAATTTTTTATGTTTAACGTGAATAAAATATAACCGACATCTTAACACTTCGTCCTCATAGACCATGATTAAATGTAATGCCTGTATGTATATCTTATTTAAGATGTTAACGTTTAAATATTCATTTTATTATTATTTAAGTGATAATATATGCTAATAATCCGTACACGTATTTTATCAAAATTCTTAATTTTTTTTTTTTTTTTGATAATTAGAAAAATTTATCATCACGTTCAATTGTAGATGTAATTTTTCCATTTATATCGAATTTTGATTCATATTTGCCGTAATATCGAGGTGCAGAAGAAATATTAGAAGAAAACTTAGAAATGTTGATATCGAGAACAAGAAATTTGAATTTGAAAAACGGTCAACCTAAATCCTTAAAAATTAAATCTAGGCCTCTACTGATAATTCAGTGATGCAGCCTATTTTAGCTGTAGGTGCATGTGTTCTGGCACATTACACTGCATAGATTCTGGCTTACATCGAGATGTTGATAATGATTTGATAAACATTCTTTATAATCAATCCGAGGATTTTGTTTTGATAGCGTAACAATACTGTTTTCCGGGATCAGGTTGTTATCCTGCAGCTCAACCCCCAATTTGGAAAACCTTTTAACATTCTTTAATAAGATTTTTTTTTGTCATTGTGATGATATTCTTACAATTCAAAGATTTCAAGTAATATTGTATTATATAAGTATCTTGAGAAAATCGTCAAAATTTAGGCCCTGGCACAACACTGGACTGTCGCGCCAATAATGATGATGATCATGATCGCAATTAAAATCCAGTATAAAAATAAAGTAATAATTGGATACTTATTTAAATGCAACATAATTTATTTTTTAACTTTTAGTATCACTTACATGTACATACATATATGAATTAAATGCAATAAAATAAATACAATAAATTCATTTTTTATAATTTTTGTTTTCCTACATTCTAAATTTTTTTTTTGTTTTTGTTTTTTTGTTTTTTTTTTTTTTAATTAAACAAATTTTAATAAAATTTTTATATTTTAATATTAATTTTTATCTAATGATGAAAATTTTTCTAAACGTGTTAAAATTGGATATTCTGTATGATATTCCAATTCAGTTATATAAAAATCACTTTGATCATTACAATAACATTTAATAGTTGATATTGCAAAATTTATAAATTGAAAATTATAATAAGTATAAAATTTTCCATTAATTGCAATTATGAAGGCTTTTTCACCAAGACCAAATGCTATTTTAAATAATTTACCACGTTTAAATGGAAATTCACCGATTGTTTCCTCATCATCTGAATGAAATCTAAAATGAAATTAAAAAGAAAAAAGAAAAATGATATCTAAAGTGATTTAAATTGAAATTATAGTGGAAATTTTTCTGAAAGGAGGCATTAAATTTTTTTTTTTTTTTTAATTTTAAAGATTTTGGTCTTCAGTAACAATTAAAGATCTTAAATATGAACGTGATGGCTTCTACTGATCTTCCCCTATGAAGATGATAGATACCCCAAAAAGCTGAGCATATCTCGGCTCAAAAAAAAAAAAAAAACTGATAAATGCCCCAGAAGCTGAGCATATCTCATCTCACGTCGAATTAAATGTGATTGATTTTTTTTTTTGTATGACCAATAAAATATTACAGCAATTTTTTTTTTTTCATCGACTTTTTCATGTACATACGTACCTTTGATCTTCACGTTGAAATGTTCTACTAATTATTTTTTTATCAAAATTTACAGTGAATTTCAAAAATATACGGCCAGTTTCATTGCATTGAAAACAAATTGAAAATTCTGCTGTTGGTGGTCCTCTGGCAATTCCTTCAAGGCAAATAACAGTTCCTTAAATAAAAGTCAAACCAAAAGAAGAGAACGTATGTAAACAGTAAAAAAAAAAAAATTTAATTTAATTTAATTTTAATTTATTAAAACGTTACTATCAGATTTTATATTAATCTCTAGATAATCATTTAATTAAATATAAAAATTTTCATTCAATATACTTTTGTACACTTAAATTTCAGTAAAATTACCTGTTTCATATTTTTTTGGTACATCACTTTGAAAACATTCCCTTTCCATATAATTTATAACATTCTTCGGAAATACTAAAGGAAATAATGTACGATGATGAAATTGCGTGATTTTTTCAAAATCACCAGTAACAACAATATGATTAATTTTATTAGGACACTGAAGATGCTCAAATGTACCATATAATTTATCATTAACATAAATTTCAAAACATTTTTGAAGGACAGCAACACGGAAATTAAATAACTGTCCTATTAAATGAAAATTTTACAAAAAAAAAAAAAAAACAAAAATTTTTTTTTAAGGATAATTAAAATATTTTATGCGTATACACATGTATTTTCTGATTTTCTTTTTTTTTGTTATTTATTTACTACAGAATACGTATTACGTACATACACACCTGGTATAAGTGGATTTTTTGGTGTACCATTTTTCCAATTTTTTGATATCTCCTCTTGTAGCCATCCCTCACCCGGTTGATACATACTTCGTACAATTTGATTTTCACGAAAATTTGCTTCAATTTTTAATAAAATAATTGCAGCTTCATTTTTATCTGGTGTTAAGGTTTCAACTAAATCTAAACAAATTCTAAAAAAAATAAAAATTTAAAAAAAAAATCTTAAAAAATTTTTAAAATTCAAAAAAAAAAATTTTTTTTTGTTTATCTACAATTTCACTTGTTTGTACTATTTATTTTTATTTTTTTTTTTTAATATTTTACTTACTTATTTGGATTTGGTTTAATTTTTCCAGTTACAATTAAAACATGACCAAATTGTACTTGTGATAAGACTTTGCCTTTCCAATTATTCATCATTTTTATTTTTATTTTATATTTATTTTTTTTGATGATTTTTACACTTCAACTGTATTACAAAAAATGAAAAAATATTTTCAAAATTGATTTCATTTAAACATCTTTTCTTATACTCGTACACATACATACAAAATATTTATTACTATAGATATGTATATAGAAGGAAAATTTATTTTGAAACAGCCGATATGAAAACGATTAACTAAAAGTTTTTTAATATTACAAAAAAGAGCAAAAGCAAATTGTCAAGAGAAAAAACAAAATTCAAAAAAAAAAAAAACAAAACAAAATATGTAAGTTTATAACTGAAATAACAAAACATACGTAATGCATCAGTTAAAAAATTACACGATACAGTATATAATAAGCAAATACAAGATTGCGTGCTATTTACCTTTTACAAAAAAATTGATTTCCTTTTTTGCATGTTACAATGTACGATGAGTACCTTTACATTTACTTACTTTATAGTAAAAATTTCAAGTCAATATTTTGAAATTCATTGTTTTATTTGAACTGTCATATATTCAGAATATATTTTTTTTTTTTTGTTTTTATAAATAGTTTACATGATATCCTTTTAAAGGTATTGTGTACAAGGAAGGAAGGATAACGTATATATACAGTATTTATTCATTTAACGAATATTGGCCCTGATTCCAAGAGTCGACTATCGGTTCGTCTATCGATTCATCTATCGATTCGTCTATCTCAACTCTATAGCAATTATTACGATCACGAAATTCAATTTAAGTCGATATATCAACTTAGATTAATCGATGAGCTTTTGATATTCGCTTCGTCAGTTGATTTTAGAATTTTGTTTCATTGTATTGTGTTTCGCAACAACAAAAAAAAAAGAAAGTTGGAATAAAAAAAATAAATAAAAAATTAAAAAGATAAAATAAAAGTTTTTTTCTAAATTTTTCTCTTTCGCCTCAATTAAAAAGTCGATTCTCGATCGTGGACCGCATCGGCTCTTGGAATCAGGGAGACTATTTATAAAAAAGAAAAAAAAAACAAAAAAAAATACTCATAAACGATATGTAAACATTGAAGCTACTGAGAATCCTTAGTTGTTTTCTTTTTTGTTATAAATAAGGATATTTGTATGTGTACATATATGTAATCAATTTTATATATTATTTTCTAATAAACTATGTTTATTTATAGCGCAATCGTATAATCATATATTTAATAAAAATAAATATTTATATGTCCTGATACAATTTTACTTTATTCTTAGATTTTTTTTATTTTTTTTATTTTCATATTTATTTGTTTATATATTAATTTAATATAATCATTGTTTAGAAAAATTCATGTTCATTGCTCATCAAGGACAAATGATAAAAAAATTTTATTTACGCAAATTTAGAAGGAAAAACAAAATCAGAATTAATGAGATCTTATGATAAATTCATGTAAAATTGTAAATTATTAAAAAAAATGAAATAAATCTGTAAATATTTCGTGCAAAAACAAAAAGACAACAAATTGGTTATTTACATTTATATTTTTCTATCCTTTTTTTTGTGATTTACACAAAATTTTTATTATTTATTTTCCATTAATTAAAATTAATTAATTCAAATTTTCTTATGAAAATTATTTTCTAATTTGATATTTCTATTTTATGATTGAAGGACAATTATTGTAGTAAAAAATCAGGATATATGTACATACAATACATCATAAAAAAATTTTACAGTAACGACATGCAACACGACATCAATATGAGCAGGAAATGTGCTCTCGTTTTGTGAAAAAAAATTCAATTTTTAAATGTGCATGTTAAAAATTTGGTGTTCTACCTTTTTAGTATTTAATAAAGTTTCAGTATTGATAATTTTAACCTTGATTATCAAAAAATTTAATTAAAATTTGTAGCGTTTATGCAAAACGTTTATCATGAGCTGAAATTACAACGGTTACAACTTCTAAACGAATAGAACAAATTTCGGTTATAACAAAGTACCAAAGACCGTTAAATACGTTAAAAATCAAAATTCACAGAGTAAAAAATACAATATAAGATCCTTTGATGTTGCATAACTTCTTTAAAATTTCAAAGTCTTAACAAATTTTTTTTTTCTTAGATCAATTTGACACCTTCTTGTAATTTTGTATTCCTTAAGAAGGCTAATGAAGTCAATTTACACATTTTTACCTTTTTCATTAATGGTTTCAGATAACTTGTATCAGTGTAGAAAAATACAGAATAGAAGACAGATTCATTGTTAACGACATTATAAAAATGATAGCAATTTTTTTTTTTTTTATTACAAATAATTCAAGTAAAATAAATTTAAATTCACGTACACACATACATACATATATGTAACATCATAAAGTCAGTTATCCCATTTTTCTTTATTTTATTTTATTGTTATTTTTTTTTTCGAAAATTCAAAATGAAATTCGATATTGTAAAAAAAAATGAAAAATAAAAAAAATTTTTTTTTTATTGTCTAAATTTATATTCAATGCACAGAAATTTTGATGTAGTACATACAAACATGCAAGCATCCCTTCTGTAATATATATATGTGTGTACATAGCATAGATTATAAAGGATTTTTATAACTTCGACAGGATTTTTAAATTTAAAACAAAGGATTTTTGTGTATTAATAGAACGTGTACTGAATATCAAAAAAATAACAGATTTACTAAAAATAGAAATTTTTTTTTTTTTTTTTGTTTTTTCTAAACAACCAATTTAACTTTTTTGAATCACTGTACATGTGTACATACATATTTCAGTACTTTATAATTACATTTAACATTTAACTTAATCACTTTAAGCAGTCTTTAAAAATGTATCAAAAAAAAAAAAAAAAAATTTCGCTTTTCTTTTTATCTTTCTGTTTTTCATGTAAAGAACAGAAACACATTCTTTTGTATTTTATTTTCATTATATGTCGAAATGCAAAAAATCCCAAAGAAAAGTAAAAAGAAGATCATCTCAATTTATATCGAAAATAAACATTTTTATATTATATAGAGTTAATTTTAAATGTACAATGCCCTATGCGATTCATGTACTATAATACGAGTGTGATACTCTAAATCTATATTTCATACACTAATTTGATGCAGTTAAGGCCTTATGGAAATGACATAAAGTAGTAAGTAGCATTGATATTTTAGAAAATTCATCTCGTATTATACGTTAAATTCATCTCGTATACATCTCGTATTATAACGGTGCTTCGGTAGCTCAATACGTAGAGTATTGGCTTCTGAAGCACAAGGGCGCCCAGAACAAATGAAGAAAAATAGAAAAAATGTTTTTCATCATTTTTCTGCACTGCCGGCATCGATTGAATGAGTATCATAAACTTTCCACTTATGGGTTCAAGTGCTTACTAATACCGATCGAGTCTACTTGCTGACAACAAGTATCTCAAACAAATGATTGGTCTAAAAGCCCTATCATACAAAAATTGATTTTAAAGACAACAGTTCAACAAACTCAGCGGTTCGCAATCCACGTTAAACTGTAGGTCAACGTATATGATAGAATCGTCTAGAATCGTCTCGAAAAAATCATCGTAATGATGATTAGGCCTTGGTTCACATCGAGTTGTTACGTCATTGATGATGATTATAATATAATAACTTTACAGATTGTGGTAACACTACTCGTGATATGATAGAAATTATGATTAAATGAAAAGGACACATATACTCCCATAAGACCTTAACTGCATCGAATTAGTGTATGGAGTATAGAAGATGCAAATGAATTATTTGTCTTGATGCCTCTACATGTATAACGATCTCGAATTATGCATATAATGAAAGCATTCAAACGCACATACATGTGGGATATCACATAATATGTAAATTGTAAAATAAACATATTTTACATACGTTATTTCCCCCGTTCTGTATACATAAAAATGTAACAAAATAAAAATAAAATTAAAATAACAATTATCTTTGGTCTCTTTGCGCTAAAATTGAAAAAAAATTTCCCAGTATGAGATCAACATATGTAAGTGTAATTATAAATTCACACTTTGATGGTACATTTCAATGTATGTACGGATATGTATGTAGTTCACTTTGGCGGTTATTTCTTTATTTATTTATTCATTTTTGTTTTTTCTGTTTTTCATCATCAATAATTGAAATATTGTAATAACATAGTGTAGATGATTTTGGATTTGTGCATTGAATTTATCTAAATATTTTTTTTTGATGATGATCAAAACAATGAAGTATTGAAAATTTAAAAAAAAAATGATTGGTTGAACACATGTTCACGATTGAATGAAATTAAAAAAAAAGAAACAAAAAAAAAAATGAAAAGAAAATTAGATGTAAAGGATAAAGTGAAATGTAATGATTTTCAAGTGGGTTAATAAGTGTTTTCTACAGACACTTAATAAATATACATGAATACACAGTTGTTATTAAGTAGCAAAAAGGGATGATAAATATAAATTCATATATGTTATATATATGACGGCGAATATGTATAACATCCGGCAAGAAATACATGCACACATTATTTTATATGTTAATATAAGTGTGAATTTTGATTTTTAATAGAATTTTAATATCCTGTTTTAAATATTACAAAAAAACTGAATGATTGGATTTTAAGGCATTTGGAAAATTTTAAGAAAATCTATGAAAGTATTAACATGAATTTTTAAATATGATTTTGTGCAAAGGATTTTAAAAGCAAAATAAAATTCGAAAAGAAAATCGGAAAATAGGAAAATCGAAAAACTATTTTTTAAATTAAATTTTCCTCTAACGGGAAATATCGAGTACATTTTCATGAAAAATCAGATTACCGTTTTTTTTTTTGTTTTGGTCTCATTTGTAAATTAAAAAAATTTTGAATTATTATTATTGCTCGGTTATTACCACTTTTTAAAATATCAAATATGTTAGTTAGCCTATATTCTTCATTCAGTTAACCATTTATCAAAACAGTTAGTTATATAATCAAAAAAATATGCACATATGCAAAATTCATTATCTTTAAAATTTATTCATTTTTTGGTGACCTTTTTAAAATAATTTACTCATTAATCTCCAAATAAAAAAAAAAAAATTTTTTTTATATATGTATTGATATTATTTCATTAGCTTAGTTGAATTCTAATCTTTGGTTCATAGCCCATAAAGGTTATATGGTTCTTCTTGGGATTTAAAAAAAAAAAAAAAAAACAAATTATTTAAAAAACAAAAATGTTCCTCACATAGAGTCAGCTATACCATGTACGTGTGATACCGTACTTCATCGTACTGTAAATATTTTGTTATCTAAAGTAATCGTATATGCATTCGAATTTTATTTTATTTATTTCAATTTTTTTTTTGTTTCTACATAAATACACACACGCCAAGTAACGCAAACAAAATTCAATTCAAATTGCTGCCAGAATTTCTCTGTAACATGTTTTAATCTGATAGAAATCCAAAGTGACAACATAAATTATTCAACCCCTAGAGGATTTACAGGAGGTTATCGTCGTTTTTTTTTTTCTATTCTGCTTCTTTTTTTTTTTTTTTTTTTATTTTGTTTTGCTCTTCTTTTTGTTGTTATTTAATACACTATACCAACATACATAGCATACAACATAAAAGGATATACAGAGTATATTGAGAATCATTTTTCAAAATGTGTAAGGGTCAAAAATGTTCCCATTTTTCAAAATCAAAAAAAAAAAAAAAAAAAAAAGAAGAGTGCAAATTTTATGTTGATAATTTTAAATTGGCATTACGTATCGATGAAATAAAAACTTAATATATTATAGAAAATGTAATTATTTTTCGAGGATGATGATGGCGACAACAATTTATTGTTAAGCTAATCTAGTGATATTGATGAACAAATGTTGTTCCTATTGTGTTTGAGTATATTGCATGCATGCATGCGTTATTGTACTTTCGAATCGCCCTTATAATATATAACGATCGATCATTATTATTATTATTATTTGTTTTTTTTTTTTCTTTATTCTATGAGCTGATGTATAAAAACTATCATTATTATAGTCATTGTTTTGAACACCAAATATATTTGTACATGGTAATCCTATATGCATGTATAGTGGCTGTGTAGTGTGTACATTAAACAATGTAATCCATAACTGATGTTGTAACCTTGTAACATTTTCAAATCTTTTAATATATGGTTCATTTTTAAAATGTACATACGACAATGGTGTAATTTGAGCAGAAGAAGATGTAATTACCAACGAAATGAACGTATACACAAAATATGTATATCAACAAAAATAAAGAAATAAACATTTATTTAAAAAATTGAACAAAATTTAGACTCTTATCCAGAGGATTTCAAAATACAACAATAGTATCACTATATTCAATTTGTCCTGAGTATCTACATATAATAGGTAATCCCCAATTGATTACGTTTCAATTTACTACAAATCCTTAATTATTTGTTCATCATCATTATCATCAATAGCGCTACAATCCTAGGTGGGTCTTGTCTTGCTGTAGTCTGATGAGGTTTCAGACGCTACGATCTTTAGCTATTACTTTCCAATTGTTAACTTTCAGCTTTCTGATGTCTCATTGTACATCATCTATCCATTTTAATATTGGTCTTCCAGCATTTCTGGTTCCTAGCAGGACTTTTAATTGTTACATAATGATATTCTCGAATTTATTAGATTTTTCACATCGTCTTCTATAAAATACCCAAAAAATTTTGATATGTAAACAACGAATTGTATCGATGATGCTGGAGCAAAATAGCGGTAGGGAATGTGGTTCAGTTTTCTAATTTTTTTTTTTTTTACGTATGTATAATTTAAATTTTAAAAAACGTATAAAAAACTCTACACCATTTTCCTAATATTCTGTACCATAATTATTCTTATAAGATCTTAAAGATCCCCAATTACTCCATCATCGACACGACTGCACTGTCTTCTTAAGTTCAAATATGTATGTAAAAATTTAATTTAATACATATTGTATGACTTTTGTAATACATTATTATTTGTTTTTTAATGAAAGAAAACAAAAGCAAAACAAAAAAAACAGGGCGTCAATCTTGCTAATTATCAGCAAGATTTTAACAGATCGTTTAATATTTTCACTGGTAATTTTTATTTTTAGTTTCATATAAACACCGCAATTCTCATATAATAAACGGCATGAATACGCGTCGGTCATAAACATATGTAAAATATTCATGCATATGTATAGAAAATATACACACATGCATATATGTGTAATTTTCTTATACATGTTTTGTCATTTTAAAATTTTATTTTTATAAAATTCCACATGATATTCATGTGGATTTGCACAATCAGAGATTTTATACTTGCAAAAGCATTAATATGGACAGATTGATATGTACACATATGTCTTCATTTTTTTTTTTTTGTTTTTGTTTTTTTTTTAAATAAAAGCAAATTTTAAATTAGTTATTTAAATTACAGATTTCTTAAGAAATTATTACCAAAATTAAAAATGAAAATTAATGGAAAGTGTTTTTTATTATTATTATTTTGATGTCAACCCCTTAATTACTTGAGTAATGTGTTTGGTTGCTTTTGTAATAAAACATGAAAAAATGAAATGATAAACGATTTAAGTAAATTGAATTTTAAAAATACATACTCGTATACATATAAAAAGAATGAGAGAAATTTTTAAAGAAAAGATAAAAATATTACAAGAATAATTCAGAATGATTAAAAAAAAAATTTTTTTTATTTTATTTTTTTTTTAAATAATTCTTGGAGGTCTTGGCAGTATTTCCAAAAATGTATTTTATATGTTTTCTTTACATTTTCATGATTCTATGACATATTGGTGTGAGATATTCAAATTTATTTTTTGTAATATTGAAGATCATTCATCTCTTTAAGAAGAGCGAGCGACAATCAAAAATGATTGAAAATGTACTTTAACCACTTTAACGAATTTAAGAAGTTTAATGTCACGTTTTCAGAAATACCGTCAAGTTTTTAATTGCTTCTTATGTAATATCAAATATAAATTGATTAAATTGATATGAGAAAAAAAAAAAATTTTTTTTCGGTAATATTAATGTACATAACTTTGTACTGTACCAGGTACTAAATAATATATTACCTATGTATAGATACTCTTCTAACAATTGTGTGTAACATGCGTAACACCATCTTAAGACATGTACACACAGATTCCATTTAATGTGAAGATGAAATCAAGAAAAAAGGTATCAAAATAAATACATATTTTATCGATAAAATGACAAGTTAAAGTACATTAATATCATGACATAATAGCTTGGATAGATAAATTATGACTCTATACTTTTTTTTTTATTTTATTTTTTATTTTATTTTATTTTTTTTTTTTTTTGGTATACAAGTGATAGCGATAAAACCGGTTGCATTCAATCAAACGAATGAAAATATTTAAAAAAAAAAAATTATGAAAAAAGGCAAATGGAAATTCTCTGTTTAGAATTTAAGTAAAAATGAACTATTATTATTAGCTGAAAAGGTCAGGTAGTCGATCCCTAAGTTTCATTATAGGTTTCTTTTACATATTTTTACATTCTCATTTTTTTTTCTTTTTTCTATTTTATTTTTAAGAAGTTATTCTTAAGAATGTGAAATATAAGTAAAAGCATGTACATATAAAATGTTATATTGCTTTTCGGTAAGTGTTATTTTTACTTAGTGTGTATTTTCTTTTTATTGTATATTTTCTTTTTTTTTTAATTTCATTTTACAAGATCTTTAAAAGTATTTTTCTATTTATTAGGCGATTTTAAATTATCGTAAATGTGCATTACATATCATATCTGTATATATGGTCTGTATGCTTATACTTACGTGACAGATTCCTTTTGATTATTTCAATCAAAATGAATAGTTTCTTACCTCTGAATGAATTTTTTTTTTCTGTTCACTCTCTTTTTATATATTAAAATTTTTATTTTTATAGTTTTTCAAAAGGGAGTGTAATGGAAAAATTAAGGAAAAAAAAAAATTTTTTGTTTTTCTTTTGTTATTGGTAATGTATCATTTGGTATCAACCAACATAAGCGTAGTAAGCATTAAAGATAATCTTTGTGAAAAGAATTTTTATTACAATTTATTTATTTATTTTTTTTTTTGTCTTTTGTATTTAATGGATGAAGACCCAAAATTTAAAATACACATTTAACAACAGCTGTTTCAATTTTTGTTTTATTTTAAATTTTTTTCTGTTTAAAATAGAATTTTAATCAATACATAAGGTTTCATTTTGATATTTTGTCCTACAGAAAAAGGATGTTTAGATACATCAATTGTTTTTTTTTTTTTTTAATTTAAAAATTTTCATTTTAACATTATTTGATATTTCTTATATAGTAATTACATAACGATTAGATATTCATTTTTTTTAAAAGTCCTGAACAACGGCGTATCTAATATTATATACGGTATAAAGGACATAATATGAAATAAAGGGTAGATACAATCGAACCCTTTGTTTATAAGAGAAAAATATTTTTTATTTTTTGTTTTGCCTTTCTTTGTAGGAGGTGGAAAATGATAATAAAAATAAAAAAAAACCAAATAGAAATGAAATAAAATAAAACAAAAGAGCGCATAAATTATATTAATATACAGTAATTCAGTTTAAAATAATTTAGCAATCGTCAAAATTGGTCTTTCTTTTTTTTTGTTCTTTCATTTTCTAGACTGTCTTCTTTCATGTTCATCCAATTTAATTGATCTGTATCAGCTATGAAGTGTTGTATCTCATGGAATGAGTCGAATGGACAGATTTTATTTTAAGACAATATCTGAAATTTTTATCTTTTTAAGAAAATATAATTAAAAATCAATTTTAAATTCTTTATTTTCATTTTGTCACTTTTTGTTTTTTAATTTGTTTGTTAACATGAAATATTTGCGTAACATCCTATTTAAAGTGTATTCACACACCCATTCGATTTGATTTTATGTGATGTGTATGTTTGTTTTTTTTTTTTTTTGGTATTTTAACAAACATATCTCACTGAAATAGAAAAACTTATTTTCTTTGACAATTAAATTTTTTGTTTTTTGTCAAGCAAAAAATAAAAACAAGTAATATAACATGAGATAATTTTCTCATTTTCTTGATTTTCTTTTTGGTTTTTTGTTTTTTTTGTGAAAGTAATTTAAAAATGAAAATGTTACTGTTTACATTGATTTTTCCTTTAAAAAAAAAAAAAAAAACAAAACAAAAACAAGAAAAAAATACCAACAAAAATAATTATTTCGAAATTGTCATGTTAATCTTTTGCTTTTCTCGATTTTCCTTTTTTTCTTCTTTGTTTCTGTTATTTTTTGTTTTTTGAATTTGTTGATTTTTCTGAGAATAATCGTATAGAAAATTTTATTTTAACAGCATATCTAAATAAATCACATTAAAGAATGCGCTTTTAATGGAAACAATAAAAATTCAATTTAAAAAGACAAAAAAAAAATTTTTTTTTTATATTTTATCTTATACACAGAGCATCTTCATGATATCTAAATGTACGTACACATATACTTTATTTGTTGTTAACTTAAACAAAAAAATAAATAAATAAAATAAACAAAACAAAAAAAAAAAATAAAAATTTAAGAAAATAAGAATAAGAATGTAAATAGCAATTAACAGTTCTTACCCACAACATTTTAATGACATGCTAATAGAGAAGAAATTTTCATTTATGTTTGTTGGTAAATTACATACATTCACGTATGTATGTATGTACAAATTTTATGTTTGCCTTGTTTCAATTTAACCGCTTCTCAAAATAGCAAAAGCTGATGACGTTTAGTTTGATGACTAAAAATGTATGTATGTACATTTTATTTTATCAATGTACTGTATATAAATATATCTATCTATACGCACTGTTAGTACATTGTGAGTATGTGCGGAATCATTGGAAAAATCGACTAAACACCAAAATTCTAATTTATTTCCACTAAAATTTCAATTTAGCATTTAACAATACTTTGCTGTGCAGGATAGCTAAATTATTGACCGTTTTAGTTTTCACTTTTTAGTATTTTAACGTTTCAAATTACCATTATATCATTTACATGCAGGATTGAAGCTCGATTAAATCACGTCTCGATCACATTTGGACTCAATTTGTCTCATATAGACGCTGATCGAAAGATCGAAAGATCCAGGTAGAATTTATTCGACTCGATCCAGCATTTTACCTTGGAGCAAGTACGCTAAAACCAACTTTACAGATTTTTTCCAACAATTTAGCCAGATTTAGCTGAATTTATCCAAATTCCGCACACGCTCTATATACGCATATATTGTGTGTATGTATCTATATACATACATATATACCTATCCTATATAGTACATGCCAGTAATCTTTATATACAGACATTGTGGTATTTAACAATACATAAAATTTACTATATAAAATTATTTTATTTTTATGTACATAATTTTTGTAAATAGATGTGTTAATATTAAATATACATACATATATCTCTGTACACATAATTTATTTATGTACTGTGTGTACTTTATATTTCGTGAATCTATATACATTTATATCTACTAAACATTCCCATCAAATCATTGGGAAAAAGGGCTGAATGATATTTGAACATAAAAATAAAGTACTGACTGTGTAAAGTAGACTTCTTACATAGCGAGTGTACACGTTCATATACATTACATAACACATAATATGAATACGTTTTTTTTTTTTTCATTGTACTGCTTAAGTAATGTATTTACTGTTCATAAAAACTTTTTGTTTCTTATTAGTTTTACTTTTATATTTTATTTTTGTTTTTTTATTCTATTTTATCGTACTTTTATTTTCATCACATATCCAACTAAACATACAAATTTCTAGTACTCTGCTCCTCTCTATTTCAAATGAAAATACAAAAATAAAACTTAGAAAATTAAGTGTATTAAAATTTATTTGTTTGTGGTAATTAGAAACTTCATATAAAGAATTATTACATATGTATGTATGTGTATCTAAGATTATATAGCAACATAATATAGAGAATATAAACATTTGATGGCATTGTATATAGCATACAATTATCTTGAGAGCATATATCTTTAAGATAAAATTTTTGGAAATTTCGAAAATTATACAAAATTTTAGAAAAAAAAACAAAGGAAAAATCAGTAGAACTGTTGTCCAGGATAATTTAATGAATTATCCTTTTTTTTTGTATATGCATTTGTAAAATGGACTTCAAAACTTTTACGGATTACGTTATCATACAGAAGTTTTGTACACAACTAAATGAATGATAAATATATACACCTAAATCTTTTTTTAAAAAAAAAAAATTACCAATCTATCCTTTCAGGATATACGAATGTAAGAAAATTGTTAGACGGTTTAGTTTCTATGGCATCTGCATGCAGTTCTATTGATTCATTTATTTGTATACACGTTTTTCCATTTATGAACTTGACAATTTTTCTTATTTTTTCATAACAGTAATTTCTTGTTTTTTTTTTTAATAAATTATTTTTCTAATAATAATCTGAATAAGATAAAAATTACTTGAAGATAAAAGCAAAAAATATAAACTCAAAGAAAATTTTTTAATTTTTTTTCCATACAAAATGTAGTTAGTTAAAAGTCGGAAAAGTAAAGTGTATACATACGAGTATACCCAATGTATGTATAAGGACATGTACAAACAAATACCACATAATCATAGAGAAGATTACATCAATTTTCAAATATCCTTTAATACGTGTGCATGTTTTAATGTTAGATCATGCAACAAATAATTTTGTAAATGTATGAAAACATTCGTTATTGTTGTTGTTGTTTTCTTGAGAATTAAGTAAATCATTCAGTTGATTACATTTTCAAATTTTAATAAACCTTATTGTATGCCATTGCCGTATGGTGTAGGTCCATAGACAGAATAACATAACAACGTGTGTATAGACCAGCATGTTCTTCTTAACAAAAAAAAAGAAGAAGAATAAACAAACAAACAAACAAATTTTGTTTTTTCCTATAACTTTGTCCTGCTGTGATATTTACATTACATGCGTTTTGTAATTTACTATTCAATTGTGATATTTTAGAAATTTTTTTTTTTTCTTTTTCAGAATAATGAAGACCTATCTCAATACCCAAACTGTCAATCTTTTTCATCTATATGTATATGATTTATTTCGACAGTTTTTTTTTTTGCTTTGTTATCTCCTCTTGATCCTGATGTTATAAAATGTTTAAAAAAAATAATTTTTTTTTATTTATATATGTGTGTGTAATATTGCCAATATATTTACACACAAAAAAAGTAACAAAAACACATCCAAGAAGAGAAAAGTAACAAAAATTATAAAATATCATAAAATTAAAATTATTTTCAATGGAATATCGCTGTACTTCTTCAGGTTTTGTCTTCTACACAAAATTTTTTTGTTTTTTTTTTTTTTAAAGTCCTTTTTATATTGTATTTTAAAACATTAAACCAAAAATTTTGTACACAGAATTTTTTTTTTTTTTTTTTGTTTTTTTTATTAGAACATTACAGGATTGTACAAGAATTTAATATACCTGAGTATATATATACAATTTATCTTTCGAATGGTGTTATTTATCTTTTTGTTGCAAAAAAAAAAAAAAAAAATAAATAAAGAAGTATTCATTGGAAAAGCGGCATTTGTCTTTTTATTCGAAATTTTCATTTACACTAGTTATAAAGTGCAATTGTATACCCATAATACACACAATATTTTTCTACTGTATGTATGTACGTGTATTAGACTGTATGCAGAAAATGCAATAATGGTTATTATCATAATAAATATAGCTATAGTGAGCCAGTCAAACATGAAATCATGAGATTTTTCTAAGGTACGTATATTTTAAAATACTTTAATTTAAAATATATATATATAAGTTGATATAAGGGAAATTTTTATATACATACGTACATGAGTACTTATATGCATGTATTTGAAATTGTTTACTTCATTTTTCTATTGATTTTGATAAAAACAGTCAAAAAAAAAAGAAGAAAATTAGACAAACAAAAAAAAACCAGCTGCTTGCAACTATTGTGTAAAGTGTAAAGAATTTACTTTATCAAAAGTAAAAAAAAAAAACAAGAAAAGAAAATAACAAAAATTCAAAAGGTAAAAGAAAAGATACTTTTTTTTTTTTTTAAATTCATTTTCAAAGATTATATTGAATAGATCATATACAGACGAACATAAATATTGACTGAATTCTTTTAAAAGTCGAAAAATAACACAAATAAAAAAAAAACCGTTTTTTTTTTTGTTTTGTTTTTTGAAAATTCTATTTGAATGAATATCCCTGATGTTTGATTTGAGTTTTGGTTAAACAAAAATTTTGTTTTTTTTTTTATTCCTTTTAATAGTAAACATGCAGCTATGTGTGTATTTTTAAAGCCATATTTCGTTGTAAAGATACAATTACATACATTTGTTTTAATTTATTTTCCTTTTTTTGTTTTGTTTTATTCTGGTTTTTGTTTTAAAAGCCTTTCAATTCTTGTTTTTTGTATAAGGGGATAAATAATTAATTAACTGCCAAAGATATAGAAAAAAGGATATATCAATTGTATAAAGTTGAATTTAAATTTAAAATTAAAAATAAACTATTCAGTACACGTTCGTATATCATATAAAAGATTTTTAGTTAAATTTAAGGATTTTTCAAAACTTATTTATATTTTTGTAAATTAAATTCATTTTATAATATTTATATGATATTTTGAAAATTTTTGTAAATACTAGAAATCCTTTGATCTTTATTTTATCTAATCATCATCATAATATCAAGATAATATGTAATGGTATTTGGAAAAATCGTGATTTGTTTACTTAAATTAATGGATATTATACTCCATACAGTAATTCGATGCAGTTAAGATCTTATGGAAATGACGTATACGTAAAGTAGTACCACTTTACGTCGCTGTATATTGATATTAATAAAATTCATCTCGTATTATATTAAAACTTTACAGATAACATTACCATTATTAGAAATTACAAGAAAAGAAAAAGGACATATATAGCCCCATAAGTTTTTAACTGCATCGAATTAGTGTATGGACTGTATATATATGTATAAGTTTTTCTGTAATAGGAAATTTTTTTTATATGGTATTTAAATTATAGGTTACAGGTATGTAAATTTAATTTTCAACTTGCATATAAGATATATAACGATGTATACTATATATGCATGTAATGTAAATATAATTTCATTGGAAAATTTATTTAAAACTTTTTAACTTTTACACACACACACACATAGTGGTCAAACATTACAAAACTAAATGTAGGATTTTCCTTTTTTTATGCCGTCTCAAATGTGGTTTCTGTTATCTATATATAAAAAACATACATATAAATACGTATCTAATCCTTTCCCATTAGAGATTAAAATAATATGGCATATATGTATGTATGTGCTTGTTTTTCCGTACTGTGTTACTAGTGTAAAAATGTTTATGAATTCATATAAATTAGTGTAATAGTACACTCTATAAGTAAATTGTTGTTGGTACCTTTAAGCTAAATATTGTCCTAGATATTATCATATGTGTAATTGATATCTGCATAAAAATTTTTTATCTACATTATACATATGGGTATACATATGTATGTATATAGGCATAAAAATAATTATTAATGTACATATACATATCTATTTTTTGTTCTTCTTTTCGTATTATGTAATATACAACCTATATACTTATAACCCTGATTTTTGAAACAGCTGATACATTAGCATGGGAATATATACCTACACATTATTTTCCTTTAAGAGATTTTTATGTGTTGCCATGATAACATACAAATAATAAAAGAAATATATGTAAATAATGTAATTGAATATAATTTGGATAATTATCTCATTTAAATTAATTTTTAACATTACATTTAAGAAAAAAAAAGTTAAAATTCATTTTTCATATAAAAAAACAAATTTTCTTCATTTTTCAATTTTCACATGCAACAAAATAATTTAACTAATATGATAATATTTCATTGCAGTATTAATATATGGCCATATAATATGTACAATATTTTTCTCATTTTTGGTTGTTTTTTTTTTGTTTTCTGTTGTCCTAAATATGTATCCTTCAATGTACAATACAAACTCCCCAACAATCTGTCTATGTATATCCCACATCGTAATACTATATACATGAAAAACCAGGAATGAAAATATCATTTGCGCAAAGTAAATTTGTACACACAGTTAATATAAACGTATCCACACACACACACATACATATTCGTATACAGTAAAACGCGATCTAATTATATGCATGTAGTTTGTATTTTGTTTTTTTTCTAGTATAGTTTTTCATTTTTGCATTAAAAGAAAAAAAAAAAAGGAAAAATCAAAACTTGGTCAAAAAAGAAAAAAAGATTTTCTAGTCCTTGTAGACCTTTGTACCTACATTTTATACTAATTTCTTGTCATATGTGAGCAAAGTTTTATTTTATTCCTGAAAAGCTGAAAAACAGAAAGAAGAGATACAGAGATAGAGAGAGAGAAAAATTTCAATTGGAATATGGAGGAAAAATTGTTTACAATAGAAAAAGGATATATATGTACATACGTAAACGACATGGAAAATTATAAATTTGATTTATATCATTCAAAAAAAAAAAAAAAAAATATTAAAAGAACCGTAAAAATGGTATGCATTGCATGCATAATGTATGTTAGTATAATATTTGATTTATAATTAAATCTTGAGGGGAATATTATTACTATATTGCAATCATGTTATTCAATTCCCTTTGCATTATGTAATTTTCACATATGTATATGTATGTAGATATTCTGATTTTAAAGATATATTGAATGCATTTTCCATGCCAAATATATATGCACAATTTAAAATAAAGCAAATACACAAATACCAACAAAATATATTATATGAAAAGCGATATATACAGATTTTAAAGTATATACAGTTACTCCAAAAAGTCACCGCACCTTTAGCATTTTTTGTTATTATTGGCTAGTTTTTCAAAAATTAAAATTAAAATCTCTACATGTTTATATGAAACAATTTTTGGTTAGAATGTTTACTCATACATAAACAATTTACAGAAAAATTATATTATTTAAATTTATTAAATATTGAGATTGAATTTTAAATTTTGAAAAGTTTGCCAATAATAATAAAACAAGCTGAGAGTGCGGTGAATTGTTGGAGATACTGTATGTATATTTTTCTTAAACCCATATACATACATATATGTATATACTTAAATAATTCTCAATTCAAATTCATTTCAAAAGATATAAGGACATAAAATAGAATGCATCTGTATTATATAGTTCGCAGGATATATTGTCGAATATTTTCATGAAAAATTCAACAAAAATTTGTATTTGTGGGTGATGCACACATGTATACATATGCCAGTATATCATTTGTATTGTGGTGTAAAAGCCAAAATGCGTAGAGGATGAAACTCAGAGAAAATTACTATAATTCTGGGCATATGTGTATTATACATATACTCGACGCTCCGTATTGTTGTTATACCAGAACCAGAAATTTATATTTTTCGTTCATTCGGATATTTTGAGTTGTGCAATGAGCATACACATATGAGCATTATAAGCAATTGTACCATCATATACATATAAGAAGATTTCATATACATTCAATATTAAGTTTTGAATTCTGATGGTTTTTATAAATTCTGATCAGTTATATTAGTGTGATTCTGGTCGCCGGTTATATTGGATGATTACTTCTTTGGATAAATATTATTTTCATAATATAATTTATATTTAAAAATTTCATTCATATTTTTATGGTGTGTATTTATTTATTTTGAAAAAATTTACAAAAACAACAATAAAAAAAAACTCCATCCATATATATATATACTACACTGAACAGAATTTAAATGTGAACTGAGTGGAATTGCATTTAATCATTCTTTTTTTTTGTTTTTTGTTTTCTTTTAAATGCGTTATACAATTGAAAATTCTTGAAAAGAAACGAATTACTTGTGTATATTGTTGTACATATTTAAAAGAGAAACAAAAGAAAATATTAATTTTTACCTTTTATAATAGTGTAATCCTTGAGAAAATGTTTAAGGATTTTGAATGAAAAACTTCCGGAAAATGTGAAAAATCATAAAAAAAGGAAATTCATATTATTTTTTTTTTTTTATAAAATGTAAATAAATAATGAAAAAAAAAACAAATTATAAAAGGGCAAAATAACAACAACAACAAAAAAACAAAAAAGGAAAAATTCCAAAAAACAAAAAGGATTCTATAGTGTTCGATATTATTTTTCGATAATCACAATATAATATAATATTGTATTTTTCGTATAATAAACATTGTTGAACATTAAATCGCGCGTGTCAAAACAAAATACCAAATATCTTAAAATATAAATTTTAGAAAATTCATAGAAAGTTTTTTTCTTTTATTTAAGGAAATTTTTTTTTTTTTTTTGTAATTTTTATTAATTAAAAATCAAATTATTTTTCAATAATAATTCAATTTGCTCAATTAAATGTACACATAGAATTAGTTGATGTGGTATACAATAATTTTCGAAAATTGATTTAAATTATAAAGAGCCCAAAAAAAAAAAAAAAAAAACAAAAACGAAAACTACATCAATTGTGATATTATATGAAAAGAGTATAAAAAAAAAAATTTTATTTTATTAATAAAAATAAATAAACAAAAAAAATAAAAATTAAATGTATTATTACATAAATTTATTTTTATCTGGTATACAATAAAAATTTTTAATTTGTGTATGTACCCCAATCTCATCCATATACACACTTACAATACACACACACACATGTCCAACGATCTATCGCCGCAGAACTATAATACACACACACATACTATAGTGCCGTACGTGTATCTTTTAAGTGTTTAGTGTACGTTTCAGTATATGATATACACGATATATATATTAACATTTTGTAAACTAAAATAAAATGTATACATATAGTATATAAAAGAGCCCTCATTTTCGGTTTAATCATAATAATATTGTAAATGGGGAGAATAAATAATTTTTGTTAACAGAATTTTTTATAAAGAAATTGTTTTTTTTTTTTTTTTTTGTCGTATTTATAATGCAATGCATTATTCATTCTGATTATGTACAACAACAACAATAATAATAACAAAAAAAAAAAAAATGAAAATGATGAAAATAATAATAAATTATGAAAATTAAAGAGATGAATAGCCTTAAGATTTGTGTTATATTTTATATTCGAAATTTTCATATTGTCATTGTGCGTGTATTCTCTAGAAAACAAAATAAATAAAAAAAAAAAAAAATAAAATATCGTGCATATAGTATCATCATCATATACATACGTCATATATAATTATTATGAACAGATACAGACAATGATGATACAGATAAATTTTCATATATTTTGAATTTTTCATATTTTTAGTTACAGATGTAATTTAACATGAAAAGCGCACACACACACACAATTTATAGTGTAATGATGTATACATATAAATAATTTTCATTTTCATTTAAGAATCAAAAAAAAAAAATTTTTGTTTCCTTTAATTGTTTCTTGTTCTTGTTCTGCAAAGAGAAAAATAAGACAAAACAAATTTAAATTGGCCTATATACATATATTAGAAATAAAATTATTTTTTTAAACTTTTCATTCTATTTAAGTGTTCGTATACTATAATTTGAATTACACATTTTCAGTTATCAAAAGTACTATATAATAAGTAATATAAATTAAGTTGAGTTTTGAAAGCACATCATTTTCATCATTAATTAAGTATAAACATACTTGGAAAAAAAAAAAAAAAACAAATTGAGTTTCTTTCATATACATATTATGCTTTCATGTATGCAGTTAATAAAAGATTCCAGTTCAGAATGCATTACCAACTTTTTATTGTGATATCGTGTTTTTAATGCACTCTTAAGTATGTAATTCAATCATGTAAATATTTTTATTGAAAAAAGAAAGAAAGAAAGAAAAAAAAATTTTTTTTTCATAAGACTTTTTTTTTTAAAAAGTGATAAAGATAATACAGTACGTGCTTACACATTGATTAACATGATAAGATGTGCAATTTTTTGTTTTTTTCTGTGTTTTGTTTTATTTTCAAGTGTAAGCAATGTGTTTAATATTTTACATATAATGGGCCATATAAAATAGACGTTAACATTTAATTTGGTTTTAAAAAAAAAAAAAGACAAAAAACGATATCATTTTCCAAGATTTAAAAAAATACAAAAAAAAACAAATTTTCTTTTTTTTTTGGTTATACGTGTTGGTGGTTATCATCCTGTATACTATTGAAATTTTATTTTATTTTTTTTTTTTATTTATTTTTCATTTAGTTGAGTGAA
The DNA here is from genome assembly GCA_963971155.1 of Anthrax anthrax. Lineage (NCBI taxonomy): Eukaryota > Metazoa > Arthropoda > Insecta > Diptera > Bombyliidae > Anthrax > Anthrax anthrax. Next base: position 3,067,966 of record OZ020124.1, read on the forward strand.
GTGAAAAAAGTGCAAAAATAAATTTTTTTTTTCTATACTACATGAAATGCATCAATGTGTTTGGGCTCGAAATAAGGTCACTATTTATATTATAAAATTTTTTTTTGTTTTTTTCATAACAAAACAGAAACACTAGAATAACAAAAAACAAAAAAAAAAAAAAAAAAAAAATAGGAAAAAATGAATCTATGGCGTTGCGGTTTAATCAAAAGCTTTTGTACAATTTTCATTTTCATTATTGGAAAATGCAGTTTAGCCACAGGTAAGAGAGCCATTGTATACAGTAAAACAATGCAAAAGTCAGGCAAAAAAAAAAATAATAATAATAATAAGAATTAGAGCACAACATGCATATAAACATTTTTTTATTATTATTTTTATATTTTTTTTTATATTTTAATTACATGCATTTAGAACAATACATTCAGTTTTCTAAATTGATTTTTAATGATACATTCCCATTGGGAGAAATAATTTTTTTTTTTTTTTTGATTAAATGTTTTTCTTTCATTGGAATTTTTAATTAAGATTGATTACACTTGATGTTGAAATGTAGAATAAAATGTAACACCTTAATGAAAAAAAAAAAAAAAAAAAAAACAAATTATGAACTATAGAATTTTTTTTTTACAGGAAAAACAAAAAATTCAAAATGAAAAAATTCAATTTCTGGTTGTTGACTACGAAATTTTAACCCCTATTAGTTTTTATTTTTTGTATTTTTCTTACTAAAATTTATACTCTGTTCACAAATATTATGCACTGAAGGTCTTATGTCTTTTTTCTTTTCTGATAATTTCTAATTAGACTGTTTTACGAGCAGTCCACAATCCACAAAGCTTTCATTATATATCAGATAAATTTTATAAATATCAATAACATAGTGATGTAAAATGGAAGCACTTTAAAAGTAATCTCCATAAGACCTTAAGTGCATAATATTTATGGATAGAGTATAGTTACCAAAAAAAAAAAAACCAAAAAGAAGGAAGAAAAAAGAATAGTACAGGTAGTAATATAGATTACCTTTACCATTGTTTATTTTAAGGTGAATACAGATACATTCATGTCTACATCAACACAATCATATCTATTATTTATACGTATTTTTACCTTTAGATATTCTGTTGTTATATACATCTACTTGGTATTCCTTATAAATTCTCTCTCAAATACTGGAAAATACGGGCGTATTGTTCTCTCCCATCCTTTTTTTTTTTCTTTTATTCAATTTTAAAAATATGTGTTATCTAGGTAAAAATTTTTTAGTTTACAACACATACAAATGTAAAAATGTTGTAAGTTGTTGTAAATGAATATTTTGTATTTTATCCATTGAAATAAGATATTTTGCTTCTTTTTCAAATGCAATGAATTTACAAGTTCTACATGAAAACCAAATAGATACATATTCAAATTTTACATAATAAAATACAAAAAAAAAAAAAAAAAAAAAAAAAACTGTATAATGAATTAAAAAATTCTAAAATATACATGCATGCTATTAAAAAAAAAATTTTTTTTTTATTTTTCTCTGAGTTCTTATCGATAAATTTGATTTTATAAATTTAAGTGGGTGTTGTTAATACAATGTATAATGAAATAGAATGTAACTTTATAACAATGTATCTTATTCATTCGATTTGATATTGTTGTTGTACAATCTGATCAAGCCATTAAAACTGGTTAATATAAATGGGCTTTAAGCAATCATGAAAAATATCGTATTACAAAACTATCAATCAATAAATTGAATAATGTAACGTATATACATATGTATATATACGTGTACTGTACTGTAACATCAATTATGATGAAATTCAGTTTTTTAAGAACGCATTCAATACACATATAGAATAATGATATGAAAAATAAAAAGAAGAAAAATTTTTGTTTTCTTTTTTTCTAAGGTCTTAATTTTTAAATTTGAATTAAAACGAAACACCTTCCGTTATTTCGTGATAAAGTAAAATTGATCGGTAAAAAAAAAAAAAAAATACAAACCAAACAATATAAATCATTATGTTCAATCAAAGGTTCAATAATGCAATTAAAAATAAAAGTCAAAAAAAAAAAAATAAATAAATAAAAATGTTCATTTCTCAGCTACTTATTTTATAAGGGGATTTTATTATAAAAATTTAAGCTATGCTCATCATAATTGGATGGTTTTAGTTAATTCTAATAAACAAAATGATCATTTAAAAATTTTTTTATTTTATTTCCCTTTCAAATCAAAAAAGAATTGAGCACTTTGTTATCCCCAAGACTTGACCAAGACAGTATAAAAAAAAAACATTTCATCTTAAAGATCATCTCAGACTTTAAGTTAAGAATTCATTATTCACATTGTGACACAAGTAACACAATCATAAACAATGAATAAACATAATAAATAAATTCATTCAATATTTAAATTATCTCACTATTTGAACTTAATAAGGAAGCATAAAGTACCATAAAATATTATTAAGAATGTCTAACAATAGTGTTCTATTCTATATGTAAAGAATTCAAAGTCTTTATTTTAAAAAAATCCAATAGTACTAAAAGGAATCAAAAAAAAAAAAAAACAAAAAAAAATTGTAATAATAATAATTTCGAATCAATGACATTTTAATCTACATATTACGTGTAAAATATTAAATTCAGTCCCAATTACATACAAAGTAATATTGTCGTTATGAATTTTTTTTTTTTTGGAATTTTATTTGCCCAAATTTCTGTTCCTATTCGTGAGATGAATTTTGTGTAATTAAAGGATAAAAAATTGAACAATTTATAAATTAATAATAATTTTTTTTTTTGATGACCAAATACTTAATATAATGATTAGTAAATAAATTATATATAATTAAAAATTGGATAGAATGTAATTTTGTGTTAATGTAAATACAAATTACCTCCATTCTATACAGAGTATTACAAATGCTTTCAAATGCATTCATGTCTATCATATGTGGGGGAAAAAAATATATTAAGAACCAAATAACATAACAAAATGTTATCAATAGAATAAAAAAACAAAAAAAAAATTCATTTAACATTTAATCATTTTAATGAGTTATTATTTTATCAATAAACACCAACGAAACCATCATTATCATAGATAACCTTTTGAATTATAGAAATATATTTTATAAGAAAATCAAATCTATTTGAAATCTTTTTGAATTGAAATAAAAATGTTATTAATTAGATTTATTTTGTTGTGTTTTTTCATAAATTTAATTTTCTTCTATTCATAGCTTTTAATTATATCATATAAACGAATAATTATTTCATTTTTGAACAATATACATATATATACATTTTCTTGTAATATTAATTTAAGAGATAACATTAAAATTTTCTTAGAAAAATGATAAATCTTTGATAAATGATTATATATATTGTAATTTAAGTATTTAAAAAGATTTTCATATAATCATATTTTATCTATTCGAATCGATTTATACTCTGTTTACTAATATTATGCATTTAATGTCTTATGGAGATTACTTAAAATGTGGTACCATTTTGTATCACTATATATTGGATATTTTAAAAAATTCATCTGGTGTATAATAAAAGCTTTGTGGATTGTGGACTGCTCGTGAAACAGTCTAATTAGAAATTATGAGATAAGAAAAAAATCATATGTATGTTCTCCCATAAGACCTTATAAGTGCATAACATTAATAGACAGAGTATAGTTCATTTTAGTATGGTATAGTTAATATCAACCATAGTCAGAACATGGAAGAGATAAAGTAAAGTAAACAAGTTTTAATGTGAACATTTATGTTATACCATTTTCAAAGACTTTTTGTTTTTTTTTTATAAATATGATAACGTGGAAAAGTTATGCAATTAAACATATAACGTTGATTATATATAATCTAAACGCCTTAGAGAAAAATTACTGTTTGAAAAGTAATTAGAAGAAAACTTTTTTGAAAATAATTATTGGCAATTTCTTTAATTGAATCGATTCCAAAACTTATAATAACTTCCTACACACTATATAAAGGAAGTTATTCATAAATAAATATTTTTTTTTTTTTTTTATTTCCACGCATTATTTTTATTCCTCTTTTTTGTTTCCAAAAGATAATTTTCAATCAATAAAGGAAAATTTTATTTTATCATTATACAAAAGAAAATGCGTTTTATCTGTTAATTACATTTGTTCATGTCGCATATAAAATACATCGCCGTACGTGTTGTTTTCAAAAACAAACAAAAAATTTAAAAAAAAGTTCACAATTTTGTGTTAATTTTGATTTAGAAAAAAAAAATTTTTTTTAATAACTTATCCAAATCATTTTGAATGTATCTTTTATTTGATATGAAAATGAAAATTTTTGTAAGAGATAAAGAGGACCTGTACATACATACAAGTGATATAGTACCATACACAATCAATAAATTAAAAACCAAAACTACTTGATATAAAAATGTTGTAAATGTTCATATATAAAATTCCAAAAGCTTTATTTTTATTTTTTTTGTGATAAATGTACAAAACATTGGATTTTCAAAGAAAAGCAAAACAGATAATAATTTTTGTGTATACATATTTACTACAAAACAGACATTTTGTATGTACATAATTCTAAGATTATATGTACAAAATTATTATTATTAAAAACAAAACAAAAAATATACACAATACATAAGAAAAGAGAAAATGTATATTTATTCCAAAACATACATACTTGAGCCAAATAAACATCACAAAAATTTCTTTTCATTTAGTTTTTTTTTTTTTTTTTTTTATGGTATTTTATATTAATGTAGATACAAACGAAATAACAAAACATGCATTCACTATAATTTTTGTATATACATACATATGAATGAAAGATACACAGATACGCCTAAATGATCTCATAAATTATAACAACATTCCATTTGTCACCCTCTAAATGGATTTTAGTCTGCGAAAGCAATTGGATACTGGAGACAAAATTAGATTATATATTTTTGTGCATATTACACACATATACATATAAGTATCTAGATCAGCGAAATTATTTAATCTTTTTTTCTTTTTGGTTTTTGTTCTTTTTTTATTATTAGGTTGGTTTTTAGTATTAAAAATGAATCAATAAAATTCCAAAAAAAAAAAAAAAAAAACTTTTACACTATTTTAGTTATAAATATTTTGAATAACTCTAATATATGAGTATATATGCATAGAAATGTTGTTTAGTAAATTTAATAAGAATGACGGAAGTTTATTTAATAATTTATTTTTCGGTGGGAGGAAGGGGGTTTGTATCATTTTATATCATTTATCCTTTACAAAAAGGATCAAATTAGAATGTTATTTATTTTCTTGATAATTTCATATGACAAAAAAAAAATGATTTGTATTAAATGATATTACAACCAAAATATAATTAATTTTCTTGTGAATTAGTGAATAAGGGTTTGAAATTTTTAGTTATTGTTCAGTTTGAAATGTTTTTTTTTGAATTCTTAAAACATGAAAATAATGCAATCCATATCTCTTTATCTTCAATTGTTTTGCTTATCATGCATTTTATTTATTATCTTCTTTTTTTTTTTTGCTTTTCTTTTACATAATTTGTATATATGCATCTTGGAAAAGTTTTTCTACAAAAAAAAAAAATTAAGACAGAATCTTGAAAAATTGCTAAAGTTTTCAAAGTTTTCATATGAATTTTTTCATTTATTTTACAAAAGAAAATAAGAAAAATTCTCGTTAAATATGATTTTAAATTTATTTATTTATTTTTTTCATTTTTTAGTTGTTTTTCTCACCGTGAATGAATTGATCTCATAACTTTTCGTTCAACAATTTTGTTTTTTTCTTTTCTTTATTATTTATTCTAATATCTAGAACTTGTTTTCATATATAAGCAGCAAATGAAAATTAAATAGAAAACGTGTCTGGATTCTGGTTTATTTATTTATTTATTTTATTTTTTTTTTATTTTACTACCATCATAAAAATGTTATATAAAACATCAACATTTTTTGGCCGCAAAGTCAATAAAATACTTTGTGTAAAAATTCAAATGCATATAGCCAAGCATAACACATAAAACATCTGAAAATTTTGTATATGTAACTAAAATGTATGTTTTCCTATATATAAAAACTTACCAATCAGTATTAGGTGTATTATTACCTCAGAATGATTAGATACCAAAAAAACAAAATTATATGTTACCTGTACACCTAAAATTTTATTCTGTGTTCTATACGCGTTCGTATACGTATATATGCATTTTAGTAGTAATTTAATTTCATTAAAAAAAAAAATATTTTCAATTCAGAGCAGACTATGTTATATCGCTGTGGGCACTTTACAAAATGTAAATATATGTATGTAGAATAATTATGTTTGTATAATATACGAATATTGATATTAGAGAATAAAAATTTTTATTTTATTTTTTATTTTTTTTTTTATTTATTTTTTTTTTTTTAGTTATGTAACCAAATAGTGGACCACACATGCTTAAATTCCATTTGCGGCAGATATGTCTGAAGTACATTATCTCTTTATTTTGTTAGGAAAATATACCAGAAAAAAAAATAAAAATGTGTGAATGTAGTAAATGATCTGTTATGATAATTACACATAAATATTTAATCATCATCCAACGAGTAGAATTTATTAATTAATAGTTTTTTTTTTTTTCGTTTGTATTTAATTTCCAACCGAATAATTATATATAGGTCTACATAGTTTTATCACAAAAAATGAGATAATAAATTTTCACAATTTCAAAATTCAAATATTTTCAAAAAAGATATCTTTGATACAAAGGACATTTCCTTTTAAGTACTTAAAATATTTTACGATTAATGTATCAAAGTTCTTTTTTGCTTTTTTTTCTAACATTTACAAAAGTTTCATCTAAATAACGATTAAAATTTATTTGAAATTAAATAATCTAGAAAATGTCCTTTTTATACACCCAATCTATATATTCGGTTAAAATAAAGTTTGTATGAAAAATCTTCTTGGAAATTATAATGAAAAAATTTAATGAACAGAATAGTTTTTTAAGCAAAAAAAAAAAAAAATTGATTTTTTTTGTGATCCTTTTCATTACAAAAATACAAAAATCTCAATAGGAATACGGAGTGGAAATAATGCATAAAAAAGGAATTTTGTAGGTGTTTGTATCCTTACAGTCTAAATGAAAATTATTTAAATTTTCTATTTTAAAAGAAAATAAGTCTACTGTATAAATATCATCAATGGGAATTAAACATTTTGTAATTACATCAATTTAAAAGGACTTTTGTATAACATGTAATTTACGCGTCAAAATTTTTATACATTTATACCTTTTTGTAATCACTATGAGCATATCCATTCTGTTAAAGAAAACAAATTCTTTTTCTGGATTATTAATTATTACAACAATTTGTTTTTTGTTGTTATATCAAAGTGGAAAATGAAAAAACAAAAAACAGGATAATCGTATATATATACAATTTCTCAATGTATAAAAGATATCGCTAAAAGAAAAACAAACAGAAATGATGATACCGAAAAACTTTAACTAAATTTAATAGAAAATTATCTACATACCTTCCCTTCTGCGAATAATTTCTTGGTTGAATGCTTTAAATTAGCTAGAGAATCATTAAAAGTTCTTTTAATATTTTTGTTGCATTTTGTTGTTTTTTTATTCTATTTTTTTATTTTTATTTTTTATCTAAACATCTAAGCATTTTTGTTTATACTTTAATAAAACGAGTAAAATTAACAATTCATGAAAACTCTTCATTATCATATGGTAATATTTCCCCCTTCACAAGAGCATATTTTGTTTTTTTTTTTTTTTTTTATTTTACTTTACTTTACTTTTATGCGAAAGTGAACACATTTTCTAAAACTGTAAGTTTTACATTTAATTTTTTTTTTTTGTTTTCTTTTTGTTTTTCAAGAAAAACTTTTTCACGATTACATTTTTCAAGTAAGCATTTCTAAATCGTATAAATTAGTAGCAAATACACGTACGAGAACAATATTCTTTTATATAATACATCAGAATAATGAAAAAAAAAAAGTGAACATAATCTAAAAATCAAGGAAAAATGAAATGTTTTTTCAGATGTACATGTTTATGGTAAATGGTTCTTTGTCATGTTTTCAGTAATACAAAAAAAAAAAAAAAAAAAAAAACAAAAAAAAAGAAAAGAGGGAAAAAAGTATATAAAAGCAATGAATATCAAAAATTATACAATTTTTATTGTGTTTTTCACAAAGTTTCATTTTAATGCTTTGAGCATAAATATAAAATGTACTTTACACACTATATACTATGTACTATATAAATACATAATGAATGTAATGTATTTAATGTAATGGTATAAAATTCCATATTGTTAAAAATTTCCAAAAAAGGATTAACATCAAAGATGTTCATAATATTTGGGTTAAACTAAATTTAAACTATATCAGTTTTATAACAGTGTTTATGTGTGTGTTGGAAATGCGAAATCAAAAATACAAACGTCCGATTTCGAATATATCAACTATTTTAAAAAGTTTATTCTCTGTCCAACTAATATTATGCACTTAAGGTCTTATGGCGATTACTTAAAGTGGTACCATTTTGTATCACTATGTATTAATATTAAAAAAATTAATCTGATATATAATGAAAGATTTGTGAATTGTGGACTAATTGGAAATTATGAGAGAAGAAAAACGGCATACATTAGTTAAGTGCATAATATTTGTGAACAGAGTATAGTCAATATAATTTGAAATTATTTTGAAATTTTTGCTTTCATCATTGCCCTGATTTAAATACACCCACAGTATTTATTTTTTGTTTTGTTTTGTTTTTTTTTTTTTTGTTTTTGAAAATTAAGTACATGTCATGGAAACGAATTTTTCACTCAATCTAATATGCGGTTGATTCATTATCCTGCCAAAAATTTCAATATCATTTTGTATCTAAAATAAATACATAATTAATTGTGAATGTAACAATTTTTTCTATTTATTTTATTTTATTTTTTATTTTTATTTTTTTTTTTTGAATTTATTTTAAGCAGCTTAATTAAATTTTTAAAAATTTCCTCTTAAAATTATATTTCATTGTTTTGGTGATATTTTTATTAAATTTTTTGTTACTAGGTTCGTTACCTTTCATTAATTTAAATTGCGTGATATGTAACATAATTTATTTTTATTTATTTTTTTTTTGATTTTAACATGATTATGGTAATGTAAAATATTTTGAATAAAAAAAAAAAAAAAGATATATTATATATAAAAATGTATAAATTAAATTTGATATCTTTCCTATGGGATCATAACAAATACAAAAAATTGATGATGATATTGATTACATACGATTTCAAATAGACACGTACAAAAATGGTAATTATTTTGTTTTTTAAAGAGATTTTTTTTGTTTTGTTTTTTTTTTCTGTTTTCGAAATAGATATCACATTATTTTCAATTAAATGATATAATTTTAATTTTGAAAATATAATGCCTAATACCGTACACAAGATACACACATTCAAATTTGTTTAATGTGTGTATTTTTTGTGTATATATCGCGTACATCCACTTAACGTAGTGTATATATGCGATAGCAACCAATACATATGAATGCGTACAATATATGTACAATTACATTAGAAAAGTAACATAAAAAAAAGGAAAAAAAAAAAAATAAATGATTAAAATTATTTCAGCGTAAAATCAATCATTGAAGGGGACGAAATTGTATTGTCGGTCCCTTTATTGTTCTTTTTTTTTTTTTTTTATATATATATTTTGTGATCTATAATAGCAGTAGGATTTTTGTCCTTTTTATTTATTTTGTTTGAATAATAATATAATAGTCGACTCTATTGACTATATATGTATGTATTTATAGGTATGTACTTTGTTCAGGATATAAATGCAAACGTACATAAAAGGACTGTATAACAACATACAATGAAGCTCATAAATTTTTTTTTTTTTTGCTGCAAATCGAGTTACATCGTATGCGTTTATTTTCCGCTGTATAAATGGAATAAATACGTTTACAAAAAATATTCAAGTACAACACTTTAACATACAGGCATACACAAAAATTTTTGTTTATTTTTCTATCCCAGAAAAATCCTTTTTAGAAAACAAAAAAAAATAATTTCCCAAAATTAAAGAAAATTGTTGCGATTCATTACAGAAATTTAATAAAACTGAAAATTTTATTCAAAAATAATTTTTTTAAATTAAAAATCTAAGTTTTATCGTACCTAAGCAACGAACTTTTCATATTTTCATTTATAATTCGACCTAATATACATATGTAAGTACAATGATAAAAGTAATCAAATTATTTTGTATAATGTAATCTGATATTATAAAATTTTAAATTTAGATTTTTGTCATCACTCTTTCAAATGATCGATGATATATAATTAATTTTGCTTTCTAAAATATATTTTTACTCTTATATTTGATTTTAAATGCAAGAGTACTAATGTAATTTATCATATAATTTCATGAAAATATTTTCAAGTATAACATATTTCATTCTATATAGATAAAATAAATTGTTTACTCATGAGGGTTCAAAGACTTTAGATGATTACTGTACGTACATCATGTTTACAATATGTATGTATATATATTTTTACTTAAACAAATACATTTAAGATTATATGGGGTAGAAAATCAAAATTCCAAATTAAAGGTAAAGGTCTACAAAATCATGCTGTGAATGTTTTTTTTTTGTTTATGTGTTGTCATCATTTGAGCTTAATTTAGTGTTGTTGTTTAGGTACAATACGTATACTACATGAATTTTATGTATGGCGCTGATATTCTGTATAGATATTTTCTTTCTGTTTTTTTTTTTGTTTTTTTTTTGTGTATGATAACTTTTACAAAGTCATCAAATTTAACTAAATTATTGTAATAATGTTAGATAAATTAAAGCCACAATACATAATGTTACATATATATGTACATACATTTCATTATAATAAATGAATACTGCAGAGAGTTTGAGCAATAATGTGTACAATTTTTATATACATCAATTTCAAAACTCATATCATCAAGTACAAAACACATCAGTACAGCAGGAGTTTGTAAATTATGTATGATGTATACATTGAATTTCCAGACATTAATTCCTTTTTTTTTTCCTTATTTTTTTATTTTTACGTCGTTTTTTTTTTTTTTTTTTTTGATTAAATAGCACAAAAGGAAGACACATAAAATACATAGTAATGAACAAACCACGTCGAATTTGTATGATTTTTTCTTTTTTGGTCCTGTTTCATTTTTTTTTTGTTTTTTTTTTTTTTTTTGCTCCGTATCTTGCAAAAACGATAAAAGAAATTTTAGTTTAAAAAGAACTTAAAAAAAAAAAAAACTCAAAAATCACAAAACAATCTCAGAATGTTCATTGTCCAGACTCATTTTTAATTCTGTTTTGTGTATATTAAAACTTTTTTTTTTAATACTGATTAAAATTACTTTTTATAAGAATAAAAATTGAAAGTCATACAAAAAAAAAAACAAATTTTTTTTTTAAATTAATAAATGGATTTTCATTTTTTCCAGCATTACAAGTTAATTTCTTGTAAAAGCATCAAAATTCATAAAATATTCATCAAAGAAGTTTTTCTGCTTTTTTAGTTAATAAAATTTTTAAATTTTTCATTTTTTAAAAATATTCATTTTTTTTTTTTTTTTTTTAATTAATTTACTAAAATCATTTAATTTATTTATGTAATTTAATAATTAATTTATAAACGTGACCGAATTTTAAAATTAATTCCAAAAGACCAAAAACAAAAACAAAAAAAAAAAAGGAAAATTGGAAATTTTCATTTGAGATGAGATTTAATAAAGAAAATTATTTGAAGGAAAACACATATATGTACATATATGTACTTGTAAACAGGACATCTTCAGAGTGAAGGACATTTAACAGACTTCTGTAGTTTTATCATATCAGCAATCAAAAATATATTTTCATTTCAAAAATTTTTTTTTCTTTTCAAAAATATGTAAAAAAATTTTTTTCCCCGGATTTTCTTTGAAAATCATTAGAATTCCGATCATGAAAATGGTCATTTCAAAAAGACCATATTATATCAATTTCCATTGACCACAAATTCATGTATAAGATATGATAATTGTTCATTAAAATTTTTTAAATTCTTTTTGTCCTAGATATTTCTTCTAATTAAAATCCATTATCCTTTATTTTTGCAATCCTTTTAAATATCCTTGATTATATTCAATAAAGTTATAATAAAATTTTTGTATATATATACATATATGTATCAACTTTTAGATTTGTTTTAATTATATTTTAAAAATTTCAAATTATCTTCTCTTTTTTAAATATCTTTAATTATGAATTTTAGATAAAAAATAAAATTTTAATCTACATTCTACATAATATTTGGTTTTATAAAATGTGTCATATTGATTTTTAAATAAATACGTCAAGTACTTAAACCGCTTTCCCATTTTCATTTATATTATTTTGTATTATCCAAAGTTTTATTACATGTCTCGTTAACTTATATTGTTAAATATTTATTATGTATTTATTATGTATGTATTTGAGTATATGAGAGTGTGCGAAATTTGGCTAAATTCAGCTACATCTGGCTAAATGTCTAAATGGCTAAATTGTTGGAAAAAATCTGTAAAGTAAGTTTTAGCATACTCGATGAGTATGCTAAATGCAGCTAAATTGTTAAATTCATTGTTTTTGTATGAAATAATGAAATATATAAAGTTTAATGTATGATTTTTGTCTGTACTTTGATTTCTACATATTTTTTTTTTTTGAAAATAATTCCTCAAACTTTTAGCAATTATTAAAAAAAAAATTAAAAATTTTGAATTTTTGAATTTTCAAAATCACATGTGCCTCATGTATGTACACATGAAAAAATCGAAAGATTAAAAGATCCAAAGATCGAAATGTGGAATAAAGTAGATTTACGTATTTCGGTACAATGGATCAAAAGATCAAGTCGAAATGGGATCTAAATGTAAGATTAAGTAGCACTAGTATTAGAAAATAAATTAAATTATTTTTAAATTTTATAATAAATTTATAAATAATTTATAAAAAATAAAAATAACAAATCACGAAATTCAAGATAACTACAAAAATGAAAAAAAAAAAATGAAAACTAAAACGGCCAACAATTTAGCCATTCCACACAGCAAAGTGTTGCTAAATTGAAATTTAATTTTTAGCAATTTTGAATCTTGGAGTTTAGATGATTTTTCCAATGGTTTCGCACACTCTCTATATACATATAAAGTCTTGAATGCCAATAGAGATTAAATAGAGTATTATCATCATCATTATTATCATTATGCTCATATATTTAGATATCGATATATTATTCCATTTGAAAATTGATGTTTACACATGAATTTCATATATTACATATATACTATACATGTCGATTATATATAAACGAATAATACATACATTTGACAGGATACATTCAATGTTTTATATGTACATACATATATGTACTTTTGAACATTACAATAAAGTTCAAAGGCGAACTTTTGTTAAATACTAAATACAAAATAGCTTATTACAAATTTATACAACAATTTCATTTTATATCATGTTATATTGTGTAAACATGATTTTGTTTCAAACAGATTAAAATTAAAAGCCTCTATTTCAATTTTAAATGTGTTCAAACCATACATACACACCCATACGTTAAACACATACAAAAAAAAAAAAAACTTTTTTTTTTTCGTTTGTTTTTAATGTTTATATAAAATACAGGTAAAATGAAACTGACAATAAGAGAGCACTTGACTGCTGTTTTTATTTATTTCTTTTTTTTTTTCTTTTTTGTTTTTACTTCTCTTATTTTTCACAATTAGTCGCAATCGACACTTTTGTTATTATTAGCAAAAGAAAATTTTCTATTCTGTCTATAGAATTAAGAGAATGAAAAACATTTAAGGCAAAATGATGAATTTTCAGTTTGAATGCTTTGTATAACTACAAATTCATACATATAAGCAAAAAAAAAAAATAATAAAACTGATGAGGATTATCTACAGGACTTCAGACAGATGGCTTTTAATCGTACATGAAACATAAAATGCATCAATCAATTTGTTGCTTTTAAAAATCCTTTTTTCTTTTTTTTTTTTTCTCTCATTTTCTTGTATGTTTTCATTAAATTGGCAATAACAGAGGATTAGTTAGAAGGACTTTGGCTACATATGTACATACGTATACTAAGTACATATAATACATTACATATATAAATGATGCTACATAAAATCTTAAATTGCAATATTCTTTCGTAATAATAAGATAAGGATTATATATAGGTAAAATACAGTAAAGCATCGATCGAATTAAATAAGAACCTGATTAATGAGGATGAAATTTATTTTACAAAAAAAAAATAAAATAAAATAAAATAAATTGAATTGACGTAAATGATACAAAATCAAAATCAGATTTAAAAAAAAAAAAAAAAAAAAAAACAAAAATCTTTAATTAAAATTGAATCTTTTGAAGAAGAAACAAAATTAGGTACTTTAATTTTCTAACGTTCTTTATATCGATAGTCTACTGTATGTGTGTACCTATTCATATGGCATCTACACATATGTATGTGTTTGTGTTTACTCAAAAACAAAATTGTGGTTCTGAGCTTTGTGACATGTCTATTCTGATATTATTTTTTTTTTTCATCTAAACGAAGATGGAGCATGACATGAAATATTTATAACGGTTAGAGGTGATACATAAAGTTACGTACATGCATACATGCCTAATATGTATGTATGTACATACAGGATAATTCTATATGCGTTTCACATAAATGATGTTTTATTTTAGATGATATAGGATTTATACAAGTGAATTATTTTTCTTTTTCATCATTTTTTTCACTTTATATAAAATATCTAACGTTCATATATACAATACGCTCGTATATTTTATGTGCAAACGTCGAATGTTAAACGAATTTCATTTCAATTTTTATTTCCCTTTCTTTTCATTTTCATTTTATTTTTTATTTTTTTTTCACAATCAGCCAGGATGTTTGGTTAATTAAAGTTGAAGGAGTTTGACAAATATTTCACATCAAATCTTGAAAATTTTTTTTTTATCCTTTTTTTTTTTTTTATACCCCTTAATACAGTTGAAACTAAAGTCAAACATTATTTTATATAAATTTTGTTTACATTTCTCAGATACACTCAGTCAGATATACAATTTTTTTTTTGTTTATGTGTGTGTGTGTGTGCGTATTATATTGCACACACAAAAAAGCAAATACAACAATGAATGTTTTAAAATTGATAATGTTGAATGATGTCTTAATTTAAACTTGATTTTTTTCTTGATTTTTTATTTTATTACCGTTATATACGGAAAATTGCTAACATTTGTTTTTTTTTTTTTTTTTACCAATCATATATGTACGTATATACAAGTGAATGGATTTTCTTAATAAATTATATTTGTTTTTCTTTTTTTTATATAAACAATTTTTAGAAATCCAAAATCCTCGTATAATTGAACATCCAATGGATATAATGGTACCAAGACATGATCCATTAACACTTAATTGCAAAGCCGAAGGATATCCGACACCAACAATACGTTGGTATAAGAATGGTGAAGAATTAAAAATAGAACCAGGATCACATAGAATCATATTACCAGCCGGTGGCTTATTCTTTTTAAAGGTAAATTAAAAATATGCTTTTTTAAAGAAGTGTGTTAAAACACACCAACAAAATATAAACAAATCAAAAAAAAAACAAGGAAGAAAGAAATTTTCTTTTGATAAGATACTTATGTCTTTAAATGTTTGTTAATTTTTTTTTTTCATATGCACGATTTTCACTTGAAAAGAAATCCCCAGCAGACTCAAAAATTTGTCAAAAAATAAATTATGAATTTTTTTTTTTTTTTTTTTTTTTGTATCAGAAAAGGGGACATGTTAAATAAATTTTAATTACCATATTTTACACAATCCATATGTTAACTATGTATATGAGTAAAAGGACATTATTAAATGGACATTTGGTCTGGCATATGTTTTCTGTGTATTTGTAATCTGTGTTGCATGTTATCCTTTCTCAATTTGTTAAAGAGATTTTTCATACATATTTAAATTTTCTGGAATTCTTTAGCAACAAAAAATAAAAAGAAAAAAAAAAAATTCTTTTTCGAGTGAGTGTCGTAAACTATCATCTGGGTGAAAATGAAATTTAAAAAACAAAAAAAAAAAAAAAAATGTTCAAGTATCATTTTCGCCGGAAACGATTCTCTTAATTGTTACCAGTTTTTTTCTCTTCATACAAACAAGAAAAAATAAAACCAATTAAAAATATTATTTATTCATTAATTACTCAAACAAAGTTTTCATTTTTTTCATTTTTTTTTTTTTTTGTTAATTTTCGTAACGTACAACAAAATCTTTGAATTTTCATTGCTCCAACATCACATACATGCCTAAATGAGTGTATACACCACTCCGTTTCGTGTCTATTTGTAATGATTTAATTATTATTAATGGGTTGGTAATACAATTTAAAAAAAAAAAAAAACAAAAAAAAATTGTTTCCTTTTTTTTCAATCTTCAATCCAATTCAATTGTTAAATTTCAATTTTTTTGTTTTTTTAAATCAAATCAACATAAATGTTTCATTTTTTGACATAAACACACTCCAGATATAGGCAAGTATGTATTCGTATGAGCATATGTATTATCCTTAAATGATAGAAAATTTAAATTATACTTTGTAGTTTTTTTTGTTTTTTGTTATCCGTACTCGAGAATGTTTTACCCTGAAAATTTTATTTACTCCTGTGTATGCGTACAAATGCACACACACACACATTACAATATTTGAATCCTTACGAATTTAAATTCATATTGTATATATTTATGTATGTATGCACAGATATACCTTTATTTCATTTATTCACATTTTATACTATATATTATTTTATTTTTTCCTTTTGTATAATGAATCTTGTGTTTTTTTTTTTTTTTAAACTTATTTCCTTTTTATAATTCAAATGATGACGGCACGTTCATATATCACAACAATTTATATGTGTTTATATGACACACATGTACGTGTATATGTGTACTAACTTCTCTTCTTTTGTATAAAAAAATAAAATAAAATAAAATAAAACAAAGGCAAAAAAAAAAAAAAACAAAACAAAAAGAAAATAGAAAATAAAAAGAAAATTACGGTATGATAAAATTGTATTTGAATCAAGAATAAAATGAATTGTCATATTGTTGGAATAATAGCGCAAAGAACAAAAATAAAAATCACATACATTTTTACATATTATAAAGAAAAAACAAAAAAAAAAATTAAAGGAAAATAGAAATTTTCCCTAAGGGTTACAATTCTTCATTAGCGTTGGCGTCTTGATGACGACCCACACATATTTTTTATATATAATGCAAACAAATCATTGTGTATATACCTAATATGTATGTATATGTGTTTTTCAGGTCACACACTCGAGACGTGAAAGTGATGCAGGTGTTTATTGGTGTGAAGCACAAAATGAACTTGGGGTAGCTAGAAGTCGAAATGCAACTCTTCAAGTTGCTGGTATGTTATCTAAATAATTACTATAAGAATAACAAACATATTGTATACTCGTACATATAACATATTATCTTGATTCTGCATCATTAATTTGTTATTTTTTGTTTTTTTTTTTTAATGGACATTCACAGTTTTAAGAGATGAATTTCGACTTGAACCACAAAATACAAGAGTTGCTCAGGGTGAAACTGTGATAATGGAATGTGGTCCACCTCGTGGATCACCTGAACCAGAAATTACATGGAGAAAGAATGGACAAACATTAGATTTAAGCTCATCAAAACGTATTCGAATTGTAGATGGTGGAAATCTTGCTATACAAGATGCAAGACAATCAGATGATGGACGATATCAATGTGTTGCCAAAAATATGGCTGGTATACGTGAATCAGCAACTGCTTTCCTTAAAGTTCATGGTATTTCTAATTTTTATCTCTAATATCGATTTTAAATAAAATATTTACGAAATTCAATTTTATTTTATTTTTCATATACATATTTGCAGTTCGACCATTTATAATACGAGGACCACAAAACCAAACCACAGTTGTTGGAAGTTCAGTAATATTTCAGTGTAGGGTTGGTGGTGATCCACTTCCTGATGTACTTTGGAGAAGAACAGCATCTGGAGGGAATATGCCTTTGGGTAAGTGTTAATTATTGATTTTTCTTTATTTATTCATTTTCAAAATTATTTTCGAAAAACAAACCAATTTCATTAATTAATTGATGGTGCTCCCTTAGAGTCCTTTTTTTTATTATTAGTCTGTTATTTATTTTGTGTTTAATTATTTACCTAAAATAATTTTTGGTTTGTAAAGTTATCTGTATGAAACCACAAAGAAGTTTTTTTTTTGTTTATTGAAGGATAGTAATTGATATACGGACATCTTCAATTATTTTATTTTATTTTATTTTTTATTTTATTTTATTTAGGGAGAGTACATATCCTTGAAGACCGAAGTCTTCAATTAGATGATGTTACTCTTGACGATATGGGCGAATATAGTTGTGAAGCTGATAATGCTGTAGGCTCAGTAACATCAACTGGTATACTCACCGTATATTGTAAGTATTTTTAAATAATTTTAATGATAATTGAAAAATCAAATTTAAATTAATCAATTAAATAATTTTAACAATAAAATTAATAAAAGCGCCACCAAAATTCATCGTTCGTCCAAGAAATCAAATTGTCGAACTTGGAGGTGAAGTTATATTTGAATGTCAAGCAACTGGCTATCCTAAACCAACATTATTTTGGTCAGTTGAAGGTAATAGTTCATTATTGTTTCCGGGTTATTCAGATGATCGAATGGAAGTTGGTATGTCAATTGAAGGACGCAGTATATTTTCTTTTCGAAATATTCAACGAAATGATGCTGGAAAAGTATTAATATGTAGTGCTGTAAATGCTGTGGGAAGCATTAGTGGTCGAACAGTGGTTACAATTAATAGTCGTGATGAATATCCACCACCTGTTATTGCTCAAGGTCCAATTAATCAAACTTTACCTATTAAATCGATGGTATCATTACCATGTAAAAGTATAGGAATACCAACACCAAAAATATCATGGTATCGAAATGGTATTAATATTTTACCATCAGAAAGGATTAATATATCTGAAAGTGGAACACTATCAATAACTGAATTGAATAAAGATGAAGATTCTGGCCTTTATACATGTATAGCAACAAATCGTAATGGAAAATCTGCATGGAGTGGATTTTTAAAAGTTGAAGTGCCTACAAATCCAAATATAAAATTTTATCGTGCACCAGAAATTTCTGCATATCCAGGTGCTCCAGGTAAAAATTTATCTAAATCATTTTTCATTTTCTTTTGCTGTAGCTTTTGTTTTTTTTTTTTGTTTTTTTTTTTTGATTTCGTTACGAAATTTTAAATTGATTAATTTTCAGGAAAACCACAAATTGTTAGTAAGGACGAAAATAATATTACAATAACTTGGACTCGTAGTAATAAAATTGGTGCATCAGCACTTATTGGTTATATTGTTGAAATGTTTTGTAGAAATGAAACAGATGGTTGGATAACAATTGAATCACATTTAGAGAATACAACATTTACTAAATTCAATCTTATTCCTGGTCTTAATTATTTCTTTATTATACGTGCAGAAAATTCTCATGGAATTTCATTACCAAGTCCAGTATCAGATCCAATTAGAATTGGTGTGGTAAGTTGAAAATTTTTTTAAGAAATTTTTTTCAAAAGATATGAAGAAATGAAAATGAATTAGATGTACTTTGTTTACAATACAATAGTACAGAGCACTACTTCATATTCATAAGCATCCTTTTTTAAATAAAATGTTTTCATTTTTTTTATTTTTTATTTTTCATTCATTTTATTTTTATTTTCTTTCTTTGTTTCAAGGATATTTTCAACACTGACTTGAATTTAAGTGAAGCTCGTGCTAGTCTATTATCTGGAGATGTTGTTGAATTAACTAACGCCACATCAACGGAATCAACAAGCATGAAATTGGCTTGGCAGGTAACTTACATTAAATTGAATTTGATTACTGAATTTAAAGTAGATGAGATACTATGTACTTAAAATTGCTGTAGTGTAATATTATCATACACGTACATGTCAGTTTATGTACACTTGTAAGTATGTATGTGGTGTATAATGATAATATTATATTGTAGTAGCAGAGTATATATATATAGTACATAAACACCCAATGTATGGTTCCTTATTTACTCATCACATGAGTATATCTCTGTACATATAAAAAAAAAAAAAAACAGAAAATTCGTTTGTGTATTTTTTTCCAATTAAACTTTGATATTTTTCTCTTCTTCTCCTTCTTTTTTTTTTTTTTTTGTTTTTGATTTACAGATAATGAACGGTAAATACGTCGAAGGATTTCATATATATGCTCGTGAAATTGAAATGGATAAAAGTAGCAGCAATAGCATTATGAATAGTGGTAGTAATATTAATAGTAATAGTAACAGTAAAAGTAATAGTGATTCTCTTTCGACAATTCTACGTTATAAAAATAATACAACAACATATAAAATATTAACAGTATTAAATGGTGGTAGTGGTGCATCATCCTGTACTATTACTGATTTAATGAAATATACATTATATGAATTTTTCATAATTCCATTTTATAAGTCCGTTGAAGGGAAACCATCAAATTCCAGGACAGCTCGTACTTTAGAAGATGGTAAATATAATTTCATTTCATTCCCCCTACATTTTGAATAATTTTACATGCTGATATGTATATGCATTTATTTATCTATATATGTGTATGTATGTACAAAAAATAGCTCATTATGTATATAAAAATATTTTTTTTGATTTTATACATATATCTGATATTTATAAATATGATATACAAATGTACAGAATTGTAAATATATAAATGCATTTTCAAATAACGTATGACGTATGTACATATCACATAAAATGTACATACATACATGTACAAGATCTATGTATACATGAAAAAATTCATGTGTATGTACATATTTATAGGTATATGTGTATGTAAATGATTTTTCATTGCAATTTATGCTATTTCACTTCTTATATTTACAAAGTTTAAGTGACTGCTTTTGTTTGAATAAAATTTCATAAATAACCGCAATGTACACAAGCAAACAACAAAATAAACATACATCATATACATATACGTTGATGTATGTATGTATGAAGTTTGATGATGATATGAAGTGATATCATCAACATTTATTGCATATACGAAGCTAAATAAAATGCTGAATGTACATATATACCTGTTCTGTATACTTTAAATTCAAGAACTCTTCAAGAGATTTTCAAACGCATTTTTTCCGTTTTTCCGTTTCTTTTTTTTTTTCTTTTTTTTTTTTTTGTATCTCATAAGAGTAATGATGTTACGTATGTTGTGTAAAATGAAACTATACATAAAGATACGCTATAGCTTTTATATATAGCAAATAGATATAGTAAAAAATCATTCACGTTAAATACTTAATTCAATGTAGTTTTGTAAAACGTTCAGTAATCCTTAAAATTGTAATAAAAAAAGGATTCTTTTCAATGAAATTATTTTAAAGATTATATTTTTGTTTATTTATTTTCATTTATTCATTCAATTTTTTTTTTTTTCTTCTTTTTGTAATTTCTTTCATTTATACAGTCCCTGATGAGCCACCATCCGATATGGAAGCACTACTATTAAATTCATCTGCCGTTTTTCTTAAATGGAAACCACCATCCCTTAGAAAACAAAATGGTAATTTTATTCATACGCATATTCATGTACTTATATAACACATTAAAATCTAAAATAAAAAAATAAAATAAAAATTTATTTTTTTTTTTTTGTTGACTTTTTAAAAAAAAGTCAATTTCATTCATTTTCATATTACATAAATGTATAGGACGTATATAAATATGTATATTAGCCTTTTTATGTATGCTTTTATGGTTTATACACGTATTATACATCACCATTACCGTTAGTAATTTAAATCCTTTTTTTTGTGTTTTTTTTTTTTTCAATCAATACAGGTGTTCTACTGACATATCACGTAATTGTTAGCGGAGTCGATACTAAACTAAATTTCTCAAGAACCCTAACAAATGTCACTATCGATGCTGCTGTACCATCATTGATGTTAGCAAATTTAACTGAGGGTGTAACATATACAGTTAGTGTTGCGGCTGGTAATAAAGCTGGTATAGGGCCATATAGCCCACCATCAACATTACGTCTTGATCCAATCACAAAACGTTTGGATCCTTTTATTTCCCAAAGGTACAGTGTTACATATATCATGTGTGTATGTATATAAAGTTATAGTTAAACGCATATACCTATATATTTTGTATAGTAGTACGTTCAATTTGAATTTATTTTATACACGTACACGTTATATATCGTGTATAAAAACAAATCAATTTTTCTTCTTTTTTTTTTTTTTTTTTGGTCTCTGTTATTTTTTGAAATAACGAAACTAACTAACTAAACAAAAACTTCATTAAATTTTTGTAATTTTTTTTTTCCTGTTTTCTTCCTTTTTTTTTTTTTTTTTGTTATTTTTACATTACATATATGTATATAGACATCCAATCAATAATGAACACATGGATGATGTTATAACTCAGCCATGGTTTATAGCCCTATTGGGTTTAATATTGGCCGTAATGATGTTATCCTTTGGTGCAATGGTATTTGTTAAACGAAAGCATATGTTAATGAAGCAATCTACAATTAATTCAGTTAGAGGTAAGCATCATTTTTATTAAATACAATCAAATTTTATATTTTTCTTTCTTTCCTTGTAACGTGAAACTTTAATTTTTATTGTGTGTACATACAAAAATGTTAAAATACATGAAATTCAAATTATTTGAAATTAAACATCGTTAACAATTTAATACATTTTATTTTGTTTATCTTTCTTTTCAATTTAATGTTTATTTTCTGTCTGAATTTTATTTAATCAATTACAAAAAATATTTTCAAAAAAAAAAAAAATTAATTAATTTTTTTTCATTTTATTTAATTGAAAATTTATTTAATAAAAAAATTTTTTATTTCTAAAATTTTCTGTAATTTTTTTAAATTTTTATTCACACCTAAACATATGTATATCAAAATTAATGAAGGTGCATCAAAATTCTATTTTGCTCTCATTTTATACAGCTCATTCGAACGGTGTGCTTAAAATTCCAAGCCTATCACGAAGTGGTACTGGATTATGGTTAGATTCTTCTGATGGTGGTATGGTTTGGCGACCACCACCACCCTCATCAAAAGATCAAATGGCTGATTATGCACCCGTTTGTATTGCGCCAACATTACTTTTTGATCATCAACCAATTCAAAGGTATGTCATATCATAAAATCATTTTTTTGTTTTTCTTTTTTAAATTGTTTACAAATTGTAGGTCTTTAAATTGACCAAATTCCAATTATAGTATTAATATAATTTGAGCTGTGATTTATTTATCGTTTCATTTTCAATTTGTTTTTTTTTTTTTTTCTCAATTTTTTAAAAAATTTTTATTAAACAACCTACATCAGACGCATTAAAATGCATCAGATTTTAGATTCAGTGTGTATAAAATGGCATTATTATGATTTATTTATTGTGTTTTATTTCCAGGTTAACAAGCGACTATTCAAATGTTCATGTGGACTATGCTGAAGTAACGACATTTGGAAAGCCAACAAGCGTATATAGTTCGATTGGAATTAGTGGACATCGTTCACCAGCACCCTACGCTACATCATCCATTGTTGGTAGTACATCACGTTTCAATGATTTTAACAATAGCCATTGCTACCAGACACATCAATCAACTGCTTCTAATGTTTACCACACTACAAGTGACACTTGCCCAACAGAAAATAGATCTTTCTGTTCAGAATCATATTTCAATCCAAAAAAGAAAATTCATATAACTGAAAATAAATTAAATAACATGATGAATAATTGCCATACCATTAACAATCCTAGTTTATCGCTACCTCATACTCCTGTTGGTACTATACGAAGAAGTAGTTGCATGAAAACATCACATTTTATTAAGCCTTACAGTACCAGTTCAGGTGTTCTTAATGATGGTGTTCATAATGGTTTGTATAATGATAATTTAACCGTAAATGATGATAATAATATGATCAACAAGAGTGTTCAACAACAGCAGCGAAAGCAAGCGAAAAATAGCCAATATTTGAAATATTCAAAATCAGCTGGCATTTCAGCAGTTGGTACAAATAGTGATTATCGTGAACAAAATAGATTAAAAAGACAGGAACGTAAAGAACATATCGGAGATGATAAAAGAATTCATAATTCAGTATGCAATGATTCTATTCAAAATCGTTCACAAGAATCCCCTCATTATCAACAGAATCAACATAAACAACAATTTTTCACGAAACTTAGCGATTATAATCCACCATTAGGGAAAAATTCAGTTAATTGGAGAGAAAATCCATTAGTAGTAGTACCAGATGATGGTTCTCATTATCATTTAAAAAATCAAATTGATAATTGTGAAAATGATAAAAAAGGAGAACAAAATGATTCTACTGAAAATACTTATAATAATTTACCAAAATTTGATGAGCAAACTAATAGTAATAATAAAATAAATTATCAAAAAGATTCAAGTGAAAATTATAATTATGATACATTAAATGATCAAAGTATTCCTAATTTATTGAATTCCAATTCACGATCAGATGATGTATGATCTCAAAAGGATATTTTAAATTAAATCTCTGTAAAAAAATAAAGAATAAAAAAACCACAAAATCTTTAACAGTGCAATAAAATAAGAAATTGCATGAGAGAAAAATTTAAAAAGAAAAAAAAAATATCTAGATTTCAAAATAATAACTTCCAAAGCCAAAACAAGACTGAAAAATCTACGCATACGTACAATTGTATCATGTCGTGTATTCTAGCTGTGTAGATGTGACGTCAGATGTGTGTTTTAAAAAAACAAGATAAATAACAGAAGGGGCCTGTATAATATAAAATGAATTTGTAGAATGACGTACGTAAATGCTAACTATATGTATATGCCATATTTATTATTATTAATATAAAAATATATTTCTATAATTTATCTTCTATTAAATACGTCACTGCCTTGTGTCATACTTATGTAAATTATTGAATTATTTTTTTTTTTTTTCTAAAAAATTTTTTCAAAATCTTGAAAATAGAGAGCGATATTAATTATGCAAAGTAGCCAAAAAAAAAAAAATAAAACAACAAAGAAAAAAAAAAGAAAAAAATTATGCAATTTTCCAGTACTTCCATATTTATACAAAATAAAATAATTAAATAATGGTAGTAATCCTTTGATACTGTTCTTTGATACATTATTCATTGGACCAATTACCAATAACCGTTTATTAAGTCGTTAATAAGGATCATGCTCTTATTTTGCCATGGTAAGGACTTAATTTTAGATTTTTATATGAAATTAGTCCTAATAGTAACGACTTAGTAAACGGGTATTGGTAAGACCCAATAAGTTTATTTATTTATTTATTTTATTTATTTTTTTTTAATTTGAATATGATGAAGCTCTTGGAAGAAAAACAACAAAATCCAATATTGTAGAATTTGACTGTAAATTATTATTGATAAATATACGTATAATATATTATACTTATATTAGACATACTATATAGGTTATACATATAAATAAACATAACGGTAACTAAACATAATTAATATATTGAACTTTTACTTAACTATTAACTATATCATAAGTGTATAATTGTAAAACGCCAATTTAATAAAATTTAATTAAACAAAAAAAAAACAAAAATTGATATAAATATAAATTTGAAAAAGAAAATGAAATAATTTTATCAATTAAAAAAAAAAAAATATATTATTAATTTAAAAAACAACAAAAAAGAAAAACTTAAAATTAAAATAAAGAAAAATTAAAATTTATGTAAAAAAAAAATGAAAAGAAAAATAAAAAGGTATATCAAATACCTATGGATAGTAGGTAATAAGCAATAAAATGGTGATAATATATGAAAAAAAAAACAAAATCAATTAATTGTTATTTTATTAATTGTAAAAAAAAAAAAATTAATCGAAATTATTGGGCTAAATTTTCTCAGTTCTAGTACATACGAAGTATATTTTTCATCAACTTACATTACTTTAACCGTAAATGATGATAATAATATGATCAGTTAAGAGTGTTCAACAACATTAGCGGAAGCAAGCGAAAAATAGCCAATATTTGAAATATTCAAAATCAGCAGGCATTTCAGCAGTTGGTACAAATAGTGATTCACCTGCATATGAGCATATTATTTATAGTGTGTTTTTTTAAAAATAGGCACATGTTGTTGTTAGTAGTGCTTTTTCTTATTCTTTTACATTCAATTTGTATAAATTCATCTTTTTCTCTTTTTACGCCAGTTTTACCAGATTTCTAGTTAACTGTATTTTATAAACGAAAACAACAACAACCACATGGGAACAAACATAAATCATGATGTAATTTTCTTATCTTGTATGATTTAATACGTGCCTATATCTTTAAAAAACACATTATAATACTTTAAGTTTAAAATATTTTCTAAAAAAACAACAAAAAAATCTATTTTTCCTTCTCATGTATTTCAGGATGACCATTCTCATAAAAACTACAAACTACGACACTGACTCTAACAATAGGAAGTGAAGGATTTTCTCTGATATTTCGGTCCATTTTCACTAACGTTCTATAAGTCCTGCCTTTTAAAGAAAATCCGAAAGCCTTTTAAAAAAAAATTTTTTCTATTTCTTTGTTAATAATTCGAATTCAAAAATTTAATCAACATTTTGGTTACAATTTTATTTAATTTAAAAATGTCTAACGAATATTAAATCGAAGGAAATATTTGAATGAATTTCCATATATAAGGAGTATATGTAAAACTTTATTATATAGACAGAAAGATATCTTATCTCATAAATTTGTGTAATTTTCTTAAAATGTTCACGTTTTTAATACAAATGTCTAATAATTTTACTAACTTTTACAAAAAAAAAAAAAAAAAAAAATATTCCAAAAAGTTATGCAACATTATTCGCACTTTTATAGAAAAGCTATGTAAGCATATTGCATTTCAATATAATAGAGGATTCAGGATAATATTATAAAAGAAATGATCAAAAAAAAAACAAAAAAGAAAAAAGAAATGAAGAAAGAACATAATAAATTTTCTCTTTTGGCAAAGAAAATTTCGACGTTACTTTTTATGCCAATTTTATTATTTGCTGTGCTCTACATTATGTCTATGTACATACATAGTGGAATGGTATATAATGCAAGTCTTTTTGTTACCATATTTCCACAAAGCAAAGGTTGTTGTTCAATCATCTGAAAATATTGTTTAATGGGTAGTTAACATGATTTTCGCTTTTCATGCACTATCACTACATATTATATGAAAAACGAAGAAAAAAAAAAGTATAAAATTTTTCCTTTTTTTTTTTTTTTTCATTCGTTCATGATAACAACTAGAAAAGAAAATTTTAATTTTGATACTATGTATGATGACTTTGTAATCTATATAGTAAGTACATATGTATGTACATACGCTCATTTATATTTTCGTTACGTTAATATGTATGTATGTATGTATATGTGATATTTGTCCATGCATGCAAAAACATTTTTACAATAAAAATCTTTCATAAAAAGTATAATACTCTGATATATCCTTGTACATTAACGACATACATTAACATACATATGTTTGTCGCGTGCTCCTTTATAAAGTGAACGCTATATATATGTATGTATGTACATATAAGTATGACATGAATATGATGTGTATGTATACTCGTATTGTATGGAATACTCTGGCTCACTTTTGTTGCATATTAGTATGATATTAGCTATGTGACGTACATTATACATGAACACTGTATATTCATTTAATCTCACTCTATTCATCATAGCCATGCGATGATATCCTGATTTTGTATAAAATCTATAAGAGGGGAACATTATAAAAGGTAACCCTTTTTTCATCAATTTCATAATGTTCAATGATCAATAATCTTTTATCATTACTTTGAACCGTAACGAAATCAATTGTTTCCAATGATATTCTATTTGTATTGATTTATTATCATTTTACTTAAAAAAAAAAAAAAAAAAAAACTATGTTAATAACTTTCTTTTCGTTTTTTGTTTTTTTTTTTGAACCATTTCAATGTTTTTTTTTTTATGTTTTTATTTTTTAATCAAAATGGATCATAGAGTAAATAAAATGTAAAACAAAAAACAAAAAAAAAAAAAAAAAACATTTTAATCACATGCACCAATTATCCAATGAAACAAAATTTTTTTTCTTCTGTTATTTGTTCTTATTTAAGCTTTTAGTCCTGTTTAACGCTTGTTTTATATACACGTGTGCATATAACGTAAATAAAATTCAGATAAAAATTTTCAATGCAAATATATGCGTGTATGCATTATACACGATATACATACATACATATATTACATGCCTATAAAAAATTTGTGTACAGACACACATATTATTGTTATCCTGAAATTTTTATTATTGCAAACATTTTTGTTGTTATTGTTGTTGTTGTTTTTTATTTATTTAATACATTTTTATTTTATGCTTTGTTTTTTTGTAATTGGTTATAATTTACTTTTGATTACACATTAAAGGAAAAAATATTGTTCTCTTGGGTCAATAAAAACAAATTGAAAGTGAGCCACCATTATCTGATGGACATGGATATGCATGCATGCATACGTTTTTCACGTATAGTAGAGGTAATTCATCACTATATGAATGTATTCAAGTAAATTTTTATTTTTTGTGTACTTTCACATAAGACGTACATAAATATAATTTAATGGCAAAATTAATTTACAAAGGAAAATAATAAAATATGCATCAAAACCATTGCAAAATGAATTGAATGTTCAAATCTGAAGTAATTCTATAATAATTAAAAAAAAAAAAAAACAAAAAATTGAACAATTACATTAACATTACCATCATTACTGATGGCATTTCGAACCCTATTTTCTAGCTCATCTTCCTTTTAACGTATTTTTTAAAGATGTATTTGATATCGTGAAGGATTTACTTGATTGCCTCAGATTTTGATTCTCGATAAATCGATTTTACTTAAAACAGAATGATCACACACAGCATTTATGGACTTATTAATATTTTATATAAGCAAAATATCCTATATATGCGTATCCTTACAAAAATTTCACTTCATTTTCATTCAAACATTATCTAAAAGAATAATAAAAAATTTTAAATAAAAAAAAAACAAAAAACAAGAAGAAAATTATAATTTTTATTCTGCATCCAATTTGTAGATTCATTTTGTGTCCTTTGTTTTTTTTTTTTGATTCAAATGAAATTCCAAATTGAAGTTGTGTATAAAATGAAAAATAAGGGAAATTTTGTGGTATAATAATATCATAAAATAGACGGCCATAAAATACAGTTGGTATGTATATTAATTTTCATCATTATTTAAATTTTGAAATTATGGTTTTTGTTTTTTTTTTTTTTTTTTTTGTGTTATGCTTTTGTATGCGTATTATATTTTTCTCTATGTTACAAAGGATAAGTTGAAAAATTTTCCGAAACAAATAAAATTCATAAGCTGAATGTATACGCATACATCCAATATAGTTGATGAAGAAATAGGCCACCATCATCAATGTTTGTTATTTGAATTTTTTAAAGTAACGATTATTTCAAGTTTTTTTATTACATATATAACGCGTTTACTATTTCTTCTTGCCTCTGATATTTTATGTTCAGAAAATTTTTGTGGTTAATTTTTATACGAAAAAAAAACTTCAATATTGATGATAGTTGTTTGATGATTTTTCTGTTACACGATACTATACATATAAAAATATAAAAATAAATTTTACACAGTGAAATATGTTCAATTTTTTCTATATCACGAACAGAATTACATACAAACTCTGTATAGACAAAACAAAAACAAAAAAACAAGACAAAAAAAAAACTTAATGTAATTTCGTTGATGTTCATATTGAAAATTACCAATTTTCATTATTGTATCATTTTGTTTTGGTTTGGCATATGTTAAATAACAACAACAATAAAGGACATCATCAGCCAAACATCGTCAGTTTTGTTTCATATAACAACAAAAGAATAAAAAAATTAAATTTTGTCGCTCTTTTCAATGTATTATAACTTAAAAAGGAAGCACGTTCCCATTATATGGCAATAAAGAAATGTTAGTATCCATTAAGTACAATGTAACATTTGGTAAGTTAAATAATCAAAATAGAACAAAAACAAAAAAAAAAAAAACACCAATCGTTTTTCTTTTTTTGGACTTTTCTTTAAAATGTTTTACTTTTATAGAACTTGTACATATTGTGAAGAAGGATATGGAATTCTGATATGGTTGTCCCATGAGAGTATCCCAATTCCGTTTATTGATATGTCAAATTGTAACAACTGGTGCTTAAGACATACATATACAATGCGTATGCACGTGTACATACATACAATCTAGTATAGAAGAAAAACTATAAAAGAAAAATGAGAGAAAACCAAAAAAAACTTTGTTTCATTACGAAAAAGAATAAAAGTTTTTCGTAAATATGATTTACCCGCGAAGAATATACAATATAGATCTATAGACATATGAAATTTTCTTCTTAATATGTATATTCACCAATATATTCTATTCTTAAGAAAAAAAAAATTTTTTTTTTGGTCCAAATCAGTTACCCCACCCATCCATTCCACCCACTCATTCATTTATATCACAATTGTTTATGTACATATGTACCTCCTTAACAATTTGATTTCAACAGCTTTTATAGACATTATTTATATTCGTATATGTGTATATACACAAAGAGGAGTTCAACAAACCCTCTGGGGGGGATGAAATGAATAAATAAAATAAAATAAAAATCGACAAAAGACAAAAATATAAATAAATAAAAAATAAAATGTATGAAAACTAAAAACCATATGTACATAATTTTTTTGTTATTTTCTAAATACTTTGAAAATAAAGATAAAATTTTAACTTACATCTTGTCATATTAACTAACATAACAAAGTACAGCCACAAAAATATTTTTATATATACATACATACATACATATGTATTATTTTCTTATTTGGAAAATGTAAAATATAAAATTTTCCGTTATATATATATTTTTTATTTTTTTGTTGTTTTTTGTAATTCTCAGGAAATAAGGTATAAAAGAATATTTCTATTACACTAAGGTGTCGCTCGGTTAAATTTACAAAGGATAAACAGACCATTTAGCTAGACTAGAAGACTCTGCGTATTCTGTGTGGAAGTTTTGTTTTTTGGGGATATCACAATGATTTTTCGGTGTAAATTTTGGGGGAAATGATTTCTTATATAAAACGTTGTATAAAAAAAAAAAATTGATTATATTAAAGCTTTTGTTTAATACATCTGCGTCCTTTATTATACAGTTATGTGTTGTTGTTGGTATATTCAAGCACATATACCCACACATAATAGAATCATATGCCTTGAAGGCGATAAGAATTAGATTTTTGTAAGTACCA
Organism: Anthrax anthrax; assembly: GCA_963971155.1. NCBI lineage: Eukaryota > Metazoa > Arthropoda > Insecta > Diptera > Bombyliidae > Anthrax > Anthrax anthrax. The sequence goes on from OZ020124.1 coordinate 3,099,684, forward strand.
GAAAAGATATAAAAAAAAATTTTTTTTTTCGAAAATAACAAAAAAAACAAAAATGCCTGTACTTGATATATAGCGTATGACTGTATTGTGATATGTACGTCTTCGAGACAAAAAAAAAAAAAAATCAGAAAAAAAAAAAAGAGTTTATTTGGAAAGTAAGTTTGAGGTTGTTATAATCTTAAATCTTATCGAATTGAAGTTAAAAAGAAAACACATATGTCATTATCGATGTCGACATCATGCTATGCCTTTTTTTTTTTTTGTTGTGTTTCATCTATACGTAAACACATAAACAATCAGAAAGGATACAAAAGCCCCCCGAAAACAAAAAAAAAACATACATGTGTATGTGTGTAGATCGTCGTAATGTATAAAAGATGAAAATCTTGATAAAGGATGTGAGATTGTGGGGTAAGGTAAATTAAATAACATCAATAATGTATCAGGTGTTACAATCATTCGCTATGTTGTTTATGACGTTAAATATGTACAATGACTGTAAATCGTAAAATCCGTTATTAAAAATATAGAAAAAAAAATTACATATATTAACTTTTGTATATAGCATTATGATGCTTCTGATAAATTATTATGATGAAATTTTTTCACACAAATCTATGAGCCATGTTATACAAATATAAGAGAATTTTATTTTATGTTTTTGCGGATTCGTATATGTTCACAATCATAATTAAATTGATATGTAATTAATTCAAATCATATTTTCATAAATAGAGAATGTTACAAAATAAATATAAAAATGATTATTAGACAAACATTTGCAAGGAAAATCCGTTACAAAAAATTCAAAAAAAAAAAAAAAAATAAATAAATAAAAAAACGAGGAAAAATGTAAAAATAAAAATCTGAATTATTTAATGTAGTAAATAGGATGATTGTTAATTAATTTCTTTTATTAGTCCATTTCTTAACGGAAAAGCCTCATTGAGCTTAAGGCAAAAAAAAAAAAAAAAAAAAAAAGAAAAAGAAAAATGTTCTCATGTTCATTATACGATTGTTATAATATCAAGAACAAATGATTTGGCCTATTTTTATACTAGCACAGAAATTTATTCTGTGTGTGTGTGTACGTGCTTGTTTATATTAGTCATATCAGGCATATCAATATTATGCCTCATATAATATTTCAGTGTAAGTAATATTTTAACAATTTTATCGTTATTTTTCTTTTTATTCATTTAAGTTTGTTTTTTTTTTTTTTTTTACCACATCACACAGCTTAAAAGAAACTAAATGAGACGAGATTTATATTGTAAGGTAAAAGGTCTAAGATTTAAGCAAGATAAATCTTTTAAATTTAGGCTGTACAAAATTCTATCCTTATTCTCAGCTCTTTTTAAGCTCTCTGTGCGAGGCATTTTTTTTTTTTTGAAAATCATCAAAAAATTCATAATCCAGTTCTCTGCATAAATCACCCCATTTAACGATATAAATTTTGATATTTTGAAAATATTTTTTAAAAATCTTTCAAAATTATAAATTTTAAATTTTATGCCAGTCAGTTTTGTTTTTTTTTTGCTTTTTACTCAATTTAATGAGGAATAAAAATGTGAAACCCAAAATATCTCAGAACTTAAAAAATAGATTTTAAAATAAACGACTCAATAAATTGGAAAGCGAAAATGTTCATCAATTGAAGGAAAAATGAGCGATGTTCTGAAGACTTTTCATCATCAATCGTCAATGGCGCAACAACTTAATGTAAGCCAGAGTCTAATTATTAATCATGATGATTTTTTTCAAGACGATTCTATCATACGTTCAACTACAGTTTAACGTTGGTTACAAACCACTGAGTTTATTGAAATAGAACCTTAAATTGAATTTTGTATGATAGGGGGCTTTGTTTTTTATTTTGAGGACTTTTATTAAATGAAAAAAAAAAATATCTCAGATTTTATATTTAAATTTCATTTTAATGAAAGGATTTATAATATAATTTTTTTTTTTTTTAAATTATGATTTTTCTAATTCTAAAGATAAAAATTTAAATAACAATTTTTGGTCATCATCAATAAGGGAATATTGCCATCCATAAACGTTTAAAATTAAATCCGTTTTATTTTGTGAATGAGCAATGTTGCCTATCGAAGAACAAAAATTAAATTAAAATAATTGCAATTTAAAGAATATAAAAGAAAATTATTATACTTTGTCCACTTATATTATGCACTTAAGGTCTTATGGAGATTACTTAAAATGGTACAATTTTACATCACTATATGTATTGGATATTTAAAAAATTTATCTGATGTATAATAAAACTTTTGAGGATTGTGGTAGCTCGTGAAACTGTCTTAATTAGAAATTATAAGAAAAGAAAAGACATATGCACTCCCATAAGACTTTAAGTGTATTACATTAGTGGACAGAGTATAGAAAATACTCACCTATTATTTGTTTTTTCAATTCATAATCAATTTTATAATTTTCTATTACAATTTTAGTAAATTTCATGAAACAATTTATATTCCATGTCCTAAAAATCACCCAATTTTCATCATCACATAATTTCAAAATTGCTATCATACATTGTTCTATATATTTAGCTTTATTTAATAAATTTTCAAAAAATTTTTCTAATTCCTTTAATTTATCACATAAATTCATTAATGTTTCAATATGTTTTAATGAATCGTCTACTTTTAATCCAAATGATTTCAATTTAATTTGTTCAATGAATTTACATAAATTTAATCCTTGTTTGTGTGTATCATACCAATCATTTTGAAGATTTTGTAAATTTTTCATTGTTGTTTTTAACGAATCTTGAATGTGTTTTAAAGATTTTGTACCATTATCTGAAATTAATTAATTTTTTTTTTTTTTTTAAATTAAAAAATAAAATAAAATTCGTTATAGATTTTATTCTAAATTACCTTCAGAGTTTAATGATTTTCTCGATGTTTCACTCATATTGTATGAAAAATTATTACAAAACAATTGAAATATTAAAATAATTAAAATATAAATATTTAGAAAAATTAATTAAAATAAATAAAAATTGGAAAATAATTAAAAAAAACTTCTATTCTTAATTTGATAACATTGTGTTGTTTATATATTCTTGATTCTACAGATAACACATGTTTACATTCATTGAAATTGTAAATGAAATGTCAAAAATTATTTTTATTTGTAAACAAATCCTGCTTCTTCTTCTTTATTTTTATTACTTTCATACATACGACGTTTGGAAATTTGTCGAATCACACAAGTAAGGTTGTACAAGCATTTTACAACAGATGACATGGTATACAATTTAAAAAAATTTTTTAAATTTTCCATATTATAAATTACAAAAAATTAACCCAGAAAAATAAAAAATTAATTTTCCACTTTTATTTGAATTTGAAAATGTAACTGACCTTTATGTTTAAAATATGTAACAAAAAATAAAAAAAAAAAAAAAAATTAAAACGATAATCTGTTTAAAAAAATACTGGATCTCATTTCATCTATACTGGGAATACGCTGAGGAATCAAACAGTTTTTTTTTTAATTTTTTATTTGATGTCTTTTAGAAGGTCGGATCCATACAATGCCCAAACTGATACAGGAAGTCATACACTGAGTTCAGCCAACTTTCTCAAAAAAAAAAAAAAAAAATCTCAAAAAAATCTCTGTATTTACACAAAAAAAAAGACACACACATACACTGATCAATCCTTGTAATTTTATTTCTAAAAATCTAAAATTTTTATAGAAATTAATATCCTTTAAATACCTTTAAATTAAATTAAATTTGACCTTCCTTCATTGATTATAAGCTCTTGGACAGGCTATGCAGCGGACTCAATTACAGACATAAATAAATTTACATAGTATCCACTATTCAACAAAATCATTGAAACGATTAAAATTACATCCATTTTACGAAACAATAAATTTATTTAAAAAATCAAAAAAAAAAAAAAAATCGTACATTATATCAAAAAAATCGTGATATAGCCGAGACTATATGTATGTATCCTTCTAATATCAATTAAAATTATTTACATAAATTGTCATAAGCAGTAATTATGAATGTGAAAGGATTAAACGCGTCTCTTGTGTTATTTTCAAATGCAAGTACATACATACATCCATTCGTACATATAGTACATAACATATTACGACAAGAAAAACTTTTTCTTATTTTCCTATAACTTTCACTTTCCTTTTTTAAAAAAAAAACCAAAATATTGTTACATAAATTTAGCCAGGATTAAATTCAACTTTATACACACATTTTTCATATAGTATACATATGTGCATAACATAACAGTCAGAGAAGGATTCCTATAGGAGTATGAACTATTAAAGGCTAAAGTTCTATAGTTATACTATAACTTAGTAATTATCTCTGGTATAGAAATATGCTTTGGATGAATATCACAAAACACATATGGATTGATTTTATCTGTAACGTAAAATTTCACCATTGCGAGTATACATTCAAATGAACATATAAATAAAATTTCAAATATTAGAACATTTTTAATTAATACCATGTTAATGATGAAATATAAAACTTTAGACTATTTCAAAAAAAAAAAAAAAAAAAAAAAATCCTTTTAGTTTCCTTAAATTGGTGATTTTATTTTTTTAGTTGTTACATTAAAATTTCATAGGAAAACATTTCAATTTTTTTGTGTTAATTTATTTATTTATTTATTTTTTTTATTTTTATTTTTATGGAAAGCCAAAACGGTGCCAAAAGTGCCGCATATTCAAAACATTGGAAAATTATTTGATTTGATTTCATTTTTTATTACAATATTGTTATAATTTAAATCAAATGCAGGCATATATAGTCAAGCATTATATTGTGTATGTATACGTATGTGTAAATGTAAATTTAAGATTTCCTTTATGAATAAAATTTTAGCATAATGTCATTATATAGTTAGTAAAAATTTTGTATATAAGTATTTGTGTTCAGTTTATATGGCATTTACATACATACATATGTATACAAATATTTTCATAATCGAGAGATATTCGTCCTTATAAAGCGCAAAATCCTATTTTTTACATGAGATTTCATACATACATCCATGAGTATGTTAGAGCATACCGTAAAATTATACTTTACTGTGTATTGCTATGCACTTATGTACATTAAATTTCAGTTACATCAATATCAGGAATAAACGGAACAAAATAAGGAATACAGGAATACCGAACACAAAAAAAAAAAACAAACAAAAATGTACGGAAATACAAGTACATTATGAATATACATGTCTGATGTCCTCCCCCCACTTTATATAAGCTTATACATTTTATATTCGATTCAGGTATGCGCAAATATCAATATCAAGGATATACACTAAAAATATATCCTTAAAAAATTCTGAGAAAATATTTTGTTCAATAGTTGATTTTTATCCTTTAACCCAAATGGGCTAAAAAAAAAAAGAAAAATTATCATTTTTCCTAATATATTTCTTTTCATAAATTTTTGCATACAAATATAGAAATAACTTTATATATTATACAGTAACATTTTTGTTTTTGTAGTAAGATAAAAATTTTTAAAAAAAAAAAAAATTGAATAAAACGTCCATAATTTAAAAATGAAATAAATTTATTAAATAAATTTTAATCGAATTTGAATAAAAAAAAATTAAAAAAAAAAACTAAAAAAAAAAAAATGTTTACAAGTGAAAATAAATTCAAAAGGATAAAAAAATTAAAATTTATTCAATAAAATACAGGCATATGCTGCTATATGTCTCCATTTATACGGGATAATAAAAATGTTTAATATAAAATTTTTATATTGTATTTTATCATTATTTATTTTGGATGATAATGTTCAAGGTAAATTATAAATAATTATTATTTAATTTATAGAGATTTAAGTCAAAAAAAAAATTGAAAAAGAAAAAAAAAGTTAAAATTAAAATTCATAACATTCAAATTATCCTTTATATCTTTTATATAGAGCACTCTGAAAAATTACATTAATTGCAAATGTATGATTGTTGTTGTTGTTGTTATTGTGGTACTTTGATGAACAATTATTGTCCTGTTTACTGGATATCTTTATTGAGTCTGTAAAAAAAAAATCTGCAAAATCATAAAAAGTATAATCATATCATATATGTATATGTATAGTGTTTAGGTGTACCAGTGTGGTACACACATTTAAAGTGAAATTTTAGTTCTATATAAATTTTCTTTTGTTTTTCATATGAAAAACTCTTTTAAAATACATGAATAAAATTAAATTTCAGATTTTCTTAAAATTCATATACAATAAATTTCAGTTAAAGACATTTTAAAGCGATATATTATCTTCATTTGAATTCATTTATCTTTAATTAAATTTAATGTATATAAATACTTGCTCTGATTTTAATACAATAACCTTATAACAAATTTTTAAATTTCAAAAAAAAAAAAAAAAAAAAAGAAAATTACAAAAAATTTGTTAAAGCAAAACATAAGAGAAAAAAACAAAAAAAAAAATACTCTATACGTGATTAAAATCTGTAGAAAAAAAAAATGTATGCCAACGCACTCAAATAATAAAAATATCTATACACAAAAGTCGTATACAAAAATCGTATGTAATTTGTTATTTTATATATATCGTTATATACATAATTACACTACGATGAGCATTATATATTATACAATATGAATTAACATTAATTACCCATACGAAGTAAACATAACAAAGTAAAAAGGCAAAAAAAAAAAAACAACAACAAAAAATGAAAGAAAATTGTGCTTTTCTTTTTTTAATCGTTCGCTTCATATATCCTTCTCAATTTAGATATACTTATGTAGCTCCCAGTTGAGAGGTATATTAATATAACAAAAGGACGCCTAAAAAAACATATTGTACATACATATATCTTACGTACAAATACTATAATGTATAGATGAATGTAGAGGACATCCCATTATTATAAGGATAACGTACATATATACCAGATTGTAAATTAATTGTAAGACTTTCAATTTACAACGTAATCTCTTAAATAACGTTAAATTTAAAAATATAAAAGTAATTGGAAAATTCTTTATTACAAAATTATAATGAACACGTATATACTATACGTAAAGTATACTTCAATTTTTATTACAAAAAAAAAAAATTTTACCCAAGCGTATTACCCAAGCGCATACATAATGCAAACTATTAAATTTCATGTATTTTTTATAATGAATCATTTCATAGGTCAACACGGAAACAGATTCAAATAATGTTTTCAATTTTTTGTATTAAAATTATTTCAAGTACATAATTGAAATATTGAAAAGTATATCGTTGATTTTTTTTTATATGCAATTCTCGCTTTTCCCAAATTACATGAAAAGTTATCTCAAACTGTTAATATTATCTATAATAATTACATTTTTTTTTTTTTTTTTTTTTTAACCTAATATTTCTTGTATTTAATCCTTTTATATGTATGTATATAAATATATAGGTATACAATTTCCAAGGATAATTGAACATCCAGTTGATACAATAGTTCCTCGTCATGATCCAGCTACATTGAATTGTAAAGCTGAAGGATTACCACAACCCACTATTGAATGGTATAAAGATGGTTTCCCATTAAAAATTTTACCAGGATCACATAGAGTTAAATTACCCTCAGGAGGTTTATTTTTCTTAAAGGTATTTACAAATTATATTATATATACATAATTAAAATAATATACACGTGCACAATTCTAGTACTGTATAAATTGAATTCTGTTGTTTTAGATTTTTTTTTCTTTTCAATTTTTCAAATTATCACGAAATATTTGCAATTGAAATTACAAAAAAAAAAAAAAAAAAAAAATTGGCATCATAATTGTAAAATTCGTTATTTTTAAAAATTTCTATATAAAAATTAAAAATTTTCTTACGATGTATTTATTGTTAAAAATTTTCCTATTTTCCCTACAATAAGTATAGTAACATTCCGATTATCTCCCAAGGGAGAAAAAAAAGATTCATATATAAGACTGAGATATTTTCAATTTTATTTTAAATATTTATTATAAAATGAGGCCAAATATTACATGCTTACACATGCATTTTCATTTTATCCTTTCAGGTTGTAAATTCTCGTCGTGAGGGTGATTCTGGTGTATATTGGTGTGAAGCTAAAAATGAATTAGGTATATCACGTAGTAAAAATGCTACTTTACAAGTGGCAGGTAAGATATTTATTTATGAAAAATTTTTTTTTTTTCAAATTATAAACTATCTATATATACAATTAATTTAATTTTATATTCAGTTTTACGTGAAGAATTTCGTTCAGAACCACAAAATACAGTTGTAACACAAGGAGATTTAGTTTTATTAGAATGTACACCACCAAAAGGTATTCCTGAACCATCAGTTACATGGAAAAAGAATGGACAAATTTTAGATTTTGATAATACTGGAAAACGTATTCGAATTGTTGATGGTAGCAATTTAGCTATACAAGATGTAAGGCATTCAGATGAAGGACAATATCAATGTGTAGCCTCAAATATAATTGGTGTACGGGAATCACGTATAGCAATATTGAAAATTTTTGGTTTGTTTAATTTTAAATTGTAATCAATATCAAAATTATTATATTTTTTGATTTGTTATTCAGTCAAACCATTTCTGATACATGGTCCACAAAATCAAATAGTTATTGAAGGTTCACCAGTTATATTTCAATGTCAAGTTGGAGGTGATCCAATGCCTGATGTACTTTGGAGAAGAACTGCTTCTGGAGGAAATATGCCATTAGGTGAATTTTCTTTGAATAATTTTGATTTTCTTTTTTTTGTAATTTAAAAAAAAAAAATTTTTATTTTGTTTGGTATGTAGATCGCGTACACATTTTAGAAGATCGAAGTTTGAGACTAGAAGCGATTACAACAAGCGATGAGGGAGAATATAGCTGTGAAGCTGGTAACATAGTTGGTTCAATTTCAACGACAGCTACCCTAATCGTATACTGTAAATATATTTAAAATTAAATCTAAAAAAAATAAAAATTAAAATTTGAATATTTTAAATAGCTCCACCGAAATTCATTGTTCATCCACATGCAGAAAAAATAATTGAATCATCACAAGATGCAACATTTGAATGTAAAACGATTGGAAATCCTAAACCAACAGTATTTTGGTCAATACAAGGTAATCATTCATTAATTTTCTCTGGAAATAAACTTGGATTTTTTGAGAGTACATCAACAGAAGAAGGATTATCAATTTTAACTTTATCAAAAATTAAACGAAATGATAATGGAATTTTTGTTACATGTAATGCTGTAAATTTAGTTGGTTCAATTAGTTCACGTTCAAAATTAATTATTATATCACCTGATGATAGCCCACCACCAATAATTATTCATAGTCCAGTTAATCAAACATTACCAATTAAATCAATGGCAGTACTTAATTGTGAAGCAATTGGAAAATCAAAACCAATTATATCATGGTATAAAGATGGAATACCAATTGTTAGTTCAAGAAAATTAAATTTTACTGAATCAGGTGCTTTAGTTATAACAGATTTAAATCAAAATTTAGATCAAGGCTTATATACATGTGTTGCAAGTAATCGAAATGGAAAATCGACACGTTCTGCTTATCTTCGTTTAGAACCGCCAACAAATCCAAATATAAAATTTTATCGAGCTCCTGATATAACAAAATTACCTACATCACCAGGAAAACCACAAATTGTCAATGTTACAAATGATTCGATTACAATAACATGGGGATTAAGTAGAAAGAATAATGGCCCTGATATAATTGGGTATTCGATTGAAATGTTTTCAAATAACGGTACTAAAGGATGGATTCTAATTGCATATAAATTAATTGAAAATGTTTATACGAAAAAAAATCTTACAAATGGTTTAAGTTATATATTCATTGTAAGAGCAGAAAATATTTATGGTTTTTCACCTCCAAGTCCAGTATCTGATGTTGTAATAATAGGAAAAGTAAGTATGGAATTTTTGTTTTTTCGCTTCAGTCTTTTCCATTTTAAATGTCGATTTATCAATTTCCAGACTTCAATGGATTCTGATGATGAAAGTTTAAAAACAGCCGAAACAATATTATTAAATGATAATGTTGTTATTTTATTAGAAGCTAATGCAACAACATCAACAAGTGTTCGTCTTGTATGGAATGTAAATATAATTTGCTTTTCATATACTCTAGACTCCATAGTATATCTTTTGAATGAAGTCATATTGAAATTTTTATTTTCCTTATTGTATTTCAGATAATTGATACACGTTTCATTGAAGGTTTTTATATTTATTCAAGAGAAATAAAAGTAAATGGTACTTACAAAACTTTGACCATATTAAATGGTGGCGATGCATCAGCATGTACGATAACAGAACTATTGAAAGCAACAACTTATGAATTCTTTTTAATACCATTTTATAAAACCATTGAAGGAAAACCATCAAATTCTCAAAGAGTGACAACACTTGAAGATGGTAAATTTATATCATCAAATAGTAATTTTGTAATTATAATTGTAATTTTTTTTTTTAATATTAATTCAGTACCAATTTCACCACCTAAAGAATTAGAGGCAATGTTATTTAATTCATCGTCTGTTTTTGTTAAATGGAAACCTCCATCAAATGAAACACTTAATGGTAAGACACGTTGTAAAATTGAACAATTCATTTTATCGATTATCACTCTTAACAGGTGCTTTATTCAAATATCACGTAACTGTTAAAGGATTAGATCCATTGAATTTCTCTAGAATTCTGACCAATGTAACAGTTGATGGAATATCTCCTTCATTGTTGCTAGCGAATTTAACATCTGGCGTTACGTATTTTATTAGTGTTGCAGCTGCTACAAGAAAAGGCCAGGGACCTTATAGTCAACCTATAATAATTCGACTTGATCCAAGAACCAAAAGATTAGATCAACGTCATAATACTAGGTAATTAAAAATGTACATATATTTTTTTTTATGATGAAATTTGCTTCCCATCGAACAAAATATATTTTTATCTAGATATCACATTGGTCAAAATTTATCTGATGATATCATAACACAAACATGGTTCATAATTCTTTTGGGATCGATTGTAGCCGTAATCGTATTCTTATTCGGAGCTATGGTACTATTTAAAAGATATCAATTTATTAAGCAAACCTCATTGGGAAAGAACATTCATGGTAATGAATAAAAAAATATTCAAATAATCGATTACATTTTGAATTTTAAAAATATAATCTGATCATTTTTTAATATATGTATTAGATAATCATACATTAGGATCTATTAAAAAATGTACAACACTTCCATTGAATACGAATAGAGTTTGGATTGATTCAGCTGGTGGTGTTTGGCATCAAACTCCAAATGTTATTAAAGAATCGATTCCTGATTATGCACAAATTCCAGCAATGCCACCATTACCAACATTACCAAAATTACCATTTTCAGATTATGAAAAGTAAGTAAAACAAATATGCATGATCATAATTATATCATACAGTGTTTATATGCATTTTACTTAATTTGTAATTATTGTTGATAATTTATTAAATTACAGATTAAATCCATTAAATATTCCTGATTATACTGAAGTAGCAACATATTCTACATTTAAAAATTATGATAATGCATCAATATATGATAATTGTGCTGCTTATGCTAGTACAAATTTAATATCATCACAATCATGTCCATATCAAAATCGTAATTATGAAATATCTAATATTGATAATACATCATCAGCAAAGATTAAAACTGATTTATTATATACTGGATCAAATAGTACATATCATCAAATGAATATAAGTAATAATATTCCAATGGATAAAATGAATCATAATAAAATTTCATCAAAATATACAACAATTTCAATACCAAAAAAAAAAAATTATTCAGAAATGAATATTATTGAAAATAAAATGGATTTAATTAATAATTTAAATAGGACAACATCATTATCATTAACACCATTAGAATTAAAAAAATATCATCATCATTCGATAATAATTAATCCTGAAATTAGTAATAACAGAGAATTAAAAAATAATTTTGGACAAAAATTTGAATTGAATAGTAATAATAGTCCAGGAAATGATACAACGGCCATTCATAGTTTACGTTATTATACAACAACAACAACAAAAAATTATTATCCAACAGCTGTATTTAGTGATAGTGATAATAAAATTTTAGATATAACAGATAAAAATCAATTAAAATCATCATCATTAGCTTATAGTAAAAAATTTAAAAGGATAAATACAATGAAGAATAATGATGATGATGATGATGATGATGATGATTGCTATGATAATGCTGTCCCTAGTACGAGTAATAGTGAACATAAAAGTGATAATTATTTAAATTCTGATTTTAAATTTTTAAAAAATAAAATAAAATACAATGATCATGATGACGATGATGATGATGATGATGATGATGATGATGATGATGATTACCATGAGAATGGGACAAATAATGATATTAGAAACAACGATAATTTATACAACGAAATTCATAATAATGAAAATACATTCAAATCCTATCCGTATAATAACAGAAGAAATATCATCAAAAAGGATAAAAAAAATTTGATGATAATGTGTGAGAAACAAAAAAAAAATCCTGCTAATTTATAATCCATTTAAATTCATCTGAAAAGTCTTCTTCATAAATAATAATAGATAAAAAATTTCCTTTGAGTCATTTAAAAAAAGGAAAACAAAAAAAAAAAAACAAATATGGGAAATCCGTTACTACGTAGGCTAATAATGAATTGTGAATATTTTGTAATTTGTAAGTATTTTCATTGCAAATAGAAATTTAATTTTCATTAATGAAAATGAATTTGAATAAATTTAAAATGGCTATAACTATATAGAATATGAAAAAAAAATAAAATAAATGCAACTGCAACGGTTAATTCTTTTTGAAAAAATTTTTATTAATAGCGTGAGAATTTTTTTTTTTTTTATATATTTTAGAAAGAAAATATATTTTACTGGAAAAACATTTTGTACATAATTTTTTTTTTTGTTTTTTCACACAGAGACTTTTAAGTTCCATACTACATGAACAACGTATAAATTTGCTTTGATAGTAATTGTTTTTTTTTTTTTTTGTTTTTTTACTGTGAATTTGAATACCATGAAATTATTAAAATAATTGTAATTTTTAAAAAAAAATCAAAATTCAAAGACTAAAGACTGTATTTCGAAAAACAAAAAATTAATTTAAAAAAAAGAAAAAAAATTAAAAATAAAATAAAAAAATTAAGAAAACATTTTAAGCAAAAATTTTGTGAATTTTTATTGAAGAATTTGATATCCTTTAACACTATCCACTTTAAATCTATTTTAAAAAATCGAGAATTACATTAATCGTCATTAATCTTCCCTTTTTAACTCCTCGGGACCATAGGGCAATCATCGTCGTGAGCCATTAATACTTTGTTCGATCGTAGATTTTATAAATTTAAAAAATAAAAACCGTTATAAATAAATTTTTCTGTTACGTACAAATTTAAGCTTATTAGCTTCACAACAGATGGCATAGATCAGACAATTGTTCAGTTTGAAAGCCTCTGGCATGAACGAACACCGGCCTATCAGCTGTTAACGTCATTCATTTGTTTGATTAACCTTAATTTGTTTTTATCAACAAATGCTGCAGAGAATTTAGATTTTTCCTTTCGTGTAACGCGTGTTTATTTGTAATTTTTGTGTTTTAACAAAATAACAAACATTCCATTTAGAAAATGTTTTGGAAAATATTTGGATTTATCACAGGCTTGAAATTACTATTAATACCTGCATAGTAAGTAAAAAATAATCAAAGCTATTCTGGTTGTAATTAGCAGATTTCACTAACTTGACTTTCTGTTAACTTTCATGTAAAATATTAGACAGTTTGTAAATTTTATATGAAAATTATCTGAATCTGCTAAATACAACCAGAATAGATCAGACCAGACCAGAATTCGACCTGAATATCCCATACCCTTGAATATTAATAATTTTCTATTTTTCTTATTTTCAGTTATTCAACAGATTTTGAAGTTCATAGGAATTGGTTAGCGATAACCCATTCTTTGCCCTTATCAAAATGGTACTTCGATGAAACTAGTCAATGGACATTAGATTATCCACCATATTTTGCATATTTTGAATTTTTTCTATCACAATTTGCACAATTCTTCGATCGGGAAATGCTTAAAATTGATAATTTGAATTATGCATCCGATCGAACGATTCTATTTCAAAGATTATCAGTGATAACTAGTGATCTTGTGTACGCGCTCGGTATTAAAATGTAAGGCATCTTTCACAGTTTTATTCAATTACGTGAAAATAATGATATTAATTTTTTTAAATTTTTTCTTTCAGATGTCTCACAAATATGAAAATAAAAGATAAAAGTAAAACTCTGTTGGCATTCATTTTGTTAGCTAATGTCGGTCTTATTTTCGTTGATCACATCCATTTTCAATATAATGGATTTCTCTTTGGAATTTTATTTCTTAGCATTGGATATCTTATGAAACGTCAATATCTTTTATCTGGATTTTTATTTGCTGCTCTATTAAATTTCAAACACATATTCTTGTATATGGCACCAGCATATGGTGTATTCTTTTTGAAATTTTACTGTTATAACAGTGAGAAACCCTTAAAGAATATACTTAAACTTTTTATTACTGGTTGTATTTGTTTAATAACATCATTTGGACCATTTATTAATCACATTCCACAGGTAAATTAAATTAAAAAAATTGAAAATTTTAAAAGACGTTATTTTCAATTAGTTCTTAGATCATTCATAGATTATTTCCATTTAAAAGAGGCCTAACACATGCTTATTGGGCACCAAATTTTTGGGCTCTATATAATTTAGTTGATAAAATTGGATGTATTTTATATGGTATTAAAGGAAACAATTCGAATACAGGTGGTCTTGTTCAAGAATATGAACATTTAATTTTACCTACAGTCAAACCTATAGTAACGTTCTTATTGACTTTAATTTTCATGTTGCCATGCTTGATCAAACTTGCAATGACATCAAATAAAAAATACGAGTAAGATTAAAAAAAAAAAATAAAACCATAATTTGAACAGAAAAAATTTTACTATTGATTTTTTTATTTTAGGCAACTTATCTACGACATCATCAGATCGTTAGTGATCTGTTCATGCACTTCATTCATGTTTGGATGGCATGTGCACGAGAAGGCAATACTAATGGTGTTAATTCCTTTAAGGTAACAATTTTGAATTTAAATTGAATCTAAAAATGTTCATTTATTTTTATTTTTATTTCAGTTTACTCTCAACACAGACTGTTTTAGATGCTGAGATGACATTCTTCTTAAGCATTGTGGGATATTATTCATTATTCCCATTATTATTTAAACCAGATTTACTTTTAATCAAATATTCTCTTTATTTATCATACATTTTTACATTATACAATTTATTAAAATCCATTCATTCAACATTCAAAATACGCATTTATGAATTTTATTATTATTTTGGTTTAATTTTATTATTAATTTATGAAAATTTTCTACAATTTATATTGAATTTAGATAAAAAATTACCATTTTTACCATTAATGTTAACAAGTATTTATTGTAGTTTAGGTGTAATATATTTTTATACAAAATATTATTATAAATTTTTAAATGAGAAAATTGATATTGTTAAAAAGAAAAAATAAATAAATAAAAAAAAATTCGAACATACACACGAAAATATTTTCATTTAAATTTTCGAATTTATTTTATTTTTTTAATTGCAGAATAAATATAAAAAAAAAGAAAAAATTCCATCATGAACCGGTAATGAATTAATCAACAATGGCGCTACAATCCAATGTGAATCATGATCTGCTCGAGGATACTCCTCCAAAAAAGTTCTATTCGTAGCACTGAGTTTTCCAGTTTTTTATTTAAATTGTTTTTAATTTTCTAATAATGAATCACTAATTTACTAATACCTTGGGAATACAATGGACAATTTTGTCTGAGTGCTCAGAGGGCTTTACTCTCTCCCCTACTTCAAATAACAACAATACCTTGGGAAAATTCTTAATATATATTAAGCCGTTTATTTTGAAAGTGATGAAAGTCCATTATTTTAAAATTTAGAAATATTATGAGTTCGATATTTGGATTTCCTAACAATTTCCATTTGTAAAATTTGAAAATTTTCGAATATTAAAGAACATATAGTATGTATATTATCCGTTTTTAATTTTAAAAATTTTTTGACTTGCTCCACTTTCAAAAAAAAAAAAAACAACACAATTAGTGCTAAGCTAAGTTTGATTTCATGGAAATGACTTCATTTTCCCAATCTTCATATACGTCCGTATATTTAAAAAAAAAAAAAAAAAAATTATTTTAACGTAAAACTAAATAAAAAAAAAATTTATGGTTTATTGGAAAATTTACAAAGAAAATTGTTCATACAAAAGAAAATTGTTCATTTGAAAACCCCTCAAAAAAAAAAAAAAAAAAAAATAGAAAGGAAGGTATTAATATTTGAAATGTAATCAAGAAATTAAGAAATATAATTGGCTTGTTTATTGCTTTCATTTGCATGTTTATTTGGCGTATGTTCGATAATAAAATACACCTACGTACATACTGTACAAGTGTACAATATATTGTAATAATATTTTAATAGCAAAATAAACAAAAAAAAAATAAAATAAAAAACATGTAAAAATACTACGCAGAAATATTACCAAAAAAAAAAAAAAAAAAAACAAAAAAACAAAAATCAGAAAAGGAAATATTTACAAAAATTATATTTGTTTCTAAGCTAATGAAAATTTAAATCATTTCTGCACGTGATCTCCAATACTATACATGTGATCTAGATCAGCAGTATCGAATTAAAATTTACCTTCTTTGTACCATGTACATTTCAAATTCTATTGAAACATTGATTTGATTCGGAAGCTTGTGTCCACTTTATTTAACAATTTAAAAAAAAAAATAATAATAATAATTATTATTATTCAAAATAATGAATTTTCAAATTTTCCGTTACTATACTTTTTGAAAATTATATCGATTAGTTAATATACTCGTAATTAAGCGATAATCTTTTATTATGATGGGCATCATTTTGTATGGCTTGTGATATTCATTCAAAGGACATGAAAAAATGTATTCAAAATTAGAGCTAATTTAAAATTCTCGAATTTAGATGATTATCCTTCGTACTTCGATATAATTTTCATATTGATACGGATTACTTACAAAATTCATGCCTCGTTACATTATACGCCCATTAAATGCAGTCATTTGGAGTCAAAGGTCCTTATGTATGTCAGAAGACGTTCATTTTTTTTGTTTTTTTTTTTGTTTTTTTCCTCTTTTTTAATTCAAACAAAAACGTTATTATCGTTGTCGCCGTTTTTATTTTGTTTATTTCTTTTTCTAATTTTATTGATCGAAGGAATTTTTGTATACCTACATACATACGAGTACATATATACATAGTTTTGCATAAATGTACAAATATTCGTGGGCAATTAATAAAAACAAAATCAAAAATTCGAATAACCTGCAAATGACCACATGAAATTTCACTTTCTTGCTTTCTTTCTTTATACATATATCCTTTAGCCTAGCATATATAGTACATTATATCAAGTTGTACATACGTATACTTTGCTAGTGGTATACGTTAAATATTTTAATTTTCAACGTTTTCATTTTCATCGTGTACATATTATAATCAAGAAATCAAATGTTTCGTGTATACACCTTTTGCAAATCTATTTGTATATACCTTGATGTACAGATTTATCCTGTATTTTTGTATGTACGTATATGTATAGATATATGAACATACATCAAGTAAACATTAGAATGTGTCCTCTCATGCTATATCGTGAATTCGTGAACAGTTAAATAATGATTACATTTTTTTTTTCTATATTTTTTTTTGTTTTTCTTTTAAACAAAAAGGAAAGCTAATATGTAACATCAGATCTATTGTATGTGTACTCGGACTTTGCACATTAGATTTCCAAATTCTAATGATGATAAATTTTGACCAAAATAATAGAAAAAAAAAATTTTTTTTTGCAGTTTGAATTCAAATTTATAACGATCCCCGTTTTTAAACGATTTTATTTTTTGAATCCCTAAAGGACATTTCATGATAATTACAATTTAAGTACAACAAAAAAAAAAAAAATGTAATTAAATTTCATATCAGAGATTTTTAGTGTAAAATTTGCACCTTTACATATAATGACGATAATCTTTGTTGTATTCAACATTCACACATGTACATTCACATATAAATGGCATTAATTCAAAATAAATAAAACGAATAAAAGAAGCAAAAAATAAATGAATAAAAGAAAACTTTCGAACACGCGCATATGCAAATGTAAATCTTAGGAATATGAAAATTAGCATAGTTTATTTTTTTATTTTTTATTTTTTGTGATTGAATGGTATGAGACATTTATTTAGAACACTTTTGTGATTTTTGTTTTCTTTTTCTTTATTTTTGATAGCACCAAAGAATATGGAATAAAATAAACTGAGGACAGAAAAATTCAAAAAAAAAAAAAAAATTGAAATGTATAAAGAAATAAGGACTCACATTTTGTATTTAAAAAAAAAAAAAAAACAAAAAAAAAAATGTTTGTACATGGCATTATAAATAAATGGAATGCACGAAACAGGACAAACCTAGAAGCCACCAATAACGACCCATTGAAAATTCTTAGCCCAATATTGTTTAAGACATTGTAAAAATAATGTAATAATTGTAGAATGGCTATAGTTATATAGAAGCACTTTTACTACATGTAGTATAAAAACACATTTTACTACACACGTATACATACGTTATAACTCCCCCCCATTTAAAAGTGTTAGTCGGTATAAATTTGAATTTTGAATTTTTTCAACTGTATCGAATGAATAACGAAATTTACACACGTACACAGATATTAGTATATATAATGTACATTTAATATGTACATATATTTTTATAGTTCATAAATATCCATATATAGCTTTAAAAAATAAAGTAATAGTGGTCAGTCAGTAAATGGCTCTGTTTTAGCCATAACTATAGATTTTTATTCAATATTTGAAAAAAATTCAGTTTAATCGTAATTGTAAAAGAATGTTGTTGATTTATTCAAATTATGAGAATATGGATTTATTAAAAAGGATTTATTGTTAAATTTCAAATAATCAAATAAAAATAAAAATAAATTTTTTATCAATATTTTCATTTTATTTAAATAAAAAGGATATTTTTTCCTTGTTGTTGTAACATTTTGTTTTTTGTGCAAAAAAAACAAAAAAAAAAACAAAAAAAAAACCGAAATTCATTTGCAAATTAAGTGTATATGTGTTTATAAACACAAAAAAGGTGCTCTACTATATTTAATTTGTTCGTTTTTTTTTTTTTTTTTTTAAATAATCATAATCAAGTTTACTCTATGTAATAACAGTAATTAAATTTTAATTATCGATGGCGATTTGATTATATGTAATAATTTTTTTTTTCTTTCTTTCTATTTTTATTGTTGTTGTTAGTTTTATTTGAAAATTCAATTGCGAATTTTTCTATAGAAAAAAAAAAATTTGAAAACGAAAAAAATCGTTATTTTTTGTTGTTGTTGTTATTTTAATAAAAACAAAAAATTAAAAGTGAAAAATAAAAAAATCAAAGTGACTAATGTGAATAAAACAAAGAAACAAACAAACAAATAAACATCAAATAATTTAGCTTATATGTATATTGCAGCTAATTAAGTTCATTTATATACATACATATGTACAATAATAATGTCAAATGAATCTACAGCACCTGATGCAATGCAATCAACGGATGGTCAAATATCACATTCTAGTGCTGTTATACCACTTGAACCGAACACATCATCATCATCGCAATTAAATAACGGTGGTGCCGATCTAAATAATCATACATCATTTATAACTGATATAAATTCTGATTCAAAAGAGAATTCACCAGAAATAGAAAGATCTAATTCACGTCATCATCAACAACAACATCAACAACATATTAATGGTGATATTGATGACGGTGATGAAGATTCAGATAATTATATAAATGGTATTGATCCCATTTCATCAACAACAACAAAATCAATTAATAATAATAATAATGCCGGGGCAACAGTTATACCAATAGGTGGATATTGGAATCGTAATGAACATAATCGTTCAGATAGTCCTAATTATATGGATAATATGAGTGAAATATCATCACAACAACCGATTATTGCTGCTGGTTCTGGTGCTGGTGCTGCTGCTGCTGCTGTTGCTGTTGCTGGTACATCATCATCATCATTAAATATAAATCGACCAAAATCACGACAAGATTTAATGTCAACATCATCAAATCAATTAATAAATAATTTAACATCATCAAGTAAATATTCAAATTTATCATATTGGAAGGCAAGACGTTGTATTTTTTATCGTAATGGTGATCCATTCTTTCCTGGTGTTGAATATCGTTTTCGTCCTGGCCGTGATATAACATCACTTGAATTATTATTAGATAAAATATCACCAAAAATTGATTTACCAAGGGGTGCTAGATATGTATTTTCAATGGATGGTGATCGTAAATATAATTTAGATGAATTAGAAGATGGAGCTTCTTATGTAGTATCGTCTTTTAAATCTTTTAAGGTAAGTTTAAAAAATAAAAAATAAAAAATAAAAAACTCCAAATCGTTTTAACGTTTTATGCCAGTACTTTATGAAATGAAAAGTACAAAACTAGCACGTAATTTATTTCATGTAATGAATTTTTTTTTTTTTTTAGTAATTTTATTCAAATATACAAGAGAGTGTTAAAAATCAATAAAATTTGAAATTATTCTAAAAAAACGTATTATCACAGCAACAGCAACAACAAAAAAAAAACACAAATATATAAAAAAAAAAGAAACAATTTAGATGAAACACGCAAAATCTGTTATTCAACCTCTTTTTTACAGTCCGTCGAAAATTCTTATAAAAAGCAAAAAATACATATTAAAAGGTAAAAAAAGTAAAACCATGGTAAAGCATAGGAAAAAGAAACAAACTTTGATTATATTCAAATGAATTCGTGGTTTACATAAAACCTAATTTTTTTTTTTTTTTTTGAAAATAATTTTCATGATACACCCCATCATACATGTAAGAATGGTAATAATAAGAAAGAGTATGAGAATTATTTTCTGACCACTTATATAGAAGGTACAATACCCGAACCTATATATGTACATACATACATATATGGGCTACATACAATGTATACATAGGGAAAGCGCCAAGTATGAATGATGAAAAATGTACATATTATGACGTTCACGAATTATAAATGGATCTAACCTGGTAAAGGGAAAAACAAAAAAAAAAAAAAATACACATATTTTCTTTTTCTTGAAAAGTGTGAGTGAACTAGTAAAATATGAATATAATGTACATACCTGGTCAAATTATTAAGGACAAGGTCGAAATATATAGTAAAGCAAAAAAAAAAAAAAAAATAAGTTTAATAGCAAACTGAATATTGAATTGAAAAATTTTTGTATTACTTAATATTATCGTTAGTATTACCAGGTTTTATTTACTCGTCCTATAAATTCATATAAGCTATGCTATGAAGGTATAGCATGTGGTCATCATCGGTTATACATACATACACATTGTAAATTGCCTTATTATATAGTTACTACTTTATACAATTTGATTAGGAGTCAACTACTTTCAAGTATTTTTTCTTAGTCACACGCCATTAGAAGACTATCACGCATTAAATAACTTACAAAAAATATTTAAAAAAATTTTTTAAATAATTTTCAAATTTATTTTTTGCTATTTTTTCAAAAAACAAAAAACAAAAAAAAAAAACCGTTTAAATAAAGTGACATAATTTTTTGGTATATAATTAAAATCACATTTAGAATTTTTTTAGTTACCATCGTTATCGTCATTAAGTGATTCGTTATTTATTTAAAAATTTAAATACAATTTGGATTAGCTAAAGTGTAAAGATTTTTCTTTTAATGTGTCGTGTAATAACGGATATTTTATAAATATTTTTGAAATTGAAATAATTATAAGGATTATTTATTGTAACGGTTATCGCGTAATTAAGTGTCCTTCTAAATATATTTAATATAGTTAATTGCATGCTGGTTCAATATCAATTAATGACGTGACATCAATGTTAAATAGTAAAAGGTGGGAACTGGATAAATACTTAATCAAAAAAAAATCTATTAATTGTGAATTATGAATTATAAATATGTAATTCATCAATTTGATAGGTATCGTGATTAGTAAATCTCCTGAAATAAATTGTTATCTGTCTAATAATTATAATTAATCGTGTCTACAACATTTTCTAAAACGATATCATATAATATTCAAGATATCTAAACATGAAATGTACAAGGTGTCCCAGTTTCATGCTATTTCACAAATTTTGCAATAAAAAAATATTTTTCATCATAAAAATATCCTTTAAATTCTTAATTTAATATTCTCAATGTTTATCAATACGTCAATTATATAGAAATTATTTTTTTTAAATATTTTTGGTCATGTAAAAAAGAAAAAAGAAATTTTTTTTTTTCTCTCTCAATGAAAAGATGCAACAGACGCATTACACAAATTTGTAACAGAAAAACATGATAATTGAAGTGCTCTTACATTGGACGTTATTTTCGATTATTTATTTACTTCATTTCGAAATTAAATTTTAAGTAAAAAATTGTTTAAATGTGTGAAATATAAAATTCATTATTTAATTTTTTGTTTTTTTGTTTTTTTTTTTTTTATACGTAGAAAAATCTTTTAGATTCAATATAAAAAATTATAAGATCTCCAAGGCACAATCTCTATCAGTAGTTACAAAGTAATTGTCCGTTACAAATTCAAATATAAAATTTACATGAATGTATACACTACCAATGAAAAGGATTTGAAATACTTAAGAATTTTCTTGTAAAATTGATTGATTCCAAAACATTGAATAAAACGTTTTAAGGATATTACAAGGATACTATTTTCATTGAAAAATTTATTAACACGCTTATGAAAAAAAAAAATGGGATAATTATCCCTATTTTGATTTCATCACTTATCATTTTATAAAATGCTCCAAATTACAACAAAGTGGTTCCAATAAAATGATGACTTTGAGAACATGCTCTTTTCAAATTTTACAGTATCGACATACTTATTTAGTGTGTACTTGAATAACTATTTTTTTTTTTTTTTAAATAAAAAATATGTAAAATTCGTTTATATTTTTTTTTGTCATTGGATTTCTGTTGTTTAATCACAACATTTACTAAATGATTTTCTTTTTAAATTACTGTATACTCGTATTATTAGCTTTCATTTAGGTTTTTATGCGTGTTTTGTATTTTTACATCTTCTCGAAGAAATTGTAATCATTTCAATTCTCAAGGCCAATGGTCTAATATTTAATATATTTACATATACATATAAATAAACATCAAAAAAAATACCTTAGTCATTTTTGTCCTTGAATGGATTTCTTACATGGATTTTTCGTGATAACGCCAAAAAAAAAGTACCGTTATTATATTTAAATGTCCTATTTGCATCTTTTTACCGTATATACCACTTCTTCTATTTATTTTATTTTTTATTTATTTTATTTTTTTTTTTCAAATTATTAAATTAGTTTTTTTTATTTTTTATTATCAAATTTTTATACATGAAATAGTATAATTTTTATTAGCCGCTGTAAAAAGTGAATAAGTGCTTTTCCTTTTCAAAGCTAGATAATTTCAAAATTTCTGATGAAAGGATTAAAATCTTCAGATTATCATTTTTCCTTGGAAATTGTTTTTAGAATTTCAATGAAAATTATTTAAATTTTAATGAATCATGACTGGATTAATCCAGGTACCCCTTATTCAGTATCCTTATACAGTATCCAGGATCCTTATACAGTACAATGTGATACATCGTATATTTAAACCTTATACTCGTAAGTTTAGTTTAGTTAATTTAGTTTACAAGGGTGAGATGAGGTTGGGTTGACTCGACACTGGTAGCTTAAGAAATCTTATTGTATCTTTCATCCTTTTTTTGTCTATATATACTCGTTAAATCTACAAGTAATTTTTACAATGTATACTGTCCATATTTACGCTATATTTTATTCTAGATGTTTGGCTACAAATTAAATCGTTTAACTCGCCTTTGTTTAATTATTATTGTTAAAATTAAAGCTCCCTTCTCATTTGTGCTTGTGTGAGTAATGAAAAATTTATTGCGATTTTTTTTTTGCAATTATTCTTTAATTTGTTGAGTAAAAAAAAAAATGGTAAAATTTCAAATTTCAATTTTTTTTTATTGTTACAATTATTTTTTCAAAAACTCATGTCTGTTTCCAATAAATATATATTCAAAGTTTTTTCGTACTGTAACGTAAAATTCATTTTTTAATTATTTTTTTTTTTTAAATTTTTAAACCGTTTTTTTTTTTTTAAATATAACCGTTTTTTGAAAAAATACACACTGGTGTAGATTTTTGTTTTAGACTTTACCAAAACGATGTATTTCATAAAAATTGCAAAAAATGTTTGCAAAAATTTTTATTATACAAACAAGAGACACTAAATAAATGGTTCATTTTTTTTTGTTTTTTTTTTTTTTTTTGTTATTGTTTTTCTTTTACTATAATTTACTATTTAATTATAAAATACAAAATCCTATATAAAATACCTTAAACACCATTTTCACTTAATATTGTGGAAATGGCGCCAGAACGACCTTCATACTGATTATCATCAAGGTCGTCATTATACATACAAACATATAAACGAATATATTGTACTTACAGTGAAAAAACAAAAAAAAGAAGAAAATTGAAAAACAAAAAAAAAACAAAAAAATCGATTTCCTTTACCACAATATCCGGAGATGATTATTTGAATTATTTTTGTCTGAGAATGAAGTACATAAACACACATATACGAAATTAAAATGAAAATTGAACACAATTTTATATAAGTGGACAGGTTTTAATTGAATTTGATTGAAGAATTTCTTTCATTTAAAATTTTAGCTAATATATTATTTTCATTTTTTTTTTTGTTTTAATTGTTCCCATGCAATTTAATTCACACCACCCACCCATCCTCTGCTCACACCACACGACCACTTTCTATATAAACGTATATACAATATATCAAATTTTATGATTTATAATGTTAAATAGTTTGTAATTCATTAATATACACCATATTATATATGTAGTCTTTGAAGTTCGTTAGTTTTTAAGTAGATTTTCATTTTTGTCCCATTAAAAAAAAAAGAAAATTTTTTTTTTTTATTCTTAAAATTTACCCAAATGTGTACATTTGGTGTTAAGTTAAATACTTTGTATATGTGTATACAGGGAGTATAACATGATGTTTGCATGATGTTAAACATTTTGAAAAAAATTTTTTTTCATATATGTATACATGTATGTATACGTATATTAAAAACACAAAGTGATCCAACAAATATACATATATATACGATAATTGTTAATTTACATGAAGGGTTGAAAATTTTTGATATGACCAAAAAGCCAAAAGTATAATATATAAAATCCAATATAAAATACAAATTGTACATGTATGTATATATGTACATATATATAAAATTATTATAAACATATACATACATACATACATGTACATACATGCGATATTGTAACAAAATAATGTAACTACATACATATATTGGCCATATATAAAAACCATACATACAACCTTCATTTCCTTTGTTAGTTCTTTGTATTTTCATTTTTCTTCTTCAATTTTTCTTAGTTTTCTCTTTTTATATTATTTTTAATTCTTGAAAATGTTGGGTGGAAAAAGAAAAAAAAAATTTTTTTTTTTTATTATACAGTATTTATACATAATAAGGAGGTTAAATACTTTCATACAATATATTCTTTTTAAACTATGTATGTTGGAAAAAATTGTTACTTGACTTACGGCTAACAAATTGTATAAATACTTTTAGGCGAGTAATAAAAAAAAAAAAAAAAAAAAAAAAAATTACACAGTAAATTGTTTTCTATATACATACATATGTACACATAAACATATGTATATGTGTGTTGTTTATACACCAATACTCCTTATATGTATATTCTTTATACGTACCTTTTTGTTTTACTTATTATTAAATAATGTACATGTTTATAGGTAGCTATACATTCATTCATACATATATCAAATATATAAAGGTATATATTTACACATACTCGTGTATGATATTGTACAATGTGTGTTTTTTATTTTTTATATTTTTTTTTTTTTTTTAACAATTGTATTTACATGTTTATACCTTATTATTACCTCTTACTTAGTTAGTGAAATTTTGAAAGTGAAAATTTTTTGTCAGTTATGCTAGGACTGTGAAAACGAATTGATCAAAATCTTATTATCATTATTATTAATTAATATGGATTAAATTGTACGTACATATATAATTAAACGTTTACAAAAAAAAAAAAAAAGAAGTGATAACGCGTTATATCTATATTCTTATATCCGTTCAAATATAAGATCTAAGAAACAAAAAAGCAAAACAAACAAAAAAAAACGATTTTTTTTTTAAATTTAAATTTGTCGTTACAAATATTTGAATTTTGTAAAAAAACAAAACAAAACACAAAAAATTGATTCGCTGTTAAAGAGTGCCTTTGATTTTTTTTTTTTTTTTTTTTTTTTGTTTTAAACTAATATTTGCATTATGTTTGAAAGTGATGAAGATTCATTTTTAATATTAAGCTCACCAAAACGCAGTTGGGTAAAATATATAATAAATCTCTCTTTTATTATTTAACATTAAAATTATCATAATTTCCAAATAATTAATTTTTTATTTTTAATTTTAATTTTTTTTTTTTTTTTTTTTTTTTTTGTAATATATTTTATAGCCTGCTAGTTACGGGAAAAAGAACGGTATGTGGTATGCATCACCTGGTAATCAAGGTTGGGGATCAAAACCAATTAGTCGTAAACCATCAATAATGGAAGCTGATTTAGGTACATTATCAACAACATCTGGTTCAATTAAACGAAGTGCTGGACGTGTTATACGAATTGTTAATAATTTAGATCATTCTGTACAGGTAAAATATTAAACAATATAATTTATATAAAAAAAAAAAAAATTTTTTTTTTTTTAATGCATATATAATGTATCATTTGATTTATTATTTAAATACATATATGTATGTATAAATGACACATAACTCTTTATAGCGTGCAATATTTACAAATTTAATAAATTATAATACTTTAAATTATACAACAAATTGTACATAGCATGGTATCAGAAAACAAAAATCTCTTTTTTTCCATGTGTACAATATAATTTATGCATACATGCATCTACTGTATATGCAGAATATTTAAAAAAAAAAAAAAAAAAAATATTTAACACATGTACATATAAAAGGACGTACCATATAGCGCATATATGTACATATGTATGATACACATGTGTATATTGTCGTCGTTTTCTTACTATACATATATATTGTTTTGGCTCTCCTTAGTCCTTCTATCAGGACATATACAAATAATGATTTGATAAATTGATTTTTTTTTTCTATATACATAGGTGTACATATATACAATGTACAATAGAAAAAAAGGATATGCATATGCATTAAAATTCTATGAGGATTTTTTAAATGCATATAACACATATGTGTATATAAAATCAAAAAGATAATATTGACCAACAAAAAAAAAAAAAAAAAAAAAAACAATTTGCAAAAAATAAATTGCTAACATAATGATATATGATAGAAACTACATATGTAATTTGTTTAATACTGAAATTTTAGCAAATGTACTCTATACAATGCTACACGTGTATACACAAAGTCAAATTGCATTAAGGTATGTATGCAATGTACACACTATGTATAATGCATATATGTACGACGGCATGCATAACATACGTGTAACGCCTTAATAATATTATATAAAACAGGAAATGAAAAGAAAATTTCTTTTTTAAGGATGAGTATTTTATGTTCGATTACATGGAACGGGCATTATTTACATATATAGTATATACGTGTGAATTTATATCATATATACATATATCAGCAAATATATAGAATTACTTTCATATTCTTATATATAAATTATATGAATAAGTTAGATTTCATTTATGCGTGTTATGATATCGTTTTATTAACATATGTATGAAGAAAGTATGCCAATTAGGACATACAGGGAATATTATAAAAGACGATTTCCCACAGTCATTATGATATGAACAAAATGATTTTAATAAGTAAATTACTTTTAATTTTATTATACAAATGTACATAAAATGTATGTCATTTTTTTTTTCTTTTTTTTTTTAAATTATCCTTAGAATTTTTGTATTACATTCATAAGGTACAAAAAAACATAACATCATATTTATAGAGATTCAAAAAGGAATGAGTATACACCCTTATTCAATGATTTTTCCCATCAAGATCAGATGTACATTGGAATTTTAGATTTTAAATAATAATTAAAATAATAATTTTATTTCTTTTAATAATTTCTGAAAAATTTTTATATGTAAATTGTTAGCCAAAAACCTTAGTAAAATTATCTTCAGTCAGTCAGTCTAGATTTAAGAGATTTAAAAAAAAAAAATTTTTTTTTTTTTTTTGTATGTGACGTATGACCAAAGGTATGACCTAGAAATCAATCTAAATTTTGAGTTTAGATATATCTTCCTATTTTGCATATTATATTTACATATATTGTATTTATATACAACACGTATCTACTACATAGGATACATATGGGTATTCCACATACACCCATACATATCTTGAGCCTGTCCAGTAAAATAATTTTTGTTGTTATTGGGTGGGTAGAGGCGGGTGGTTACATATAATTTTTAATTTATAACCATAAAAATATTAAATGGCAAAAAATAAACAAGGTTATCAATATAATTAAAAATTATATGAATTTTATTTCGTTTATTTTATCTACATTATATATATGTACTAATGTACGTTAAATTTTTTTTGTTTTTTTTTGGTTTTTTTTTACATAATTCAATTTATTCACTGAATAATCACGTTTATTTATTCAATAAAACAGAGCAAAAATTATGAATTAATTGATGCTGAAAATATACGTACAATAACAACAATATCGTACAATGTGTATCGTGCATAATTTTTAAATTTATATACGCATTTACGTATAATTGAAATAAAATTGAAATAAAATCAGGATATAGTATATAACGAATAAACATGCCTTAATCCCATTTAAGCAAAGACACACATAATTGTTGTATAAACGCATACATTCATACGCACACATATCCATACACACAAATCCATACGCATATACATCCATATGCACACATCTGTACGCACATTATACGTACTTACGCAATTCATATACGCAAATAACTATAACAGGGAATTGAGTTTTTTTTTTGTTTTTTTTGGATTTTACATTCATAAATTTTTTAAGGACATTTTTCTCAATTCAACACATTTCCATCGAAAATTTTCTTTTCGGCTATTGGCATGTATGTGTTGTGTGTGTATGTGTGCATAACATATATAAAGATAAAGTTAATGAAATACAAATTATTGTCGTCAGCATGTACGTATATCGTAGATACGTATAATAATTGTTAAAATAAAGTTTACTTACCGCATAAAATTATCCATGTAAATGTGTCGCAATATTAGGCCGGAAATTAGGATACTTAAATGGCACACGCAATCAAAATATGTATATACAAAAAATTTTTTTTTATTTTTTTATTTTTGGTTTTTCTTTTTGTAATGTATCTGCCTCTTATACTTAACGTATGTATGAATGTTTACGAAAAAAAAAAAAAAAACAAAAAAAACAAAAAATAGAAAATTAAAAACATGAATTGTTTTAATAAAACAGCAAAATATAAGAGTAATAATATTATGTCCAAAGAAATAAACGAATAAATAATAAACAAAAAATTTTGTTTTTAGGTCAAGAAATTTTTATTAAAAATGTTTATGAGTTTTACTGAAAACAAAAAAAAAAAAAAATACAAATTAAAAAAATTTTTTTTATTTTTTTATTTTTTTAAATAGTAAAAATGTAACGTTGGTTTGTTTACGATAACCGGAAATATCGTGCAACTATATTTTATATATTTTTGTTTTTTTTTTTTTTTTGTACCTTTATTTAAATAATAATATTAATAAATGTAATTATACGATAAATTTTTACAAAAAAAAAAAAAAAAAAAACAAAAAACGAAAAAAAAACGTGAAAAATATAAAAACAAAAATGTCCATATCATTAACATGTAGTACACACATTTATATGTGTCACTGGATACATATGTACATATCTAATAGCTGATATATGTATGTATGTAATAATTGGAAAAGCCTGTAGAGTTTCTAATAAAATCTTTGTTCTTATTTTAT
Source organism: Anthrax anthrax (assembly GCA_963971155.1). Lineage (NCBI taxonomy): Eukaryota > Metazoa > Arthropoda > Insecta > Diptera > Bombyliidae > Anthrax > Anthrax anthrax. Next base: position 3,130,200 of record OZ020124.1, read on the forward strand.
AGATGTCCTGATATACAATTATTATCAGGATTATTATTAAAAGTAAGAAAATTCCTTATTTATTTATTTATTTTTTTTTTGTAAAAAATGCTCAAAGGCAAATGACATGAGTATATGTACATATGTACACTGATATGAGTATGTTACCAATAGCACACACATAGCCCATTTTCATTTCAGTAAAAAAAAAAAAATATATATATAAAATCTAAGTACCTTGTACACATATGTATGTATGTGCTAAATTTCATTTAACTACAATAGAATAATAATTATTTATTTATTTTTTTTTTTAATTAACATTCGGAAATGTTACTTGATTTTCATGTCGTTCACATTACAAGAAATAATATGTATGTATGTCAGAAAATTATTCGGTCAACTGAACGCATACACATAAATTTCCTTTAAGAAAATTAAATGAAAAGACATTTTCATTGAGATTATTATTATTGAAGCTAAGAAGAAAATAAAAAAACAGGTTACCATATTCAATATGTTATAGAGAATTAACTGTGAAGGGTAGTCAAGGTAATCAAATTTTCAAATATTGAAATATCATACATATGTGCCAAAAATACAGGGAGGCAGATGGGACTTTTGTATCCGAGATACAACCATATACTATGTAGATACTTTTCTATAGAAACAACTATAAATACTTCTAGATACAAGGATAGATACTATCCTGCATGCTATGGTGACAGAGGCCAAATAGTTTATAAAACGTATTTTTATTTTTTTGTTATTTTTTTGTTTTTTCCTTTAAAAATGTCCTTATTTCTAAATTTATCTTTTTAATGAGTTCGTATACAAATTCATCGTATTGCTCCATTTTCATTGATTCATTCATTTTTATTTTATCTTTTTTTTCTATTTTATGGATACTTTATGTATAATTTTTATTTATTTGCGTTTGAATTCCAAAACTCTGAAATTTTCATGTCATTAAGACCAGCCAGAGGTCATTATTTTTTAATTCAACCATAGATTCAAGGCTCCAAAATTCAAAGGTCCAATTTGTAACATTGATGAATAGAATAAGTAGGATAAATTCATTCTGTTTTTTGTTTTTTGTTTTAAATCAAAATAGAATTTGTAAAATGCAATAAATTGGTCTTATATTAACTTAAATTATCCATTTTTCTATATAAACACGCAAGCCCACAAAAATCACAATCCTACGTAAGAATTTGGAATACAGAATCTTTACAAATGTTGTAAAATTTTTGGAATGGGTAAATTAAATTCATGTGTTGTAACAATCATATAAGTACATCTGCAGACACTTTCATACATGAAAATATGAATTTATTTAAATTCTTAATAATTATCCATTTTATTTGTTTTAATATACAATCATAGAAAAGTTCAAGGATTTATTTGATTATAAATAATAACTTCTCAATTATACCTTTTAAACATCAAATTATAAACCAAATTGTAACCCATGGACATATAGACAAAAATCTAAACCGGAAGAATGCATTTATTGTAATATATGTGATTATATCATTCAATAATGAAAAATTTTTATATGAATTGCATTAATTAGCATAGTCATTATAGTTAGCTCTTATGTTTGAAATTGCCACGAAAAACAAAAAAAAAATATCACGGACTTTTACTAGTTCTGAAGGATTATCCTACATTTATAAAACATGAATCTCTTTTTTGTTTTTCGTTTATTTAGTGTCGAGTACTTCTTAATTTACGAACATCTCAGCCATTTGAAGAAGTTTTAGAAGATTTAGGTCAAGTTTTGAAAATACAAGGAGCAAAAAAAATGTACACAGCAACTGGTCAAGAAGTAAGTTTTGAAAGATCAATGTGTTAGGGAAGAAAAAAAAATAAATACTAAACCGTAACATTATTTTGAAAATTTTCAGATTAGAAGCTTTTCACAATTACGAAATGAATTTGCAGATGTTGATACATTTTATTTAGCCACTGGACCAACAATGGTAGTCGGTGGATCACCAATTCGACGATCACGTTCAAGAGCTGTATTAACGGCACCAACTGTACACGATGATATTTCAAAAGTTTCACCAGTACGTCAAAGGGCTCGTAGTAAAAGTAGGCCGAGAATACTTTATGCACCAGAAAATGAAATTGTACGTCCAAGTGGAGAATATTCCGTTTTAGATATTATGAAAGAGGAACCAACTAAAGTAACAATAAGAGGATTAAGAAGAACATTTTATCCACCATTCCATCATCCACCACCAGATAATACACTTCCAGATAGGAAATTATTTTTGCAATGGGTGTAAGTGTAACGAAAAACAGTCAATATTCATAATATGTTGGCTTCGTTGTAAATTTTTTTTTTTTTCATTGGTGAAAATTTTAAATTATTTCTAGACATGGTTATAGAGGCATAGATGCTAGAAGAAATCTTTGGGTATTACCTACAGGAGAATTATTATATTATGTAGCTGCTGTTGCAATTCTATTTGATAAAGAAGAAGAAGCACAACGACATTATACGGGTCATACTGAAGATATAATGTGGTGAGTCCTTTTTTGTTGTTATTTTAAATCCTTTTTTTTTTTTAATGTACATTTTCAATGAGTGTTTTTGTACTTACGATATAACTTTAGATAAGTTTGTGTTCATTATGAAAAAGCTGAAATATTTTTATTGCTTATAGTATGGACGTCCATCCATCAAGAGAATTAGTGGCTTCGGGTCAAAAAGCTGGAAGAGATAGAAAATCACAAGCCCACGTAAGAATTTGGAGTACAGAATCATTACAAACGTTGTACGTTTTTGGAATGGGTGAATTAGATTCAGGTGTTGTAGCAGTCGCATTTTCACAATTGGTACAAAACATCATCATAGATTTCATGTACAATCAAAATGAATTTAAAGTATCAATAATTTTTATTTTACAGAATGGTGGAAGTTATATTTTAGCTGTTGATGCGGGACGTGAAAGTATGCTTTCAGTATGGCAATGGCAATGGGGGCATTTATTAGGAAAAGTAGCGGTAAAAATATTCATTACAACTTTGAAAAATACTCTATGAATAAACCAAAAAAAATTTATATATGAAATTATTTATTTAACCTTTTTTTTTGGTTTTTTTATATAGACATTACAAGAAGGATTATCTGGAGCTTCCTTTCATCCACTTGATGATAATCTTATTATAACTCATGGTCGCGGTCATTTGGCATTTTGGCATCGCAGAAAAGATGGATTTTTCGAACGTACAGATATTGTTAAACAACCATCAAGAACACATGTAACAAGTGTTCAATTTGAATCTGATGGAGATGTAATAACGGCTGATAGCGATGGTTTCATAACGATTTATAGTGTTGATTCTGATGGTGCATATTTTGTTCGAATGGAATTTGAAGCTCATAATAAAGGAATTGGATGTTTGATTATGTTATCTGAAGGTACACTTTTGTCAGGTGGAGAAAAGGATAGAAAAATAGCTGCATGGGATTCATTACAAAATTACAAAAGAATTACAGATACAAAGGTAATGTAAATTTTTCTTATATGATAATTATATCATAATACATTTCATATAATTTCATATATTTAATTTGTACTTCTATATTAATAGTTACCAGAATCTGCTGGTGGAGTTCGTACTATATATCCACAACGCCCTGGCAGAAATGATGGAAATATCTATGTTGGTACTACGCGTAATAATATTTTGGAGGGTTCATTGCAAAGAAGATTTAATCAAGTTGTTTTTGGTCATGGACGCCAACTTTGGGGATTAGCAGCTCATCCCGCTGATGAAATGTACGCAACAGCTGGTCATGATAAACATATCGTACTATGGAGAAAGCATAAACTTATTTGGTCAATTCAAGCCGGATATGAATGTGCCTCTTTAGCTTTTCATCCATTTGGTACAGCATTAGCAGCTGGCAGTACTGAAGGTCATTTATTAGTAATAAATTCAGAAAATGGTTCTGTTATGTTGACATTACGTGTATGTGGATCTTCCATTAATTGCATAGAATACAATCAAGGTAAAATATAAGCAACAAGATAAAAAATTTCAATACAGTAATTTTGAATAATTTTATATAATTTTATAGTTGGTGATTTGATTGCAATGGGATCACAAAATGGGAGTATTTATTTATTTAGAGTTTCAAGAGATGGATTTTCATATAAAAAAGTGAACAAAATTCGAGGCTCACAACCTTTAACTCATTTAGATTGGAGCGTAGATGGAAATTATGTTCAAACTGTTACCGTTGATTTTGATTTATTATTTTGGGATGTTAAATCTTTATCACCGGAACGTAGCCCAATTGCTATGAAAGATGTTAAATGGTTAACACACAATTGCACTGTAGGTTTTCTTGTAGCTGGAATGTGGAGTAATAGATACTACGTGAATTCATCCACAATTATTGCCACATGTAACAGATCTGCTAATCAGGATATGTTAGTATCAGGAGATATTGAAGGATATCTACGATTATTTAGGTATATCTACATATATAGCAATATTATTGTAGAAAAAAAAAAATGAAAAATGAAAATTTCAATTCATTTCAGATATCCATGTATAAGTCCGAGAGCTGAATATCATGAGGCAAAAGTTTATTCAGGAATTTTAGCTTGTGCAAGATTTTTATATGGTGATCGTAGTATCGTAACTGTTGGTGGAACAGATGCATCTTTAATGGTATGGGAATTAATTGAAGAATAGCCTTTATTGCCATTATGGCGTACATCTACAAAATATGACACACATGGTACCAATTTGTATTATCGTCATCGCCGTCCAAGTAATATTTCTTCCGGAACATTCAGTGATTCAACCGATTATTAACTACAAAAAAAGAAATACCAATAAATTCAATACCCGTCAACTAAACCCGTAACAACCGAATTAAACCGATCAAAGGAAAATAACAAATAAAATGGATCTTACATGAAAAAAAAAACTAAATACGTAATTCAATAATATTGACTCATTAAATACAATATTCTGTAAAACTAAACTGCCTCTTTAACGTTACTACATATGTATGTTATCAGGTTTTTTGTTTTTGTAAAATGAAATACTCACAAAAAAATGGTCAATTTCAAATATTCAACATGCAACGTCAACATATATATATATTATAAACGAACATATCGCTTAAAATATGTTTATTTAGAATTTAAAATGTGATCAGGATCAAGAATAATTTAATTTTCTGGCAATTAAAATTTTTCTATATAAAACAAAAATAAAAAAGGATACCAAAAATCAAATGTAGGTAAATTTAAAAATGCATCATTGCCTATTTGATGCGATATTCAGCTTGAGATAATAATCGTAAGCTGAATATCGCATCAAATAGGCAATGATGCATTTTTGAATTTGACCTTTTTAAACTTTATTTTATAAAAACAAAGCAATAAAATGGAAACAAAATATAGAAGAAAAGTTCAAAAAAACCAAAAATTTCCATAGAATTAAGAATTATTTTTAAGAATATATACATATATTGGACATACTTACATACATATTATAAGGCTATCTTCAAAAACGTATATCATTGCCCATTTGATGCGATATCTCAGTGTATTATAATCTTAAACTGAATATATCACATCAAATAGGCAGTGATGCGTTTTTTGAAAATAGCCCATACCTACTACATACATACATTACATTACAACATTATACCATAATTAATACATATAAAACACATTTTCTCACTATGTAATAATTCGATAAAAATGTTTATGCAATAAATAAAAAAAAAAATTTTCGAATATGTTAGAAAAATGATTTTTCTGGAGAAAAAAAAAAAAGTCCTTTTAAATACTTAAATTTAATAGAACAAAAAAAAAAACTGAACTATGAAAAAATAACTGGGGCATGTCTGAAGAATGGATGGGGACAGAGCCCTCCGCAGAGTAATGGGAAAACATCCTCAAGGAAGTAGGCCGGTAGGTTGACCAAGGTTAAGATGGTGGGATAATGTGATGAAAGATATAAGGCGTTTGGGATGTACACAGGATTGAAGAGAAGTGGTTTTGAATAGAGAAAGATGAAGACGAAGAGTGCAAGAGGCCAGGACCCTCCATGGGTTGTAGAGCCACAAAAGAAGAAGAAGATAAAATGACTGATCATTTTTAAAATTTTTTATTTTTTATTTTTTTTTTTGTTTTATATTTTTATGGTACAATAATTCAAGTTTACAAAGTTCATTTTTTTTTTTATTTCAAATCTTTCATTTCTTTATCCAATTTGCGCTTCATCGATAAAATTTCAATATAGAAGTCTATTTATGAATATTTCAATTAAAAAAAAAACAAAAAGTATTAATCAATTGTTTTTTCTCTTGATTTTCTTTTATAGAAAAATATTGCTGTAATTGCTAAACAAATTGCCAATACGCCAGCTACGATACCACTAATTGTGGCAGCAGCATTAGAATATGTTGCCGATGTAACATGACCTTCACCAAGTGTAAATCTAATTGGATTCGTGAATACACTACTTCCTTTAATTGTGAATTATTTTTAAGCAAAAATTCAAAAAGAAAAAAAAAAGAAACGGAAATTTAAATTTTTATCCCATTTTTCTTTCTTAGTGTTTTGAATGAATTTTAGATTCAGATCCACCATAAGTGGCTTTGGAATTCACGCAAATAATTTAAACTTACCGTATTGATTAACAGATTTAACCATTAATTCGTAACTAACACCTCTTTCAAGCCCATCTATATTTACGCTGGTCATTTGAGTATTAATTTTATTCGCATTCTTGAAGTTAATTTGTATATTCTCATCATTTTCTTTAATTTCAGTGTGAAATACCTGATATCCTTTTACAACAAGTGGATTTCTAATTGGTGGATCCCATCTAATTAAATTTAAACAAAAATAAAAAATCAAATCATGTCGTACCAAGACATTGAATATAATATACGGTTACCTTACAAATACTTCATCATCTGAGACAACATTAACTGCTAAATTTCTTGGTGTACCCGGTAAACGATCTCGATTTAATTGAAAACAATCAAGAATTGTATTTATATGCTCTAAAATGCATTCACTATTATTTAGACCATTTGATTCACCTTTACACCAATTTTGACATTCTTTGATAACATTACGATTATCACAACACATACTGTGATCAGATTCATTTGCTGCACATCTCATAAATTTATCATATTCTACAGTACATTCAGTTTGATTATTGAAATCGCTCATATCGAATTCAATTTGAGAATCACAAATAGATATGCAACCTGATGAAATATTTTGACTATCACAACATTCAGTTAAATCAAATGTATTTGAGGTATTTCGTATTTTAACTGAATACGCAGAAATTGCAATGCCTAAAATATTTTCAGCATGACAAAAGTAATTACCACTATAATTTGCTTCCAATTTTGTAATGTGAAGTTTCATCGTGTACAAAAATGATTCAGATTCATTAGTGATAAACGATAAATTGTAATTATTGTCTTCTTGAATGATAGGAATATGGCCATCGTAATCACGCCAAAATGTTATTTTTGGTTCGGGTTTGGCTCTTACTATACAATCAAGTTCAACATCTTCACCAAGATATGCTGTTGAGTTTTTAGATTGTCGAATTTTTGGTGAATCTAAAAGATATCATACACCATAAATTTTCATTTATTTTAATTGTGTATGTCGACGACATGACTAAGAGAAAAAAAAAATTAATTGCATGCAATTGTAATTACTTACAATTAACATTGATTTTCTGTGATGTCTGCATTGGTGTTCCATATCCATTGTCAGCATAACATGAAACATTTTCCATATCTGTAGAGACATTATGAATAACAGTTAACATATGACGAGATGTATCCTGTCTTATTAAATGTCCACCCACATAAAGCGAAATTGTTGGTACTGGACTACCAAGAGCTGAACATAATATTGTCATTGAGCTACCCTCAACTACAATATCTGATGGTTGTATAATCGGTGGCTAAACAAATTTAAAATGTAAAAATAAAAACAACAGAAAATTATGTAAGGTACATATGTATGTATGTATGTCAAGGTTAACAGCCAAGAAACGTAATTGGCTCATTAATATCTCATTGATAGAAATTTTTTTTTTTTTTTTTTATAGAAAATTGAAACTAACATCAACAAATGCTGGTGATGCAGGATCTGTCCACATAGCCAATATTTCTGATGGTAAACTTTTACTGCATGTACCAATCGCTTCTACATAAATAATGTATTGTGAATTAGGTGTTAAATTGTTCAAACGGACTGATAGTAATTTAGTTTCAATAAACGTAAATTTATCATCTACATCAATTTTGTAATATATCCTACAAAATATAATAAATAGTAAATGGCACCATATGATAATTTTTACTTTACAAATTGCTTACTTATAATAAACAGTTTCACGAGGATGTAAAAATTCTGGTGGTTGCCATAAAATTGTTATCCAATTTGAACTATGAGCTATTACGATTAATGAATGTGGAGGTGATGGTGCACCATATACAGTTCCTAATTGATCTAAAGATAAAACAATATTTGATTTTGATTTGTAATATAAAAATTTTAAAAATATTTTTTTACTTGAATTTGTTGTATTTATAATTAGAATAGATGAAGGAAGAGATGTACCATGTTGACCACGAGAAATAACTTGAATTTGATATAAAGAATCTACGTCCAAATCATTCAGTATTATTTTATTATTTTTCGTTATTAATTCCTGTTTTAAAATACAAATTCATTGAAATTCCATTGGAAAATTCAATGGAAAACAGAAACAAAACAAAACAAAAAAAAATGAATCTACATCTATGTATCCTACACTTACATTTTCTGGTTTGAATAAATTTTGATACATTGTCAAATTTCTGATTTTACCATACTGTACTAAATAGTCAGTAAATTTAACATTTGTATCATCCATATCTGCTTCATTTGGTATCCATGAGACCGAAATGCTATCATTTGTTATTGGTATTGCACGTATTTTGCTTATTGGCTCTGGTATATTTGTAGTACCTAAATCAAGTATATTAAGTGAATTGAATTTTTTTTTTATGTTCAATAATATCAATTTACATTTGTTCATGTTTGTAACTGATTATTTTCAAGGTTAAATTTTTTGTTGTTTTTTTTTTTTATTTGCTTTGCATACTTACCTTCTTCAAAACATTGTAATATATTACCAACATACGACAAACATTCCGGTGAAACCATACTTAATCGTAACACACCCTTACACAATATTGTACATTTAGATGGGACACCTCTTCGATTACAACATGGGGTATGATCACGGCCACCTGCTGCACACCTTAATATCGTACCTGTAATCAATATAGTATGTTTAGAAAAAAAAATAAATAAATAAAAATGTTCACCAAAAGGATATACTGAATAATTATAAAAATTTTATTTAAAAAATTCACAAAAGGATTACCCATATCTACTTGACATGTTAGACCCAATGCTTGTAGATCAGATAATTTCAAATCATACGAACACAATGGCATACATTCTGGTAAAAGTTCTGATATAAAACAGCATTGAGTTATATTGTATGATGAAATTGATGAGATCTTTTTATTTTCCTAAAGAAATTTCAAAATTTTATTGTTAAAATAAAATCTAAATTTTATTTATTTAAAATTTTACTTCATTTTTGGTACGAAAAATTAATTTCGATGATGGACTTCCTATTCCATGTGCATTTGAAGCTGTTACAAAAACTTCATAATGTAATCCAGCTTCCAAATTTTCTAGAATAACTGATGATGGATATTTCTAAAATCAATATAAATCAAAACATTATGGAATGTGGTTCAATTAATTAATCATTTAAATTTGGTTTAAAGAAATCAAAATAACCTTTTGTATTATTGAATATTCCCTATTTCCTAATTTTCTAATATGTACTTGATATCCGTTAACAGTATCTGCTAAAATTTTTGGTGGATCCCATTTAATTACAGCAAAATATGATGAAATATAGGATGTACTAACATGAAATGGTGAACCAGGTAAAACACCATAACCTTGGAGAAGACAATTACTATATTCAGATATGTAATCAAGACACCTGAAATGTCGGTCGTTATTAGCATTTTAATTTTATTTAAAAAAAAAAAAAAAAAAAAAAAAAAAATTTTTTTTTTTTGATTTCGTTATACTTGAATATATTGAAACTGGTTGGGATAGAATTTTTCGAACATAATTGCAAACATTCCTGTGGCATATCTCGAGATTTACAACATGATACATGATCAATACCATTTGTTAAACAAGAAAATGATATATTACTCCATGGTGAACAAACCAAAAAATCTGTAATTTTTGCTGAATTTATCAATTTTGGATCACACATTTTATACAAACAATCATCAACTTTTAATCCATTATTTGTACAACATTTTCGAATATCTAAAATGTGATAAAATAAAAAAATTTATTGTTTTATGATTTTTTTTTTTTTTTTGAAAATTTTAACGATTAACGATTTACACCATACCTGGTAATATTGGAACAATTGGGGAATTTGTTTTCTTTTTAAAAACTTTATCTAAAGTTAATGTTCGAATTGGTACACTAGGTAAACTAGATCCATATTCATTATGAGCAGTTATCGTTACTAAATACACTGTATTTATTTTAAGATTATTTATTACAATTGATTTTTGATATTCTGGAACCGTTATATTAATTCTCATTGGAATGATATTTTTATTAATAATTAAATTATTTTCTATTTGATCAAATTGAATTAATTCTGTTAAATTAATTTTATAAAATTGAATTGTTTCTTCTAATTTAATTGGTGGTTCCCAATCAATTTCAATTGAATCATTTGTTAATGATTCAACATAAACATTTATTGGCATACTTGGTAATTTTTCGATACCATCTGAAATACATTGTAAACCAGATAATGTATAACGTACACATGATACTCTCGATTTAAGATAATCATTAAATGGTGTATATTCTCCTTTACAAAAATCTTGACAAATATCTGGTATACCTTTATTCTCACAACATGGTAAATGATTTCTACCATCTGCCATACAATTAACAATATTTGGAAAATCTTGTTCACAACGTTCTGGTTGAATACCAGTTGTACCATCTAAAATATTATGTAAATTACAAAAACCAATACAACGTAATGTTACATTATGATGTTCACAACAATCAGTAAAATCATGTGTAAACGATGATGGTGTTTCATTTGATAGTAATTCTTCAGTAAATTTAGTTGAAATTGGTGTAGATGATGATGATGATGATGATGATGATAAATGCAATAATGGTAATAAACTATTTTGTATATCTTCGATTTCAGTAGAGAAATCATTGTTTCTAACTGAAAAATAAATTTAAAAATAAAAAAAACATAATATTTAAAAATTTCCAATTACCGTTAAAATTTCATTTAAAACAAAGATATACCATACTTACCAAGTAATGTCTGTATGCTTGTAATAAAATCTAGAGAAAATATTATAATATAAATAATGGTATGTCCTTTGAAATACATAATTGAAAAACAGAGTATAAAATTAAATAAATCGAAAATTTTATATTAATTTTATTTTCAATATTAATTATTTGATTTATAAAAATAATTCACTAATTATTTTCGAATTCTTCAAATTAACACTGTTAATTTCTCTGGTAACACTCAAAATTTAAACTTAGCACTCATTTTGAAAACACTCATTAATATTCGTTACAAATTTTTTAAATTTAAAATATTATATAGTTCAAACATATTTTCACAAAAACAAAATTATCAATGATTTCATTTTAAATAAAGAAAAATCATTTTCTTTTTAAGACATATAAAGTTGCTGTTAAAATTTTTCAAAATAAAAATTAATCAATAGTTTTACCTTATTTCGAGAAATTGAAATCATATACCATTTTCTTTTATTTAAAATTTTTCTAAATATTTTTTCTGTTTTTTTTTTTGTAACAAATCCTCGTGTAATCAAAAATAAAACAAAAATTCAGTTTAATCAACAGGTAAATTTTTTTTTTACTATTTTAAACAAAATATTTATTTATTTTTTTTTTTAGTACTTTAATTTCAAACAATTTTTTTTTTTACTTCTAACAAAGTACTCTCCATACTAAAGGAGGCCAAGGCCAATCTAAGGATATCTTATTAATGCGCACTTTCAAATATTGAAAAAAAAAACAAAAAAAAAAAATTTAATTAATTTATTTTGAATTTTCAATTTGTAATTTTTGTAAATTTATTTCATTAAACTTGAACTTTATAATGTAACTTCAATTAAATTTTATAGCGTAAAAAAAAAAATAATAATTTTCATAATTCATGTAACGACCACAAAATAATATGTAATACAAGTTTTGTTTTATTTTTTCTCGTTTACGAAGCCCTACTATAAAATGTATTTATATTTTCCTCATACAGGTGGATATTAAAATGCATATATGTATGTATGTACATAATTTCACTGTAAAGAGTATACGGAGGGCTGGTCCAAAAGTTCATTCTGTGAAATACGTAAATTGTGGCTTAGAGCATTGAGTAAAAACAAAAACTATTCTTTGCTCGATGATGCTTAAAGTAAGAATTTTACTTTCACTCAATCATCTTCATTCAAAATTGTCTTTATTTAAGAGTTCCGACAGTTTCATCTATTTTTTTTTTTTTTTTTTTTTAATCCAAAAAATTTCCTGTGCAACTCAAAAGTCAGGAAAAAGATTTCGAATTCACAAATTCTGAAATTTTAGGTATTCGAACAGTATTATTGACCATTAATTTGTATCTCGAGGAGTTAAAAGTCATACCATTTTTCTTGTAAGTCTATTTCTCATTCTTTTACTCTATTCCTCACAATTTTTTCTTTAACGGACCCTCGTAAATCAATGAAAATTTAAAAAAAAATAAAATAAAATATACATATTTGAAATTTGAAACAAAATTTCCTTGTCTAATATTGCATTTATACCTTCTATTTCTCAAACTAAACTTAAACTAAACGAAATTCATTGAAAAAAAAATAATAAAAAATAGAATAAAAAAATATATATATGTATGTGTATATAAAAACAAACTAATCGACACTATTGAGCAAGATATTATATGGCTTCGTTGTATTGAACATAAAACGTGTACATTAACGTTATATGGAATGTACGCGATATATATTATATGTATCTGTATAATGGATTAATGCTATTTTTAAATCCCTTGTTTGTACTATTCGATATTTATTTATTATATATAGATATTAAATAAATGCACGCTATCTGGCTATCATAACAATTCTATCTAATATACTCGAATAATAAAACATAATAATATGATGATATGGAATTGCTTATCCTCAGCTCGAATAAAACGATCTATGTAATTCTTGCATTCTATGACATTCACAACAAATTTAAAAGAGTTTAAGGACAATTAATATTTAATTTATTATCATTGGATTTTCAGATATTTGCATTTAATTTTATAGAATATTTAAACAAGTAATAAGGTTGGTAATGTTAAACGAAATATTAAAAATCATTTTTAAATGCACGTAACACAATTAGAGTAATTACATATCATATGCACGGTTTTGTTTTTTTTGTTTTGTTTTAATAAATAGGTTCAAATTATTGATAAAATCTTTTACGATTTCCCACATTTATCATCATTTTTAATCCGTTTCAAAAAAAATTAAAATTAACTAGGAGAGTATCCCCTGTCCCACCAACGGCGGATTAACACCAATGTAACAAATATTCAATTGTTCTTGATAACTTTATATAATAGAGAGATTTAATAAAAATAGTAACGGAAAATTTTGAATTTAAAAAAGGGAAATCTATGTAAAAGATGCACAATGCGAGTTAGATATCTTGTACTTATGCGTAATAAAATAAAACGGTAAAAAAAACAAATGTAGATAATTTCAGAACTATCCACGCGTTCAATGTTCATCACTTTCTTATGTTTACTGACATACTTAATCCACCAACAAAAAAAAAAACAAAAAAAAAAACAAAAACACAAATTTTTCATTCAATTAAGAATAATGCTTAATTGATCAATTAATTCTATTAATTAAATTTAATGTTGAGTTTCATTTATTTGTGTCCATGATATAATTTCAAATTTATGCAATATCAAGCACAATATTTTTATTTTCAATTTTTTGTTGTTTTTTTTTGCATCAAATTTTCTTTGGAAAAGACACAATTTCTTTTTACCAAAAAAAAAAAAAAAATTATTTAATAGAATGATAAAAATGTGTCTCGAATGTGTGTTATAGAATTGCTGTTACAAATTTTATTAAATGTACACAAAATAATTTAAACGAATAAAAATGGCCCATATTGCAATAACACAAATTTTATTACATAAAATTCTTGTTTGTACATAAAAATCGGTTATTATTAATTTAACAATTAATTATTAATTTTCTATTACACAACGCACAAATTGACCAATATGAATTTTCTTATTTTAGTATAAATTTCAGACTAAAAAATAAAAATACAGAATAGGAAAAACTCAAAAATTCAATTGGAAAATTAATTCAGTGAAAGTTTAAAGCATTTACAGAAAATATGCTTAGAACTTAAAGCGAAATTTATAGATTTTTTTTTGAATTGTAAACTTTCAAAAAAAAAAAAACAAAAAACATCAAGAAACTTTTAAGTCTCATTTAGAAAAGCATATGTAAACCACATTCCAGGTAAGTCTGATTTTATTTAAAATCATTGTGATATCACAATCAATAATCGTATTTCCAATGGGTTAATAATCATTTAATTTGGGAAAAAAAAATTTTTTTAATTCTGCTTTGGATTCCTTAAAATTAGTTCTTTTTCACTTACAAAATTCTGTAATCTCAGAATAACACTGGTACGCCAAATAGACTGATGAATCTACATGAAAGTAAAAAAATTGGGTAGGACTAGAGATATCTGGTAAAAACAATCGTCTGAATGGATATTTAAAAATTCCTTGCAAAAGACCAAAGACAACACAAAAGATGTTATAAACACTAAATGAAAATGTGTATTCATGGGGATGAAACGTAAGTAGCGAATGAATAGCGAATACTACGTGTATAGACTCAAAAATAAAATTATGTTAAATTAGATGATTGCTCCGTCTACAGGTAAAGAAGGCCAAGCATAGACATTAAACAGATCCATATCTTTTAAATAAAACATCTATGTGTACTTTAAATATTTTTACTACAGCCCCCTTGAAAGTATATGTGTCTTTTTTCACGAGCAGAGTTACCACAATTCTCAAAATTGTCGGGGGTGAGCTTTTTATATATCAATCTACAAAGATGTAAAGTGGTATTACTTTTTGTAGTTTCCATAAAAGGTCTGTAATGAAAATATTTAAAGTACAAAGTATAAAAAGGAAAATTCCATAATAAAATGAAACACCAAAAATTGTCCAAATTTTTTTTTTTTTTTTTTTATATTTTATTATTTTTATTTTTTTTTATATTTTTTTATTTTATTTTTATTTTTTTTATTTTTTTATTTTCATAAATAACATTTTATATAATTTGTTTTTCATTTTATTTTCATTTTTTTGTTTTTCTTTCTCATTATTAATTTGTATTAAGTATAATGCTCATTTGAAAGCATTTCAATGTACATAATTTTGTTTTTTTTTTGTTTTTTTTTTAATCGCTATCAATTCCTAAGTATGCATGTGTGTATACTATTTATTTAATTTTCATTTTTATTTTTGTCTTTATATAATTTTTGTTTCTTTTTTTTTTTTTTTGTCTATATAATGTATAATATTTGTTTATTATTTTATTTTCTTTTAATTTATTTCTCTTTCTTTTTCTTTTTCTATTTTGTGTTGTTATTTATTTATTTATTTTTTATTTTTTTTTTGTATTATGTAATCAAAAAATATATTTATAATATTATGTAATTTATCATAATTATATGTGTATATGGTGTGGTATAGTAAAAAAATTGAAACTATATAAGGGTAAAAATTTGTTTTATTTATTATTATTATTTTTTTTTTGAAACATTTTATTGTTTAAAGGTGTTTTGTAAGGTACAATAAGATTTAATAATGCAAAATTTATATTTGAATACCTTTATATGATGCATATTATCAAATTTTGTTCTCTCTTTGTATTGGCAAAAAAGAAAAAAAAAAAAAAAGAAAAATTATTTATTTATTTTTTTTTAAAGCTTAAATTAAGATGTTATGAACGAGCCAGCCCACCAAATCACATCTCACTCCTCGCGTTTTGCAAAAAAAAAAAGGAAAAAAAAATTTTTTTTTGAAGGAACAATATTTATTCCTTATTGAAATTAAGAAGCCATTCGACTCTGCTTTACATAAATGGGGAAAATTAGAAATTATATTTTTGTGAAAACTTTTTAAGCGATTTTGAAATAAGTTTTAAAATTATTTAAAGTGCTCATAATTTGACTGATCAATAATTTCAATCAAATTTAAATAAAATACATTTTTTTTTTCTTAGTGATAGTAACGATTCTGCACTTATTTTCCAGGTACTTTAGTTCTTTAAAAATGTTTAAAAAAAAAAAAAAACAAAAAAATTCAAATATTCAAACGTAACGTCGCTGCTAACATTAATTACATTAAAAAAAAAAATTTTTTTTAATAAAAATTTATGTCGTCATAACATGATTGAATTTAAATTAGCTAACCTGCCGCCGCTTATTAACGTTAGTACAGAAAAACAAAAAATTATGAGAACAAAATTAATGTGTACATGACACGCACACATGTACATAAAATTTTAAAAATAGAAACGTTTACAAAAATCGATTCTTTCAATTCCAGATTTCTATAGATTTAGGAACGATTTATAAAAATCAATTTATTTGTCTCATTATTTGGAATTCAAACACTTTGTATGGAATCATTGTAATTATTTTCGAATGCATCATATTTTTTTTTATTTAATTTTTATTGTATTTTTTTCTGTATTTGTATTTTTTGTTTTATCGTCATATACATACATATGTGATCATGTGTATACCAGTTGTATTTTATTTTTGATTTTGTTCCATTCTTTGTGCTTTTATTCTTTATTTTTTTCATTTTTTGTGTCGATTTATTTAGATTACTTATATATGTATGTGAAGTGATAAAATTTAATTTTCCTATTTTTCTTCTTTTTTTTTGTTTTTTTTTTTTTTTTTTTTATTTAAATTTTTATTAATTTATATTTTACATTATAACAACATTCAAAATATAGCTTAACTTTATTTTATTTTTTATAATGGAAAATTGGAAAAAAAGAATATTTTTTCTTTTTTTTTGAATTTTTCGCTATTGTTGCAAATTTTCAATTGAAACTTTGACAAAAAAAAACAAAAAAACAAAAAAATGTAAATTAAAAGGATATTAGCAAAACACATACATACATTAGATTTAATATTCCTTTCGAAAATATCAAAAAAAATTTATCATGAATTTTTCTTTTTAAAAGATCTTCAATTTCTCGTTGTACATCGTACATCCTTTTTTTTCCTATTTCATCTGTTAAATTTTGCAAATATTTAGCATTAATGTGTTCCAAATAGCTAAAGGATAATATTTCAAATTTTCTATTTTGATATTTTCGAAAAGAAACCGTCGTTTTTGATACTTCGCTTTATGTTTTTTTTATATAGTAAAAATTTCTGCGAATGTGTACATAGTATGTATAGTGTGTTTTTATAACATACATATAAGCATGTGCTGTTGTTAGTGATGTTTTCTCTTATTCTTTTGCATTCAATTTGTATAAATTCATCATTTTTCCTCTTTACGCCAGTTTTACCAGATTACCAATTTACTGAGTTTTATAAACGATCATAACAACAATCACATGGGAGCAACATAAATCATAAACATAAATTTTTATGTTGTATGATTTAGCCGTGTTTTGTCTATGCTTTAAAAACACATTATAGATTTTCTTCTTTTTTTTTTCATACTTAATTTTTTGTTTTAGTTTTTTCTTTCAAATTGATTTAAAATAAAATTTTCTTTTTTTTTTAAATTTTTTCTCTATTATATTTTCTTTTTTTTTTTTAAATTGTGTATAACACATTATATCCTTTGTAGTTTTTCTTTTTTTAAAAATCTTAATGAAATTGAATAAAATAATAATAATTATTATTTTATTTTTTTATTATTTTTTTTCATTTTTCTATTTTAATTTTTTTTTTATTTTATTTTCTTTATCAATCGAAAAATTATTTTTCTACTTCAAAATATTATATTTCTTTATTTTTTATTTTTTTGTTTATTTTTTTACAAATTAATTAAATTTATTTATTTTTTTTTTGTAATTTATTAATATTAATTAATTAATTAATTATTCGTCAATGTGACGAAACATTGTCTGTTTGCAATTTTTTTTTTTTTTTTTTATTTAATTATATCGATAACAGACTTTTTTATATTTTTAAATTGTATTTAATAATATAATTTTAATTATTTTTGTGTACTTTAATTAAATTTTTTGTTTTATTTTATAATTTTTCTTTTTTTTATGTATTACATAATTAATTATATATACGTATGTATTTATTATGTGAACCATTATATTTGAATTTTAAATTTTACATACATACATATGTACATATGTATGTATAATATTCATTTTCTTTTATATGTATATCATTTTCTCTGTTTAATTTTTTCTTAATAATTTTTTTTTTTTGCTAATTTTGTTATTTTTTTTTCTTGGGTTTCCTATATATATATATACTTCTCTTTGTAATCAAAGATTTTTGTCTCAAAAAATTGGATTTTTTTCCATTATATATATTTTTCCAATTTTATTGCGGATATTATACATATACAAAAAAAAGAAAATTTTATGAATTTTTTTTTATTTGTTTTGTTTGTTTGTTTGTTTTAAATATTTTATTTAAATACATATATAATATATATTTGTTTATTTTGTGTCTTATTTATTTATTTATTTTTTTTTTATATATTTTATTGAAGCATTCTATATATATGTTGTATTTGTTCTTTTTGCATGTAATTAGATTTTTTTTTTTGAAAATTCACTCATATGTATATGTGTGTGTATATTTTATATATATGTAATTGAAATTTTATAATATATTCTGTGAATTGAATTTTTTTTGTGTTACATATGTATACATGTATATGTACATACACACTTACAAATGAGCATTTCAAAAACCAAATCAATTATTCTACGGCATTTACAGCTCTTTTTATGAGCCATGGCTTAATCATCATTACGAATGATTTTTTCATGATAATTCTATTGTACGTGTACCTATACAGTTTAAAACATGGATTGCTAACCATTGAGTCATTAAAATTAAATCCTTTTGCTCCGTTCTGAAAAACTCATAGCTTTTTGCCATTAACAGTCAATAAAATAAAGAAAAAAATACACAAACCTAAAGCAAATTGCTCACATACCGGAGGGTGCGGGTCATATGATATTATTATTATTTAACAAATAACTAAATATTCAAACACATTTAAAAAACAAAAATTAAAAATAAATTGCTACAAAATTTAATTTATAAAAAAGAAAAAAAAAATTATAAATTAAATTTTAAAAATTTTTATATCGATTTGACTTTTGAAAAGCTCATTTTATGACTGTTATAATCTTTTTTTAGTTACATTTCATTCAATTATGTAGTGTGGTTAGTATCGGTTAAAATAAAAAAATTTAAAAAAAATTAAAAAAAAAAAAAATTTCTAAACTAAAAAAATTATTTTGTAGAAATAATGGCCAAGGATGAGTTCATACAATCTCAAAGTTTAGTTTATGTGTGTAACAAGAAATATTTAAATAATTGATCGAACCACTGATCAAACCATATCGTATTGTAATTAAGTGAAAATATTCACACGAATTCACATTTACTGACAATATTGTATGGAAAATTTAAAATGTCCCATTTCCATTATAACCGTTAAATTCAAAATTAAATCAAAATGAAATAAAAAATTTTGATCTTATGTAATTGATAACTATATAGATCGTACTAGTAACTGATGGCCACTCGTGTTCATGAAATTTCTAAAGTCTTTTAACCACATCCCAGAATTAATTGAATTCTTTGAATGTAAAGGAATTAATCGTTTCAAATTTTTGTCATAAATTATGAAAATAAGTAGAAAAATTCTACAAAAGGAAAATTAGAATTTAGTTGTATGAAAATTTTAATGGATTTAAAATATCAATGTACCATGAAATTGAATTTAAATGACGACTTTCCAGTTTCTTAATTTTTTGCATATCACATACAGTCTTACAAGCATTTACAGGAATATTTGTTTGTTGGTTAATTATTTTGGTTTTTTTTTATTTTTTTTTAAATTTTTTTTTTGTGGTTTGAGTTAGCTACAATCAAAAACGAACATTTCAGGCAGTGTTAATATTATTTTTATTTTTTTATTTATTTATTTATTTATTTATTTATTTTTTTTTTGTAATCATTATTATGAGAAAAAATTCAACTACAATTTGAGATTACAATTACCATCCGTGATACTCTAGAATTTCGATTGTATTCTTGATAAATTTTGTCTATTTTTTTATTTTTTTTTAATTGAATTTTGTTTTAATCTTTAGTTTATATAAATCTACCTGATCATTTTATATATATTCAAAATATTTCATTACTTTATGTACTAAAAAAAAAAAAACAAAAAACCAAACAATTAAATAGAATTCAAAAAGTCTAAATATATAATATAAAATTTTCTAGTAATATATAAAAATGTCCTTTTTGTATAGTAATTAAAACAATAAATAATTCTATATAAAATATTAAAAGATATATAGTAGCTCTTGTTTTTTCACTACTACTTGTACGAGTTGTTTTTTATTTTAAAAAAATAACGAATTTTTTTTTTTTTTAAATTGAGAAAAATTTTAAAATTGTCTATTGGAACATGATAAGAGTAATTATAGAGATGAGGGAACTAAAATAAATTTACATTATGGAATTTTATACCAAAAAAAAATAAAAAAATAAAACAAAACAACGAAAAAGGAAAAACTTAATGAAAATTATTTTTATAAAAATTATTTATTTTTTTTTTTTTTTTGAAATTTTATTAACGTTACGTGTATCAATTTAAAATAATGAAATTTCATATCATATAAATTCTAAATATTCATAGATATGCGTTTCATTTACTACATTTAATTTATCTGATGTCGTATACAATAATTGATTATACATAAAAAAAAAATTTTATTTTGTAAGCTGCCTTATTTCAATATAAATAAAATCCCGCTGAGATCCAGTTGATAGCATACATGCCAGGAAATTGTTAATATGTTATATTGGATCTGTAGGCAAATTGATACACTCAAAATTTATCTTGTGCGATCTTCAACGGTTTTCAAATTTGAATTTATTTTTAACTTTTGTGATTTATTATTTTATTTTTTATCTAACTATGTTGTTTTTTTTTAGATAAAGTAAAAATTATTAAAAATAATTTTAGCAATAATTTAAGAAACTGGCAGTTAAAAAATTTGGGGTACATCATAATTGTACGTATGTCATAGAAAAATGAAAAAACAAAAAAATGTAATTGAATATTTAAAAAAAATTTTTTTTTCTGTTTTTAAAAAAATTTTCTATTATGGGATTTTTATGCTGTTTTTTTTTTTGTTTTTGTATTCAAAAAAAAAAAACGAAAATAAATAAATAAAATAGAACAAAAATCATGAGATCGTAAATGCAAAAGTGTGTGTACAGATAAAGTTTTAAATTGTAAAATTGTGGATATTATTGCATTCGTTTAGTGTTTTTTTTTTTTTGTTTTCTGTTGTGTTTAATTTATTTATTTATTAAAAATTAAATAATTTTACTTTATATGTATACATATATTATATATATTAAATCGTATTGTGTGCGCTTTATTATAACTATAATTTTATTTACTTTTATTTAAATATATAATACTATATATTATTATTATTATTATTTTTTATTATTTTTTTTATATAATCAATTTCATTTATTTGTATTTAATTAATACATACCTATTTATTAAATATCGTATTTAAAATTATTTTCTTGTATTTTATTTAAATTTTTGTTTAATTATTATTATTATTAAATTCATTTTTTTTCTTTTGCTTCTTTAAATTTAGATTTATTTTTATTTATTTATTTATTTTATTTTTTTTTTTTTTTTTGTATATAAATTCATCGTATATTTTAAACATATACGTTTAAATTTTAAATGTATTCAGTTTCCATCTACATATAGATGATTTAATTAATTTTCATTTAATTCATATTTATATAATATATTATTATAAATTATTATTATCATTAATTTATTTAATTTAATTTTTTTTTTTTCCTATTTTTAAATTAAATTTTATTTAATTATTTTATTGATTTATTATTTTTTTTTTAATTCCTTATTTTATTTTTAATTTTTTTTTTTTGTTTTTGTTTTATTTTTATTTAATTTATTTAACTACTATAGTTTATTTTAAACTATATACGAATTTTTTTTTTTCTTTATTTTATTTCATTTTTTCATATATGTGTGTGTGTGTGTGTCAACATTTTTAACTTTTATACATATGTATGTACATATTATATACATATACATATATATTGTGAAAATTTTCATTTTATTTTATATGTATGTAAACGTATTTAATAATGTATTGTATGTATATACTCTGTTAGATATTATATGTATATAATGTAATGTGAAAAAAATTGATGTTATACATTTCTTGTATTTATTTGATTTTATTTTTTTTTTTAAATTTAAATTTAAAAAAAAAATTCATAAGCCATAATTTTATGCATTTTACCATATTATAAAATAACGTTGTAAGAGATAGGGTAAATTTCAAAAATGTATCACTGAGATCCATAATACGCTATAGATATTGCAACAAAAATAAGCAATGAATCAGTGATGCATTTTTGAATTTACTCATATTTTGTTTTTTTGTTTTTTTTTTTAAAAAAATGTTATTAAATAATACTTGAAAAATAATAGAAAATATCATTTAAAGTGTTTACTACATGAATAGGTTTCTGAATTATTCACTAAAACTTTAAGAATAAAAAAATCCATAATTATTACAAAAGAAAAACATCAAAAAAAAAAAAAAAGGGAAAATATTTATTGTTGATGTTTGTTGTTTAAAGTGGGGGATCAGAGAGAAAGGCTCTCTGAGCACTCAGATAAAATTGTCCATTGGAAAAGAAAATCAAAAAAGCAAAAAAAAAAAAAAAATTATTAAGGATTTGATTTTATTTAATAATGATAAAAGTATCAAGAAAATCTAAAAATTTAATCAAATATGGGTACAACAACAAGTTTAAATAAAGGTATACATAATATAAAGACGTTGCAGAAAATTTACACCTGAATAATTAAATTAAATACTAAATATCTGTAATTATAGATTTTAAGTAATCAAAATATCAACTTTAGACTATAATAATGATAATAAAACTTTTGATTTGCATGATAATTGATTGCATTATTTTAGCATTAATATGCTGGTAGATCATCATTATTTATGTACGTATTGAAAATACTATTTATCTCCCTTTTACAAAATTCTATTAAATTGTCTAATATTCCATTTCATTACGTATATGTATGATGTAATCTTATTCAATTCTAATAAGTTTTGTTATAAAGGTATGTAAATGCAATTTTATATTACCACAGATTATCCTTAATAAGGGATATCCATTCATTTGTTATATACATATATGTATTATAAAAATTTTAAATAAAATTATTTTATTATCTGTTTTTAAAAAAAAAATAATAAAGGTACACCTTACGATATGTATATAAGAAGTATATATGTTTGAAATGAATTATCTATTGTTTATTTATTTATTTATTATATATATAAAAAATAAAAAAATTTAAATAAATTAAATACATATTACTCAAAATATTTACATTTAAAAAAAAAATTCAACAATACTACAATGAATATAAAATTCGTTAATTTGAAACCGAGACACGTAATATGTGGGCTATACGTTTAGATTTTTGTACAAGAATTTTTGTTTTTTTTTTTTTTTTTAAATTTCTGTAGTAAACACTAAAGATGATATAATATTTAAAATAAAAAAAAAAATTTAATAAATAAATAAATTTAATCCCATACATCCTTGTATTATGTATATACATCGTATAGATAGTTAATTATTATTTAATATAAATTTTTAATACACATATATGGATGTACATATACATATCATACACACATGGACATAAGTAGGTTTAAAGTGGAGGAGAGAGAGAAAGCAAAGCCCTCTGAGCACTCAAACAAAATTGTCCATTGTACTCGATTGAGACAAGATACATTATTACATAATATTTGTAGTATCAAGTGTAGTATCAAATTCTTTTGAATGAAAAAATGATGTTGTGCGAAATACTATCACATAATATACCTAATACTGGCTAATCTAATAAAAAAAAAAAAAATTTAATTTTAATTTAAATTTAACAAAAAACAAAAAAAAAACTAAAAAAAAAAAAGAAAATATTTTTTCACATTTTCATGTACAGACGTAGGTTTTCCTTCTGTTTTCTTTCTTTTTTTGGAATTTCAAATCATAGGCATTTAATTCCCATTATCAGATAAAATTATCTATATAAATATACAATGCATATTACAATCTCTAGTAGGTATAATGAGCCAATAACATTCCAATGCTCAGCAAAAAATGTTACAATTAATATTTGCTTAGTACACACATACAAATTCGTATCTTTTTTTTTTTTTTTTTGTTTTCCTCGTTTTGTTTGTTGATGTTTTTATTTATTATATTAATTACAAACAATTACATACATACATATGTACGTAGATTTTTTGCATATATGAAAACCAAAACCATAAAAATATTTTTTTAATATTCGTTTTCTTTTCTTCATTTTGTATTTTTTTTTCTTTTGGTTTTTTTGTTTTTTTTTTTTTTTTCATTTTTCTATTAAATTACACACAAATTGTGTGTCCCAAACTGCTCATATTTATATAATATTGCAGTTTAATTTTTTTTTTCTTACTTTTCTTTTTCTTTCTTTCTTTTTTGTTTTTAAATTTTCTCTTTATAGGAACAATCTATATTCATATATAATAAATTTTTTATTTTAATTTTTTATTTACTCATTAAATGTGATATAATGATTTTTATCTTAATTTTACATTATACATAATAATAATAATAACAATACGTCAACAATAGACCTTGTTCTTGTGTGTGTGTGTTTGTGAGAGTGTATTTATTTATTTTTTCTAATTTTTTTTTTCGTGTAATTTGTTGTTGTTATTTTTCTTTCTTTTTTTTTTAATTTATTTTTCGGCAGTTTTTTATTAATATTTTTCTTTAGCATAAGTTGTGTTTGTTGTTTTATTTGATTTTGAATCAAAAAAAAATTTTTTTTTAATTGTAATTTTATTTATTTTTTATTTTTATTTTTTTTTTGCCTAATTTAATTTGAAATTCTTTTCTCTGCTTCTTTTTCAACTGATTTTTCATCAGTTTTTTTTTTTTTTTTGGTTTTTGAAATGTTTTTTTTTCTATGAATCCGATTCATTCATTTCATCATATTTAATTTTAATAGAATTAATTTGATTTTATTGCACTATTATATGAGGAGCTGATAAAAGTACAGTGACTGTTGCGATTATTGTGAATAAAGTGAAGACAATTAAACAAAATCTGTAAAATAGAAAAAAAAATCGAAAAAAAAAAAAATATTTATAGAACCACATCTGCATCAAGATTTAATGCGTATCTGATTGCCTGAAAGTGTAAGTGATAGCAATCTTTGGGGACAAAAAAAAAAAAACAAATCAAGCGGATACTAACACAGAGATCAAAAGAAAAAAATCTATATCCTATCCATTAATATTAAGCACTTAAGGTCTTATGGCGATTACTTTTAAATTGGTACCATTTTACATCACTATTTATTGATATTTAAAAAAATTCATCTGATATATAACGAAAGCTTTGTGGATTGTGGACTGCTCGTGAAACAGTCTAATTAGAAATTATGAGAGAACAAAAAAGACATTTGTACTTAAGTCCTTAAGTCCATAAGACCTTCAGTGCATAATATTAGTGGACAGAGTATAGTTAATTAGTTAGCTAGGGCAGGATAGAAAGAGATCGTTAAGGATATAAATTTTTTTCCTTAGAAGAAAATTGAAACTACCAAAATGATGATCAATAAATTTAACAAATTATGAACAAATCTAAAAAATTCTCCATTTGGAATTTTTTTCGTTTTTAAATGTACTATAAACCTCACTATATGATTTTGTTTATTCAATAATATAATAAAATAATAAATTTAATGTGATATAATTTACCTATCCACAACCATAGCAGCAAATTTCCAATCACTTATTAATTCAGCCTCTTCATCAGCCTTTTTCATTCTTTGTGTAATAAATTGTAATTCTTTAAGAATTAAATGCAAATCTTTATGATTACATCCCATAGAATTATGATGTTCTTCGACACTAGTAGGTCTTCCAAAACTGCTAAAAATTTTCGAGAATATAATTTAAAAAAAAAAATGAAAAAAAAAAAAAAAAACAAAATTACGTACGTTAATTAAAATAAAATTTTTAATTAAAAAATTAATTTTAGAATAACATGTACATACATATATCGGGTCTACACACATAATACATATTACAACGAAATCATATTTTCAAATATACTCACGCAGATGATCCGATAGCTGTCTGTGAACCAGATATTGGATGACGAAAATCATCATCAATATCAAGAACATTAGCTAAAAGTGATTTCGATGATCGTTCTTTTAATTCTAATTCTTTCATTCGATTACTAAGTAAAATTGTTTTTCTTGTTATTTTTCTGCCAGGTCGACCCATTCGTAATATCCATGGTAACCATTGTAAAAATACTGATTTGATCTATATTCGATTATAATAATTTGGAAAATTGTTAAAAAAATAAAAATAAAAAAAAAATCAAAAATAGAATTATTTTTGTTATTTTCATTTTGAAAATTTTCAATAAAATATTTATAAAGAAAAACCCATTTAGTTTTTCACGATTACTGTCTTTGGGATTGAATCATTAAAATCCAATCATTGCAAGTGTTTTCAAATCGATTGTGTAAAGGTTACCATTAACGTAACGATTTGTCGTACAAGCTGAGTATGTTGACGGACAGATCATACCGTCTATTGTGTTGTTGTACAATCCAATCTCAAGTCGAAACGACGATCATAGAATGATTAAACTAAGTTGATTTTATCCAGACCGTTTATCAAATCGTCTCATTGTTTATAGCATTGACTTCATTTATTAATTAAGTTTTGTTAGATAAATATCATCATTTTCCTAACTCAATCAAAAAAATTTTTTTTTCAATTATCCGAATTAACATTTCGTTCAAAAAACAAGAAAAAAAAATTACGTCATACGATCTGTAGTTACGTCTGTGATTTCAGTTTCGACACGGTATCACAACTTAGTTGTACATATACCACGAGTCGTTACGTTTGTGGTAGCCTTAACGATCTGAGTGATCATGTTCTTTAAAAAAAAAAACAAAAAAAAACTTATCCCCAACGAGACAAAATCAAATGTATTTTTATTAATACCACGAACATTATGATAATCATTTTCCATAAATTTCTAAATAAACTTTATATTATGATTATTACAATTTTTACATTTACATTACAGTTACATAAATTTAAAATTCTTACCCAAGGAGGCATTTCATGTATATCGGCAGTTCTATGATGATAATTAAGTACGACTACAGTTAAGACAACTGATGAGGCCACCATAAACATGATGCAGTTGAAGTATGTACCTAATTTGTTGTGATGATGATGTGTAATAAAAACAACAATAACAAAAAAAAACAAAGAAATGATTAAGTTAGAACAATCACATCCTTAAAATCCACTTAAAAGAAAAATTTTAAAAAGGAAAATGAAAAACAAAAAAACAGAAAAATAAAAAATTAAAAAAAAAAAAAAAAAAATTTATATAAATGAGTTGAATATAATATTGTATTAGATTACATATTTAATTATATATAATAAACTCAAATATAAAATACATTAAAATTATTGTATAGTATAATAGATATCGTAAATGAAAAAAAAAAAAAAACCTCAAAAAAAATTTTCCTTTTTATATTCATATTATGAACAAGAAATATTTTAAAATTTTTTTTTTTTAATTTTTTTTTAATTATTTAAGATTTTTATCTTTTACTTTTTTTAAATTTTTTTTTTTTTTGTTTTTTTTTTAATTTATATGAATTTTATGTATGTTTTACATATAATATACACTTTTATGTAATATATATTATTACGTTTATGAAATTACAATAATAATATAATTTAAAATAAAAATACGTGTGTATGAATATAAAAAATTTATGCAAAAAGAAAATTTTTTAAAAAAAAAAAATTTTTTTGAAATGAAAATTATTAGAGAAATAAAAACAAAAAAAAAAAAAAAAATGCAAATATACTGTATAGAGTGTTAAATTATTTTTATTTTTTTTTTTTTCAGTTTATTTATTCTTTATATGATTACATAAGTACTACGTATAATTATGTACATATACATGCAAGCAAAAAGTAATAACATTTCTTTTGTTTACATTGCTTATAAATTTTTAATTGATTTATTGGATTATTCATGCTTTAATTAAATAACTATAATCACATCAAAAGCATTTAATTAAAAAAAAAAAAAAAAAACAAGTTCTCTTAGAAAAACATACACACCACAAAGTGTTAAATATTTTAATTAGTTTTACGTATTTTATTTATTCTCTATTATGTTTGATTATCATATTTTCAATTAATTTTCAATTTTACAATTATCTTCTACATTTTCTAAAAGAACACGCTATATAATAAAACAAATATAAAAATTTTCTTTTTTTTGAATTTTTAATTAAAACTTTAAAATAGTATGCTTCAAGCCATATTAAAATTTCAAAGTTTTTTGAAAAATTTTGAGTGAAAATTATATTTTGAAAATTTTAATTTTTTTACATTTAAAATTTTTCATCTGATGTTTAAAAAAAATATAAATAAAAAAAGACCCTCCCCCTTCCCATTCAAAAGATTGTTTTTTTTTTTTTTTTTTAAATAATTTTCACTCAAAATTTTCACTCAATATTTGAAATTCATTAAAGCCTTTTTTTTTTTTTTAGACCGTATTGCATTTATTTTTCAATTTTGAATATTTAACAAAAATATTTATTATTTCAATATTTTTTTTCTATTATATTACATGTAACTGGCGACCACCCCCTTCCACCCAAACCATTTATAACACAATAAAATTTTTTTTAGTCATTTAAGTAAATTTCAAATTAATTTCAAATTAAATTGAATTATTTAGATTTTACAGGATCACACAGCATTTGTTAATATTGAAAATTTCAATACTATAGGAATGAGTATCGGTATATTAAATTGTACATGTAATATAATAAATCAGTTATATAAATTATTTGATGATATTTGGCCACAAAAAAAAAAAAAAAGCTTTGCATAAATAAAATAAAAAATAAAAAAATTCAATTTAAATTAACAGCTTCAGAGCACTACATTTCCAATAATTTATATAGCAATTATCCATTATTCATAAATAAACGAGATATTAATAAAAATTCAATAACATAATTGTATGCAAGAATAATTTTACAAAAATATAAAAATATCAATTAATATACTTCAAGTGATTATAAAAAATAAAAAAATTAAAAAAGAAAAAAAAAAATGTAAACAAAAACAAAACCTAAAAATCACATTTACCAATACACTGAGAAGAGGCACATCCATATTCCAAAATTTGAGATGCATTCAACATAACACATTCCAATATTTTAATAGATAGAATTATTTTAGAATACTTTTTTTTTTAAATTTTTTATTTTAAATAATTTTTTTTTTTGTTTATATGTATTTGTAGTTTATATGATAACTAAGAGTTTAACTTTTTTTTTTTAAATTTAATATTTAAAATTTAATTTTTTTTTATTATTTTGTAGTTTAAATATAGGAAACCATTGTTTTATTTAGTATAATTTTTTTTTTAATTGTATTTAATTTTATGTTTGTTTTTTTTTTTTTTTGTTTTTTTAAATTGTATAGTATTAATTTTATTTTATTTTAAATATATTTTTATATTTATTTTTTATTTAAATTTTTAATATTATTTAATTTATACATATACATATTTATAATATATATATAAATACATATACAATCAACATACAATAAAAATTCAAATTAATATATAATTAAATATATATAAGTATATATGTATATAAGCTCTAAAGCCACATCTAATTTGGAACTTTCATTGTCAATAAGTATGAAACTAAAATTAAAAAAAAAAAAAAAGAAATTTAAATTAAAAAAAAAAAATTTATTAT
Organism: Anthrax anthrax; assembly: GCA_963971155.1. NCBI lineage: Eukaryota > Metazoa > Arthropoda > Insecta > Diptera > Bombyliidae > Anthrax > Anthrax anthrax. The sequence continues at coordinate 3,160,665 of OZ020124.1, forward strand.
TACATTTATAATTTATAACGTACTTTAATAAATTTAAAATAAAACTAAAATAAAATAATAAAAATTTAAAAAAATAATGTATTTTTTGTTTTATTTTGTATATTTATTTTTTGTGTTTAAAATTTTTATTTTTTTAATGCATATTTTTTATTAAATTTATTTTAATGTGTATTTCATGTAGAAAAAAAAAATTATAACTACTATACACAGAAATACTGTGGAGGGATTGTTTGTATTACAGATTATGTATATGGGGGAATATATAATAGTGGATAAATACAAAAATGCATCACTGCCTATTTGATTGCGATATCCAACGTATTATGATCTTAAGATGAATATCACATCAAATCAGTCAATGGTGCATTTTTGAATTTACCTACGATTATGTATCCCCCCCCTTCCCCCCATACATAATCGCATATGCAAGAATGTATGATAAATACATAATTTAAAAAAAAAAAACAAAAATTATTTTTTTAAAGATGTATTTTGTAGTTTTAGGTTTTTGTTTTTTTTTTTTTAATTTTAAATTTATCATTTAACATGTGATTGAAACAATTAAGGAAATATTCAATCAAAAAATAAATAAATAAATCACAACAGATAAAAATTAAAACATATCAATGCAATCAAAAATTATTCAAAAAAAACAAAAAAACGTTAAAATATTTTTTTTTTTTTTAATTTATCCATTTCTTTAATATTCATTATCATATTCTAGTTTTTTGTTCATTTTAATTTTTTTTTTTTTTTAATAGATTTAAATTTAATAACGACTTTTTCCGAGAACTCAGCATAACAATATATCTACATTAAAAAAAAAATAAAAAAAAAAACATTTTTACTAAAATTGCGCATGCAAATCATAAATTCTTATTTTATTTTTTATTTTATTTTATTTTTGCGTTTAATTTGTAATTTTTTAAGTTTAAATTATTTTTTGAATAGTCTTTTCGTTATTTGTTTTTGTTAGTTTTATCTTGTCCTTTATTTTTTTTTTAAATAAAATATCAACAATGTAGTGTTTTTTTTTTTTTTTTTGTTTAAAAATCAAACATAAAGTTTGAGTTTATTTCAACCGAAAAATTAAAGAAAATAATAAAAAAAAATAAATAAAGAAAAATAATAAAAAAAAAAATTATTTATTTTTTCAAACCATCTATTTTAACGGTGATGATTTAATTTCAATTTTTAAATTTTCAAAATTTATTATTCAGCATTTTCGTAGTTTTTTTTTTTTATTTTAATCTTTTTTTATCTTTAATTTTTTCAATATTTTTATTTCAATTTAATCTAACTAAGTGCACAAAATTATTTTGCAAATATAAAGCTTTATCAATTTTACATTTTGTTTTTTTTTTTTAAATTTTCTTAAAAATTTATTGTATTCAGCAATTTTAGTATGTATTCATGTTTTACAGTTGAAAATTTCATATTTTTTTTGTTTTTTGAAGTGCGGGGGAGGGTAGAGAGGGGGGAGGTGATAGTAAGGTATTCTGAGCACTCAGACAAAATTATACTCGAAATTCCCCCCGTCTAGGTAAACCTCTTCTTTAGTTTTAGGAAAAGAAGAAATAAAAAACCTTTTTAAGACCCTCATCCTTAAACTCACCCCTACTGAAGTATCAAGTCTTGAAAATGTTTGCTCATCTCTTAAAATACATAGAAACTAGCAATATCCTTGCAATTAAAAATTGATCAAATTTGATTGAAAAGAATCAAAAATTTAAGAAAGGTATCCTTTAATTTTTTTTGGAGTTTTATTAATAAGTTTTTTTTTTTGATACTTTTTGAAAAATCTAAATCTCAGTTCAAAGCATGGTATATCAAGAAGAGATGAATTTTAGGAAAACCAAGTAAAGTCTTCAAAGATTTTTTCTAAGAAAGATTCGAATTTTCAGAAAACTGGTTTTGAGATACCGTATATTTCGTTGAAATAAATCATTAAATTTTAAACTCAGGATTTTTCTATCTTTATCATAAAGGATCCCCCCCCGCACGTATGTTTTTTATGTTGGTAAATATTCGAAACCATAAAGCATGCATACATACATATAAAGTAAGTTATCAATTATAACATTTTAAATAATACTCTATTTATTAATAATATAAAGTGTAGTGTAAGTAAACATTAAAAAAATATAGATAATTATTTTTAATTCATTTTATTATCAAACGTTTAATAGAAATATTTTACTTTTTTAATTAGATTTGTTTTTTTCTTCTTTTCTTTGTATTTGATACTTGGATAAAAGAGGAAATTGGTGAAGGTGAAATGTTTATTTCATTTTTTTTTTATTTTTGTTTAAATGTATTCTTTTGTTTTCATTTTAATTGAGAATGTGATTGAAATCAATGTACTGAGAACAAAAAATGTAGTCCATAAGCAACTATACATGTGATTGAAAAATGAACATTACAAACAAGTAAAATAAATAAAATACTATTGTTACTATACTCTGTCAACGAATATTATGCATTTAAGGTCTTATGGCGATTACTATTAATAAAGTGGTACCATTTTATGTACATCACTATGTATTGATATTTAAAAAAATTCATCTGGTATATAATAAAAGCTTTGAGGATTGTGAACTGCTCGTGAAACAGTCTAATTAGAAATTATGAGAGAAGAAAAAAAAGACATATGTGCTACCATAATATTTGTGGACAGAGTATGATAATTGTATAAAAATTTAAAAAAATTTTTTTTTTTTTGAATATCATAGTAGTAATCGATAAATTAAATGATGTTAAGTTCCATTCCGATGGCGCTACAGCCCAAATCGAACCAGGGCCTAATCATCTTTTACGATTAAAACTATATTAAATAAGTTAACTAAATTCAAAAATTTGAAACACGTGAAAAAAATTCGTTATCGTAACGAACTTTGTTTTTTTTTTTTTGTTTTTTTTTTAAATTTCACATTTTACCAGTACAGTTGCCATTTAACACTTTTTGTTCACTGTGTTTTTATTTATTTAATTTTTCTTTTGTTAATTTTTGTTGTGTATATTATGTTTATATATCGTAAGCAATGTATCCAGTGTATGTATGCTAAATGTTTGTTGAATATGTATTGTTAAAAATGTTTATAAATGGAAATTAATTTTTTTTTTAAATGTTTAGAATCAGATTAAAAAAAAATAAATAAAAGAATTACATTCGTTTATATTTATTATAATGCTTTAAAAGTGTTATTATATTTTTATTATTATTATTATTTTTTTTTTTAATGATATGATTATGATAAACAAAGTGAAAATTTTGAATATTTAATTTTTTTTTTTTTTTATTTTGTTTAGAAGGAATGTGTATGCGTTACAAAAATTGTTATTTTTTTTAAATCTAAAATTATACAGATTATTTACCATTATGAAATATTACAAAAATTTTTCGTCCTTTTTTTTTTAATGAGTATAATAACCGTTAGGGTGGTAAATATTGTGGCCCAATGATATTATCGTCAGTATAACGATTATGACACCACGAATTTCACGTGTTGAATAAGCCCGGTAGTAACGACAATCTGTCGTCATCATTAAATAGATTCTGTTGTCAATTTTTTTAACTTCAAAAGTGGAAAATTTTTAAAAATTTATTTTCTTAAAAATATGACTTAAATTGGGTTTACTGCCAACGATAGTTTATCATTTAGCGATATTATCATTGGATTTCAGTCATAACTGGCAATGAAATTAAACTCCATACACTAATTCGATACAATTTAGGTCTCATGGGAATATATGTGTCCTTTTTCTTCTCTCATAATTTCTAATAAAATCATCTCACGTGTAGTGTTACCACAATCTGTAAAATTATCATATAATACTAGATGAATTTTTTTTAAATATCAATATCCAACGACGTAAAATGGTACTACTTTATATCATTACCATAAGACCTTAACTGCATCTAATTAGTGTATAAAGTATAATTTTTTTTCACACATCCATATACACGATATAATTTAAATCGTTTATTTTTGATTAAAATCCAAAAATTTTCACTTTATTTTATGGAAAAGTAAAAGAAATTTTTTTTTTTTTTATTTAAAATTACTGAATTTAAATGAGTTATGTTTTATGAATACTCTTTTAAACCAAAAATAAAACAACAAAAACAAAAAAGAAAATTTTATAATAACAAATAATGATAATAAATAATATAACGATTGGTAAATAAATAAAAATTGAATGATATCTTAAAAATGTATAGTGATTACAATTTGAAAAAGTTTCACATAATCTTAAAAAGCTTTTATATATTTTTATTTTTTTTTTATGAATAAATTACACAGTATAAATTGCGAAAAACAAAATTTTCTTAAAAAATGAAAATAAAAGTTTTTTTAATTTTCTTTTTAAAGAAAAAAGTGTTAATATGAGAACCTATTTAAAACAAAAAAAAAAATAGCAACAAATTGTTGTGTTACATAATCAATTATGGAGAATAGAAATATTTTGCTTGAAAACAAATAAACAAAAAAAAAAAAAACCTTGATCAATAACAAAAAATAAATAAATAAATAATAATAAATTAAAAATAAAAATAAAAACTTTTATCTGTTGGAAAATATAACGAAATTACAAGTTAAAGTATTTCATTTTTATAGTTTAATTACATTTAAAAAAAAAAAAAAATTTATTCAGTGCAAAAATTTATAATTATGATTATAAAAATTTATTTGGCAAAAATTTTATTGACAGATTATATAATTCATATTTTGATGTAATTTTAACATCATTTAAACGAATAAACTACTATACAATATTTTTTAAAACAAATCAATCAATTACTTTTAATAGCGGGTGAGTTTCAAAATGCTTAAAAAAAAAACTGTTCTACTGCAATGCTCAGAAATTTAATAAAACACAATCTGAGTGAAAAAAAAAAAGCAAATAAATTTTGAAGCCCATCAATATTGTCTGTATTTTGATGACAAAGTACAACAGTGTGTCAGAAAAAATTAAGGTCTAATGGGAGTATATGTATGTGTCCTTTTTTTGTTTCTTGTAATTTCTAATAAGATCATCTTACGTGTAGTGTTACCACAATCTGTAAAGTTATCAAATAATACGAGATGAATTTTTTTTAAATATCAATTTACAGCAACGTAAAGTGGCACTACTTTATATCATTTCCATAAGACCTTAACTGCATCGAATTAGTAGACAGACTGTATGCATTATTCAATATGACACTGCTATTGTATATAATACTAACGCAGACAATATCACTGGGCCCCCCATTAGTTATAATATGCGTTTATCTTTCCAGTGTAATATGAATTTATATCGTATAGCACTGACTTTATTTTTCCAGATACATATATAGTATGTATCTAAAATAGTGAATGAAATGCATCACAGCAATTTTTTTTTTTTTTTTGCATTTTGTAACTCAACCATTTTTTTTTATATTTATTTATAGTAAATTTATTTATTTTTTAAAAAAATGTTTGGAAAAAAAAATAAATTAAAATAAAACCATAAATTTCCATTTTATTAGAGAAGTATAAAGTAGAGACCTCATACAGAAAATATTGCATAATTAATTAGAATTTGTCTTACATATCTTTTATAATTGAATTTACAGGATTCAATGTTTATTTTATATTATGTAAATCAATTTAATCAATTTAAATTATATGAAAAAAAAAATTTTATTTTTTTTTTAAATTTTTTATTAATTAAAAATATTTTAAACATTTTAAATTTATTCATTTAGAACATGCATTGTTGTTTGTAGCTGTGTGTATGTTTTATTGTCGATATAATAATATAAAATAGAATAAATACAAAGATTTAACATATGTAATAGAATAAATGTGTGATATCGTATATCCTTTGTCTAAATGAAATTAAATTTTGTTTTTATTAAGGACAGAATTAAATTAATTAAATGACAAAAGGGATAACCAAGATCAGTGTATTTTTTAAATATTTTATATGGGTTTTCATTCAAGATTTTCGTGAAATACGATGATTTTCAAAAAAATAAAAAAAATAGTCAAAATGTTTGTTTTGATAACAAAATTATACAATGAGATTGATCCATTACATTAGAAAAATTCATGATGCTCTTACATTATAAACCATGTAACCGTTTTAATGATGTTTATAGACATTTTGGAACTTATCAACATCATTACACAGATCACATTACTGACCCATATTAAAACTATACTTATTCGGAAAATTGTTCTTGGAAATTTTCTTAAGAAGCATTCATTTAGACAGAAATTACTTGATTAACTAGAATTTAAAGAAAATATGTATACCAATATGGTACAATATTTGCACTTATTTCACACATTTATTCAATGTATTGGCTCAATCAAAAGGTTTTTCTTTTTTAACTTTATTGCTTGATTTAATACACGTATATGTATGAGAATTTCAAAAGTTTTCTATTAAAATATAGAATTATTCTAAAAGCCATAAATTATACTAAAAACAATAAATAAATAAATAAATAAATAAAAATGATTAATCTGTTTAAATAAATTTAAATTAAATTTTCATTACATAATTACATAAAACCAAGGAAATTATTATTATTATTATTATTATTTATAGCACTGAGGATGAGATGAGGTTTGATAGCCTCGACACTGCAGCTTTCTAACTTGAGCTTATTGTATCCCTCATCCCCGGTGTTTCTACATAAAGGCGCATATCATCCTAGCTAGATACACGGCATACTTTATGTAGTCAATATAAGAAAAATCTTTCAGATTACTGCCCGTTGTAGTAATCCTTCTCCATCTTTCTAGGGCAACACACTCTTCCAGTATGTGTGTTGATGTTTCCTCTTCTTTGAGGAACCAAAGAAATAATTTTCTATGCAATATCGCTAAAGACAAATTGTATTGAGAATGTACATACATACATATATATGTATGTATCTTCAAATGTCTCATTTTTTATTAAGACAATTTTTCTCAATTATCAAGAAGAAAAAGAATATTTTCTTTTTAAGAAGCACAAACCATATTATTAAATCCATTGTAACATAATTAAAAACTTTTGAAAATCAAATATAAGAAATATTTTTTATTTATTTTTTTTTTGTAATTTTTCGTCGATGTGTAATTATTATATTGTGAATTTTATTTGAATATGTGATAAGACATTTATTTAGATAATTTTCATTTCTTTTTTTTAAAGTAATTTTTACTACATATATTATTTTAATTTAACACATTGACGTCAGGATCTATTGAGCTCATTATCAATAATTTAAAAGAAAAATTACATGATATCGATCAATTTGAACGGCAATAAAAATGTCCTATCTCGAATCATTTAAGAACTCATTCTCGAATCATTTGAACAAATTGACTGGGATATGAGGGTGTTAACAAGAGTTAAAGAGAATTTGAATTTAATACACGTCTGTGATTTAAAAAGCCAACGTCAACGTGTCAATATTAATTTTTATTAATTTTTTTTTTTTTAAAAGGATTTTTAATTAATTTTAAGGCATATACATTTATTATGTACTAAAAATTTTATTAATTTTCTTTTTTTATTTATTTTTCTTGTCTGTTTTATTTAATTTTAGGGAAAATTAATTTTACAGGAACAGTTTTATATAAAGTTAGAAGGAGGAGAAAAAAAAAACAATTTACATGCTGCGAAATCTGCGAAATTCTCTGTTTTGATATACATATGTACATTTATATATTAGTTCTATTTAAATAACATGCATGCATACATATGTACATATACGTACATATATGTATGATATGCTCATGTTAAATTGAAACATGCAAAAAAAAAAACAGGATTTTTTTGTCGAGGATTTATAGTGCTTAAAATTGCACACAACATTTATTATATAAAATTAAATGCATATAATGCAATTTTTAATTTTTTTTTTTTCGTTTTTTTTTAAATATAGATAAAAAAATATCTCTTTAATGCATTTGCATTTAAAATATAAAATTTCGTGTCTAAAAAGGATTGAAGAGAAAATTATCAGAATTAATTATATATATAGAGACAGACTGTTCCACTACTTCAATCTAAAAACAAAAAAAAAAAAAAAAAGAACAACAAAGAAAAAAAAAATTCAATTGTATTTTATAAATTGTATGTAAGCAGTAATTAAGTAAATGCATCTACTGCATTTTATATAAAAGAGAGAACATTGTTAATATGATTTAAATGTTACATTTATAGATAAGATTTTTTTTTTTTGTTTTTTTTAAATAGTGTAAACACTTCTTTTACTTAGCTAAATTTTAAAGGATACTTAATTAATTGTGTTTTTGTTTTTTTTATGCAGGATATAATTTAGCCTTAATATTATGTAAAAGCCTTTAATCACATATGATAATCATAGCAAGACAATTAAAATGCGTTATTTTAGAATTCAGAAAATATGTATATACGATTTAAATATTTATTTTTTTAAAAAGGGTATTAAACGGTTATAGTTAGGCTTTTTTTTTTTTTTTTAAATATTTTATTAAATTATTGTGTAAATATAAATTTAATTTTATTAATAAATTTTGTTGTGTTTTCCTTTTATTTATTTATTTATTTTTATTTTTTTTTTTTTTGTACTTTTTTTTTTTTTATTATACCTAAAAGTGGTATTGCTTCACTCGTCTTTGTGATTACATGACCAACCAATAAATGAAAAACAGTTTGTGATAACAATATCGTGATACCTGAAAAAACATAACTTTTCCTTGGTTTTAATACTGTATAAAATAATTATTGAGACAAAAAATAAAAAAAAAAACAAATTTTTATGTACTTATTTTGTGTACTTATGTTAGTAAGTTTCTTGTGTAATTATTGATAACATTTTAAAATCATATTTTTTAATAATCATAATAACGTAATTTTTTTTTTTTTTTGAGCAAGATTTGAATGGTAAAAGGATAAAAAAATAAATACAAAAAAAAAATTCTAAAATATTATTTTTATCCTAAATGGTCCTATATGGTAAAATCCTATTTTACCATACATGTGTGAAACTAAATGGAAAAATCATTTAAAAAAAAAATATTGTTGTAATCTCTTTGATTCAATATTACCTTAGACTACAACTTTTTAAATAATTTAAATTTTTTATTTTTTTTTTTTTTCCCAAGGTCACTTAATTTCAAATTAATTCAATGATAATTAAATTACTCACATTTAAAAATTAATATGTAAGTTAAAATGAATTGGACAGAATGTAGCGCTTATAGCTAAATAATGTGGTATATTAAGCGACTACAGCAGCACATTCTGTTTCTGTAACAAAACTGACATTTTTTGTTTTCAAAATAACTGATTTAATAAATTTCTTTTTTTTGTTTTTTTTTTTAAATGTTTAAATTGAATATTCAAAAGTTCGAAATTCAAAATTTAATGGATCAAATTTTATAGCCATCACTGTAAAATTTGAATTATATTTATACAATGGAATAAAAAATATGGTTTATGCCCTTTAAGACAAAGAAAACATTAACTGTGTATATAATAATAATTATGTTTTTCCTTTTATGTACATTAGTTTTACATTATGTACATTTATAAAGATAACACCGCTGTATGCATGAGCGCATTTGAATTATTGCATAGGATAGAAGAAAAAAAAAATTAAATATAAAAAAATTAAAAATAAAAAGCTAACAAATAATGTCCTTATTAGAATTCAAGAATTATAGACGAGATATAAAAAATATAAAACATAAATAATATGAAAAGCAAAGCGATTTCCTTATTTTTATTATTTTCTTTAAGGAAAATTAGAAAAAGGACAAAAACAAAAATACACAAAAAAAAAATAATTATTAACATAGAAAACTATTGGAATTCACAATTATACATTTCTTTTCAGGTGATCAACTGTGGATTGAACAAGATCCTTTTAAATTTTCCACTAGTTTGGTTTTTTTTTTCTTTTTTTTTTTGCAATTTAAGAACTAACTTAATTAGCTTTATATCACTCAAAATTAAAAATTTTCCAATTAAGTAAAATATAAAATTTGATTTATTTATGTAGATAACAAAAGATCGAATTTTTATGCTATACTCGTATTAAAAACTTTTAATAATATATTTCGAATGATTTTAAGCCAAAAATTGATAGTCCTTTAGATAAACAAAAAGTTCATTAGAAGATTTGTTCGATCATTCTAACCAGGAAAAGTATCTATATTCTGGTTCAGTAAAGTTGACGTTAGTATTGTTCTTGATCTGTTTAAGAAAAATCAAAAAAAATTTACAATAAACGCTTTCTTGTAAAAACAAAACGTGGTTAGCGCCGTAAAGGCGAAAAGGTTAATGAAAACTTTTCAAATGAAATTCTTGATATCGAATTACTTAAATTTCAAATACAATGGGCCTTACCAAAAACCGTTTACTAAGTCGTTACTAAGGACTAATCTTATATAAAAATTTAAGACTGAGTACATATGTATGTACTTACTAACGACTTAATAAACGGTTATTGGTAATTGTCCCAATATGTCGAACAAATCTATATCATGTGTACGATGTACAAAGTATAAAAATAAATTACATTTAAAAAAAAAAAATAAAATAAAAAAAAAAAAAAAAATAAATGAAAATGTTTTCTTTTTTTTTTTAAATTTATATTTTAATACTGGACAAAATAAAAATAATAAAAAATTGAGTGTGTACTGAGATATTTTATTATTTTGTTTATATATAGTATACTTAGTTAAATTATTTAAAATTTGTTTTATTGTATTGTTATATTTTTAATAAATATAATTAATAAATATAACATATGGGCATATACACTGATTAAAGGTAAATTTTTGCAACAACATAATAAACAAAAAATAAAATTAATAGCTGAAGCAATTTTCATTTAATTTCAAAGTAATTTCATTGAAATACATTATTAAACACAATAATAAAAAAAAATAAATAAATGAGATTACTTTGAAATTAATTTTTTTTATTTTTTTTTATTATACTTTATCCACTAATTCGATGCAGTTAAGGTTTTATGGGAATATATGTGTCATTTTTCTTTTCTTTCGTAATATCTAATAAGATCATCTCATGAGTAGTGTTACCACAATCTGTAAAATTATCAAATAACACGACATAAATTTTTTTATTATCAATATACAGCAACGTAAAGTGGTTCTACTTTATGTCATTTCCATAAGACCTTAACTGCATCGAATTAGTGTATATAGAGTATAATTACATTAGTATATATGGCTTATAGCTTTTTGTAAAGTGTTTTTTTATTTTTTTGTTTTTTTTTTGTTAGCAATAATAACATATAAATTCAATTGAAATTAATAACATTGTTTAATCATAATTTTTTTTTTTTTTTTTGGTATATACATAATATGCAATTTGTATTTGAAAACGCATATATTTTAATACAAACAACACTTTTTTATTTTTTTATTTTTCAAATAAAACAGTCCACATCAAAAACGAAACATTGAAAACGAATTTCAAAAAAAAAAAAAACAAACGAACAAAAATAAAAAATAAAAATTGAATTTCATTTAAAAACGATGTGAATAAATTTAAATTGCATTTTAAGATAATTATAGACACATATATAAATATATATATAATAAAACGTTTATTTCAAATTAATTTTATTATATTAAAATTTTTATACGAATTTAAAAATTTACGACACAAATTTATCATTTAATTATATTATATAATATATAAAAAAAAAAAAAAAAAAATTTATTTCACTTTAACGAAAAACAAAAGAAAAACCAAAAATCAAAAAACAGACAAAGAAAAAAAAAAATTTTTTTTTTTTTTTTTTGTTTTTTCAAATACATATGTAATTAAAAAATTAATTTGGTTTTTTCTACCTAACAAAGGAATTGCATCAGATACTTGAGGCAATGTCTCAGCCACAAGATTAAGAAACACTGTTAGCGAAAGAAGAATTGTAACTCCTGAAATTAAACACAAAAAAAAAAATAAACAAACAATTTGAAATGCTAATATTTAGATACATTATCGATAGATATCTGCACATATATTTTTTTTTATTTTTTTTTTATTTTTTATTTTTATTTTTGTTTTTTTTTTTTGTAAATGAGATCATTAATTTGATCAAGAAAATCACAACTGCACTTTGTTAGATACATGCGAGTATGTTAACTGCTATCAGTACTATTTGATCATATTATGTAAAAAGGATATACCATAGGGGATATTCAACTGTTATAATGTTCAAATTTGAATTTTGATAAAAAATTAACCCATGATTATTACACAAGTGTGTAAATTATAAAATTATTAAATAAAATTATTAGAAACAGAATGTAGCTATAACACCAGCCACAGCTACAAGTATCACATTCTGCTCCAGTTATATAAATTAAAATTTTATAATTTCATAAATTTATTGATCATGACTGACAACTTATTGATCAGCTAAAATAATTTTAGTCTAGATCAAAAGGACAATCTAGACTTTATCAATCCTATATGCATGATCTGTAATTAACATACAGTGTAATTTAATTTTATAGTAACTGAATATTAAAAGGCTAAATTTTGAAAATTCATCTTTAGACTATGAAATGAAGTTATATAGAAAATAAATCACTCTGGTAAATGTTTTTTGTTTTTTTTTTTTTGTTTTTTTCCAAAACAATTAACCTATTATAGTTTTACCCACATAAATTACAAACAGATAAATACAATATCATGATACGTGTCAGTTTGTCCTATTATTTAAATTTATTTTAAATTTTGGCTATCTTCAAAAACGCATCACTGTACCTATATTTGCCTATGCGATACTCAGCGTATTATGATTTTAAGCTGAATAATATCTTATCAAATAGACAATAATGATGCATTTTTGATGCATAGCCTTGGTTACAATAAAGAAAAAATTAAATGAAAAACAAAAATAGAAAATTCGTATTACTTCTCTTATAAATTAACATAAAATAGAGAAACTGATTTAAAAATTAATTTTATTAAAAAAAAAAATAAACAAAAAAAATTAAAAATACAAAAAATAATAAGATTTGTGTAAAACTTCATTTTTGTTTTTGTTTTTTTTTTGTTATTTTCTTTAAATTTCCTATTTTGTTAAAAAAATAAAAAATTTAAAAATTTACAACACAATATGAAAATACACATCTATTTATTATTACGTTTATATAATCTAATGAAAGATGAAATTTTATTCAAATGCAACAATGAAAATAATATGATTAAAAAAAAAAAACAAAAAAACATAAAAATGAAAAATTAAATGAAGAAAAATAAAATGAAGATGAAAATCTGTCGACAGATGATTTTTTTTTTTTTTTGTTACAAAACAAAAGATGAAGTGATCTTTTTTTTTTGTTTTTTTTTTTTTTGTTAAGGATACACAAACGTAGAATGTAATAACACTGAACAAATACATATAAATGTAGTTTTGGAAGTTCCTTTTGAAAATCTATATAGTAAATAAAATGAATATATATATATATGTATATATTGTTATATAAACATAATATATATAAAATTGGAAAATTATATACAGATTATTATGTATTCTAGTATATTGAAAAATGCTTATCGCTAGAAAAAAAAATTTTTTTTTTTTTTTTTTTTTGTTCAATTCAAATGCATTTTCTTTGCATTAATGAATGATTTAATATCGTTGTTTCCTCAAAATACCAAGTATCAAATGAATTTTTATTTTATTTTATTTTTATTTTATTTTTTTCAAGTCATAGTGTAATGTATATATAGACGATAAACTGATTAATTTCTCTATTTTTTTTTTTTAGATACATTTGAAAATAAAATACTTTTTCCTAACAGCTATAAAACGCGTTGTAGTGATGATTATCATAGAAAATTTATTCAAAATTTAAGTATTGATTTATCTCTAAGAAAAAAAAACTCAAAAAAAATACTAATATTGTCGAAATTTTTCGTATGTTCATTTTCACTTCAAGATAAAATTTTTAACTTTTTTTTTCAAAAATTTTCTATGTATACTCTTTACTCGCTAAGATGAAATTATAATTATATAACGAATATACACATTGATATATTTCAACTAATCTATTATTTGTTTAATTTTAAAATAACGTTTTTAAAAAATTCAAATTTCGACTCATATTTTTAACTGTGTTTTGTTCATTTTTATTTAAATGGAATTAATATTGAAAATGTTATTTTTTTGAATTCGAAATAAAAAAAAAAAAAAAAAAATATGTTACACGAAATATGAAAATATTAAAATTTTAACATTCTACAATATTTTATTTTAATTAAATAAAAATATATTTTGTTGCTGTTATTTGTTTAGTTTTTTTTTTTTTTTTTTTAAATCATTTGTTACACTTGTCTCATTGTTTCTACTTCTATATGATAATTCAATTAAAAAAAAAAAAAAAAAATGTTTTTTTTTCGTTTTGTTTTTTTTTTTAAACATTAGGAAACTTCCATTTTCATTATTTTGTACCTATAAGAGGAACTGCATCCGACGTTGTCGGCATTGATTCAGCAACAAGATTAAGGAAAACTGTTAATGAGAGAAGTATAGTAACGCCTGTAAAAAGAATTATAGAAAGAAAGAAATAATACATATTAAACATATTAAAAAGAAAAAATGAAAATAAAAGTAAAAATTAAAAAAAAAAAATTAAAAAATAAAATTTAAATAAAATAAAAGTTTGCAACAAAAATATTTTTAGTTCAAATTTTTTTTTTTTTTTTTTTTTGTGAAGTAGAGGTATTTAAGCTTAAATTATAAATTAACTAATAAAAGTCTAAAAAAAACAAAAAAAAAGAAAATATTGACAAAATAATTTTTAAAATCAACTTAGATATATTTCGAAATACGTAATATCTATGTAAGCATATATCTAGGAAAAAATCAAGATCCCACGAAAATTTTCTAGATTTTGTTTTTGTTTTTTTTTTTTAACAATTAAATTAAAATAATTAATAAGAAAACGTTGGATCCATCCATGAAAATTAGAAAAAATTCTCGATATACGATTATGAGTGATTTAAAAATTTGAATACATGAATTTTATTTTAAATTACTCAGAATATATTCTGCTTCAATCAAAGTTTCTTATTGATAGATAAATTATAATTATTTAATTTTATGTGCTATTTAAAAAAAAAAAAATTTCCCTTATATATTATTCTATTGCTTATACATCACAATTTTTATGTGGCATCTACATATATGCAAAAAGCAATAAAATTTAATTTAGAAAAACAAATTTTAAAAATGTTGTCCATTAAAAAAACAAAAAAAAAAGGCATAAATAAATTTTTTTTAAAAAATCGCTCTGTTCTTTGCAATTTGCTTAAATGCAAGCAAATTACAATAAAAAATAAATAATAATGCCAAAATTTAGTTAGCGAATCTTTGTAATCATTAACATTAACGAGGTACGTACGTAATTACCAATAATAAAATTGGAAACAAATAAAATAATTGTGTTTAAATTTTTAAAAAATTTAAAAATAATTTTCAATTGCTTTTTTTGTTTTTGAATTTATTTTCATAAAACGCATCCTATCACAGATAAATGATATATGTATGTCCAACATTCGAAATTTTGTAGACATCACACATAAATTTTAAAAATCTTGAAATCCTTTTCGACTCACAATAACGAGAAATAGCCATATCAAAGTAATATAAACCCATGTATTTTATATTTTTATTTAAGAATTTTTTTAAGAATTTTAATTCAAATTAATATTATTTAAATTGAAATTTTGAGATTTTCACATTTGAAAATTATTCATTTAAGATCAATTGTTTAGTCAAAAAATCGAACGTTTTTGTTAATTTTTATAAGTAAATACCATCTCAATACTTCGCTTTGCTATATTTCATTTTTTTGTTTTTGTTTTGTTTCTGTAATAAATTTATTATAGACCAACTTTTATATTAAATTAATGTCAGAAAAAGAAGAAAATCTTTTAGTGAACATCAATGCCATATGGTCATATTATACGAGTAATGTACCTAATGAGCATATATGACAAAATACCATGTAAATTTGTCTTTTATAGTTTTTATTTATAGCTACGATAATATCCCTAGCTATATATTATATAAAAGTTCTGAATAAAGTTTTAGAAATAAATTACATAGAAAATATGTATTATATATTATAACGTATATACATATATTAAATATAATATAACGTCAATATTCTTCCACAACACATAAAAAAAAAAATTTTTTTTGTTGTTATTGTCTGCAGCTGTAAAAAATTTATTAATTAAATGTAAACAATTTTTTTTTTATTTTTCTAATATTTAAAATATTTTCATTAAAAAAAAAAATTTTGTAACATGTTTTATTATGTAAATATAAAATTGTTTATTAAAAAAAATTTTTTTTTTTTTTTTTTTGATTTATCTATTAAACAAAGATATGTAGATAAAAATTTTATATACTGACCTAATGTAAGCTTTTCTCCCGAATCGGGCGGAAGTGTAAATCCTAATAACGCCATTGATGATATTAAAACACACGGCACTATTAGATTAAAAAAATAATAAAGTGTCCTTCGACGTATTTGTATCGTAAATGTAACATCAACATATGGCTCTGGACAACACTGATAAACTATTGTATTCTTTTTACCAGGCATTCCTTTTTTTTTTTGTTTTTAATGATAATTCCAATGGTGGTGGTTTTTTTTTTTTTGATTGTTATTATTTCCAATTAGATATTGAAAAATTTTTCCATTAATTTTTCATTAAAGTAAAACAACGAAAAAAAAAAAATATTAAAAATTATTAATTTATTAGTAATTATTACAAGATAGGGTAAATTCAAAAATTCATCACTACCTATTTGATGCGTTATTCAGCTTAAGATCATAATACACTGGGATATCGCATCAAATAAACAGTGACGGACTTTTGTATTTATCCTTATGAACATGCAAATCTTTATAAATATAACAAAATAAAATATAATCAGTTAGCAATTGAGTGAAAACATTTTTTAAAACTCAAATTTGAAATTTTTGAATCATTTTATTAAAATAACTCAAATAAAAAATCTAAAAATGAAAAAAAAAAATTTTTTTTAAAACTAAGAAACGATCATTGCTTAACGTATTTAAAAAACAAAAACGAAATCGATAAAAATAACTTTTTTTTTTAATTTTTTAAAAATACTAACCAAGTAGATACCATTCTCCATTTGTTATAAAATCGGAAAGATCACCTCCTTCTTCTGAATTTAAAACCAGATCCAGCTATGATGATTTTATTTTTTGTATTTATATATGAACACATATAAAATACATTTTTTTGTTTTTTTTTTTTTTTTGTATATAAAATCATAATAATATAAGAGAAAATTTACAATAAACAGAAAAAATAGAAATGAGAAAAAAATATTTTTCAACGTTAAGACATGTAATATTTTGTATGAAGTAACCTATATGGATTTTTGAGTTACATAATAGAAATAGGTTTTAAATTTGGCATAGTAATCGAATTTAGTGAAAATTAAAAATTCGCAATAAAAATCGATTATCTATTTTATTAGTCCATTTTTTGAATTAAGTACAAATTGATTACGACAAAAAACAAAAAAATAATAGACGCCGAAAAATCTATACAGATTGTCTGTAAATATAAACTCGATTACTGTGTAAAAATATAAATCATTATTCGAAATGAAAATTAATGTGAATTCGTTACTTTAATACCAGAGAGCCCAACAAAAATGTAATAAATTTTTTTTTATTTTATAAAATTTTTTAATAATTAATTAATTAATTAAAATGTAGTAAAATTCCAAAAAAAAAAAAAAAAAAAAATTAAAATATGGTAAATGGACACTACAATATCGCAATGTTAATTTAAATGTTTTATGTTGTGCATATAATATGTACATTTTAAAGGATTTTAAAATAAAATATGGAATTTTTAATGTAAATATTGTAAAATTGAATTTACACAAAAAAAAAGGAATTAAAATGCTATTATTCATGTATACAATACACAACTGTACAATAAAAAATGGACATTTGCAGGATTCTTTTAACAAATCAAATTTACATGAAATAACGTAAATTAAAGATCATGGTATTAAAAATCCTAATATCCTAAATAAATTTTCATTAAACGTTTTCCGAGGATTTTTGAGTGTTTTTTTTTTGTTTTTTGCAAATGTCCATCATTTTTTGAAAAGTAGTGTACACATACTACAATTAGATAACAAAAAAAAAAACGAAAAGTTTATTTAAAAAAAAAATAATAA
This sequence comes from Anthrax anthrax, assembly GCA_963971155.1. Classification (NCBI taxonomy): domain Eukaryota; kingdom Metazoa; phylum Arthropoda; class Insecta; order Diptera; family Bombyliidae; genus Anthrax; species Anthrax anthrax. Next base: position 3,178,909 of record OZ020124.1, read on the forward strand.
TAATAATAATTATGATATAAAAGTGATGTGCAATCATTGTTTACTAGTCTCATGATATTCATATATTAAAAAATTTTTTTTAAATTCTGTATAACTGTAAAATAAAGGTAATTCACATTCATAAAGATTACATTAAAAATAAGGTTAAAATTACAAAAAAAAAAAAAAAAAATCATTACAAAGATTAATTGAAAAATTCAGACACTTAAATATACATACGATAAAAAATAGGGAGATATAATATATGTATATAAATGTAACGAACGTTATTATAGAAATTATCAATTCAAAATTTAATTTCTAAATATTTTATATAGAAAAAAAAATTTTTTTTTAAATTTTTTTTTTGGAATATATTATTTGATAAATTAAGAAAAAATTTTTAAGAGTTGTTACAAAGCTCTAATGTGGTGAACAGCGATCATGCAAAATAGTAGTTATTCCATTTTAGCCTGATTCATCATTTTTTTTAATCCACATGGTTCCACTTTTTTGGGAAAATTCTTTTTTTTTTTAATAATTCTTTAATTATCAGGCTTAGATATTTTTCAAATTTTTCTTATTTCTTCGATTTCTTTCTTGTCATGTGTATTTGTGTTTTGAAAATATTTTGTGTTTTTGTAAAGAAAAAAAAATAAAAAATAAAATAAAAAAACAAAAAATTATTACACAATCGTAAATAAATTTCGTTGCCATATTTAACTGAATTTTCAAAAAAAAAAAAAAAAATTCATTACAAAAAAAGAAAATTTAGAAAATTTTCTTTCAAATATGCATCATATTCAAATACATAATAATATTCTTATGAGCTTCAAAGATACTGGAGAGAAAAAAAAAATCATTATTGGAAATTTTTAAAGTTCATCAACATGCTTTGCATTATAGCAAATCTAATTTGAATTCTTAAATGATTTGTGCTTTGCATTAAGCAGCAAAATTTAAATTTTATCTGTGCTCAGCAATATTTTTTATGAAGCTCTGTTTTTTTTTTTTTTCTATTTTGCGTTTGCGTTAATAAAATTCGTTAAATGAAATTGCGTTAAATGAAATATCAAAAATTTCAATATAAAAAAAAAATTTTATTTTTGTTTTTGATGAATAGATTTTTTGAAGGTTTTTTTTTTTTTGTTTTTGAACAGTAACGCAATCTTTAACGCAATTGAAAAAATTTAAACTACTTTGTAATTGTAGCGGAAATTGAAAATTTAAATTCTTATAATTTAATCTAAAAGATGTGTTTAAATGTAATGTATTTGATTTTGTATATGTATATGTAATTCTAGCTAAATTTCCAATTAAAATATGAAACTAAAGACAGAACAAAAACAAAAAAATGAGTCTAGAAAATTTGTTGTTAAAATGTAAAATAATATGTAACTGTGTGTATATATATAGAGAATAATTTGAAATAGCTGTGAATTTTATATAAGTCTAAATGTTAATTCTATGTTTCAATTTTTCCAAAAAATTTTATGTGATTTTTATTTATTTCACATGTCATTTGAATTGATGTCATTTGTATATGTTTTAACTGAAAACCATAGGATTTTGAATTTATTAAATTGAAAAGGAAAATAACATTCAGGAAATTATATTCCAATGTCTTAGAAATAAAGTCATTTAAACAGTCATTTAAACAATTTTAGTAATGATTTTCAGATAAAACACGTTTTCAAATTGATATTATATGGATTTCATATTATTAATAAATTAAATTTAGACTTTACATTCATTTTCTGTTTATAGTACTATACATTATATATAATATTGTTAATTGTTATTATTTTTGGAAGCAATAATCATACCTGGTTTCCATCATACGTCCAACTACCAAATTTCATATCACAGTGTTGATCATCAAATGGGAACCACGTGATGTCTATCTTGCATGTGCTTTTGAAGATACCAGGGGGCACGTACAGACAACTGCCGTTATGTTTGACCACTATATTTGTGTGGTACGTGCCATCGAATCCCTCATCCGCACTAAATATTTACAATCGTATAATTTTCTCAAAATTTTCTCAAAATTTTCTTAATTTTTTTTTTGATTTTTGATTTTTGATTTATTATTCTCTTATTAATTTTTAAAATGCAATGTTTTATTATATTTTATTTTATTTATTACCTTCGATCAAATTATCTTTTGTCTTTGCTTTTCTCATGTATGTATATATACGGATAATCATTTAATTCAATTAATAATTTACGTTATTATTTTCTATTTTAATTTAATTTTATTGTTACTTCAAAATTCTGATTTAATTTAATGAAATTGTAAAATATTTGCAATTAATCAACATAATTCTGTGTCTGCAAATATTTTTTTATTCATTATTAATAATTTATTTAAAATATCAAAATAATATACGTATTATAATAAAATAACTGTATTTGTACATTGATTTAAAATTATATTAAATTAAAAAAAAAAAAATTATTTAATATTTTTTGAATAACTAAATCATATCCTAAAAGTTTATAAGGATCAGTTTTTTAATTAATCCTTCGACAGAGAAAAGAAAATCCTGTGTCAAACAGAACAAAGAAGATTTTTAAAAAATATATATATACATTGTATATGCTATTAGTATGCTAATACGATTGTTCTACACCCTACATACAATATTGATATCCATATGTAAGATATACCCTCTTGTATGATTACAAAATAAACAATAATGTGTAACATATCAAATTGATAAGTTATCATTTCAAATTTTCCTAAATCTGCCTACAAGGTCAAATTAATATCGATTAAATTTGTTGCATATTCTAAAAATCCTTTCTATATATTCCAATACAAATCATTTATTTTGTCACATACACATATGTATTAAATCTGATTGATTTTGAGTATTTTTAGTTTTTTATTTTAAATTCAAATAAAATTCGATTACAAATCGAATACAATATGTAATACATTGTTGATACTCTAGAAAAATAGGGTGAATTTCAAAATGTTAAAAAAAAATAAATTCATTGTGATACGATAATATTACGATATTGATTTAAAAATTTTTCCAATGCTACTGGATACATTAAACTCAGTGGTTCGCAACCCATGTTAAACTGTAGATGCACGTATGATAAAATCGTCCTGAAAAAATCATCGTAAAGATGATTAGGCCCTAGCTCTATTTGGGCTGTAGCGCCATCCGAACGGAACTGGATATATTGCATCAAAAAAAAAAAAATTATACTGAGCTAATTGCGTTTACAATACATTCTGAAACTTTAAAATTTTCCATGGAGATAACATTTTGAAACTCATTGATAAAATTGTATACACATATGCGTCAATTGTAATTATATATACAAATTTTTGTTGATATTTCTTTTTTTTTATAATGTGTTTTGGGTATTAGCATACATCATACAAATATTGTAAAATTGAAATTTGCATAGAAATCATTATTTAGAAATTGATTAAAATAAATAATATTGTTATTTAAATAGCGAAAATGTTTACATATACTCGTTCTTGTTTACATATACATACGTACTTTACACGTATATGGTAAACATCAATTGTAATTTTTTGAAACCACAGAATTTCAAAAAAAAAAAAAAAAAAAAGGAAAAGAAAATTGAATGTGTCAAATACACAGAATATAATGAAATATTGCAAATATTTTTTTGTTTTTTTTATCAAATTCACTATAAATCAGAATTTTTATAGCTTTCTCGATTATTTCTCATTTTATTTACTTATTTAATTAATTATATATTACTGTTTTCTTTTTTTTTCTACTTACAAAACATTCAAACAAAATTATGTATTTACCTCCAAAGTATAGAAAAAAAAAACAGAGAGAAAATCAGATTACCTGATTTAGTATATATTCTAACCGATACATACCGAAAAAATTTTATACTCTATAAATAATTAACTTATCCGTGGTTTTGTTTTTTGTATACATTACAAACATCGATTGTACTAAAAACATTTAAATGAAATTTTCAAAATAACGGCCAACATTGTAGACAAATTCAAATAAATTTCAAAATTCAAATAAAAATATTTCGATAAATTTTCTTTTTTTTTTTTTTTTTCTTGCCTTTATATGAAAATTTCATTTTGATACATCGCAGCAACCGTAATTTTTATATCATTATCCTTATTGATTTTGTTCTTTTTTTTATTGAAATTACTATAATATTATATTTGATATTTAATGGAAAACACAAAAAGCATTATGGGTTTTAACTATTTATTTTATTTTTTAACGTTAATTTAATAATTTAATATTTTTTTAAGAATTATTATCTCGAATTATGTTCATATGAAGAAAATTTTCTTGAATAGTTGAACTAATATGTATGTACGTATGTACATATTTGAAATGTTAGATATTTTCATAATCCATCTATGTATGTACATATGCAAAAATGTTAAACTTGAAAACACACCTTGCATTTTACCTTTAAAATTGTACCTTTGGTATTAAAGAACAAAATAGTTTTAAATCGTCATTGTCATACACAGATCAAAATAAAGAAGAAAAAAAAACAAAAATAGAACAAAAAGGATAAATTCTTGATTATTATCCCCTCTACTTGAAACATTATTATTTTATTTTTAGATCAAATTTCATGTACATAATCTCGGAAAAATTTGTAATGCAATATTTATTATCAAATAAAATAGCCGTTTTTTTTTTTTTTTTTGAAATACTTTAAGTTTTCTTTGTTTATGTTTTCTAGTATGTTCCTCAGAAATACTGTAAAGAAGAAATACTGAAATTTTAAGGGAATCTATGTGAATTGTCAAGGAACATTATTTTTCTGAAGTAAACTATTTGAAAAATCTTGATTTTGTACATTTTTCATGTATACGCCCTCTATATTTAAAATAAAACGGATCAAATTTCATATTTTCAATTATATTTAAAATAATAATTTTTATATTTGTCTTGTTATCCTTTTTAAATTTTAGTTACTACAATAATTATAGCATCTTCTAATTAAAATGTATATATATGTATATGTGTATACAAATTAAATTGTATAAATTTTAAGTATATAGTTCGTTAAATTATATAATTTAAATAAAATGTGCAAATTCAGCATTATCCAGTTATATTTAATTGCAATTTTACTAAATTATTTCATTTTCAGATTTTTTCATTTTGTTATAAACACATTTAAGAGATAATAATTCTTGGTATTAATTGAGATAGAATACATAGCTACATAAATGATTTAAAATTGTATTCATTTTTATATAATATATAGTCTCTATTGTATTTTATCAAAAATAACAACAAAAACAAAAAAAAAACGTTTTTTATTTCGTTAATTTTAAAACAAAAAAATTTTTATCATTTTATCTCGATTTAATATATTGTATATTATTTTATGCTTTATATTAATTATATTTTTGAGGGATTTGATTTAACATTTTTTTTTTTTTTTTGTTTACAACATTTTTATGTACAAAAAGGATATTATGAATATAACCTTTTTGTACAGTTATTCAAAAAAATATTATACAAAAATGAATTAAAATAATTTATTTATTTTTATTTTTATTTTTTTTTTTATTTTATTTTTTTTAAAGTATAATATTTAATTGAATATATCATTTTAATATTTATTTATTATTTAATAAATTTTATTATTTTATTTTTTTTTAAATATTTAAATTATAATTTTAAATATAATTTCATATAAATATTTTATTTTATGATATATTTTATTATCGGGGCCCACATCAACGGCAAGCTGACAATGTACTTTCCCACTAGACCACAGCATGTGTAAACTACTCTTTTTTTTTTTTTTTTTGTATATATTTATATATAATTAAAACAACCACATAGAAATGTGTACAATTATGAAATAAAATTTAAAAAAAAAACATAAAAACCCAAAAAAAAAAAAAATTATAATCAAGAAAATATGCAAAAAAAAAAAAGGTCAACAAAAAAAAAAAGCTTCAATATAAATTAGTACTTTATATTTTGTTTACATCACATTTTATACACATTATGTAATATCATGCATAATTTTGTTTATATATAGTAATTTAAAATATAAACAAAACAAAAAAAAAAAAACAGTATAATATGCAGGATTTTAATGAGTGAAGGTCCTGACAATCACATTTCATTCACAGTGATATTATTTAATGTAATGTAAACAGTCATTCTCATTTTTTTTTTTTTTTTTTACAAAAATGTTTTTAAACACTTTTTGAAAAGAATAAATAAAATACCTGACTAATATGTGTGTACATATTAAACCTATACAACAGGTCTTAGTCTTTATTTTACGATAATTATGTTGAATATTCATTTATTTGATATTTTCAAAAAGTGCTTTAAACATATGCAAAATCAATATTAGAGGATAGAAAGCACTAAAACAAACAAAAAAAAAAAAAAAAAAACAAAAGCGAGAAAAAATTATACACAATATTTTCTCCATTTAACATAACTACAGCATAACAGAAAATTCAAAAATTTTTAATTACATAATGTACTGCAACCCATTTAAAAAAAAAAAAAACAAAAACAAATTTATTTGACTTCAACAAATTTTATAAAATTGTGTACTTTGTCATGTTTATATATTTATTTATTTTTTTTTTTTTAAATAGGCTGCATTATAATTTTGTGCATACACAAACATTATTATTATTATATGAAATACAAAGTATGTAATTATTTAAAAAATTTCGAAAAAAAAAGAATTATAAATATTAAATATTCTGTATATATATACGTACATATATGTACACAAGTTATATAGTACAAACACATGTAATTATTATTAGATACTCATTTTACTTTATCTTACCTTTTTTTTTGAATAAAGTGTTTACAATGCTTTTGACCCAATTATAAATTTTAGTTACATATTAATTTTGTTTTTCTTTCTATATTTATTTTTATTTGATGAAGTTTTAGATTTTTTTTGCATTTTTTTTTTATAATTTTTTTTTTTTTTCTTTTAAAATTTTAATTATATACTTTCAAGAAAAAGAAAAAAAATTTTTTTTTTACACAATTTACCTGTTATACATTAAAACATCTGGTTTCCAAAGTTTATTTGGTGTTATTCGTAGATCTTTTACACCACCATATTCTGAATCATTCCATCTTAAATTATAATCATTCCATTCCTGTTGAAAATAATTTACAAAAAAAAAAAAAAATAAAAAATATTAGAAAAAACAAATAACAAATAAATAAATTAAGAATTAATTAATTATTTGATTTTCTTTTTAAATTTACTAAATTTTGTTTTTGAATGAAAATACATGCAGCAGCTACATAACATACAGAGATACATTTACATACATAATATCTTAAGCACAATAACAATTAAATGCAATTATTTAAAAATAATGTATGTACATATAATGCAAAATTGAATAACATTTAACATGCTTTAAATAAAAATATCTATACTCTGTCCACTAATATATTATGCACTTAAAATCATATGAGAGTATATAAATATCCTTTTTCTTCTCTCATAATTTCTAATTAGACTGTTTCACGAGCAGTCCACAATTCACAAAGCTTTTATCAGATGAATTTTTTAAAAATATCAATACATATAGTGATGTAAAATGGTATCACTTTAAAAGTAATCTCCATATATAAGACCTTAAGTGCATAATATTAGTGGATAGAGTATACACATATATATATACATAGATATAGTGTAGTATGATTTTGAAATTTATGTTATAAATATTTAATAGATGTTAGATAAATATATTGTATATTATAAATTAAATACATAAATATTTAAATTGATTGTTGTATAACAAGTAAAATAAAATAAAATATAAAAATTCTGAATACTGAATATATTTATACAAAATGATGTATTTAGATGGTATTTAGTTTATAAATCGATTCCTTTTAAAATATTAGATACAATAAATATAGTGATTAAATTGATAATACATTTTAACACTCTTGTAAACAATCAATATTTATCATCAATTTATTATTATACATATAGGAAATTTGTTTAATATACAAGATTTTATCAATGAATTCATCAATATTTTCAAATAAAATTTAATATCGAAATTATATAGTTACGTAATACCTATACAATTCTATCATTTATTGTTTAACTAAAATATTAAAGGCATATGTACCAATGTAAACTACAAGTACAGATTCTATTTTTCATATTATTTAAATTTTAAATTAAAAAAAAAAAAAAAAAAAATTTGGACCATATTGGTTCAACTAAGACAAGAAAGAAAATTAGAATAAAATTTCTAATTTACATAAATTTATTAAAATCCATATAATTAATGCAATAAATTTTTTTTTTGAATTTTTAAAAGACCGTTTAACGCCTAGTAATAACGACAAAATTTATTTTATATGTACTTCTATAAAAATAACGAAAAGATCCATTATCGACAAATTAAGTTTCATTTTCATTTTACAGATTTTATGACGTCAATATCGAATCGATTATGATTTTTTGTTTTCAATTTCAAAAAAGGACGAAAATTTTATGCGCAGTTTATTTTAAATTCGATAAATTGTATAAGTAATATAAGCAACATAATAAAATCCGTAGGCATGGATAAAGTATTCTATATCTCATGATATTGTGCCGTAGGCATAGACCAAGTATTTATTTATACTATATCGATGCTGTAGGTAAGGTACTCACGACCGTATATGGCATTAAAATGGCATCTCTCATATTATGCTAATTGGACACAACTCGAGGCAAGGTTGTGCAGCTATACTTATACAATACAATACAAAAGCAACGTAAGAAGCATCAAAAGGTTTTTACAAATCACCGATAACATGTTTATAATATTTTGTTTTTAAAGCATAGGCACGGGTAAATCATACAAAATAAAAATTTATGTTTATGATTTATGTTGCTCCCGTGTAGTTGTGATACAGTATATACAGTTGATGATTATCATTAGGGTTTTAGGTGTAAATCCTTATTATTTATTTTTATTATTTTTTTTTTTTTTTCATAATTAAATCATAAACATTTCAAATTTGAAGATTAGATAAAACTTGCTTTTTAAACTATATAATAAAATCGAGCAATGTATAATGAACAAATTTTTTATTTTTTTTTTTATTGAAAATATAAACTTTAAAAAAAAAAAAAAAAACAATATTAGAACATAAATTGTAATAAAAAAAATAAAATAAATAAATGAAAAATCATTTTCAGTATATATAATTAAAAGCATTCATAAACAAACCAAAAAGGAAAAATTAAAAAAAAAAATAATTTTTTTCGGTTACATAAATATAAAATATAAAATATATTATGTACATGTCAACAAAAAAAAAAAAAAAAAAAAAAATTTTTTAAATTTAATTTTATATTAATTATAGTACAAATATATTATATGATAGACGTGAAAATATACATTGTATACAAATGCATACAAAATTATGTGAATATAATAATAATTATACACACTGCATATATTATGATAATTTTAAATACATACGCATATAATTACAAAATGAATGATATTTAAATAATATTATATTTAATTATATTTAAATTCTATATTATATATATGAATGTATGGATATAGCAAATTAAATTGAAATAAGTATGGATACAACGAACGTTATAAAAAAAAAAAATTTTTTTTTTTCTTTCATTTAAAACTTAATTTTTTGTTTTTTTTTTTAGTCCTAGAAACTATGACAGTATAATTTCAAAATACCGTGAATGTAATTATTTCGTTTTCTTTTTTCTTTTTTTTTTTAAATTTATAGATTTTTTTTTTTTTTGTTTTAATTTCCTTTAATGACTTACCAAAGAAAGCCAGAGATTAGTTATTAATAGTTGATTCTTCTCGTCCTGTAACAAATAATCAGGACAAATAAAGAACAACAAAAGAAAAAAAGAAAACATATAATGTATTAAAAAAAAAATCAAAAAATAAACTGCACAATTATTTATTGTTTTTTTTTTTTTGTCTTTTCATTAAGAAACGATTAATCTAATTTAAATGTATACTAATTGTCGAGAAGTCACGGCATTTCTTTTACTAGTTTCAATTTTACAATGAATTTTTTGGGATACAGCGTCGTGACTTTAGGATTTTGCTTGATTAAAAAAAAAAAAAAATTCAGTTAAATCAAGCTTACAAATTTTCATAAAAAAAAAAGGACATTAGATATGCGAAAAGAATTTTCTTCAGATTCATATGGGAATTCATAGTTTGTTTATTAACGAAAAAAAAAAAATTACTATTTTAGTTTAAGGCCAGTTATAAGCCAGAAAGACTTTAATCTACAATATATTACATGTGTCTTAAATTAAGGCTTTTTAACTTTGTTCAATTTAATATAAAAAATTTTTTTCCTTTTTTAAAAATTGCTCTAAATGTCCAACGATTTTCATATTTCGAACATCATCGTCTTGAGTTAATTTCTACATTTTTCTAATTTTTTTCTTATTTTTCCTTCGTTATTTTTTCCAAATTTATATTATCCACACAAAATGTTAACAGATATTTACCACAACTCATATTTAAAAAAATAGAAAAAAAAAAAAAAAAAGAAAATGAATAAATGAAAAAAATAAAATACAATATGTAATAAATTTGCTTTGTAATCTTATTTAACATGATGTGAGACAAGTTAAATTTGGTCATAATAAATCGTTAAAACAAGTCTCACATATTTTATGTAATGTATGTGCCAAAAAACAAAAAAAAAAAAACAAAATTTTTTTTTGTAAGATAAAAAATTCAAAAATTAAAAAAAGGATATTATTTTATCATCATGTATGTATAGAGTTAAAGGCACTGATCCCATTTATACTTTATACTTTAAATATTTTCACTATAGGCCTTATGGAAGTAAATGTGTCTCTTTTTTCTTCTCTCATAATTTCTCATAAGAGCATTTTACGAACAGTGTTACCACAATTCTCAAATTTCTCATACAATATGAGATGAGCTTTTTAAAACATCAATACATGGATAATGACATAAAGTTGTATTACTTTTTCTAATTTCCATAAAGTCTGTAGTGAAAATATTTAATGTACAAAGTATAGTTATTTTCAAAAAAAAAAACAAAAAAAAACTTAAATAAATTTTTCAAAAAACAAAAAGAAATTGCATTTAATATAAAATTTAGCAAGTGTTCTTATAAATTATTATTAAAACATTAAATAATCGAATAAACGGATTTTTTTTTTTTTTTTTTTTTGTTTCAAAACAATTATGTATGTTGATCACAATACAATATTTGAATAATAATGTGAGAGTGATATATGTGAGGCCAACAACAAAAAAAAAAAAAAAAAAAACGGACGTGTATAACAATTATTATTATTATTATTATTATTAATTATATGGTGTGTGTTACGTACACAAAAAAAATTTTTGTTTTATATATATATATATAAATATATATAATATCTACAATAAATTTTTGTATATTATATAGCGTGTGCTTAAATTAAAACTGAACTCAGCAAAAAGCACTCTTAATTTTGTGTATATGTATACTATATATATTTTATTTATTTTTTTTTAAATTTTTTTTTTGTATCATATATATATATGTATGTATATGTAAATATATATTTCACATGTAATACATGCAAATTTTCATTTATCACTTTTTATTTATTATTATTATTATTATTTTGATGACATGTACCCAAACAGCGACATTTATTTAAAAAGCGAGCAAATATCTAAAACCATTTAGAAAAAAAAAAAATTATATATATGTATATAATGTGTATATGTAATACATTTTTGAGTATATATATGTATGTTTCTTGTATTTGTAAAAAAAAAAAAAAAAAACAAAACAAATAATAAGGATATACACATATATACATACAAATGTAAATGGATTTGTATATATGTATGTATATATATATATACGTATACCATATACAATTTTGTGGTAAACACACACAAACATTTAATAAACAATACATTGTTTCGTAATTACATATTATATACAATATATATATATATATATATATATATATGTATATACGAGTACACAAGTATATATATATATATATAAAATATAATACTAGAAAATTAAAATTTAATTTAAAAATCAATTTTATCAATTGAATAATATTCATTGTTAACAATACATAATAAAATAAAATTATTTATATATATGTATATACATAGATAAATGTGTATGTATATGTAATTTCATTTATTTATATTCAACGCTTTCGAATCAAATTTAATAGCTGAAAAAAACTTTTATTATGTATTTTAAATGAACTTATGAATTGAGTATAAGCAATTTAGATACATACAAATTATCACAGGTAATATAGTATGTATGTATGTATGTATGTACATATATTCAAAATCCATATGTACACATATATTAAAATAATGGATGATAACCTCAAGGTAAATATTTAGTAGAGTAAGCTATAAGAACCTTAAAGAAATTATTCTTTAGAAACAATATCTCATCATACTATCATATTTATATAGTTTTTAATTCAACTATATATTTAGTTGTATTCTCTATAATTAATATTCATCAATTTTTTTTTTGTATTTTTTTAATTGTATTTTGAATGATCTTCATTTTATGTGTTTTCCTTTTGTGGTGTAGCAGTACATACATACATATAATGTATGTGAAATTGAATCTCATATATGCTACACATTATAAACGTACATTTTCATATAAATATGCATAAGTACGTGCTTTATGACTGACTAAAGCGATATTTCTAACAGATAACCATAGTGTCGGTAGTGAAGATGAAGCAAGTATTTGGTATTGCTTGATACCATGAGACTTCAAGAGTCCTGAATATTGAGTCTTAAGTCCGGCATTTTGTAAAAGGCCTAAGGTATAATCACTTTGATTATCGATTGTCGATTAACGATCATTTTTCGAAAGTCGTTATTCAGGTATTCCTTAGTAAAATTTGAAGAATGAATTGATATTGCTAAGTAGATTTTGGTAATGTTTGTAATAAGTATTCATAATGATATTAATTTGCATCATCGATTGTGACTGTGTTTCAAAGTACTGTGATAATTGACTTAAAACACAATTTAAGATTCTTACAAGGATTCTATACATTTACAGATCAATTTTTATTATTTTCTTCTTTTTTTTTTTTAAAGAAGGAATGAGCAATATAATGCCATCCTTTCGCCCCCGCCACGACCGACCCGTCAGGGTCTTTTGGCGATATCAAATTTTTTTCTGTTAAACCAACGGAAAAAACTATAATAGAAAATTAAATTTATGAAAATTGTAAGAAAAATTTAGTAAAATCAGAAAATATCATTTTCATAATAATCATTCACACGTACATGTGTATATGTGCGTGTATCTTTGTATCTTAAAGAATATTTAAAAATTTTGTATTAAGCATTTTAAATTTGAATAGCGTTGAATATCGTTTAAATACATAAAAAAGAAAAATTTGAATTTTCAAAACCGTTTTTTAATTCATTTACTTCGACTGGCGATAGTTTCGATAAATTCATATAATAATAAATTTTCCAATTACGAACACATAATATTTTTATGATATTACAATATTATGCGTATTTAAACATGCGAATTATGTAAAATCGTTTTTCTTTTTTAAAAAAAAAAATATATATATATATATAACAAAAATAATAATTAATATATAGAAGTGCTTGCAATTAATTATTTGACATTAAAAAAAAAATCAGTTATACAATAAATAACATCTAAATATTTAATTATATATAAAAAAAAAAAATGATAATAATACCACACACACATTTAATTTTATTTATTTCACTATTTATTTTATTATACAATTTAAAATTATAACTGTTTGATACGTACACATATAATGTATATAAATTAAAGTTTATTTTATATTTAATTTGTTATATTTAAATTTTTTTAATTTAATTTATCATTTGTATTAATGGTTTTGTTTTTTTTTTTTAATTTTAAATTTTAAAAATAATTTTTTTTTTTTTTTTTGTATTTATTTAAGCATTTTAGATTTTTAATTTATTTAATTTATTTAAATTATATTATTTTTGTCGTTATTTTAAAATTTTCAAAATTTAATGTATTAAATTTTATTTAAACATTTAGAAGAAAATAATTGCATATTTAATTTTTTTGTTTTTTTTTTAAATTTTATACACAATACAATATTGAAAAAAATTTTTTTGGCAATTTTGTCGCTTAATTGTTTTCTGTTTTTTTTTTTGAATATTTTGTTGGGTACATGTCACTTACCAAGTTTAACCACGCATTTGTGGTAAGAATCTGATTCTTTTCATCCTACAAAAAATACATAGATGAAAATATAAAATGATATTCTCGTATAATAATTATATACAAATTGTATTAAAAAAAAAACCAAAAATAATTTAAATTTAATTACAAATTTAGAAATTCATTTATTTATGTAAAGATTTTTTTGTTAAATGAAACGAAAAAAAAAAATAAAAATAATTTTTAATTTTAATGTTTTTAAATTAAATTTTATAAAAAAAAAAATTTTTTTTTTTGTTTTGTATAATTTAATGGTTTTTATGATTAGATTTCTCTTACTATTTAATTAATATTCTCATTATATAGGTATGTATAACCCTTTTAATTAAATAAATAAAATTTTCATTTTATTATTATTATTTTACAGATTTTTACGCTATAGATGAAAAATTTTTATTATTTAAGATTTTTCTTTTGTAATTTGTTTTTTCTTTTTTTTGTTTTTTATTAAATCCACTGGGGAATTATAAATTATTATTTTAAGATATTATTTGTTTGAAAATATTTTTATTTATTTTTAAATTTGAAAAAAAAAAATAAAAAAAAATAAAAATAAATAAATAAATAAATAAACAGATATTTATATATATATATACAAAATGAATTCTTACCACATCAATTATTTGTTGTAATGTTAATCCAAATTTTACCTCCAATGGTTCAGATTCATTAGCAACTGGTCTTTCAAGTGTATTATATGTAGATAAAAGATGATTTAATAAACGTTTTTCATGAGGTCCTTGAAAACTTTCTGTAATAAAATAAAAAATTAAAAAAAAAAAATAATTATTTCACTATTTATTTTTTTTTAAATAATACATCCGAAACGGTTTTAACAGTTTAAATTATTAAAATCAAGTTTAATTTAATTGCACTGAATTGAACAGCCAATCCAAATTTCTTTGAAAAATCGTTTGAAAAAAATCAAAATGGAAAATTAGGAAATAATAAAAACAGGATATTCGATGGTTTTTAAAAAATTTTTAAATACACTGACCTGACCTTATGGGACAAAAAAATGTTTATGTCTCGAAACAAAAAAAAAAAAAAAAAAACTCAAAATAGGGACAAAAAAAAAAACAAAGATCAAAAGGATAATGAAAATGCCATTTCATAAAATTATCATTTGATTATCAAAAAGTGTCAACATAAAGTAATGAAAGAAATAAAGAAAACGGATTGGCTTAAGGCTATTCATCATCAAAGGCTTTATATAAAGGTGATATACAAATCCTTAATAAATAAATAAAAAAAAAAAACTTACAATACCAATTTGTAGCAACAATTTTAAAATCAAAAAAACAAAAAAACAAAAAAAAAATAGAATAAAATTTAATCATTAAAAATGTTATGTATAATTCACTTTACCTTTTATTAAAGCAAAGAAAATCAGTAATGTGACTGGATGAGTACCCATTGCCAGCCAATTACTGGCTTTTATGAAATTCGCCAAATTATCTTCGGAAGCTTTTTGTAGATAATTTGTACTTTTTTAATCCAAATATTATAAAGCATATATCGTATACATACATAAGTATATCTTCTATTTGTATTTATATATATATGTATATGCTTTTATTGAATATATATGTAACGTATATTTTATATGATTTTATTTTATTTTTTGTAAATTTAATTATGAAATTTACATTAATAAAAATTATATGATATAATTTTTTTTTTTTTTTTTTTTGTGTAATTATTCGAGCATATACTTTCACTCACATAGTATTTTTTTTTTTTTTTTGTTTAATTTCGTTGAATCACTTTATATTTTTAATTACGATAATTTTTTCTTTTTTTTTCCAACATCCAAAGATACTTAAATGGCTGATGTGAATTGATTTTTCCTTTTTCTTATTTAATATAGAAAATATTTGGTAGCATTTTTTTTTTTAAATTTTTTTTTTTATTTATCTTTTATTTTTTTATAATTTAAATCTTGTCTTTGAACACATTTTGTTTTTTCTGTTTTTTTTCTTTTATTTTATTTATGTGTGCTTTTTAAATGTGTTTCATGCTTTAAATATTTATTTCATTATATATAAGAAATTTTTATTTTTATTAATTATGTATTATATTTTTGCAATTTTATTACAATTAAAGTTTTTCAGTTTTTTATTTTTATATGAAATGTAAAATTTACGTAGTACTAAATTTAAAAAAAAAAAAAAAAATTTATGGAATTTAATATTTATTTTTATTTTTGTTTTTTTAAATAATTTTTTAATTTTTAAATAATGTTTTAGTATATGATTTTGTGATGTGTGCATTATTTTATTAGGTGTTATAATAAATGCATTTTTTTTTTTTAAATAATAATTACAATCGTTATTCAAATATAAGCAAAAAACAAAAAAAAAAAAAATTCAAATTACTTCAACCATGCACAAAAGGTGAAACAGTGATTATGAAAACAAAAAAAAAAAAAAAACAAAACGATAAAAAATTTAACACAAAAATCATAAAAAAATTATATCATCATTATTTATTATTTTCGGCTCGGCTGCGCTCGGTAGAAGCCAAAACATAACCATGATGATGCGGGATTTCTCATGCAGGATGCAACTATAAATTACAAGTTAATGTAGCTTTTAAACCACTAAATAAATTGGTAGAAAACAAGCCCAATTAATTTGTATAATACAATTTGTATGTAAATTGATCATTTGAAAGTTACATTTTGTTATCAACTATTTTGGTTTAAAGTTTACAGATCTTGAAACTGGGCCCAAGAAGCAGTTTTAGTAACTCATTCAAAATTGAGTATATTTAAAAAGACGATCTTGCAGTAAGATCGAAAATGTAAAGAATCAATTAAAAATCACATTTTATGATCATATAGAGTTCAGAAGCCAGTATTGTACTTACTAATAAGCTACTAAACTTCCCACCCAAAAAAAAAAAAAAAAATTCTATGAAATTACAAAATCCTTTTTGAATTTTTTCAAATCCAATGCGATATAACAACATTTTTTCTATACTCTGTCCATTAATAATATGCACTGAAGGTCTTATGAAAATTACTTAAAATGATACCATTTTACATCACTATATGTATTGATATTTAAAAGATTCATCTGATTGTATAACGAAAGCTTTGTAGGTTGTGGACTGCTCATGAAACAGTCTAATTAGAAATTATGAAAGAACAAAAAAAGGACATATGTACACCATTAAGACCTAAAGTGCATAGTATTAATGGACAGAGTATATTTAAAACCAAATTTAACAAAAAAAAAAAAACAAAAAAAATGAAAATATTTCATGACAAAAATTACGGAAAACAAAAAACATGCAAAATAAAAATATAAAACAAATAACATGTGCACACAATAAATCAACAAAACAAAAAAAAAAAAAATTGAAAAAAAAAAATACAATTTAATTTATTACAAATTTTATTACTGTATTAATATTTAATTAAAGCCATTACACTACAAATATGAACAATAATGTAAAATGTATTTAATTAAAATATGAAAATAAAAATAAAAAATAAAAAAAAATTTTTTTTTTTTAAATATATATTCATACTTTTAAAATAATATTTCCCATTTGCTTTTAATGGCTGGGATTTAAAGAAAATAATTAATTTTCCCATACTTTTGAAACGTTTTTATTTGTTGTTTGTTTGTTTGTTGTATATTTTTTTTTTTTTTTTTTTTTTAATTTTTAATGAGATACTAGATGATGTTGTGTATATGATGATTAATTAATTACATTATCTCATTTATTATTTTTATTTTGTTTACATTATTGTATTTAAATCATTTATATTTATTTTTTATAATAATTATTATCATTTTTTTATTTATCAATTTTTTTTTTGTATATTTTTAATTGTAATTATTTTTAAAAATATTATTATTATTTTATTTAACATTTCCATTTTGTTATTTTTTTTTTTGCTTTTGCTTTTATTTTACTAATTTATTTCAATTTTATAAAACAAATTTCATTTTTGTTTTTTGTTTTTTTTTAATTTTATTTTTTTTTATTTGTGTATATGTATTTTGAAAAATTAAAAATAAAACTTTTATTTATTATTTTTTATTATTTAAAAAAATTTTTTTATTTTTATTTTATTAAATTCCATTATTTCACTAATTATGATTTATTTTGATGTATTTTAATTATATCTGTTAATTTCACACAATTTATAAATCAAATAATAAATTTTAATTTGAATAATTTTTTTTTTTTTTTCAATTTTATTAGAAAATTATTTAAAATTTAATTTAATTGTAAATGATAAAAAAAAAATTATTTATACGTTATTTACTTTTATTTTTATCATGTATTTATGTGTACATACTTGTTATATAAAGTGAAAAATATGCGTGTCAGATGAAAATTTATGTATACAGAAATAATGAAAATTTCATTAAAATACAAAATTTTCTGTTAAAAATTAATATTTTGGCCGTTATAACTAGTGACCAATATGTAATATTGGGAATTGAGCAAACGATTTTTTTACTTGTAATCTTCAAAGTTTATCCAACGGACAAAAATCCAGTAAACTGAATGAAATATGTTTTAACTATTTTTATGACCCCAAAAAAAAAAAAATGTGTACATATTTAGAATTTTCTGTATCGTCGTCGTCATTCTGTGAAAAATCACTAAATGTAAAATAGTAGTTTTGAAATAATGAACGTTCAAAGTTAAAAAAGCTGTATTATATACAGCAATGTGACATAATGATTTTTAATTTTTTTTTTTTTAATAATTTCGTATTTTATATGCTCGATCAACTAAGTGAATTTTGTTAAAAATACTTTTATGAAAAATAGCGAAAAAAAAAATTCTATAAAAAATTCATATTTAGCCAAAATGTGTTTTAGTGATTTTTCACAGAACGACAACGGTATGTATAGTTAAAAACAAAATTTTATATATGTATGGTTTTTTTTTTTTTGATAGAAAATATAATTAAATATTTAAAAGAATTTGATAAAATTGATAATAAAATTAAAAATTTAAAACAAAAAAAAAAAAAAATTCTAAACGGAAACTATAGAGGATAAAATGTTTAGTCCCAAAGGATTAAATCAAAAATAACGTTTAAAAAACAATCTAAAAAAAAAATAAATAAAATAAGTTTTCTGAGAAATTGATAATTTTTTTGAATTTTGTTTTTTTTTTTTTTTTGTTTAGAATATTGTATAGCTTTCTATAGCTGGTGAGATACCAATTATCATGGGATTACAACATCATATTATGTACCAACAAACTAAAAATCTATCTATGTAATTTTTAATGTTTATTTCATTTTATATAAATTTAAAATTAAATGAAAAAAAAATAAAAAAATGAATTAAATTCTATTTTTGTATGCAAATGTATGTACCTGAATGTATGGAAATTGTATGAAAAATGTAACGTATATTTATTTTTTTGTTCTGTCTGTATATCAGTTATATTGATTTAACTTGTATATGAAATTTTTTGTTATTTAATTAAAATTTTTAAATTAATTATAATTTTTATTTAATTTTTCATGATGAATACAAAAAAATACAATCTATGTATATGTGTAACATGATTATATAAAATTTAAAACAAAAAACAAAAAACCAAAAAAAAAAAAACTGAGGTATGTAAATTATGAAATTAATAATAATGATAATAGCAAGTAAATATTTTATATACATATATAATTAAGAAATATATTATATATAAAAAAAAAAAAAACAAAAACAAAAACTTTTCATATAAAATATATAATGTACATATTTATATTATATAAATTTTATAGTATATGTACTCATTAATTATGCGTATACGGATATATATATGTATATGTGTGTATATATACATAATATATACATTTATTTAACGACAAAAATATTCTATAAATATATACTATATATGTATGTATCATATGTTACATATATGTACATATGTAATTATAAATTCAATTTCTACAACAACTTCATAAATAATATACTATGTAATATCTATCATAGCAAAATGTATGTATAACACATAGAATGACTGTCTTCTATTTTTTTTTTTTTAATTTTCATTCAAAAAAAAAAAAAGTCGTTAATTTTTAAATATATACATTGTAAGTACATATGCATGTACTTGAACGTTATTCTCAGTACATGAAATTTTAAATTATTTTTATTTAAAATATATGTTTTCACTTTTATGTTTCACATCAAGTACAAATTATTATCATTTTTATTTATCACTTTTTTTTTTTTTTTTTAAAACACTAGAGTATATATTTCATTGTACAATGTCATATGTGAGTTGTATATATATGTACATATGAAACACACTAGAGTACATTAAATTTCTCATGTACATATGTAATTATTTTATTTTACTTCTTTTTTTTTTGTCACTTTTATCATATCCCTCTAAAATACAATTTAATAAAAAATTTTAACTTTTCTTTTTCTACACACATGAAAAAAAATTTTGATGTATGTACACATGGATACAAATTTATATATACATAATTATTTAGCATGTACAATATTTTATAATAATCTCTCTACAATATATGTATATAGCACATAATGTACATACTATAATGTATTTTCTGTGTGTATCTATTTACATATATAGAAAATAATTTAGATACACATATTTTTATCACATAACTTTTTTTTTTGCTTTTTATTATCCTTTTTCCTTTTTCAAATCTCTCTGATTTTTTTGTTTTCTCAAAAAAACAAAAAAAAAAAAACCGTTTTTCTTCTTTTTGTTCTCAAAAAATTCTGACACGAAAATATCAATTTTCTTTCCGTTAAACACAAAAAGAAAAACGAAGGAAAAATCAGAAAAATGATGATGTGTATGACTAGTACGATGATATACAAATGTACTATATCCTTATTATTTTATAAAAAAAAAAAAAAAAAAAAAAATTATCTTATGCTTTTCTCTTCGTATTTCAGTTTTAACATTTAAATGTATACATACATACATAACATAACATAAGGATATAAAAATGAAATAAGAAAATACATAGTAATACAAACAAAGGACAATGGTATAATATACCAATAACAACAAAAAATAAGAAAACTGTTTATATATGTATCATAAGAAATTGTGTATATGTACATTATTTTATATTTTCAATGTATTTTGTGTGTGTGTGTATTTGTAAAATGAAGAGAAAAACTTAAATTTTTTTATATAAAATTTTAAAAAATAAAAAAAAAAAATTAAATTAAAAATAAAGAGAATCATCACATAATGTGTAGATACAAATTTTAGGCATGATTATACATCCATATATACATGAGATCATGGTACATGTGTATGAATTGAATATACACGTACATACATATATATTTAAACGTTTTATATATTTTGCATTCATACAGTATATAATAAGTGTTATAAACACTAAGAATTCATGTATACGTATATACAGAGATTTTAACTCAAATGGTATACTATATATATACCAACTTTGTCCTCTATATAAATTTGTGTATATATATGTATGAAAGATACACATATAATATGTATGTATGTATGATATTGAAAATGATTTTTTCCTTTTTTTTTTGTATTGATTAAATTTTATCGATCACAAAGAACAAAAAATAAAAAAAAAAAAACAAAATCATCCTTTTTTTTTTCTCTCCTTTTATGTTGTTCCATTATACATGTTTGCTTTAATTTTTTTCACTTAGTAATTACATAGATACATACATATAGATTTTTTTTTTCTTTTGATATTTTGCACGTTTTGTTTCCTAAAGGTATGCAATTAATATGTTTTGCTATAAATTTTTATATACATATATGTATGTTAGAAAAACACTGAATGAAACAGTTACGATTTTTTCCATTATACTTTTTTTTTGTTTTTTTTTTTGTAATTAATTATAATACAGCAGCACATTGATGTATACGCACACACATATACATATATGCACTGAATATGTACCCAGAAACAGAGATAAAGAAAAAAATATTGTAAAAAAAAAAAAAAAAAGAAAATTATGATAATTATTTTTTGTTGTTTTTTTGCACAATTTTCAAATCTTCTCTGTAATTAAAATTAATTTGGATAATTTTAATTTAAAATAATTTTTTAAAAAAAAATAAATAATTTTTTTTTTCGTTTAATTTCGAATTTTTTTCTTTTATTTCACTATGTTGGTTATCTTTGTTGTTGGTTGGTTTTTTTTTAATTTTTTTTTTTAATTAATTTTATTACATACAAATTTATTAATTTTTTTTATTTATTTAAAAAAAAAAGGAAAACTCTTGTATACAAAATTTGAACGTGAGATACGTGTTATACTAAATTTGAACAAAAAAAAAAGAAAATCTAATTATCATTTAGAATGAATATAGATAAAAAAAAAAAAAAAACATTTTTTTTTCCTTTCACAAATGTATACATATTCGCTTTTCTATTACAAAAGAAAATTAAATTTTCACTTTATTTAAAAACAAAAAAAACAAAAATTTTCTTCTCAACGATTTTTTTTCTTTCGTTTTTTTTTTTTGTCTTTGCACTATTTCTTTTATAATCCCGTTAGAATTTAACAATATTTTCAGTTATTTTTCTTTTTCTGTTTTTTTTTTTTTTTTTAAATTTTCCATTTACACTATAAAATTAATGAAAGAAAAAAAATTTTTTTTTGTTTCATTTGAAAATGTTTGTTTTTGAATTTTATTTAAAAATGATGTTTTTCTTTACTTTTTCTTAAAAATTTTAATTATAAATAATTTTTTTATTTTTTATTTTTTTTTTTATATAGACTATAAATGTAATGTTACAATTATAATAATAAGTACAATTTGTATGGAAAAAACAAAAAAAAAACAAAATCACTAAAAATTTTTATATATCTGTGGCTCTTACACTTCCTAGCAGCTTAATAGGTTGCCTACAGGCAGTAACACAGAAAATTTAGGGAAGAAAATCGAAGTAAAACAACAACAACAACAAAAAACAGAAGAAAAAAACTTTTTTTTTTTATTCCTTTTTTGCCTTTTAGTGTGTGTTGTTGGATACGCATGCGTATTTATCAAAATAATGTACATATTCTTTTTTGGTTTTTTCTTTTTTTTTTTTGTTTTTCATTTCATTTTCTTAAATTTCCTTCGAAAGAAAGAAAATTTTTTTTTTTTTATTTATTTATCTTAATCGTTGAGAAAATTTCAAATTAAAAAAAATAAATAAAAAATAAAAAAAATCTATTCATTTTGTAAATCCTTTTTAAGGATGCACTAAATTCCTTTTTTACACATATGTAAACAAAACATATTAAATCACTTTTATTCCTGTGTATTCCAGTTGATCAAAAAAAAATGAAAATTTTTTTTTCTGTTTTTTTTTTTAAACAAAAGGAAAATTTATTTATTTATAAACGACCTTAAAAAATCATAATCAAAATATATATAACTGATCTTTTTTTTGTTTTTTTTTTTTTTTTGAAAAACAAAAAGTCAAAGTTGAGGGGCATTGATAAATATATATACAACGAATCGAATAACGGGTATCGTCGTAATTGTACATCATACATACATACATGATTCAGGAAAAATTCTGTTACAAAATGAAGAGCTTTTCTTATTTTTTTTTTTTTTTTTTTTTTTAATATACAAATGAAAATATAATAAATTTAAATACATTTATTGTGCATGTGCCCTGTGTCATCCTTTACATCTCATGCTTTATGTATCTCCATATACACATGATATGTACACATTCCTGTCATCATTATTTATCAACATTCAAGGACATATGAACAGTCTCTCTTAGAAAATCAACAACAACAACAACAACAACAGCAGCAGCAATAACAAAATTTCCCATTAAGATATTTGATAGCTTTTTCTTTTCTTTTTTTTTTTTTGTTTTGTTTGATTTAGCATCTTTAGTCCTTTTACTCACAACTATAACACAAAATCACAATGAAAGAAGAAAATAACGAAAATAATTTAAAGCAACTGGTGATGTATTTTTTTTTCCCCTTTTAAAATTTCCGTTAAAATTTTCTTTTATTTTTTTTTTTTTCAAAATAATTTTCATTCTACTTTCCAAAGCAAGCAGAGAAACATTTCAAAAAGAAAATTAAAATAAGGAATAAATTGTCCATTTTTTTTTTTTTTTTTTTTTTTTTTTAAAGGAAAATCAAAACGGAAATTCAAAAACAAAAAAAAAAAATCATGATAGGACGACTATCACTGTTGCATGCTCAGACAGAATCTCTTAGACCAATTAACACAGTTGATAATGATAAATGATAAAGAGCATAATATATGTAGGTATACATACATATAAGTACACGTTCAGGTACATACATATTTATTTGGTCTACATTTCATTTCTATTCATACGAATTAAAAAAAAAAAAAAACATTTAAATGTACTTTATAACTGATAGAGTGCTAGAGTACTACTATTGGCCTTGTAACACTTTTTATTTTTCTCTTGAAATTGAAATTCTACAATTTGGCCTTATTTCTCTTTTGCCCATTTGCAAGGATTCTTTTAATTATTGTCCTAGAGAGCGATGGAATAAACACAGAATTATAGATAACCGTTTTAACGAATTTCGTATATTATGTAATTTCGTATATGTACTAACATCAGTTTTGCATATAGATAGGGGAATTACAAATCAATGGTTTTGTACGTTATTGAATATATTTTTGTGGATCCAAAAAAGATGAAAATCAAGAACTGGTACAGGTACAGAGTAGCGCAAAACAGGGAGACATAGAGTAGAATTGTGGAGAAAGCATAGGTACACCTAAAACTGTAGGCTAAAGAAGAAGAGTTGAAGAATGTATTTTTGTAAAAATTAAGAATTCTGTCTCGTATTTGGTAATTTTCTAATGTAGCTTTAGTTATAAAATTAAATTTCGGGTTGGTAACACTGGTCATCATACAAAACACGTATGAAGTTATTTGCCTATAGTATACCCCCTACTCTGACTGGTGTGGGTTGTACTGACTCCTGACCCTGAGTGACTCCTCACTCTTGGTTGACTTTACCATATTTTTACGATAACTCTACTACATTTTAAAACCAATAGTAGAGAGAATAAAATTTGTAGTTCAGTGTAGTTTAAATTGACAAATCGTCGAATGACTTGAATAACAATTGACAACATTGACAATTAATTTTTAACATTAACATTTCTTTTTTAGGTGTTTCAGTGTTAAATCGTGACAAGCAAAATTTAAAAATTTTTATAAAATGGTTTTGGAAAGTACTATGATCTGGTAAATATAAAAATAATTGTAATTATTTATTAAAAATTAATAAATTCATTTTTTTCAAACATTTATTATGTTATTCTTGGTATATGATAATCAATAATTTTATGTTATTTCTTTGTCTACATTTTTTTAACCTTTTTTCTACTTTGTACTATTGTACAAACAATAAATTGTAATAATCGATTTTTAATAATTTTTTTTTTATCATGTAAAAAACTGAACATCCAGATAAATATTTATAAGTTTTACTCTAATAAACCAAAGAAATCCATTTAAATTTGTTACATGTCCTATATGGGAGCTATAATTAAAATGAACAATTTTTTTTTTTGTACTTCTAGCTTTGATAACAGCGATTATCAACGCAATGGTGATTATTTACCAACACGATTGAATGCCCAAAAAGATGGTATTAATTTGGTTTGTTTAACAAAAGTTCGTTCAAATCCAGAAAATAATGTTGGACTATTAACACTCGCCAAGTAATTATATTGTGTCTTTATGTAGAATCATACGAATTATTATTATTTTTTTCTTTTTATTGTATTTCAAATTTTAGCACTGTTGAAGTCCTTGCAACTTTGACCAGTGATGTTGGTCGTATATTCTCTAAAATGCATTTAGTCCAACCTAAAGGAAATATAAATCTTTTGACTGGCATTAGAATTGCTCATGTAAGTTTCTTTTTATTTATTTTTTTTTTTTGTTTTTATATGTAGAATTGTGTATTACAAGAATTTTTTTAAATAACTTTAGTTGGTATTGAAACATCGTCAAGGCAAAAATCATAAAATGCGAATTGTAGTTTTTGTTGGATCACCAATTTCAAATGATGAACCTGAATTGGTAAAATTGGCTAAACGTCTAAAAAAGGAAAAAGTCAATGTTGATATCATTAGTTTTGGTGATCATGCTAATAATAATGAACTTTTATCGGCATTCATTAATGCATTAAACGGAAAAGATGGAACCGGTTCTCATCTTGTTAGTGTACCACGTGGCTCTAGTCTTTCAGATGCTTTAATATCATCACCAATAATTCAGGGTGAAGATGGATTGGGTGCACCAGGCATAGGAGGTGCTGGATTTGAATTTGGTGTAGATCCAAATGAAGATCCTGAATTAGCTTTGGTAAAAAATCTTTTGTTTTTGCTATTCAAATATTTTATTAATTTTTGAAATGTTGAATTAACATTCTGTAGGCCTTGAGAGTTTCTATGGAAGAACAACGTCAACGTCAAGAGGAAGAACAGCGTCGTGCTTTAGTAGCATCTAATAGTGCAGGTGAAACTGAAGAATCTAATGCAACTGAAATGGAAGCGGTTGTAACACCAGCTACTGAACCAACATCCGAAGAAGCTATGTTACAAAGAGCATTGGCTATGTCCACTGAAACTTCAACAATTAATGATCCTAATTTACCAGATTTTTCAAATATGTCCGAAGAAGAGCAAATTGCTTTTGCTATGCAAATGTCTATGCAAGACGTCCGTAAGTTTCCTTTAAATCAATAAAATTCATTTAAATATTAAAATTGTTATTTGCATTTGTATGTAGAAGAGAACGAACCTTCAACAAAACAACCTAAAAAGGAAACTGAAACTCCAATGGAGGTTGATCAAGATTACAGTGAAGTTATTGGGGATCCAACATTCTTGCAAGTAATAATGCTTTTATAAAAATGCATAAACTTTGTTTGTAAATATGTTCTTTCATTTTAGAGCGTTCTAGAGAATTTGCCAGGCGTTGATCCACAATCTGAAACTATTCGCGATGCTGTAGGTTCTTTAAATAAAGAAAAAGATAAAGATAAAAGAGCATCTGGTTCTGGTTCTGGTTCCAGTTCCGATAAAAAAGATCAGGATAAGGATAAAAGATCTAAGTAGAAACAAAATAATAAATTCCTTTTTTTAAAATTCATATTTTTCTTATATTATAATATTAAATAATCCGGAATAATTGAATAAATTGTTTTAATTATTTGAAATCATTATAAAAATTTATGCATTTAATAATAAAACACATAATTTTGTTCTCATACGCTTTATCACAAAAATAAAATTTACTATAATCGATGATCAACTTCTTTTCTAATAAGTAGAAAATACGAAAACTCCAAAAATCTCTGATTTTTCTTTTGTGATTCTGACCTGATGGTGATGACCAGTCTCATCAAATTTTCTCGAATAAAAAAAAATAGAGCTACAAACAATTTGTTGTTGTATGGCATTACCATTAAAAAAACATTTTTCGGCAGTTGGTAAATGACAGTTTAAATGCATTTGACATGTGACATGCCAGTGAAGCAGTAAATAGTGATACATATGTTCGACACAAATTCGACAAACGTTCCAATCAAATTGGTTTCATTTCATTTCATTAGTTTTTTACGGTTTTTCTAATTGTTTTACACTTTTTCAGTAAAAAGGTTAATTTATTTTTGTTTTGTACTAATAAAATACAATGGTACGTATTTTTATTAATATAAAGAAAATTAATTTTAAAAATATTAAATTCTATATTTTTTTTTTTTTTTTTAAGGATATATTATCCCGTCCGGCTGAGGAATTCGAAAATAATAATGTTGTTGAAGCATTATGGGCATCAAAAGCAATGGAACATGCCGAAATCTATTTCAATGTTATTATTCTCTTTATTATTAGAATTGAGAAATTTTTCATTTTATTCATTTTTTTTTTTTTTTTTAAATTCTACAGCTAATATGCAGTGTTGATCCACGTTCACTTAAATTGACCCTTTATGATGATCAAATCTATACAACATTCAGGCAAGATTTTCCAGATTTAAATATTCAAATAGTTACCGATGATGATTTAAAATCACCAACAGAAAAAATAAGATGGAGAAATTTTATGAAGAAATTTGATAAACTTGAAGATTATTCATTTGGTACATTAATGCGAATAGATTCGCGTAAAGAATTCACACCAGAAAATTCAATATTAGTATTGAGGATACAATTTTTAGCTATCGAAATTGCACGTAATCGAGAGGGTTATAATGATAAAATACGAGAAAATTTTAAATTGATTAAATGTAAAAAAGATGAAGAAAAATGTGAAACATAAACATTTGTAATAAACTTATTTTTATAAAAAAGAAAATTCTTATTTTAAATATTACACAAATGCAGATTACACATTTTTTAGGGAAGAATATGGCTAACTTTCGAAATACATAAAATCCTGATGACCACTGGCATTTTAATGTTATATGACAATTCATTGTTGGTAAAAAAAACAAATGAATTTAATTAAAAACACCAATTATGATTTTTAAATTTTTTGTTTGTTTTATTTAAATCCAATTTGTTGTTTTTTCTTTGTTTTTTTACAAAAATCTATGCTCTCTATGCTGTTTCCATTGGTTGAGCAGCTGTTTCTTCAGTATATTTGCCTTTGTCTTTACCAAGTGCAGCTAGACGTCCTTTAGCTCTTCTTTCAAGGATCTTCTTTCGATCTTTATCCAATTTAAGTTTAACAATTAAACATTTTGATGGATGAATACCTACATATACATTTGTACCATTGGCATTCTCACGTTGAATTTTCTCAATGTAAACAACAAATTTTTTACGATAAACTTGTACCACTTTGCCAACTTGATTTCCTTTAAAATGTCCACGTACAACTTGCACTTCATCATCCTTACGGATTGGCATCGAACGGACATTATATTTTTGACGTAGCTCCTTGGAAAGTGGTGCTGACATCAATCTCCTTCGTATATGTGAAGGAGCTGTAAAATGACGTTTACGATTTTTTCTACGTGAAGATGTAACAAATTTGTTGAACTTCATAATTACTAAAAAAAAATAATAATAATAATTTTTAATTACCAACAATGTCACTACTAGCAATTAAATATAATTTTAAAAAAAAAACATTTTTGTGAGCTACACAATAAATGAAGTATACAATAATAAATCAAATGCACTCGTCGTTACATACATTATTTAAAATGAAAATATTTCGTAAAATACTCCAAAATTAAACAGACTAATAAATAGAATAATAAATAATAAGCACTTAATTTATTATTTTACACTTTTTTCATAAAAAATAATTAAAATTTCGATGATAATTATGGATTTAATTCAACAATACTTACAATTATTACTTGATGTTTTTCGTCACAAAGTAAAAGGAAAGGAATCCGCATGCACATACGACGAAATAATGACAAATGTCAATGTCAATAATTGTCAAAACTCAAAACAAGAAATTTTGAAATCATGTACACACACATCACGAATCCATAATTCATGAATACTTGATCGTCTATGGATTAAGTGTAACACCCATTATTTTGGGCTACATTTTAACAGATTACATATTTACATGAAATTTATAAAAAAATATTTTTTATTCCATTTTTGTTTTGGATACATTTGAGAATTAATTAAAATTTTTGAGTTTATTTTATTGGCCCAGTTTAGACACACAGTAGCACTCAAACCACTTCATTAATTGGATTTATTTTTAATCTGGATTTGTTTTATTAGTAAACAACTTGTATAGTGAATCTGAATATGACAATTCTTTTAAATGTAGTACAACTACAACTACAACCATGACTACAACTACTGAAGAAGTTTTTCTTTATGGATTTTTGATGTCGATGTTGAATGTCGTCGACTGTCGAGTGATCTAACAAATTATTGTAGACGTTGATTAGAAATAAATACCGTAAAAAAGAAAATTGTGATTTTCGTGTACAAAATAAAAAATTTAATTTAATACAGTTTTTTTGAAATGATTTAAATCTTTTTTCAGTGTATTTAAAAATAAAAATAAATAAATTTACATTTTAATAACTAAAAAAAAAAAAAATCAAATTATACAAAATTTGTAAAAAAAAAAATTCTTATAGTAAATGAAGATGCATCTAATACATACCTGTGTGTAGAAAATCAAAAGCCCCAAACCCATCATATTATAAGAAAGAAGTGAAATCGTTAAAAATGTATTGAAAGAAAGCTAAAATGGCTGACACAAGAAATCCAACATAAAAACAATTTGGTGCTACAAAAAAAAAAAAAAAATGAAATAAAATAAAATAATCTTAATTTGTTCAATTGCTTCATTTTATTAAGAATTGATAGTTAAATTTTTGTTGTGTTGTATTTTTTGTCCAAATCATAGTGAAAATATTAAAACAAATCAAAAACATTAATTTTTAATAATCTAAACAAGATTTTCTATAGATACTGCTGTAGTTCTGTGTGTACACATCATACATTAATAATTTTCAGTTTAATAATAATTTTTTTTGTAAATATCAGGTTTTGGTAAGTAATGCTTACATCATTTGTATGTTACATTAAAAAAAAAAAAAAAAAAAAAAAAATGAAATAAATTGTATAGTATACTCAGCACTACAGCCTTTTATGAGCCTTGGCTTAATCATCATTACAATGATTTTTTCATGACAATTCTATCATACGCGCATCATAGATCTTGCTTGCATCTACAGTTTAAAATTTAAATTGTACAATTCAATAATTTCAACAATTTTTAAATATTTTCAATATCTTCTTGGGAATAGACAGATACATATTATAGTCCTTTGGTCCTATCCTTCATGAGGCTGTCCCCAAAAAAATAGATTTTCTGAAAAAATGAAATAAATGTGTATTGTAACATCTACATTCAATTAAAAAAAAAAAATTGAAGACGAAATTTTGTACACCCAGATTTTGTTTCTATTCTTTTACTTAAAAAAAAAAAAAAAAATTCTTTTAATCTTTTTTTTCTATTCATATTGTAATAAGAAAAGATTGTATGGGTAAAGTTAGTTAGACTTGGTTTAAGTGCATAGAGAACACCATAGGAAATGTTAACTGACAAAAATGATGAATTATTTCTTTAAGCTTTTCTGCATTTAAATTCTACAATTTCAAACATTAAGTTCTCTATAGTGTAGTAATACACATATCAGTCTTTTTCAAGGTTTAAAATGTTTTTTTTTTTTTTCACTTACATTTTCCGGGAACAAAAGAAAAAAAAACTACGATTCAGTATATTTTTTTTTTTCCAAAAGTAACATACCGATATACATAAGTATTTAGGTATGAATATCGTTGTATTTTTTTTATGTAAATGTACATAAGTATAGGTACAGTATATGCTTTTATACGAGTACATATGTGATAAAATGTAAACATACATATTACTACTTTGTATTATTTATTTTTATTCATTATATCATAGACCAGTACATATTTAAATAAAATATAAAAAAAAAAATAATAAACTCGAAACAACAATCATAACAACATAAAAATTAAATATTATGCATAAATAGAATAGGTAAAATAAAAACAACAAACAATGTTTACATACTAATAAAATTTCTAAAGAAATTTAAGCTTAATTTATTGTTATAAACAATTCATTCAATTAAATTCAATTCACATTGTATAAAAACAACAAACAAAAATTATAGTTCTATATTATATACCTATATTTATTTTTTTTCTCTCACATTATTCATTTTTTAATGTACCATTCAAAACCACATCTTTGTACCATATCATAATGCAAATAAAAATATGTATATTTTATTTTATTTAAAATTGCATATTGGTATGTTTGTTTTTATTTTTCATTTTTTTACAAACAAAAAATAAATCAACAGAAATGATAAAAATTTTTTAAATTCAATAAATTTACTTTGTTATATAAATTGATACAGGATATCAAAATATATGGTTCATGTTAATAATCGTATGTAGATTTCGTCAAGATTAATATAAAAAAAAACCTAAAAAGTATGAAAGAAACATGACTCTTTGGTCTTTATAAGCATTGAAAACAATTTAAAGAATTTCATATTTACTTTATGAAAATACGTTAGGTATATTATGTGAATTCTATAGCCCTTGAAATTTTATCCGTATACCCGCATTTTGTCAAAAAAAAAAATTACATCCTACATATTTGTAATTTATCTTCATTTTTCATAAAAGCGGAAGAAGTTTTTTTGTTTTGTTTTTATTTTAAAAAATTTACTATTTTTTCTTTTATTAATTTATGTTATATAAATTTATTCGATTTTTTGTTTATTCACAGAACTAATGATTGAAAATAATTTTTCATTTTTTTCCTTAAATAAAGAAATATAGAATACAAAAAAAAAAAATAATAATAATAATGGAGGAAGAAAACATACAAGATAAAGAGAGATTTGCTAGGTAAGAAATAACTTTGTACCGTACACAAACTGAAATGTACATTATGTATTGTACATATACATATGTTACATGTCGGTTATTTAAATTTTTTATGTTAAATAATTAAAAGCAATAACATTTTATATTTTTACACTCTTAACATGGTTTCCATTTTTATAGTAGAGAGAACCATTGCGAGATTGAAAGACGTCGCAGAAATAAAATGACTGCATATATAACCGAATTATCAGACATGGTACCAACATGTAGTGCATTAGCAAGAAAACCAGATAAATTGACTATATTAAGAATGGCTGTAGCACATATGAAAGCGTTAAGAGGTAAATTGAATTTGAAATTTTTAAATTTTAGATCAATTAGAAATTAAAAATTTATTAATCTTTATTGATATATTTATTAGGCACTGGTAATACAAGCAGTGATGGCACATATAAACCATCATTTTTAACTGATCAAGAATTAAAACATTTAATTTTGGAGGCAGCTGATGGTTTTCTGTTTGTCGTCTCATGTGATTCTGGACGAATTATTTATGTATCAGATTCAGTTTCACCAGTTTTAAATTATACACAAAATGATTGGTATGGTACAAGTTTCTATGAGCATATTCATCCAGATGATAGAGAAAAAGTTCGTGAGCAGTTATCAACGCAGGAGCCGCAAAATACTGGAAGAATATTAGATTTAAAAACAGGAACTGTGAAAAAGGAAGGACATCAATGTAAATTTTTATATTTTTTAGTTTCTTTTTTTTTAATCTTCTTTTAATGTGTATTTTTTTTCATCGACAGCATCAATGCGTTTAAGTATGGGAGCACGTCGTGGTTTCATATGTCGAATGAAAGTTGGTAATTTAACACCTGAAAATATGGTTACTGGTCATTTAAATCGATTAAAACAACGAAATTCTCTTGGACCATCATGTGATGGACAAAATTATGCTGTTGTGCATTGTACTGGTTATATAAAAAATTGGCCACCAACTGACATTTTTCCTGGTGTTCATATGGAACGCCAAAATGATGATGAAATGCATTCATCGCATTGTTGTTTGGTAGCTATTGGCCGTTTACAAGTCACATCAACAGCTAACTCATCAGATTTGACTGGATCAAATAATCAATCAGAATTTATATCACGTCATGCAATGGATGGAAAATTTACCTTTGTTGATCAACGTGTTATTAATATACTTGGCTATACACCAACAGATTTGTTAGGTAAAAGCTGTTATGATTTCTTTCATCCAGAAGATCATAGTCATATGAAAGAAAGTTTTGAACAAGTGTTGAAACAAAAAGGACAAATGTTCTCATTAATGTACAGGTTTCGTGCAAAAAATCGTGAATACATATGGTTACGAACACAAGCATATGCATTCTTAAATCCATATAACGATGCTATAGAATATATTGTATGCACAAATAGTTCTGGGAAGTACGTGTATTAATTTTGTTTTATAACGAAAAATCAAATGATTAACAATGATTAATATTTTTTCAGAACAATTCATTCTGGACATGAAAATACCACAACACCAGAGCAAACAAATCATATTTACCCTTCACCAGGCGTTGATTATACACTTCAACCACGTCGAGATCCTGTACCAACGACACCAAGTGGTAACACAACAACACCAACAGCATCAACCGTTTATAATACACATGGTATATTACCACATATTCAAAATCAAAATAATATACAACGGCCATCAAGTGTTCAGAATACGGTTTCATACAATTACGAGCCAACACCATCACCAATTGGGTAAAAATAAGAATAGAAAAATTTTGAAAACACCATTTTGCTAACATTTTTAACTAACTTACATGATCTGATAAATTTCTAGTTATGGTTCACCCGGAGCACCTCCAACTGATGTATCTCATTTAACTAGACCAAAAACAAATACTTCCCCCACAACACCGGCCGCTGTTGCGTGGACAACATTAAGACAAGTAAAACATTAAAAAAATAAAATTCAAAATAATTTTGTACTATATTTTTATTTTATTTTTTACTTTTTCTTTATTGCAGCAACAGCCTGTAACTGAAGGTTACCAATATAATCAGTTAAGTCCATCACGTTCACCGAGTGGACCAACATATACTCAGTTAAGTGCTGGTAATACGCGGCAACCTAGTTTTCATACTGGAACACCAGTATCTCAGTCGAATGCAGGTTAGTACAAGCAATAACAAAATACCGATAAATATAACAAATTTGATCTCTTAATAAATCAATTTTTTTCTTCCTTTTGTTAGCCATTTGGGGTTGGCAAAATTCTGGTCAAACAACTGATCCTGGCCCAGGATCAAATAGCTCTGGTGGACCACATGTAGTAACTGCTGTACCACAATCGCAAGCTCATGTTCAGGGTCAACCGCAAGGACAAGAATTATCTGATATGTTACAAATGTTAGATCAGAGCAGTGCAACAACATTTGAAGATCTCAATATTAACATGTTCAATACAACATTCGAATAACAAACAATTTAAGTTATCTACGTATAAGTATTAAAGAAAAAAGAGAAGCAAAAAAGAAAAAGTCGTTATTGCGATTCGTTCATGAATTTTTTTCACGCAGGGTTTATATATAAACAAACTTTTAGATCAATTATTTGCTTTTTATACATTCTTGCAATACAAAAACATGATTATGTTTTCTCAAATCCTGTACTAACAAAAATTTCATAAATGAAACATGATTTATTTGAAATAGCAATTCGATTTTTAAGTTATTTAGAATAAAGAAATCTGTTGAAAATAATTTTTGTATATTTGTATTAAGGTATTCACTTAAAAGTGATATAAATCATATTAACCGTTCGAATTTTTATGAGATTGTATAAATTCTTTTTTTTTTTATATACAAAAAATTCTGGTCCATTTTAATTAATTGAATATGCTTAATAATTATTTTGCAATTTTTGATTATTATGCAAAATTTTATAAAAGAGAAATACATAAGTGCATTTAAATTCAAATGAGTTTCTTATTTGTAAGAAGAACATTTTATAAAATTAAATTGAATAAAAAAAAAAAAAAAGAGCAACTAGAAAAATATCCAATTCAATTTTTTTTTTTTAGAATGAAAATTTGAAAACTAAATTAAATAGAGATATTTTTTAAAACACACGAACGAGTACATGCACAATTCTATCTAATATTAAAAATTTATGATTCTTGTAAAAAAAAAAAACAAAAATAATTAAATAAATAAAAACTAAAGTATAGAAACAAATTTAAAATTAAAATTTTAAATAATAAATAAAAAAATATATATTATATGAATTTATAATAAATTGAATAAGTAAAATTATCGTATCATACCCAAATTTTTTTCTCTCTATATTTTCAATTAGTCTTTCATATTTTTAATTCATAAGCAAAATAATTTTTATTTTTTTTTTTTTGTTCAAGAAATTGTTTTTTTTTACCATTATTTTTATTATTAAATTAAATTAATTAGAATTAGTTTGAAAATATTATAAAATGTAATTAAGTATTAATAAAAAATCTGTACTTATTATAACGATAATTTTTTTTTTTTTTTAGCTTAAAAAATTTTTCTCTAGCCATAAATTCATAATTCATGAATTTAGCATAAATAAATTCATCTAAAACGCATTCATGAAAAAAAGGTATTCAATATTTCCAATTATTAGGGATAAAAGAAGAAATATTCGAATTATATTCATGAATCAAGACATCGCTAACAAAGATCAGAAATTAAGTTTAAAAATTTTTTTTAAAATTGTTTTCAAAGTTCTATCGTAAATATTTTCAAATTACGAGTACTCTTAAACAGTACATTTGATTTTAATTTCACATTACTTTTATTACCATGTAATGCAATGTTTTAAAAATTTACTCATCAATTTTTATGTAATATTTACATACATTTTTATTTAAAATTTTTTACATCTTGTACAAGTTTAACTAAAATTCATTATACAAAAACAAAAAAAAAACAAAAACAATTTTTAATACATACATATTTTACAGAAGAAATAAACAAATTGTACAGCATTTTGATTAGTTTGAGAGTATGTGTTATACATTTACAATATATGTATATATATAATTTTTGTGCATATTTTACATGTATACTCATAGTATTATAATATTACAATTAAAGCATTTACAAACAAATTAAAAGTATCTAAACATTTATATTATATAAATTCTATTTAAAACATTATTGGCAATTAGCTATGGCAATTTTCCTTTTTTCATTTAAAAATTTCTCAATTTTTGGCCAAATTTCATTTGTAGCACTTCCAGAAAAATCATAAACAATATTTAATTGACGATAATATTCTATAACTGGTTTTGTTAATGATTCATAAATTTCAATTCGTTTACGTACTGTATCTGGATGATCATCTGGCCGTTGTACAAGATCTTCACCAGTTATATCATCTTTAAATGGTATTTTTGGTTCATTAAAACCTTTATTATAAACTCGTCCACTTGGTAAATGTACAAGACGTCCTTT
This sequence comes from Anthrax anthrax, assembly GCA_963971155.1. Lineage (NCBI taxonomy): Eukaryota > Metazoa > Arthropoda > Insecta > Diptera > Bombyliidae > Anthrax > Anthrax anthrax. The sequence goes on from OZ020124.1 coordinate 3,216,125, forward strand.
AGCCCTATCAATAATTATTTCAATTGGTACATGTAAATTAATTACAACATCAACTGGTACATATTCTTGTAAACGTTTTGCTTGTGCTGTATTACGTGGAAAACCATCTAATAACCATGATTTATTTGTTATTTCATTTAAACGTTCCATAACACATTTAATAACTAAATTATCAGGTACTAATAAACCATTTTCTATATATGCTTTAGCTTTATTACCTAATTTTGTATTATTTTGTATATTTATACGTAATATATCACCTAATGCAATATGAATAAAATCAAATTTTTGTACAATACGTTTCGAGATAGTGCCTTTACCTGATGCTGGTGCACCAAGTATAACTGCACGTAATATTTTCGACATTTTTAAATTATCCTGTCGTTATTAAATCGGTAGTTAGTTAAATCGTTAATTTTTTTTTTTTTCTAAACACTTTTTATTTTCAAAAGAATTGAGTTAAAATTTAGAATAACGTCTGATACTTTCATATGAGTCTAAACACTTAATTACTGATTACTTTACTAGTTACTGATTTATTATTATTATTTTTTTTTTTTTATCAAAATAAAACTGGTGAGTGGTGGACTTTAGTTACAGTACAAAAATAAAAACAAATATGTACATTAGAAATTTTTTTTTTTTTTTTTTTTGTTATCAAATCATTTTGATTCTATTAATAAACAATTTAAAAAAAAAAAATTAAAATTAATTTTTTGATTTTAGTACTTTGCTTTAAAACTTTTATATTTGTATGTATTATAAAATATCAGGATAAGAATAAGATGCATATGTTCCAAATAACGTATTGATATAAAATAATAAAACGACGTATTATTCAATCAAAATGATTAAAATATGCAGATAATAAAAGAGCAAAGATTAATTAATTAATGTTAAAATATTTTGTATTATTATTACAAAATCAAATATGCACTTACCCTTTACCCCTCTATTAAATAATATAAATGTGACAGTTAAATAAGTATTGCAATTTGCAATTACCTTTTATATGTATGGTAGTATCTGCCCAATAGTATCTACTGGTCTTCATATTATGGCCTTAGTTAGTTAGTATATAGTAGAGTGACTTTGCGTTGTTTTGTTTTTGTTAATATAAAGTAACAACAAATTAAATAAATATTCATTTGACAATTTAAATTTGATGCAATACGTATACATAGATTACAGAACAGAACAGAGAGCACAGTGTGGTGTACGTGGTTGCATGTGCGCATTGGTTTGATAGTGATTGGGCACTTTCTTAAAATTTAAATTTGCGTGCAGATTACAAAAATAAAAAAAAAAATATGAAAGCATTCAAATCAAAATTTATTAGTTAAAACTAAAAAATCAAAAATTGATTGTATTTATAAGTAAATTTAAAATTTCATCATTTTTTACTTTTTACAGATTATTTGATGATTTTTTGCTGCAATGAAAAACTTTAATTTATGAAAATAGCCAGTTGAAGTTGGAAGTTAGAATTTGCTGATGATGTCTTATTTCTTGTTTGACAAATGTTGCATGCATACATATTTTTTGCAATTTTTTGTATGTTTCAATTCTCAAATTTTTGCAATTTTTATAACCTTGATTTTTTTTTTTATATTTCATTTATTCTTATACAGAACAAAACATTTTTAACTTGAGATGAAGAAAATACCGTTATTTTTACTAAATCAAAAATAACCAATTTTTTTTGTTTCTTCTATAAATTGTCTTATTTTTATAATTAATAGTTAGGTTAGGTTAGTGTAGGTAACGTTATAATGAAAAACGGTTTCCACCCACAATACAGCTGTCTGTAATCTGTAATTAAAAACAAAACAGACGGTCAGACATTTTTTCGACAAGTAATAAAAATTTGATCAAATGACAAATGGAACAGAACAATCAAAATAAACAAAACAAAACAACACATAAGATATTGGTGACGGACATTGAAAATTTTAAACGGATTTTTTTCAATTAAATTATAATGTTAAATTTCACATAGTATTTTTAGTAAAAAAATTTTTTTTTTTTTAACTACAAAACTTATTTAGCCAAAAAATATTTTTTTAAAAAAAATTTACAACGTTATTAAATATTTTATTTAAGTTGTGTTGTGGCTGTGGTATAACCATAAATGCACATATACTGTATGTACATACGCATGTATTCTTGAAATATAAAAAATTTTGCAAAAATGTTGATAAATATCAACAAAACAAATAAAAGTAACAAATTATAAATGTTACCTAACATACATGTGTATTTGTACATAAATGCGGTCTAAATAAAATTGTAAACAAATGAAAAAAAAAAAATAAATAAAACAAAAAATAAATAAAAAATTTTTTCCAAAGATAAAAAATATAAATTGAAATGCTTATACGAAATTGGAAGGTAGCTCGAATAGTAACCGGTGTAGAAACACGAATTTGGGCAACATCTAGTTGTGCACTTATACTATGTTTTATTCTTTATTGTTTTTATGGTGTTTTAACAGCATCTTGTTTTCTAGGAATTCTCGTTCTAAGTGAGTTCTTATAATCACTTGCTTTTTTTCTAAATGTATTTTAATTAATGAATTTTTTATTAATTACAGCTGTTCTATATCATATTCAAGATAATCTACTCTATCATCCAGATTTACCTCCAAATTCTAGAGTTTATGTTCCAGTTCCTACTATGCATAATTTACCATATGAAACGATAGCCTTAAGGACATGTGATAATATTACATTACATGCATTTTGGATACGACAAACAGATGATAAATGTAAATTATGTCCAACAATAATTTATTTTCATGGTAATGCTGGTAATATGGGCCATCGTTTACAAAATGCCTGGGGCATTTATCATAATTTACATTGTAATATATTTATGATAGAATATAGAGGTTATGGATTTTCAAAAGGTTCACCATCTGAAAAGGGTCTTGGTATAGATGGTCGTTGTGCAATCGATTATCTATTTACACGTAATGATTTAGATCATAATCAAATTGTATTATTTGGAAGATCATTAGGTGGAGCTGTTGCAATTGATGTTGCATCCGATATAGAATATAGTAATAAAATAATGTGCGTTATTTTAGAGAATACATTTACATGTATACCAGATATGGCTATGGAATTAATACATCCATATATAAAATATTTACCAACATTCTTATATAAAAATCAAGTAAGATTCATTTAATATCGATTGTATGTATATGAAAATATTATTAAATTTTTTATTATATTTTCAGTTTTTATCTGTTTCGAAAATTGAACATTTTTTTGCACCATGCTTATTTATCTCAGGATTAGCTGATAATTTAGTACCACCAAGGATGATGAAAATGTTATATTCAAAATGTGGTAGTCATAAAAAGCATTTATTAGAATTTTCCGGTGGATCTCATAATGATACATGGATTGTGAATGGGTAAGAAGATGTAAATCACTTAAAAAATAAATAAATCAAAAAAAAAACAAAAAACAATTTGAGTTTGAACTTAGAAAAAGTTCAAAGAAGATAAATCAAAAATTCTCTCTTAAAAGAATTATTAAGACAAATTTCTCAAAAATGTAACTTCAATATCTTAAAAACTTCTATTTCTCATGTTCTAATCTAATGGCAAAAGTTTCATGTTTTCGTTTGTAAAATTTTCTTATCCTTCACTAAAATACTAATTTTTTTTCTATTTGTTTTTATTTAGTTATTATCAAGGTATTGCAGAATTTCTAGATGAATGTAAACAATTTACACGTCCACTTCAAAGTGCACCTGTAAAACGTAATGTATGGAATGAAATTCAAAATGTGTAATTTTAAGCAATACGCATAGGCTAAATGAAATTGTTACTTTTATAATCTGTATTTGTTAACGGTTTTTTTTTCTTTCTTTCTTTTATTTTTAACTCGATCTAAACAAAAAACAACAAAAAAATTTTTTTTTGTATTGTACATAGTAGCAAATAGAAAAAATAAAGCAATGCAATATGCACGAATTATTTCTAAATTTTTGTTATTTTTAAATTAAAAAATTAAATTAAAGAGGATCATTTAAATTTAAACAAAAAAATGATCCTCATTTCTCAGAACTTATCAGTTTTTTTCGGTTTAAAATGGATTAAATGTTGTAACGTTGCAATTTAATGATGCAAATTAATTTGTAAGCTCATTCAACTAATTGTAACAGTTATACAATTTACAAGTATTATTACAATTTCAATACAATTTTAATATAATCAAAAATATTCTGAAATCAAGTAAAATATGTATAATCAGTAATCGTATTGTTGTACATGTATTATCAATTCAAGACTGATTTTAGAACATTTTTGTCATCAACGAAATTTAAAAGTTGTTACAAAACAGTTTAATCGTAATATTAAACCGATTTCTACATCATACAATTTTCATTTAACTTTATGGACGAGAAGGATGGAGTGCGTAAAATTATATGGTGTAGAAACCGGATGTAAAATTTAATAATATTTTTTGAAATATGTTTCATATAACACTATATGGCACATATAGTCTTGTGCACTGCGTACTATACATACATACGTGTCCATATCATATTATTTGTAATTAACGTAATATTGATTTGTTAATACAAAATGTATACATGATATGTAAATATCTACATATGTATATTTTCGCTTTTTTGATTTCAGAATTAGTGATTACATATTTAACTATGCATATGTACCAGCATGTCTATAAATCATGTTGTGCCATATAATTTAGAATTTTAAAATTCTACGAAACAACAAAAAAATAAATAAATAAAACATGGCCATAAGAATACTTTGTACGTAGTATCTTTATTCTATGCGAGTAAAACAAATCAATAAAAATGTTTGTTTTAAATCTTTACTCATGCTCTGTTATCAAATAAACGATTGTCAAATATACGGTATACAAAAAATTTTCTCATTTATAAACAGTACAACCCAAACGATTGTAGTAAAATGGACTAGCTAGGCTAATAGTAGTAGTTATTTTGTCATGCAACGTGTATGGTATCTTAGAAAATTAATAATTAATAAGAAAAAAAAAATTTTTTTTTTCTTTTATTGCATTTAAAAATTTAAAGAACGTGTAAAATATCCTAGTTAATAGTGTCGTTCATACATAATTATTCATAGTGTTTAAAAATGTAACGTTGTAATTTGCATAATTTTTGTTTATATTACTCAGGGAAGTGAAAGTTTGTTATTGATTTTCTAAATGTTTTCAATATTTTAAAATATCGTGTAGTGAAAAAAATATTTTGTAAAAATATAAATTTATAAAAAAAAATATTAAAAAGGTGAGTATCCTATTTATTTGTATTGTAAATCGATATACAAGAAAAAAAAAACAAAAAATATTTTTTTTTTATTATTTTCTAGCATATTAAAGTGAAGCCAAATACATACAACATTTTTATATCAAATGTGTAAAAATGCCTATGAACCTTAAATCGCATTACATTAAGTATAATTCAATTTTTTGTCTTCATTTCCTTAAAAAAAATTTTTTTTTTATTAACATTTACAATTGTACATTTGCATGAATAACGTACATATTTTAAAGCACACAAGATGTAAAATAAAATAATTCACGATATACACCTGAATGGCTCTATTAGGTATACGTATATATGTAAACATTGCCAAAGAATGCTTATAGAATGATGTTAATGCTGATTGCCGCCAATTCAAATTATATTTCTGCCTCTACCCATTTTTTACGTACACAATATACATATGTACCCCATGTCGGTATGTACATATACATATAAACTGCATTGCAGATTACAAATAAATTGATTTTAATTTTTTTTTTTTTTTTTTTCAAATTTCATGTATTGTAATATTAATTAAGAAAAATCTATTGACATCTTACAGCATCATTTACACACAAAGTATGTACCCTTACCATTCAATTTAAATTACTATTCATAATTTCATATTGAACATGAGATCTATTTATCCTGTAGTATATCTTGACTGGCAAAAAAACAAAAAAAAAAAAACAATTTCGTAGTAAACAAAATAGTACAAAACTATAAAAGTAACGTAAAATCTACAGAGACTAGTTTCAAATGTTTCATACATACATTCACGTTATGGGTTATTCATAAATCAAGAATTTAGTGAAATATTGCATTTAGGGTTAGAGCAATTACATCTCTGGATATCAATTACAGAAAGCTAGGGTTAGAGAGCTATGTACATACCTTCATACACATGGTAGAACAGGGAACTGGGGGTAATAAGGCTGTCTTTTTAAATGCACACAAATATATCGTCCTTTTTGAAAACAAAAAAAAAAGGATACATAAGATACATATAATCTTCTAAATATAACTTCCAAAAACAAAACAGTAACATCACAAAAAAAGGTACATAGACGACAAAAAGGCTCAGTAAAAAATCAATGAATTATCCTTCATTTGTTAAGAAAAATTGAAATAATACAAATTTTGCCAAGGACATACATATGCATGTGATTTAATGGTATATAAGTTGCCAAGAGTATATTTTAGAAATAAAGTAGAGCAAAAAGTTTGTCCTGTTTTAAGACAAAAAAACAAAAACAAAAATTTTTTTTTAAGTCTAGTAAAATGTTATTTAAGGACGAGAAAAATAATAAAATATTGCATTAAAAAAAAATTAGTTTATTGCACGCATAATTTTTTTAAATCAATTTCTATACTAAATTCAAAGGACAATTGGTCAATTTCTGTCTCAAGTTAATAAACCAACTTAAAAGGTCATTAAATGGCCAGGGTCCAAATTTAAAAATTTTTATGTACAATTTTTCAAATGATAAATTCATTGTCCATGTATACGTTCGTAATCTTTAATTTCAAATGTAGAAGTTAGTACTTTGGTCTGTTATTTAAAATTGCGATTTACTTCCTTGATAAATCTGAAACAAAGAACATCTTACAGAAATTCTTAGCAAAAAAAAAAACAAAATAATAACAAAGAGATAACACAGAATTTTATACTTCCAATCTCCATGTGTGTTGCACTGAGCTATTGAATGGAAATGCATGGGCTTACATGCATATCTTTGAATTTCCGTGGTTTACAATGCAATTAAAATATTTAAACAAAAAAAAAAAACATAAATATCTCATATTGTACAATAGGCATGATCCATTTCTTTTATCTATGAATTAAAAATAATTATCTCGCAATGAATGTGAATTACACATGCATGCTACATACTATGTATAAGTGTTCTCAACTTATCTTAATTTATTAATATTCAATTTTATTTTTAATTAATGATGTCAATTACTTTGATTTGATTTCATTATTAATTTAGTTAGTAAATGACGAGATGGGTGCTGTTCTAGCAGTAGCAGGAATTGCTGTGGCAACAATTTATTATTACCTAACAAGACCAGTTCCAGTTAAGCCTTTAGTGCCTCTTGATAATCAATCACCAATTTTGGATGTAAGTTTTTTTGTTTTTTTTTTATAAATAAATATAAATTGTTTTTATTTATTATTTAATTTTATTTTAAATATAAGTAAAATAATCTACTCCCATAATTAAGATCAGAATTCTCCCCCTTAACTTCATTTATTGAAAGTAGAATGGCTTAATTTGATACTCTCTCTAATTATTAAATTTATTTTTTTAAATTAACCGAAAAATTAGCCGTTTATTTTGAAAATTGGGAAAGTTTAAAATTTTCTAAATCAAAATGATTATCATTACAAGGACATTTTTTTGAAGTAAAAAAAAAAAAAAAAATTAAAAATTAAAAATTATCAATTTTATACCAATCTAAATTTTCCTTTCTTACAAAGATCAATATGAAATGTTAATAAAAATATTTCAAAATTTCAATTATAATAAATGGAAAATATTTAAAATAAACCGTTCACGCATACAGACCTTTGTTCAATATTTTATAATTTTGTTTACAATTTTAATTTAATATCGATTTAAAAATTTTTTAGTCCTGGTACCTATACTGTAATTCATCACTTAATACTAGCAATCGTTATTGAAAATAATTAAATACAATTAAAATTAATTTAAAAATAATTTGTTTTTCCTTTTTTTTTTTTTTGATTTCTCATTAAAACAATGAAAATTTTATTAATTTAAGTGAAAACTCATGTCATTTGAAAATATTCTCATGCGTAGTGTAAGTATAGACACGAGAGTATAGATATAGATAGGTAATACACGTTTCGTTTGTCCATGTAATAAAATAATGAGGTCGACAACAATCGCATTTTTTCTCATTGTTAAAAATAGATTATTAAAAAAAAAAAAAAAATAAAAAACTTTTGGAAAATATCATTTAGTCATTAGTATATTTTTTATATAATTAAAAATCATTGATTGATGAATGCCCTATTTTTAATTTTCTTTTTTAAATTTGATTTTTGAAAATTTTATTATCAAAAATTCGTTATTTTATTGCTCTCATTTGTATATGATTATTTATAAATTCGTTCAAATTAAAATTACATGTACTTAAAATCGTTATTATTTAAATTCTTTAATTTTTAATTAAACCACACATAAAAGAGTCATAAAATTCTTTTATGATTATCGTATTTGTGGTGTTCATAAATACATGAAGTGCATATATGTAAACATGATACCGGCCTGGCACATGTACATATGTTTGAAATCATGTCAATGGCATTACATGTAGTGGTTACATAACATCCAAGTTTTATGATTAAAGAAAAAAAAAACAAAATTTTAAAGAAATGTTTAAAAATGAAGTAAAGTAGATGTAAATGAGATTACGGTTGTAACATGGTATTTTTATTGTCTCAATGTGTGATTTTAATAATTTTAAAAATCATTTCAAAGGTGTGAGACACCACTACATTGGGTATATAGACATGACTATGCACGTATATGTGTCAAGGGATACAATAAGCTTTCCTTAAGCTGCAGTGTCGAGGCAACCAAACCTCATCTGACCCTTTGTTAACTTAATTTAACGTATATATAGTATATATGTGTTCATCTAAAATAACATTAAAATCAGTTGAAGATTTACATGATTTGTACATGGAATTGAAAGCAAACGGCAATAGATCGAAGTGAATGGAATAGACCAGTCTAAAGGAGGCTCGCAGGAATGTTCTGTAAAAGTAACATTGATGCTTTTAAGCTATCAAAGAATAAGATTTACATGATGATTTGTTAAGCTGTATTGTTTTATTTTGTCTAAACCTAAACACTCAACTCCAAAAAAAAACAAAACTTAATCAAGATTTGTACAAAATATTTTGCTTCGATCAAGGCTCAACTATTTAGTCATATTCATTTAGATGAGCAATTTTTGCAATTTATATTAATCCGCATGCGTGTAAATAAGATCATGTAAAAAATCGTTAAAAATACGCATGCTCATTTTTCTATACACAAATATAGATACACTAATATTAAACAATAAAATCAATTTATTGCAATTTTTATTCATAAAAAAAAAAAAAAAAAATAAAACCAACTAAACTGATGTACATGAAAACTAAAAAGTATCCCAAAATAGATACAGACAGACAAACTTTAAGACAAAAAAAAAAAAAAAACAAGGTACATACTATCGCACATATTTGAACGATTTTATATTTCTGATCTATGTCTATGGCCTCAAAAAAAAAAAAAAAAAAAAACGCCAGCGAAAATGCTAAAATGCCAAAAATTTTTCTTATATATATTTTTATTTAAATACATATACAGAATTAAACAATTTTGAACTTATAATGAGATGGATTACTTTGTAAAAAAAAAATTTGTATTCACATCATTTGAGCTAGCTCTATAATCATCAACTATATGTATATATGTATGTATGTACATCCTATATCTGAAAAACAATTCAATTTAGTACTGTATTTGTATCTTTTTTTTTATTATTATTTTTTTTTTTAATAATAGAATCATCATTCCTTCTTCTATAAAATCCGCTGATGATCATTTAATTTTTGTTACATTGTGTATTATGTACACATGCGAATAATTTGTATATACACACGTACGTATATTATACTACACACTGTATAATATACAGTCGCGTTCAAAATATTTGCAACTAAATTAAAAAATTTTAAAATCCTTCTATTTTCTCTGCTATATAAATAAAAACTGGATTTATAAATTTTAATAAAAATTTAAGGATTTTTTTTTTTTTTTTTTTTTTTTTTTTGAAATTTTCTTGAAAAACCTTTGATTTTTAATTATACTGTTGCTGCATTATTCTAACATTGGACCTATAAACTCATGATTGGTACTATTGGAAAAATTATTCCATTAATGAGAATCCTGATTTGAGATCTAAACTGACCTGATCTGAGAGACCCAATATACAACATGTGGCATTTAAAAAATTTTTAATTTAGTTACAAATGTTTTGAACGCGGTCGTAAAAGATACAAAATAAATAAAAATATTACTATGCTACTGTAATTCAGTTTTTTTTTTTTTTTTTTTGTTTTTGTTTATTCTAAAATTAAATTTTATATTTTTAGTATTAAATTGTCAAAAGTTATGTAAAAAAAAAAAAATTAGAGATACGAAATAAATACAGATTTTTCTTAAATGATATGTGGTAGTATAATGGATGACTACATACATACATTTATTCTCTGTTTAGCTTTCGCATTTTATAGGTATACAAATGGATATAGAAAGTAATAAATCATCTCAATGATAGCATATTAAAAGAGTAAAATGGTGAAAACTATTAAAATAAATAAAAATAAATAAATATAACTAATAAAATAGAATTAAAAAAAAAAAAAAATGAAATTAAAAAAAATAAATATTTTAGTTCGTTCATCCTGATGATCGTGTATATACCATCAAATTATACATTCATATATGTATATAATATAATATTCAATATTATAATTAAATTGTTACGCAAGATTTAAATTTTTTAATTAAATAAATAAATAAAAAAAATCATTTTTTTTTCTTAAACAAAAATTAGGAAAAAAAAATTAAATTGTAAAATAAAAAATTGTCAGTTAAATTAAATATCTATAAAATTTTTTTTTATATGATTTTTCACGAATTTTAAGTATATACATATCAGATCAGTTTTGGGAATTATTAGCATAAATATCGATTAATAAAATAAATATACAAAAAATTTTTAATTTTTCTATAAAATAAAATAAAATATTATTGATCGTTTGTGTACAAGAAAATATTTAGTGGCATGTTTATTTATTTATTTATTTTTTTTAAATTTGAAAATTTTCTCACCCAAATTAAAGTGTAACGAAAATGCATAAATTTTTTAATTAAAAAAAAAAAAACAACAACAAAAATAAATTTTTTTATTTTTTTTCAAATTATTTTCTTGTTGTTAATATAATGAAGAAAAACAAAAAATGTGCAATTTAATAGTAAAAAATTTAAAAATGATTTTTTATAAAATAAAAATGTTCAACATTTTGGCAGTTACATAGATATCATTAAATATATATACAAATATGTATGGATAGTATGTGTATATGTACACTATCTAATAATAATAATAATAAAGAAGCATCAGAATACACCATAATATACAGATATTATATATACAAATTGTATCTCAATAATATAAAGTGTTTTATGTACAAATATAATATATACTGTTGTATTAAAAGTGCCTTGTTTTTGTGTTATTTTAATTAATTTTCAAAAAAAACAAAAACAAAAAACAAAAACAAAACAAATTATCGAAAGAAACATTAAAATTCTTTTCTTCTATTCTATGTTGATATGACGACATATATATAAGAGCATAAATTTAAATTTGTAACGATTTTAATCACAATAACAATAAATTTTAAATTGACTTTGATGCACTTACCTATATATTTGCATATATTATGTTAGATCATTTTGTGCATTTAAAAATTTATATATACGCATTATAAAGTCTCTTACAAATTAATTTGAAAGAGAAGTTTTTTTCGAAGAGGGGTTTCTTAAATTTTTTTATTTTAATAATAATAATAAAAAAAAGTTGAAATTAAAACATTATAAAATCTCATTTCATATAAAAATGGTGATGCACATTTTTTTTACATGATGTTAATAAATAGAAATCGTATATCTGTGCACGTTTTTTAAAATATTATTTATATATATCTAAATAAAACACACACGTAGGTGTTATACAAAAAAAAAAAACAAATAATAATAAAGTGCAAAAAAAAAAATTTCTTTTTTTTTTTAATTATAAAATATAAATAAAAAAATTTTTTTTGTAAAATTCAAAAAAAAAAAAAAACAATTTAAAAAAATCATAAATATAACGGAAAACTAAATTTAAAAAATGGCTTGTTGTGGAGTTACCAAAATAATACGTCCACCAATTGAATTATCAAAACAAAGTGATATCCTGCGGGTAAATTTTATATGTATATAATTTGATTATGATATATAAGTATATATTATAGAAAATTTTCCATTTCAAATTCAGGATTTTGAAAATCGTATTCAAAATTTTCCATATCAAATTCATGATTTTAATTTTCCATATAAAATTCAGGATTTTGAAAATCGTATTCAGAATTTTCCATATCAAATTCAGGGTTTATTAAAAAAACAGTTGAAAAAATTGAAAAAAAAAAGTTGAAGAAATAGAGATTAATGAAAAATATAATATATATACCTTTGTATACCACTATACCAGTCCAATCTACATCATCTGTGTGATGATTATCTGTTTTTAATTTATTATCTATCATCAGAGAGATAAAATATAAAATGCTCAAACATTTGGCATTAATTTTCAACATTTTTCAAATAAAATTGGTCCATGACATCGAATGTTGTTTTTTTTTTTTCTAAATAATTTTTTTTTTTTTTTTTTTTATAATTGTATATACTATATACATGTGTGTGTGGTGGATTATACAGAAAAGTGAAAAGATTTTGATTTAAAAAAATTACTTAAAATAGATTTTTGTTGTCCATAAAATATAACCCATAGTCAATTGTATACGTCCTTGGAATATTCATACATACATATATACAAGAGACTCTCACTTTTCTTTATATTTATATACAAATGCAAAAATTATACATTTAAATTTTATATTTACCTTAAAAATGATATTTATGATATTTATTTTGAAATCATTTACTGATGCAACCAATTTTACTTTATAATTTAAATAATATGCTAAAGCTCTATAAGTAACGATTTTATTTATTTATTTATATTTTCATTTGAAATCAATGATTTCTTTGGCAACACGTTTTTATTGTGTACGTCATTAAATCCGTAAAAATGGCGCGTGATATAATATAAATCAAAATATTTTAAATTTGTTTTTTTTTTAATGATGATGTGATAATGTATCATAATATGAGATGATGAAATTTTTATTGCTTTCACATTACATACTAAGAAATTTTTAATTATCATCAACGAAAAATCAGTTTTTCCTCTATAAAATGGTTTTTTTTTTATGAAACGTTATAAGATTTCTTCTTGTTTTTAAGGGAATTTGTTTTTTTCTTTAAATCATTTTGGCAAATGTTAATTTAAATGCGTTTGTAAATTATTTTTATTTTATTCACTGCTTTTCCCATTTATAAAACAACGTACATTATAATCACAATTACATCTATATTTTATGTATATGTAAACTGTTTTCCCTTTGATTTTCTTTATCATGATGTATATTGTATATAATTGTCGCTTTCATCCAGCAGTGGTGTAATAGCTCTATGTAAACCAGGGTCTATTGATAATTTTGCTTTCATATCAGGAATTAAATCCCATCATATCGGTGAACTTTTCCGCAAAATTTCTGTTTTTATTTTATTTTACCTTTTGTTTTTGTTTATTCTCAATCAATTTTTATATAGACATGATATATTTGTAGGATTTTTTCCAATATACATGTATAGAACCCATTTATGAAGTAAACATATTACAAATATTTATTTTTTTGTATATATCATATTATATATATACTTACAGGGACCTGAACAAATTCACGTATCAAAATTTTACAAAGAATCGAAAAATGGTAAATTTATTAGTTATATTCATGAGAATGCTCGCACATTATATCAAACATTTCGTGTTGGCGCCTATGATTCTAATAATGGGCCATGCCTTGGATGGAAGGATAATATAAATTCACCCTATCAGGTATAATGTATATAAATACAATTTGTTACGAAAAGAGAAAAACAAAAAAAATAATAATAATTTTTTTTCTATATAATATATAGTGGATGAATTTTGATGAAACATTATTAAGAGCTAAAAATTTTGGTTCTGGTATGATCTCACTTGGTGTAAAACCACGTCAATTAATTGGAATTTATTCACAAAATCGTCCTGAATGGATATTATTTGAACAAGGATGTTATTCGTATTCTTTAGTTGTTGTACCATTATATGATACACTTGGACCAGATGCATGTGCTTTTATAATAAGACAAACAGAAATGGCTTTAGTTGTTGTTGATGATGATGCTAAAGCAAATTTATTATTAGATAAAGCACCAAGAAGTCTAATTAAATTGATAACAATAAAATCAGTTAAACCAGATACAATAAGACGTGCAAAAAATCGTGGTGTTGATATTTTAACATTTGATGAAGTTGAAAAATTGGGTGCATCAAAAAATCATCCAGAATGCCCACCAAAACCAGAAGATTTATGTACAATCTGTTATACATCTGGTACAACTGGTAATCCAAAAGGTGTTATGTTAACACATTCAAATGTTGTTGCTGGTGTTTGTGCTGTACTATTACAATTAGGTAAAAAACTAAAAAATTCAGTTTTAAATATATAATTTAAAAATTAAAAATATATAGAAAATTTTTGATTTATCATAATCGTTTTATTATAGGTGAGCATAGACCTAGAGTTGGAGATATTATGATATCATTTTTACCATTAGCTCATATGTTTGAGAGATGCTGTGAGAATGGTCTATATTACTCAGGTGGTTGTGTTGGTTTTTACTCAGGAGATATTAAACAATTAACAAACGATTTAAAAACTTTAAAACCAACTATAATGCCAGCTGTGCCAAGATTATTAAATCGTGTTTATGATAAAATTCAAAATGAAATATCAAGTTCTGGTATAAAACGAATGCTTTTCAGAATGGGATTAAATTCAAAAGAAAATGAATTACGTCGTGGTGTTCTGAGAAAGAATGGATTTTGGGATAAATTGGTTTTTAAAAAAATTCATGATGGTAAGAAATACATCAAAATAAAATAGAATAAATAAAATGATTTTTTTTTTTTTTTTTTTTTTTAAATATTAAAACAGCATTTGGTGGTAATTTACGTTTAATGGTTGTCGGATCAGCTCCTTTAGCTGGCAATGTTTTAACTTTCATGAGATGCGCTTTGGGTTGTCTAGTTGTTGAAGGCTATGGTCAAACAGAATGTACTGGCGCTATCACTTTAACAGTACAAGGCGATAATACCCCTGAACATGTTGGCCCACCAGTTTCTTGTAATGCTGTCAAAGTATTAAACAAATTTATAACTTTTATCTTATACATAATTTTTATATTTGTTTTCATTTTATCCAATTTTTATTTTTTTTATTTTTATTTTTTTATTTTTTCTATGCATCGTAAAGCTTGTTGATGTTCCAGAAATGGAATATTACGCGAGTCAAAATACCGGTGAAGTATGTGTTCGAGGTTCAAATGTATTTAATGGGTATGCAACTATTTTATATCATTTACGTTTTAAATGAGTTTTCAACATTTTATATTTTGTTCTATTTTAGTTATTACAAAGATCCAGAAAAAACTGCCGAAGCAATCGATTCCGAAGGTTGGCATCATACTGGTGACGTTGGTAAATGGCTACCAAATGGTACATTAAAAATCATAGATAGAAGAAAACACATTTTTAAATTAAGTCAAGGTGAATACATAGTGCCTGAAAAAATTGAGAATGTTTACGTAAACAGTCAATACGTTGAACAAATATTTGTATACGGTGAAAGTTTAAAGGTAAACAATTTTGGGCATTTACAATTTTCTATATAAATAAAATTTTTAACGAATATAAAAATCATTCTCATACAATTATGTGTAAAATTATAGAGCTGCATTGTAGCAGTTGTTGTTCCTGATGTTGATGTATTAAAATGTTGGGCTGTCGAACATGGAATTCCAGGAACATTGAGTGTACTATGTAATAATCCTCAAATTAAAGAATTAATCCTTAATGATATGTTAAAATGGGGAAAACAATGTGGACTAAAATCTTTTGAACAGGTAAATAACGAAATGGTAATTTTTTCAATTAAATTTTAAATTTTTATTTGTTTTTTTTTTTTTTAAGGTAAAGGATATTTACCTTCATCCAGATCCATTTTCAGTACAGAATGGGCTTTTAACACCAACATACAAATCAAAGCGCCCACAATTAAAAGGTTATTTTAAACCTCAATTAGAAGATATGTATAAACATTTAGATTAGTTTGAATTAAAAGTTTAAATCTAAAAAAAAAAAAATTAAAATTTTGTTCATTATTTAATAGAGTAGAAATACATTCAGTAATTGAGATTTAATAAAATTTTGCTTTGAAAACAAAAATAAAATAAAAAATAAGTCTATTCGTATTGTACATTCCCATACCATACAAAAAATAAGTCACAGTAATGGATGGTGTTTTTAAATTGCATCCGTGAATATGAGCATGTTGTCTAGAGTCAAATTTTAATTTTCATCTTCTCATTATTATCTCAAAACTGTTGAAATTCGGGGTATTGTAGATTTTTCATAAATTAAAAAAAAATAAAATTTTATATTTATCTCTTTCGACTTTATTTACGATATTCAACAAAATAATTTTGAACATTTGTTTTTCTCTTTCAATACAAATAATAGTCAAATAATCATGCTACAATAAATTTTACAATTTTTCTTTATTTTTCTTAATAAATCAAAGGCAAAAAGAGAAGAAAACCAAATTTTCTTTGTACAATTAAATTTGCTAAATGAATACTTGAAAAATATATAATAAACTACAATTATCAAATTAATGTGCTATAAACCAAAAAGAAAACAAAAAATATATAATAGAGAATATATATGAAAAAAAGTGTATTACAATAACATATTATAACATTTACCTTTTTTAAGAAAAAAAATTGTTTTTTCTCTTAAATTCAAATTATAAAGAAATTTATTTTTCACCACAAAATAAATATAAACACAGATCAATAGAAAAAATACGAGCTTCAAAATAATATCTTGACGATTACGACAATAATAATGATGATGATGATAATGCATTTTAATCTACTATCAAACATGTGATGGTATGAATTTAATTTTTTTTTCTTGTATTTTACATTTGTTCATCCCTTTTTTTTTTACTCTAATACTAACTTTTGGCTAAAGCTTTTTTCTTTCTTTGTACTAGAATATCATAAAATGGATTATGGCTAATCGATTGTGTTAAACGTTTTATCCATTCTTGTTTATCTTCTTCAGTTGCTGCTGACATTCTATAAACAGTATGTTTACCTTCAACAACCTGCAAAAAATAATAAAACAAAAATAAAATTTCAAAACGTAAAAAAATAAATTTCAATGATATTCATTATTTTTCTTACCTTTCCTTCAGAATCAGTCTTACATGCTTTAATAATATCAGCGCCTCCGCATGCATATAATTCAAAACAATGAGGTTTATTACGATCTTGAATTTCACGAACCTATAAAATTGTTTTGATAATGAGTACTAAAAGTTAGAATATTTAAAATTAATCACTTACCGAAATATTTTCTAAGGGAATTATGCCTCTAGGCTCTTTATCAGTTGTATATTCGAAATAATACAAGCAATTATCATTAAGAATAAACCATCGTCTTTTCCAAGATTTGTATCTATGAAAAAGAAATAACATTACAATTATACAATTATTAAAATAAAGAAGAGAACATGATTTATTTTTACCTTCCACCTTGTTTCCATAACCATCCTTCTTTATCTGGATTGAAAAATGTATGCATTAAATCATTACCATCATCTTGTGGTATTTTAAATGGTTCTGTTCGTATTGATTCGTATAATGATTCTAATAGACCTCTTGGAAGATCACCACCGTTATTAATGCCTCGATTCATTGAAATGAATTGTTCAACAGTTGGTTTATCTTTAACCTTTTTAAGTGAAAAAAAAAATATATATATTAAAAATAATAAAAGCAATCAAAATTGACATAATGTTTGTTACGCACACGTACCGATGGATTATGTAATGATGTATTCAACATTATAATAGCAAAACTAAGTACATAACATGTATCTGTATTTGTAAATATATCTGGATTTAATTGGCAATAACGTTGTGCAAAGCATTCCATCATACGATCAATTTTTTGTGCTTCACCGGGTAAACGAAATGACCAAAGAAATTGCCTACGAAAAATTAAACAAAATTTGAAAATTGTTGAAATTTAAAATATGTAATTTGTTTTTTTTTTTCTGCAATAAAAGTTATTTCGAAACATACCTCAGAGCTTGTACTAAAATGAGATTTGTAAAATCATGTAATTCAACGAATGCTTTTAATACTTGTTCGTTAAAATCATTTTTTTCACCAAGATAATCACCTACAACCAAAGATCTCGTTATTTTCTTAATAAAAAAAATTTTTTTTTTTTAATTTAAAATTTATACTAACCAATTGCCGTTTTATTTAATCCTTCACCTTTGTATAAAAAATGTGCAATATCCTGTGGATCCATACGTAAAAGATGATTCTCAACTAGATATTCAATTCCTGCAAAATGATCATCATGTAATTATAATACTGAATTTTGTAATAAAATAGTAAATCTTATTTATTACCTTTTTTTGGATCCATATTGAATTTTTTTCGTCCAATTGACATTTGCTTATCTTTATTGGAATGCTTACAATCCTCTTGTGAGTCAAGAGCCTCCATTTCAGATACAACTTCACATAATTCATCTTTAATTTGCTATAAAATGAAAAAGAAAAGGAAAATAAATTATAAAAATTTGAAAATAAGAAATTTTGTATATAGGCTTAAATTTGACAAAATGGTAATTTTGAAATTTACATACCTGAATTTCTAACAACAATTCTTGTTTTCGTTTACGTAATTCAATGAGAATTTTTTGTTGTTCTGAATTTAAATCTGTAAAAATTAAAGAAAATATAATATAAAAATAAATAAAATCTGTAGAAGGATAATTTTAAATAAAGCATTAAAGAAATTTTTAATTTCAAAATAAAATAAAAAGCATTCAAAATTAAAAATAAGAAATTTTTTTTAAAAAAAATTTAAATCCTTAAACCACTTAAAAAATTTTGAATATTTTTATCAAGTTCAAGATTTCAAGAACATTTTTGGTTTTTTTTTTTTATAAACAAAAGACGTGATGAATGAACATTAAACTTCAAGCATTGTAATTAATATTTAATTAGTATCAGTGTATTAGCATTTGTTTACATCAGATGAATTAATAAGTGTATGAATTATTTTCATGCGATTATAAACAAATTTCATGTTGGATTTTTAAATATATATAAATAAAAATGAGGTAAAATGATATTTAAATGAGATTAAAGGTTTGGTATTGATTTAAAAAAAATCAAATTTCTCTAGATCGTCTTATTGATCTCTAAAAATTCCTGGAGTGATATCGCAATGGGCCTTTCTGGCTTAAGTTCTGGCTTGCTTGGGATTTGGAGAGCGACAACGTCTATCTATCTACCTACCTAGATCATCTTATTATTGATTTAACCCACTTTCGAAAATTCAAATTATTAAAGTAAATACGTGTAATCTGTTAAAAATTCAAAGTAATTTAATAGTGAAATATCTTAAATCATTGTAAGTTTAAATTATTTTCATTTCTTGTCTAGACATTATGTAAATTTTAATTAACATCAAATTGTTTGTACTAAAACGTGTGAAAGCTCATTGAATAATTAAAATTCTTTAAATTTTTGTTACTACATAATATTATGTAGTGATTCATTGGATAATAAAAATTGTTGATTGATTTCCCAATGAATCAGTTATTAGATATAAAATTCTGAACATAACAATTCCTTGAAAAAAACATGACTAAATTTGATTCAAGGAAAATCCCTATAAATACGTGAATGAATTCTATCGTATCTTTTGAAATTGATCAATAACAAAGAACACCCTGTATTATTACTACTTACTACTAATTTAATAACCTAGAGAGAGAAAAAAAAAAAAATATGATAAAATTAATGTAAAAACAAAAACAAGAAATTGCTACGGAAATTTAGTAAAACAAAGTTCATATAAATGTTTGTTGTTTTTTTTTTTTTTTTATATACATATATTTTTTTACCTGGTGTAGTAAATGCGTCACTATTATGAATTAAAGTAGAATACGAGCAATTATCCATTATACAAAGCATATTATAATTATTAATTATATTATGTTAAAAAAAAAAAAAAAACAATGATTATAAATACAATTTAATGTTTTTGTGATGTGATAATGAAAAAAAAAAAAGAACAAACAGATAAATAAAGCTTTTTGAGATTTATTAATTTTAATTACACTTTTGCTTTTATTTTTTTTTTGTTTTTTTTTTTTTTGTCTAATGATTTTATATTTTATTTTATTTATTTTTTATTTATTTTTTTTGTTAATGAAAACACATCTTTAGCTTGAAATATACATTTTTATAAATTGTCTATATTATTTTAAGAGTAAAAAAAAAAAAAAAGAAACAAATCACCAATAACACCATTCCTTAAACATTACTCACACACAATTACCATGCTTTACATTTTGTAATTATCATATTTTACATACTTTTTGCATCTTTTTTAGTTCGTAATAAATGAAAAAAATTCGCTTTCATAATAAACTGCTATAGTGATCATCTAAATAAAACAAAACAAACAAAAAACTACACAAAATACAATTGTATGTATGTATGATTAAAGTTAATTAAAATTTAATAATTATAATTGTATCGTTGTCGTTATCATTTAAACTGGAACAGCACCAAATTGTAATCATCATCAATATCAACATTTATTTTTATCATTTACTTTTATAACAGTGTACTTGAATGTGTATAAAAAAAAATTTTTTTTTTTTTAATTACATATCTAGGCACAAAAATCTTTAATAAATTATATACAGTTAACAAGTGTTTTGATCGAATTGAAAATTGTTTTATTTCACCCTCCTATTTTTAATTATTGAATATAAAAACACTGTAACGAATTACATACAATAAAAAAAAAATACAATTTTTTTTTATACAATGTACAAAAATGTAAATTACATTTTAAGTGCAACCATTTGTCTACATTATTTGTCACAATTTAAATTTTCAAATTTTTTTTAGTTTTTTTTTCATTTGGACATTATTATACAAAAAAAAAAAAACTTTTTCCGCATTTTAATCACAATTCATTTAGAATAAACAAATAAATAAACATTAAAAATTTCAATTAAATTTACAATAATAAACCACTTTTTAACTATACATTAATTATTTTTTCGTTTTTCTCTCTACAAATCTATAAATAAAAAAAAATTTTTTTTTTTTTTTTTTTTTACTAATACACTTTTCACTTTACTTCCATCTTGAAAGTCGTAAAAGTCAAATTTTAAAAATTTTATAAATTAACAAAATATGTACAACAAAATAAAAACTTGATAAAAAGCGATAATAAATAACTGACAACAAAATAAACCAACAATAATTCGAATTGACAGTTCAGTTTAAGGCCCATATTCATAGAACGGTAGTAATTCGGTCGGTATTATTTGTACTATCATTTTTTAAAATTTTTGTTCGAATTTTGATATTCAACTTATGTAAATTAATATTTTATTGCATAAAGTCATTTTTATCTTAGTTTGGCTGTATCTGATTACACAATTTTCTTACTTACGGCAAAGTAAGAAAATTATGTAATCGGACACAGCCTATATATCAGATAAATTATTTGATTATCAATACATAGTGATGTAAAATTGTACCACTTCAAGTAATCTCCATAAGTCCTTAACTGCATAGTATTAGTGGACAGAGTATATGTCCCTTTTTATGGTCTACCTATGGTCTATGATTTGACATTTCACTCAACCTGACATCTGACAGATTTATTTGTATAAAATTTTAAAAATGGAATCCGATTTTTAATTAATGAAGACGAATTTCCGAAAATTACAAAAACTTAGCAAATAATTCTGTTGTTTATTACTTTAGCCTTAAGTAGTTTTTTATTTTGTTTTTTAATTTAAATATAATTATACGGATTAAAAATGTCTTCATCTGATTCTTCAAGTGATGACAATAATATTACATCATCATCAAAAACACATTATTTAAAACAAATCACCATTAAACAAAATGTTAAAAATCCATTCAGAAAAGAATCACATGTAGTAAAACGAAAATTAGATCCGAATGCAGTCGTCATTCAAAGACGGTTTGGTAAATGTCTACAAATAAATTGTTTTAAAATATTGTGTAAAATGTATTAAAAATGAAAATGTGCAATTGAAATTGAACAATGTTTGTATGCCGTGGTCTGAAGTTACCTTTAAAATATGTATTTTTAATTCATGTTCTTTTTTATTTTTCTTTTGTTATTTTTTGAAATATAAAATAGGTGAAGGTTCAACACCATTATTTGATCGTGATGATACACGCATAAATTCTTCACCATCAAAACATCCACAAAAGAAGAAATCAGTATCACCAGTAAGTTACAATTATTTGAATAATTGTAAGAAGGAATCAAAATTTAGCGATCCGATAAGGAAAAGAGATTATGTAAGGGAAAAATACAAGCAACAACGTGGATTTGGACATAGTGAGCCAAAATCACGATATAGATATAGTAGATCACGAACACGAAGTAAAAGTCCAAGAAGTAATCGAAGACGTCGAAGTAGAAGTCGTAGTTGTAGTCTTAGTCATAGTCATAATCGCAGTTATCGTAGTAGTATTAATTATTATCGATATCGTCGTACATCAAGTCGTGATCGGGACAGATATAGAAAAAGATCAAGATCACGTTCTACTTCAAGTCGTGATCGGGACAGATATAGAAGAAGATCAAGATCAAGATCACGTTCTACTTCCAGAGGGCGATCAAGACGAATTTCACCTCAAGAAACAACCTTATACGCCTTTCAACATTATACGCCTGTACCGCCAATTCCAATTCCTTTTGGATATGTTAGTTGTTTGTTCATATTTATATTGAAATAATGTAATTTGTACAAATTTTAAAATTTTAGCCTTCTCCTGCCCCAAGATGGATACCTGCGCCGATGTATTCTCGATATCCTATGATGCCAAGGCCACGAATGTATCCGCCGGTAATGCCATATTATCCTGGATTAGGTTCTGCAATGATACCACCACTACAAAGATTTCGTCAGCATAGACAAAAGAATATACATAGATCCTAAATTCCTAACGTACAAGAAGGGAAAGTTAAATTAGACGTAAGTGGCAGTCAGTGATGAAAACTTTTTTACAGTACATTTCCCTTTAACACCTTCAAAATTTCCCTTTGTCAGAAGCAATTTCCCTTTTTATACTTTTTTGATTTAAATTTAATGCTATAAAAATTCAGAAAGTTTGTTATGCAAAATATGTATATTTTTATTTTATTTTAATTAATTATTGATAATGAATTCATGTAAATTAAAACAAAAAGTAATATAAACATATGTAGATAACAAAAAAAACAAATTTTTTAAAAAATTTACATAAATCAAAATTGAATTGTTAAAAAGTGCAATACATTTTATAACTCTTTATTGTTTAACTTTCATTTGTACTTTTAATTAAGTCAATAAAATGTAAGCTTTTAAAGGTCATTAAAATCTACAAAAATAACGATGTTCAAATATAACAGTCTTTATGATGAAAATAGGAAATTCATAATGAGAATAATAAAACTCATTAAAATTTTACTATTAACTATTTATTTATATTTATAAATTTAAACACGTAAATTATATTTTTGAATGACATATTCTACAACCCATTTATTTTACAATTAGGTATGTATTTTTATGTATTGCAAAATAGCATTTATGTATTTTAAATTAATTATAGTTAATGTAGGTATATAGCACTAAATTTTAATTATTTTAAATTAAAGTAATTAATTTCATTTTTCTTCTAATTTTAAATAGCTTAATATATATGTAATTAGAAATGTTAACAAATTTATTCTTTAATATCGACTTGTTCATATCTTGATTTCATCATTCGTTTAATATATGATTTATAATCATCACCAGGTCCAAATGCTGATGTTTTTGTACCTAAGCCAGCTGTTGAATTTCTTGCATCAGCCTAAACAAACAAATCGTAATGAAATGCAAAGTTAAAAAATAATCAAACAAATAAAAAAATAAATTTCTATGCATTTAAATACCTCAATAATGTTTGTTCTACCCTGATTACTTCGTCCTAAACCTTGACCTTCAGTCCAACCCATTTTTTGTAATAAACGATTACCAACATTATTTTCACCAATTGGTATAGCAGCTAAATTCGGTTGTGCCATTGATGATACATTTTTTAATTCTTTCTCAAAACGTTCTTTACTTCGATTTGGTGGTGGTGGATCACTTTCTCCATATTTTAGACGTCGTTCTTTTGCACGATCTCGATACCTATATGTACGAAAAATAAAACTCATTAATTAATTGAATTTTGAAATTTGCATCTTTAAAAATATTGTATGTATTTGAGTTTATTCAACTTACCCTTGTGTTGTTCCAGAATTTCCTGAGGTATCTATAAAACTTCTGGTTAAATTGTATTTTTGTAAATTCTCTTTATGTAAGTTCGACATTTTTAGATGTTTATTAAGAATATCGAGTGATTGGAAAGCACGTTTACACAGAAGACATGTTAACTTTTCAAAATCAACGTAATCCTTTTCATTAACTTCTTGTGATCCCGTGAATTGTGAATGATTACTTTCTTCAAGATCATCAGAATCTGAACCATATGATGAAACCAATTTATTAATACATGAACTACCGCTACTTGATACAATATCAAGTTTGCTTTTTTCTTTCTTTTCTAATATTGAAAAACCAACATCAGCATAACCGCTAATACTACTGCTTGGTGGTGAACTCAATGATTTCAATGATATTTCATCTGTTTTAGCTGGCAATATTGGTTGTGGTGTTGCTACCACAAAATTGCACATTTCTTTCTTTTGATTTAATTGTTTTGCCCATTTTTCCATATCTTTTACAATTTTCTTTGCAACTTTCACTTTATCTTGTTTTGTGTCTTTTTTTGTCGTTATCTCTTTTTTATCATCGTTTGAATTCAGTGATGACGAAGTTGATAATGATGATACTGACAATTTTGATGTATTTGTATGAGTAGAAGATATAGTGGAAAATGATGATGATGATGACGTAGTTTCAGTTTTCGCTTGTGTATTCTCACTTGCAGAATTTGTTGTTGTAGATGCTAACATGTAAGTGGACTTTTCAGCATTCCAGTATAAATATGCTCCAGTTTCATTATTATAGTAATATTGTGAATGTGCGTCATAATACAAACCCGTTAACGGATCGTAGTAATAACCAGAAGTTTCATCATACTGATACAAGGATACGTCTGGTGTTGCTGTTACAAATAAATAAAATATCAAAAACGTATTTAAATTTTGCTCGAAGAAAAAAAAAACGCTAAAATAGTAACAACTTACGATATTTTTTCCCGTCGTTTCCTTTTGGAGTATTAATTGGTGGTGTTTGAACAGTAGCAGCAGCAGAAACTGTTGCATTTGCGGCTATTGTTGCTGTTGCTGATACAACAGAATTGTCTGAATTTTTGTATTTATTTTGTTTTCTTTGGATTGCTGATAACGCAACTGCTGCCCCAGAATTTGCTGATGTTTCACCTAATTGGCTTACTGTTGGTAAATTTCCATATTGTCCTTTTGTTATTTCAGTTATATAGTACTGTGTATAGTACTTGACGTAATGATCATGTTCTGCTGTAGTAGACGCATACATACTAGCGCTGTATTCAGCCAAACGTGGCACATCAGCTAAAGTGTATTGATAGGTATTCGCAGTATATGATGTATTTCCAGTTACTGCGGCTGTTAAATCTGAAGCATTGATTTTTAACATATTCGATTTATTCATTTGCCTATTCTCTGAATCAACACAATACGATATCAAGACTGTAAAGTAAAACAAAAATCAATGTTTTCTATATCAATGCCAAAGAAAATTTAACATAAGGTATACAAATAATACATTTACCTTCTCGATTTTCAATTTTAAGTGGTGGTTCCAATGCTTTCAATGCATTGTGAGTATTCATTGAATCAACCAAGTTATCAAAATACAAATAACAAATTCCACGTGATGTTGATGTTAGAGGATCACGACAAATCAATATTTTTGATATTTTTGAGACTAATGAAGGTACAACTTCCTGCATGACGGTTAAGACACCTTCCTCGTTTGTTAGTACATCCAAATTGCGTAGCATTATTTCTTTTTTGTTTTACGTTTGGATTTCGGTTTTTTTTGTTTTTTGTTTGAATTCAAATTCAAATTCAATTAGTTAAAATCAGATTATAAGAAATTTTAAAATTTTGTTTTGTTTTGTTTTATTTACGAAAAAAAAAAATATATAGATAAATTAAAATACTTTTTGTTAAGATATTGCTAACTTCATCGCTTCCTTCACCGCCCTTTTCACTTTCTTCACGTGATGCGAAGCATTTAAAGCAATGTTCACGTCTTTTAAAATTAAAAACACCACACTGTAAATTTATAAAATAACAATTTAATGTTTTGGCACAACATACAAACAAGCATATTATGTTTGTATGCTGTGATTGTCTTGGTATTCTTTGCAGAATTTTGAAAAAAGAGAAAGAACATTTTACCTTTGCACAATACCAATCTGTTACAATTCTTTCCTTTGATAATGGTTCCTTAGAATGACTGTATTGCATAACAGCACGGTATTGATCCTGAAGCATTAATATCCCCTATAAAAAAAATGACACAAAAAATAAAAAAAAAAAGGAATTAGTTTTTCTTTAGCTATTACAAGGTATAATATGATCACCGCCTCAATACACAAAATCAAATTATGGGTGTTTTTTTTTTTTTGTTTTTCTCAAATTTTACAAAAATTTCCATTACTATTCTGGTTGCAACTCCTCGAGGAGCAAGTGATTGAAAAGTTGATGATGATGTGTATGCATGTCATTCATTAAAATTTTGTTTTTTTGTACATAAGTAAGATAATCTGGTTTTCAGTTTTTTTTTTTTTTTTTAAATATTAATTACATATAGTTAATTTTAAAATCAACTGAACTTTTACAATTACAATTATATGCATTTGAATTATTTTATCTTTTTGGCAAAATCTTTAAAGATGGCTTATGGTAAATATGAAAATTATTTAGCGTATTTGGAGAAATTAAAAAAAAATAACGAAAAATTTATGGTAACAATTAGATAGTGATATACATATACAAAAAAATTGGGAAAAAATTGTTTTTTTAAGAATAAGAAAGTTGAATTTATTATTCTTATTTTTCTTATCTCTACGGCCCAGAGAAATAGAAGAATGATGATGAATGATTTTCCTTGAAATGATATTAATTTTATTTTTTATTTATTATTTATCTCTTTTAATTAAATTACTGGTCTTTTTTTTCCAATGATCTGACCATTTGAAACAATTTCAAAATGCTTTACAATGATTATTTAAGTAAAAATTTTGTTATTTTCTTTTAAAATATTTGAATGAGTTTAAAAATAAGAGATTTATATTCCCTACAAAAAGTGGAAGAAAAAAAAAAAACAAATGATATAAAGGAAGTTATTTTGATTGATATTTTACGCATGATTTAATTTGTGAAAATAGCGCTTGTAAAAACAAATTTTGCATACATAAGCCATCCCAATTAAATAAGTTATATTCACGTTATATTTTGTTCGTTTTCGTTAATTTAATAATAAATATTTATATTAGAAAAAAAAAAAAAAATTATTAATAAATAGCAGAATTTTTACGTTCCCATTTACAAATTTTTCTCTGTTTACATTTCTCATTTTAGAAAAAAACTGCACCAGATTTATGATACCTGTTTATATTCCATCCAGCGAGTTGCTTCATCTTCAGTACTAAACTCGACAAATGCAAAACCCCGTGATGCACCTAAATTTTTAGAATAAGAGAGTAAACACAAAATCCATGTCAATTTTATTTTCTTTTTGATTTTTTTTTTTTTTTTAACTGAATTCAACATAAAAACTACTTCGAATAATCGGTTTTTCATGATGTGATTTTTATTTGTTTTTGTTTTGGGATGAAATAACTGTTTGCAAAAAAAATGTTTTAAATTTAAGAACATTCTTTTTGCCGACAGCTTCCAACCAATATACTTACATATGCACGTTATAAAATTCTCTCATTTCTTTTTGTTTTTTGTTTTTTTTTTTTTTTTCAAACTCATTATTTGTTTAAATTAAATATTTTTTTATTATATTCATTTTATTTTTTTCATATTTACCTGTTTTTCTTTTCCTAATTAGACGAATTGAAATTGGTGTCAGGCCATACTGCATTAGATCACTGCTAATCTGTAATGAAATGATAATAACAAAACGAAAAAAACAAAATAATTGAAATAGATAATTTTGATTTGAGCTTACATCTGCTTCAGTTATATGTTGAGCTAATCCACGAACAATTATTGTATTATTTGGAGTTTGATTATAATATGATTCATTATTTCCAAAATCAGTATCGTAGCTATCACTACGATCTTCTCGGTCAGATGAATGATGACGTTTATGACGTTCTCTATCACGATCCCTGTCTCTATCCCTGCCAAAGGAATTATTTTAATTTAAATTAATAATTTCAATGTAAATAAAATTTCCAAAATACACAAACCTCCTATCTTTATCTCCCCAATCACCTCTTTCTCTATCACTTTCTCTGCCACTACGTTCGCGCATACGACGATCTGGTCGATATCTTTCACGATCTTCTTGATAATCTTGATTTATTATATCATTATACAAATCACGTTCTTGACTTCTTCCATATCTATCACGACTTCTTGATCTTGATCGGCTGCGTCTTCGTCGATCTCTACTGCGATTTCTATTTAAAAGAAAAAAAAAAAAAAAAAATTATTTTTCATTTTTCTTCAAGAATAAATAAAAATTTTATTAAACAACAAAATTAACCTTGATCGTGATCGAGAACGACTGTGTCCTCCTCTTCGATGATCTCTTTTACTTTTATATCGACGAGGTGAATCGATACTTCTTGAACCTGAAATTCAAAGGCAAAAATTTTTTATTTAACAAGGTATCAATAGATAATCCAAAAAAGTGGCTAAAAATTATATTTTGGAATTAACGAAATTCATCAACAACTAAAATTGAGTGGTATCTAAATTGAGCCGTTTCACACTATGAATTAATATCCTAGCATTTGAAATAAAATCTTGTCTTGACACGCTAATAGTGTATTCATGGTTTTGAAAATTCTCAGATATTCAGATCATTTTTAAGAGAAAGGAAATTTGAAAAATAAAAATTCAATTAAATGCAATAAGATACCGTGAAGACTGATGATCAATAAATGGAAAAATTATTAATCTAAATGTATGAAATCATATTGATTGATGAATACGGCTATTACGGATTTTGACTTTAGACAGAATCTTTTCAAGGGTGGGTGGGTATCTTAAAAGGATTTAATACCCCCTGCAAAGCATTCAATTTATAATTTGAAATCCCAAATTTTAATAAATTCATAACTAAATATTTTATATGCTAAATATGTATTAATCAAGAAAGGACTAAGAATTTGATTAAAAAGAATCTAATATGGTGGCACTTACGTCTATCCATTGTTCTTCTGTTGAAGTTTTTTGCTGCTTTAAAAATTTTTCACGTTTTTTTTTTCAACAATTGCTTTTTAAACGTTTATTGTTATTTTTTGATAATTTTCTTTAATTTAATTATTTGTAATAATAAAATTTTCCACAGATAATAAATTCTTCTTTAATTTTATAATTTTCACTTTTCACCATATGCATATGAAAATTGAAGACAAAAAATTGAAATTGAAAAAACAAAAAAAAAAAATGATGTGTCAATTTCAAATTGTTCCACACCGATATACAATGCAAAAACAAAAACCATGTCATACGTGTATGCATGCGTCATACCAGTCATACATACATATTGCATGACACTCTTAAACGTAAACATTTAAAATTCTAGTAGATTTATTTTTGAAAATTAGTAGATGTCTATATAGGATCAGACAGGATATGCAGGAACAGGATATTCTGTGAATTTCTAATCCAACAGCAATTGATATCAAAAACACAAAAAAAAAAAAAATTATTTAAATAAAACAAGGCAAGTTGTTAGCAATGTATCTCCTCCATAACCCCGTCGTCTTTATACAATTATAATTCAGTATTGAAAATCGATATTATATAAATACAGTGATAAAATGTTAAAATGCTGAAATTTTTAGTATTAATTATTGAATTTAGGCTATTTTACCTGAAATTTGAAGATCTAAGCTATTATTATACGAACGTATATTGTGTTCCTTCTGTGCAACTGTAAAATTATAAAAATCTGAAATGGGTCCTCCTAAAAAATCGAATAAATAATAAACCGAAACAATTTTTATTTTCTTTACAATACAATGTATGATACAATCAATACATATAGTGATGTAAAATTGTATCACTTTAAGTAATCACCATAAGACCTTAAATGCATAATATTAGTGAACAGAGTATAGGTACCTGATGAATAAACACTATACGTAGATAAGAAATGAAAAAAAAACATTCATTTAATATTTAATATTACATAATTGCATAAATGTTTACATTTATTTGGGGAATACAATATTCTGTGTACATGTAAAGAGGTAGCTTGACTTTATTTAACTGTTTTCCCATTACTATGGGATGTTAATATGCAATGTTCTTTGTAGAATTGAAAAGATCCCAAATACAATGAATTTTTGATAAGATTTATTGAATTTTAAATTATATATGTACATGATAAAGGAGAAAAAAACTTTTTATTTTTTGATTTTATTAAATTATTTTGTAAATGTCTCTTTTATAAATATCCGTTACAAATGGATATGTGGGCATATCTACAGTGTATAGTATATTTTCGAAAAACACGATCAATATACGTTACACGATGTAGGAAAACTTAAATTATCTGTGGAAAATTCATGTTGCATTAATTTGATGCAATGATTTTTTTTTTTTTTTTTTTTTCACCCTGTATTAATGAAAGTCATCAGTAATGATGATTAGGCCCTGACTAACATCGAGCTATTGCGCTATTGCTGATCATATTGCTGATTAATGAAAAGATGTTTCAAGCATTTGAGGATTTGATTTGATTATTATTATTATTATTTTTTAAATCAGTTTAAGCACGTGCTGCTGCAACAGATACAATAGAACAGCTGTTTATATCTAAAATAGTATGATTAAAAATTATTTAATTGATTTTTTGATCTATAGTACGTTATCAACTACAACTACCAGATGATACCAGTCAATATACAAAAAATCACACTCATACATTTACTACTTGAGGAGTTTATACATATATATAGCAAACACAAAACGACAAAGATCACATCCAGTTACTATAAGGCAGTTAAGGGTACTTATGTACTTCGAACTGTAGTCACTTCCATTCACGTTGGTTTTTTTTTTTTTTTTTTTGTTAATTTTAATGTGTAATTTCTAAAGTAAAAATAAAAAAAAATTTAAATTTTTTTTTTTTTTACATATTTAACTATTTGACTTTATAAAATAAGATTTCATAAATCGACATTCAAATTTTTTTTTTTTTAAATATTCTTAATTCAAATTTTCGTTTTGTAATTGTGGAGTTTTTCATTAATTTTTTTTTTTTTTTTTTTTTTTGTGAAACATTCTCGCATGTTCAGTCATTTTTTTTTTTTTTTATAAAACAAAAAAATTTTTTTTCCAATTTGAAGACTGAAAAAAAAAAAAAAGAAAATTTATAAGGGCCTTAATTGTAATTTGCATGTAAAAAAGAAAAAAAATTTAAAACATACAAAATATAAAATTTAAAAATTAACGATGAATTTAAAATATTCAAAAATATTTAAAAAAAAATCTTTGTAAATTTTTGTGATCTATTTTTCTTTTTTTTTTTTTTTAAATTGAAAAAACTTTTTGATATGATAAAAAAAGTGAAAAATCAAATAATCGTTTATTTGACGATCATCATTGGGATTTTAATAAAATTTCAAATTTTCTGAAAATTCGTTTTTAGCTTTTCTTTTGCCAAGTAAGTGTTATGCATTTTATTTTATTTTTTATTTTTATTTTTTTTGTAATATTTATTTGATGTCCTTGAATTGACATTCGATAATAATTTATTGTCATTTATTAAGAGGGATGAAATTATAAGGTATGTTGTAGATCAAATTTAGAGTCCCCGCATTTATTAATAGGCAATTTCTCAGTCCTTCATTTATTTATTATAATTAATAAAAATTTTCTTCTTGAAATTATCAATATTATTATTAAATTAATTTGTTATCCCTTTTATTTTTAATTTTATTTTTTTTTTCTTAAATTTTTATTTTGGCTAATCAGTGATCACTTCCTATATATATCATTTTAACCTTAACGTAGAGTCATTTATTTAATATCACAGGGAAACTATTTATCATCACAATAGTTTATGTTTTCCAATTGCTTTTTTTTTTTAACCGAAATTAGTTATAACAATCAGTTCAATATGTTTTATCTCTTGAAATGAAAATCATTATGACTGAAATGTTTTAGATTACTTAATGAAGATCATTATGACTGAAATGTTTTAGATTACTTAATGAAGATCATTGTCTAGATCACTGTATTTGATATATTGGATCCTGGATACGATTAATATAATTGTACATGATCTAAATTTATTTATTTATTTATTTACTTCTAAATATAATTTCCATTCTAATGGAATCAATATATGAATGTGTGTGTGTTTATTAGTCACAAAAAAAAAAAATTGCATTTTTGCAACATATATAGGTATATTGTTTTTTTTTTTTTTTTTTTTTTTGTAACTCATCAGAAATTCATCCCAAATGTGGTCCAATTAAATTCGAAAATGAGGTGAAATTTGTTTAGGCGCCAAACTTTTCTATATACATACAGTATGTAATAATATGATAAATTTCCAATTAAAAGGTCATTAACCTTTTTAAAAAGATCTGTTATCATTTATTACATATCCAGAAAAACCGTAACTATTTTTTGTTTTTTTTTTAATTTTGGTTTTTGACCCGAGGAAAAAGAAATTATTTTATTTTTTCTTTGGACTTTGATAAATTCCATTTCAATCAGTTCATTACACTTCATTACATCCTACAAAACAAAAGGAATCACCAGGAAAATTAATTTAAAACAGATTTATTTTTTCTTTTTTTGAATTGTACATAATTTAAATTTTTTCTAATTTTTTTTTTTTTTTTAGTTTTCGTGATTTAAAATAATATTTTTAAAATTATTTTAAAATTATTTTAATAATACGCAAGTGATTTTTTTTTTTTTCTTATTAAAAGGAATTAAAAAAGAAGAAAAAAGTGTTATTCAAATTATTTAAAATAAATTAAAAGAAACAGTAAATATTTTTTTTTTTTTTTTGATAAAAAAAAAAATTTAAATAAATTAATTAACAGGTATGTAAAAATAATAAAAAAATTTTTAAATCATATTTTTAATAAATTCAA
Organism: Anthrax anthrax; assembly: GCA_963971155.1. NCBI lineage: Eukaryota > Metazoa > Arthropoda > Insecta > Diptera > Bombyliidae > Anthrax > Anthrax anthrax. Next base: position 3,249,956 of record OZ020124.1, read on the forward strand.
ATTAAAATTTCATAGACCTTTGATATACGAATAGTCTTGTGTTTTTCATGTAAACGACCTATAAATTTCCTTTACAGTTATAATTTGATCCTTCCAAGAGGAGGAAGAAAAAGTAAATCGACCATTAAAGGGAAAAGCAAAAAAAAAAAAGGATTTTTGTATCTGAAATTGTAAAGACTGAAAGAGTTGATCTTTAAGGATTTGAATTTGATTCCAAAATATATACATATATATTTTTTAAAAAAATCCATATTAAAAGTAGATTTTAATGTCTGATACCCCAAAAACTGTTTTATTTGTTTGTTGGTCAGGCATCGTTTAGTGTCTATACATAGACTTGGAAGAAATTCTGAAAACCCTATTAACCTTGTTGAGATCTTTGGACACTATCATCCCTGTAATCGTATCGTTCAATTGCTACCAAAATAATCACTGATAATTCATTTATTCTACTAGAAATAACGAATTTTTTTTTTTTTTTTTAATTTAAATTTTTTCTTGCTTTTTTTACACAAAAGAAAAAAAACTATAGATTACAATATCAAAATGACTACAACGACTTCATCTACGCCTTTTAATAAACTTTTTTATAATCCAACAAATGGGATAAATGGAAGTGAGACCCCAAGTGAAATTTCATCGATTGATAGTGATTGGAGTGATATTAGAACGATTGCAATTAAATTAGGTGTACCAAATCCAGACGATCTATTATCAGAAAGATTCAAAGTTGATCGACAAAAATTAGAAAATATGATAAAAGGTATAAAAATGATGATTTTTATGTTACGCAATGATTTACATTTTTTGTTTGTTTGTTTATTTTGTTTTTGTACATTTTACTAATAAATTATTGTTTATCTTATTTTATTATATTCATGCAAATAATGAATATAAATTTAGCTGACGGTACAATTGAGGGCGTGAATAGTGCAGAACAATTTTTCAATAATGTAAGTAAATATAGACAAAAATCAAAATAATAAATTTCAATGTTATTATAATTGAAAAAGCTATAAAAATATTTTCATATTTTGTATTATAAAGATTATGAAGAGTACAGCAACTTATATAAGTTGGCCTTGTCGGCTTAAAATTGGTGCAAAGACAAAGAAAGGTACATATACATATGTGACTACCTTAAATATACTTTAAATTCTTTAATAAAAGAAATTTAAATATTTAAAATTTATTTGAATAATGTACATAGATCCTCATGTTCGAATTGTTGGAAAGCCAGAAGACGTTATACGTGCAAAAGAGCAGGTTTTATTTAATCTGGATTCTCGGGTTAGTGATATAATCGTATATACATATATGTAACATCCTATTGCAATTTAAAAAATTTCATCAAATTATGTTCGTTATCATTTTTTTTTTTTTGTTTGTTTGTTTGTTTGTTTGTGTAGAGTTCACGTGTTATTATGAAAATGGATGTATCATATACAGATCATTCATATATAATTGGTCGTGGTGGTAATAATATAAAACAAATAATGGAAGATACATCAACGCATATTCATTTTCCTGATTCGAATCGTTCAAATCCAACTGAAAAAAGTAATCAAGTTTCATTATGTGGTAGTTTAGAAGGTGTAGAGCGTGCAAGATCGCTGGTACGATTATCAACGCCAATATTAATTTCATTTGAATTACCAGTTATGGCACCTGGTAGACATGTACCAAATCATGATACACCATATATTAAAGAAATCGAAATTCAATATAATGTACAAGTGATATTTTCTACACGACCAAAATTACATTCATCTCTTGTTTTGGTTAAAGGTTCTGAAAAGGAATCAATTAAAGTACGAGAAGCAACACAATTACTTATCAATTTTACATGTGAAAAATTAGCAGTATGTACATAAAATAGTCTAAACACACGAATATTTACATTTTTTTTTTTTTTTTTAATGATTTTAATTTATATATTTCTTTTTTTAGAGTGAAATATTGGTTAATATGCAATTAGAAATTTCACCACAACATCATGAAGTAGTTAAAGGAAAAAATTGTGCAAATTTACTTTACATAATGGAAAGAACCAAAACCAAGGTCAGATAAAAGAAGTTCTTTATTAGAAAATTTAAAAAAAAAAAAAAAAAATGAATTTTCTTTTGATGAAAAAATTGAAATTAATTTTTTTCTTTTTTTTTTTAATTATTTTTATAGATAATTTTTCCGGATATAAGTGACATGAATATAAAACAAATAAAAAAATCTCAAATAACTATAACTGGAACAATTGATGGTGTCTATAAAGCAAGACAACAGTTAATTGTAAATTTTTATTATTTTTTTCTTTCTCACACAAAAAAAAAACAGAAAATCATTTATAAAATGAGAAATTTTTTTTTTTTTTTTGTTAATTTGTAACAGGGTAACTTGCCAATTGCTTTAATTTTTGATTATCCAGAAAGTCAAGCTGACAAAACTGAAATTGTTAATTTGACCAATAAATATGGGGTTTTTATAACATTTAGACAAAAGCAAAGACAGGGTACTATGGTTGTTGTTATTAAAGGAATTGAAAAATTTGTTGGTAAAATATTTTAAATATTTTTTTAATCACTTTTTTCTTTGTAATTTATTTATTTATTATTTTTTTTTTTTTATAAAATTTTAGGGAAAATCTATGAAGCACGACGTGAAATTTTAAAACTTAATATAGATCCTATTAAACCAGAAATACCTCAAACTTATTATTCATCTCTTGATAATGAATATGGTGAACAAAATAATATACAAAATTTAAGTTCATTTTTTGCTAATTATCCTGAAAGCCCATTAACACCTTTATTTCCATTAACACCAAATTCATATCAATCACCAAATAATTTAGATAATAAAAATTTGAATCCATATCAAATTCAAAAATGTCGTGTAACAACAATTAATAATTTATGTAAATCTGAATCATCATCATTATTGGCATCAACGGATATTTATCGAATGGCAAATTCAAATAATAATGGCAATAATAATAATAATAATAATAATCATTCATTTAACATGAATATAAATAATATCGATAAGGATAATAATAATTATTTGAATGTACCATCAACATCTGCTTCATCTTTAATACAAAGTTTATCACCACGTAACAATAGTAATAATACGAGTGGTTATCAGAGTTTTAGTAGCAGTACAAATTCATTAGAGCAAAGCTATTTACCATTTAATAACACTACTAGTAATAATAATAATAATAATGTGCCAGCTGTAACACGACCACATTATTCTCCAGATTCAACAATTAATTATGACTTTAAAGGAAGACGAATGAGCGATGGAAGTGTTGTTCAAAATATATACGCTGAAATAAATGATCATCGAACTCCTTCTAATTATGATATGAAAGTACGAAAAAAAAAAATATATTATAATTTAAAAAAACGATATTTCTTTTATGAGGATTATTAATTGAACATTTTTAAAAAAAAAAAATTTTTTTTTTCTTTTTACTCATTATATAGCATCAGCGTACTTTTGATTTTGATATGAAACGCGTTTATGGTTATAGGGCAATGGAGCGTCCACCGAAAGGTGAAATTCGTGTACCAAATTCAAATTGGATTGGATTGGGTTTAAGTCAAACATCACCAGCAGCATCATCATCATTTGAAACTGTTGTAAATGATATGACAGCATGGAAATGCAATAATGGAAATAATGGTCAAATAGCTGGCAATAATTCATATCATCCATCACCTTATCGTTTAGGAACAACAACTGGAATTATTGATTCGACACCAACAAATCGTCGAATGCATTTATCACAACATAAAGATATTCATTCACTTTTAACTAGTCTTGGATTAGAACATTACATTAGTAATTATTATCATTCATTATTATTTTTCGTATTTTTTCAACGTAATTTTTTCATTCTTATTTCCTTTAGAAACATTCGTTTTAAATGAAATCGATTTAGAAGTGTTCAGTACATTAACTGAAGATAATTTAATTGAATTGGGTATCACAGCATTTGGTGCACGTAAAAAACTTTTAACCGCTATTCATAGCTCATTAACAGAAACTACAAGTCATAATTCATCTACTTTATCGTCTAGCGTTACACAACAACAATTTACATCGCCAAAATTTTCAGGATCAGCAGCGCCAGGTGCTGAAAGACGTACGTTAAATAGATGGTAAAATAATAACTTTTTTTTTTTTTTTAACCATAAAATAGAATATCATCTTCATAAAACAACTAAGTTATTAGTCAGTTTGTACGTACCATATGCATGAATGTACGTACAATTTGAATTTGAATAAATGATTATTTTTGACAATATCGAATAATTTTCAATTGCGAATATTTAGCAATAAATAATTATTTTGCTACTTGAAAAATTAATATTCAGCGAATAATGATAATTATTCGATATTTTTAAAATTAATCATTTTTTGTTTTCTAAAGTATTATATAATTCAGTCATGATAAAAAATAGTAGTCCATATTATAGTCCACTTTAATTGCTTTGCATGTACATATATATTACACACACGCATGAAATTTTTATTTAATAATTTTTTCTCCTCTCATAATTATTTTGTACATATTTCATTAAAAATTACCTTAGATAACTTTTGAATATTAATAAATCAATTAAATTTTAAAAATCGATAAAGGAGACATTTTTTGTTCATGACTGTAATTATATTTTATTTTGATTTATTATATATTTTCCTTTTTCTTTTTTTTTTTTTTTTCATTTTTATTTTTTATTTTTTCTTTAATTTACCTCTATTATTGTTTTGTTATTAAGTTGCATGCTTTCTTATTACTATTATTATCATTATTATTTAAATTTAATAAATATTTATAGTTAAAGGGTACATACATATTGAATAATATTGTTATAAAATTGATCTTTCTCTTGCATGAAAATATGTATACAAAAATATGTATGTATATAATATATTATAATATTTATTAGAAAAGTATTTATGAAAAATATATTATAAATAAATATTGAATTTTGCACGTATGTAGATAAATGTTTCTTTTTTTTTTTTAATGTTATTTTTGAGTACTATTGGAAAATATTATTTATGCTTTATTTCAATTTATAAAACAAAACTTATGCAAAAGTAGATACATAGAATACTTATTGAAAAAAAAAAATTAATTAAATTAAAACTAGATGTAACATATTAATGAAATACCCACACACCTTGAAATTTTATATTTTATACCAAACGCATGCCATATCAATTAAAATTTTATAAAATTGAAATACTTACTGTTTGCTGCTTCAAGATGAAGATCTTTATTTGCATTCAAATGTTTGTCATTATTTTATCTCCCTTAATAATTCAAAACAAATTATTATGGTAATATTCTGATTTTTCAATTTATTTAAATCTGAGAATTACTTAAATAAATTATACACCTTTGTTTTTTTTTTTTTGTTAATGTTACGTTGTTTTTAAAGTATTTAAATAATTTTGTTTACTTTAATATTTGGAACACGTCTAACAATCAAAACGTATACAAACACAAAGCAAATAATTTATAGCTGAGAAAATGAATTTACCATTTAATTGACGAATATAATCGAGATGTCTTTATAAAATTCAAATTTAATTTTTTTTTTAATTAAATATTGTTTTACTTAGTTCTATAAAACAATTTATAATTTTTAAGAATTATGTTCACATATACAATATGATGATATATTATACCATCGTTAATAATAAAATCAACATAATCAATATTTACAATTGAATTAATATTAACTTTAAAAAAATATCAAGTAAATAAAACTCATTTTGAATCTTATTTTCTGAATTATATTAAAACAAACAATTTCAAGGAAAAAATTATTTTTCTAAATAGTAAATTGCCAAATAATTGAACAAAGTATATAAATATGTGAACAACGACGTATGCATTAAAGGATTAATAAAATTAAAAATTGTATCAAAACTTTAACCAAATATTTGTATTACTTAAATGACCAAAAGAATATAAACCCTAATATGCACTTAATTAAGAAATGCATTACTATTCTTTAGAAAATAAAATTAAAAATAACTGATTTGCTCAATTAAATGGAACCCATCAGATATTTCAAAATGTTTGTAAATAATTATAAATCACTTTGTGTATTATGTATACGTTGAAAAATTTATTCATTTCAAAGTAAAATATTGTTTTAATGTTGAGTCGATTTTTTTAAAAGGCTTTTATCTCTTTGAAGAATTTCTTCTTTTCTTTCTTTCTGAGCTTTATTAATTATTTTATCAATTTCCTCAACAGATGGTTCTTCTGGGTTATCATTATCATCCCAGTTTTCTTCTTCTTCTTCTTCGACTTCCTTAACATTTGATTTTGATTCAACATCGTTTTCATTACTACCACTTTTTTCATATTTATCATGAGTCCATTTACCTTCAATTCCATCTTTCCATCCTTTATTAGATTTTGATCCAGGTTTTGGCTCATCATCATTTCGTGATGAGCTTCGTTCACGTGAAAAATTACGATTTTTGAAAAATGGTGATCTTCGACCTCTGAAACTTCCTCGACCCCGACCACGACCACGATAAGGGAAATAGCCTCTACCTCTAAAACCGCCACGACCTCGACCTCTACGCCAAGGACTTCTAGATCTTGACCGATTAAATGATGGTGATCTCGAAAAACTTCGTCGACGCCTACTCCCAGTAGGAAAATCTACTGATCTTGATCGACGATTTATGGGTGATCTAGATCGATGACGGTGAATTGAACGAGATCGTGAACGGGATAAATATCTTGTTCTTGAACGTCGTGAAAATGATCTTCCCTGTGATCGTGATCGATGACGTGGTGAGCGACGTCTTGGTGTTGTTCGTCTTGGAGATCGACGAGCTGAGTTTCTCGAATGATCACGACGCAATGATCGTTGTGATCTTGATCGTGATCGAGAATGACGCTTTAAAGATCGAGATCTACGTGAACTTCTTGATGATTCACGTCTATGACGAGATCTAGATCGTGATCTTGATCGACTGGTGCCATAACGGCCACGAGATGATGGTGATATTGATCTTTTTGGTATATCCAATTTTTCCTCTGGTGCTGCTAAACGAAAGCAACCGAATTTATCTAAAACAATTGGTGCTTTAGGTGGAACAATTAGTGACTGCGTGGTCGTTGACTCATTACTGATACCAGCAAAATTATTTCTGGGAAATGGTGGTGCTCTAGGTGGACTTGAAGATTCTTTTATACTAGAAATATTCCCACTTTTATAACCACGATTCCTTCCTGTTGACTGTTCATTTTTTTTATTAAACTCATAATCCTTAGTTGAAGACGTTGATGGTACATCGTAATGTCTATAAAAATATAGCAAAAAATTAAAACAATTTTTTTTTTCAAATAATAAAAATATAAAATTATTTCCCACTTACGAAGTGTCAACATTTTTATAACTTTGTGTATCACTTGTTAGTTTAGTTTCAAGATCTAACATTGGAATCGATTTAACAATCCTGAAAAAAAAACGAGGAGAAATTAACAATTAATTTATATTATTAAGATAAACTTGAATATAGTGCATTTAAGACATACTTCAAAGCTTCTTTTAAATCCATATTATCGATATCATCTGTTTCATGTAATGATTTTTCTTTATTTTTATTCTTCCTTTTGGATTTTTTACTTTCCTTTTTCAATTTTTTTTGCTTTTTCTTATTATCCTTTTTCTTATCCTTTTTTTTACTATTACCACAGGATATTTTCCTTTCCTTACGATATTTTGTTACCTCTTCAATTAAATTTCTTACGCGATATTCATAATCATCTTCATCACGTGTCATTTCTAAAAAGTTTTTAACCTTTAAATGATGTGATAAAGAAAACATAATGAAACACATAGTCAAAACAATAAAATAATTGAAAAGAAAAAAATGCAATAATAATAATAATAATTTTTTTTGTTTATTTTTTACTTTGATATCATAATCATCAACTGGTTGTTCCTGTTGCATTGTTTCTCCTATACATCCTCCAGTCATAATATTCATATTTGTTTCCATACCACTACTATTGACACTACTAGATGCTAAATGGAATGGTTGATTAAATTGATAACGTGACGATGACGGTTGTAATGCTCCTAACGACATAGAATTATTTTGTTCATCCATTATAGCCATTCTCTTACTTAAAGGAGATAATGAATTTTGCTTATATTTATCATTTGATGACGATGAAGAATATTTTTTTGATAATTTTCTTTTATTATTTGTGGATGATGAATATGAATCTAAAATAAATATAGAAAAAATATATATTTTTCTTGCAAAATTTGTTTACATTTTATACGAAAAATAAAAAACAATCAACTTTCAAAAATACAAATTATTCTAGCCTAGTTTAAAGTTCCATCATATGCATATCATACACATCTATAAATCATTTTTTTTTATTTGTTATTATTCCTATTATATTTTATTATTTTATTTTTTGTGTTCATCTGAGGCATTAAAAATATTTGATCTATAGTAATTATCTATAATTCAATAAGAGTTATTTCGATTTTTTGATGTGATATCATAGCACACATTAAACTAAAAATATAAAAAAATGAAATAAATTAAAGAAAATGGTGCAGCAAAAAAAAAAATCCATAAATTCTGTAACAACATTTTTCCCTTTAAAAATTACGTGATCTTTAGTTTTTAAAAACAGTATTTTGCGTAATTTGAAGTTTTTTTTTTTTTAGTGCATGTTGAATATCCAATCTTACGTATTTTATTATTCTTTTTTTTTAAGTCGAATATGAAAATTTTCATACACATCTTTCTCATTCATTTTTATTATTATTATCATATGTATAATTTTATATTTTTATTTATTACCATTTTGCTGATGAAACCTAAAATATTTGTTTATTTTAATTTTTAAGTTGTATTTTTAATTAAAAAATAAACAAAGTGACAAAGTTTCATTAACTATTTTTAAATATAATGTCAATTTATATGACTTTATACAATTTACAAAAAACAAAAAAGAAATAAGCGAACGAACTGATTTTAAGTTTAAAATTAAACAAACCTGTAGTTGAATTCTCATCTGATGATTCTGTGTCACTACTATTTGATGAGCTATTATTCGACGAATCATCATTACTATCTGAATCATCACTAGATTTAGATTCATTTTTACGTTTATGATGATGATGATGATGTGATTTGTCTTTCTTTTTCTTTTTAGATGTTTTCTCTTTTTTAGATGATGATGATGATAAAGAGAGATCATCACATTTTTTAGATGATGCAACTGATGTCGATGATATCGAATCCTTCGACATTGTATCTATTATATTTGGAATTTCATATCCTAAATATAAATAAAAAATCTACAGTTTAAAACAATGAATAAAAAAAAAATTAATTTCTCTTTTTACCAGGTGGTGGCATTAATTCATTTGCATTAATTAATTGTTGTTTCATTTGATTTGTTTTCCCATTTAAAAACTCCAGTGAGCTTTTTGCTTCCTCATGATGTGGTATTATATTTAAACAATCTTTATATGCTTTACGCGCTTCATCAATTCTATTCTCCTCTTCATAACTACGTCCCAAGGCGACAAGTGTTTCACCCATATATTTACGTGCATTTGCGTGATACGGATTTAATTTTAATGCTGTTTCAAAATCATCAACGGCTTTTTTAAATGATCCACTATTTGCATATAATGCACCTCTAGCTACTAAACCTTCAACATTTCTAGGATCAATGTTTAATGCTTTATTTAAACATTGAAATGCTTCAGTATGTTTACCAACTTTAAAATGTTCTATACCATCAGCAACTGATCTGTAAATTTTATACAATAAGTACTTAGAGAATTTCTTTTATTCATTCATGAAAAATGTAAATTCCAAAAAAAAATAAAACTTGTTATACCTGAATGCCCATTTACTCGCTTGAATTTGACGTAATTCATGAGCATATTCCTGTTGCGGAAAATGATATTTTAAACAATTCATATTACTGTAAACAGTACCAAAAGCAAGTCCAACTTCCTGAAACAAATTATCTACAGAACCAGGATTTTGAAGACTTTCTGAATTCTCGAGTAAATCTGTAAATAAAACATCCTGATTTTGAACTGTTCGCTTATAATATTCTGGCATTTGGTCAATAGTAATTAAACCAAGTGGTGCTTTTTCATCAATGGTTAATGTCCCTTTCATTCCAAGATTCATACGATCAGCATCAGCTGATATTTCTATAACCTCACAGCAAACATAATCGCCATTCATATATGGTTTTTGATTACCACGTTTATCAAGTGCAGGAATCATATTTTGTGATAATACGAATGCCTAAAAAATGTTCTCTTTATTAAATCTTCTATCTTGTGTTTCAAAATCCACAAATTTTTATTCAAACCTTTATAGTGACATCAGCTAAATAACGACAAATTGGTTCTCCTGTGCAAAGCGTTTTTACTAAAAGACCACTTGAACTACGTTGCAACACCATTCCATAGACAATATCTCCAGGTTGAATAACTTCCAAAATCTGATGTAAATGTCGGGTTTTATCAATTGATTTATTTAAAAATGATTCGTATGGAGGCATAGCTATTGTTCCTGAAATATGATTAAATGCTTTGAATTGAAATTTTCATATGGATATGGATTTTCAAATCATACCTGGTGCATTTTTATCTTTATACTTAACTGATCCATTGTAATCAGTTAAACTACCATCAAATAGTGTTGTTGCTTTTTTAGCTATAAATTGATGTAATTTTAATCTTTTAGCACGATCTTGAAATGTTAGATTTTTTTGACGAATCGCATATACTGAAAAATCTGGATTTGTGATCCCTAATTTATAAAGATCATTACTGCCTCTTTCGCCTTCCCAGATTTTTTGTAATGGTTGTCCATGGAAACATAGCGATTTTGCAATTAAATTCGAATCCATTATATCTTTTTTACATAAAATTGAACTTATGAAAGTGATAACATTAAAATTAAAATCTCTTTTTACTATTTATTTTAAATTTTCTTTTCACTACCATAATCTTTTTTATACATAAATGATTGCCGAAAAAAATGGCCGACTGATGAGGATTTAAAAAAAAAAAAAACTTGAAGTTGCCAAAAACTTGTGAATCTTGTGACACACAAATGCACTACACACCGATATACTATATATATTTATATTTTTTCCACTGTGTTTACAAATTAATAATGAAAATTTATTGATAAATAAAAAATATATGTATTAATGAATTTTTAACAAATTATGTAGAAACACAACCTTAATTAAAAAATCAAAATTTGAACGATACAAAACACAAGGTTTTCTTTTTCTCTTTGCTTCTGCAAATTTTTCAATCAATCAGTTCAGTCAATTCAAATTCAAACATCAAAAACATGTGTACACACACAATAGAAGATAAATCACATACAAAAAACACTTTTTCAAACTTGTTTGGATAGTCTCGTGAATCGTGATCATGAAATATGTTTTGCTCAAGATCCGTATTTTCTATACGCACTTTAAATGAAAAATGGGTAATGAATGAATAATGAATTACATGCAAGTAAGTATTCATTCTCTCACCGATTTCATTGTAATGACAGAAGGAAGCAATACATGACATGTATTGTTGTCCATTTTGGTATTTTATATTAATACGATATTAAATTGAAAGTGATCTTACAAATATCTATTTCAATTAATCTAATATGTATTTCAATACGAATTAATAAACATTGAATGATTGAATAAGATAAAAAGTGAAATAAAAGCATTGACTTGACTATTTAAAAAGGACCAAAGAATAAAATTTCAACTGAGTAAGTTATATGCTTGATTTGATTCCTTACTCCTTAGTAATGAATGAGTATGTAATTAGTATACTCTTACGATGGAGTCATTTAAAAAAAAAATTGAGTGAATTTTAAAAAATTTTTCAAATAATTTCCACTAAAAAAAAATTTAAAAATATTTTTTCTATAGGAAAAAATGTCAGATTCAGATGATTCAGTTGATATAGACTTTGATGAAGCGATTACAAAATTAAAAGGTAAAAATATACATTATACTCTTTTGATGGGCATCTAATAATAACTTTTTGTTAACATCTTTTATTGATTTACAGAGATTGACTCCAGAGTATGCAATATTGAAAGTATGTGTTTTTACAGATTCAGCAACTGAATATTGCTTATGTTTTTTTTTTTTTTTTGTTAAAAAAAATTATGATGTATTTTGTTTTTTTTTTTTAGGACAGCAAGCGAAACTTCTGAAAAATCAGGAAAAAATTTTGGAGACCTTAAAACAAATTTTAAAAAAGAATGTGAATATAAAGGCTGATGACAATTGTCCAATAGAAAATGATGAGAATGGTATAGTAGAAAATGATATAAATGCATTTCCATTAAAAACTACACAAGAATTAAATAAAATGGAAAAAAAAATGGCTATTGATCCTGAAAAATATGTAAGAAAGAATACTCCACAAAATGTAGTATGAACATAAAATATTTAATTTTAGAATTTTTTTTTTTTTTTTTAATTATTTTTTAGACACAAATGATAAAATACATAATTGGATCACAAGGCATTAGTAAAACTTTCGATAGTATTCTAACATCAGAATTAATAATACAATATAATTTTGATGGTACACGTAATAAAAAAGCTTTTAAAGAATGTAAACATTTTAATCAAATTCTTTTTGGTAATTTGAATTTTTTAAGATTTTATCTTGTTTGTTTTGTTTTACAAAAATAAAACTCATATTCATTTTGTTTTTGCAGATATTTTGTATAAAGATGGATATACTATGGTAAATTACGAAACCGAAATGAGAAAAGTATTCAAACGACAAAAAAATAAATATTATAAGGCAGTTTGTCTAATGAAAGCAAAAAGAATGAAAGAGGAATCAATGAAAAGTTTGGATGAAGATCCATTTGAAGATGATGATGATGATTAAAAAGATAGAAAATTTAAATTTGAATTTTTATTTTTTTAAATTGATTATATGTATGTATGTTTTTGCAAAAGTCATTTGATTTTCTTTGTCCAGATAAATTTAAAAATAAAATAAAATAAAATATTCTCTTTATTATAATTATTTAAAAAAAAATAATAAAAATAAAAAATAAATATCTTGTAAAATATAAAAAAGATGTATTATTGTTAAAAACTTTCTAAAAAAAAAAAACTATTTTGTATTTACATCGTTTTGTTTTATTTCAGATGTGTATTTTTGTTTTTATGTATTTTAACCGTTTTATTTAATAATAGGAAAAAGTTTATTTGTATTTCTTTCATAATATCTGAATATATTTAAATTTTATATTCTTACAATGTGATATACGAGTATATATATAAAACTCGATTTTAAAAATTTTTGGTTTATATTTAACTTTTTTACTTGATCCTGTAATAGGTAGGTGGATTTGGAATTCATTGTCATAAATTCTAAGGTAAATCATTTCACCATAATAATATTTTATAATTTTCCCAAATAATTATGCAAGTAAATGTGATCGTGTGATACACTAATAATATATGATTTATACATGTGAAAATACCAAACATATACTACAATACAAAATACGTATTGTTCTTCTGTACTCATGTATTTTTAATTTTCTACGTCTGTAAATTTTTCATATAAATTCATTTCATAAAAATAAAAGCCCAAAGTCTATCTAGTATGATTCTATTATGATTTTTATGAGATAAGAATTCGACTTTGAAGTTTTATGATTTTATTTTATTAAATTGTATGATCGATTGAATTTCAACTTTAAAAATAACAAATAAAGAAAGTTTTTGATTCGATCTTAAGTCGTCTATCTACGTAGATTGTAGAGACTTGATGAGACTTGAATTGAGGTTTTTATACCATCAAACCAACACATAATACATGGTACATTATGTTACCACTTGTACGTTATCAAATTACTAAAATAAATTATCATATAAATATATGTACACATATATTAACATATGAAGTAGTTAGTTACTAATACTCAGCCAGCCCAGCATATAAAATTTTCTCTTTTAATTTAATTCCAGTCCAGAGGTTTCAGTCTCATTCAAATACTTAGCTTGTGTGATACTTGTACTGATTATTATTGAAAAATATTTTTATTTTATTTTATTTTTTATTTTATTATAAGTGAGTGTTAAAAATGAATATTTTTAAAAAAATTCCACTAAGAATTGTAAGTAAATTCAATTTTAAATATATTTTTTTATTAATTTTTAATATATTTTTTTTATCTACAAAAAAAAAAAAATTTTTTTTTTCTTGTTTTTTTCTACCTTTTGCAGATCATTTCAAACGTGGCTAAAAGAAATCAACATTCTTTGGCGAATACATTAGAAGAAGGACAACTTTCAAAAATGTTGCCGCTTACTGCATTAACTGATGACGAAAAAATGATGAAAGAAACAGGTAAAATAAAAGACAGGTGATCCTGCCTTGTCTTGACTTAAATTGCATTTTCTGTTTAAACCGAATTTCTTATCTTGAAAAATATGTGTTCTTAGCATTTATAGGTTTTTTTTTCTTTTCTTTGTTGAGCCTTATTATTATTATTTTTTTGTTTTTTTGAATTTATTATAATAATTTTGAATAATCATCAATGTTATTTTCTAACATACGAAAATAAAAAAATACAAATTAAGAAAAAAAAATAGGTAATACAGTGAACACTTTTAGAATACGATAAGATAAATCATACATATTACATATATGTATGTAATTTTTGTACTGTATCTATGCGAACTGTTTAATAAAAAAAAAAAAAAAAAAAAAAAAAAAAAAATCTTAAAATCATTTTGATAATACAATTTCCCTTTTATTAATAAATGTAATATTTATACTATGGATCTGATACTATTTTGCAAACATGTTGATCTTCAATAAATAAATAAAAAATTATACTATTTATTTTTTTTTTTCGGTACTTTGTTTGTTCAAATGATTTCAATAATGTAGAACGGTAGGAATTTAATTTTTTTTTTCTTCTTCGCATTTAATTTTTATTTAATTTTTAAATTTTTTTAAATAGCAATCAAATAAAAAAAAATTTTTATTACCCGCCCCCTGTATAGTTAAGTCTTATCTTATCAAATTTATACGTTTTGTTTTTGTGTTATTGTTTTTATGCTTACGTATTATTACGTTTAAAAGCTAAACAGGGTCAAAACTCATACATACATATATGTTGTGTATAATGAGAAAAAGAAAACAAGAACACAAAAAGTACGTAAATTTCTCAAGCACTGATAAATAAGAAATTATTTTTAAATTAATTTTAATTATTATTTTTTTTTCAAATTTTAATGATTAATCAATAACTTTTGCAAAAAATTTTCTAATCAATTTTTTAAACTTGAAATAAAAATGGTATATATTCAGAAATGAATATCCTTATTTAGAAATTTTTACATTATTTAAACTTTAATCTATGAAAAAACAAAAATAATTTTTTTTTTTTTTTTTTTTTTTTTTTTCAATTAAAAATTTTGCTTGTAATGATTTATAAATTTATTTTTTTCTGTTTTGATAGGAAACAATTTTATTTGTATTCAAAAATAAAATTATTTGTATATATAGTATATTCGAAAAAATATTATAATGTAAATCTAGATAGATAGGTACCTATTTATATTTAATTAATATAATAATATTATGTAATGTATGCAATTTATTACTTATTATGCATTAAAAAAAAAAAAAATTATATGTAGAATAAATAAAGATTTTTAATCACGTACGAGACAAAAACACAAGGCCATGTACATGTGATTTTGCATATATAATCGAATAAAACTTTGCGTTTTATTTACTTGCATGAATTAAATTAAATTAAATTGAATTAAATGATGAATTAGAATGCATACAGTATTTTCTTGAGCTTTAGATATTAACACGCATATATACATACATACATACATAAATTTTGAATAATACATTTAGATATTGTACATTAAATTGATTATTTATAGTTGCTAAATTTGCTCAAGAACAAGTATCACCGCTTGTTAAAAAAATGGATGAAGAAAATAATTTTGATCAAGGTATATTAGATGCATTGTTCCAAAATGGTTTAATGGGTATTGAAATACCAACTGAATTAGGTGGTAGCGGTTGTAATTTTATGACAACAATGTTAGTAGTTGAAGAATTATCAAAAATTGATCCAGCTGTTGGAGCATATGTTGATATTCATAATACTTTAGTTAATTCATTATTAATGAAAGTTGGAAATAAAGAGCAAAAAGAAAAATATTTACCAAAATTAGCTCAAGAATATGTAAGTTACAATTTTTTTAATTCGATTTACATCTTTCGATTTTTAAACAGTTATTTAATTATCATTTTTCTGTTTTATTTTATTTTATTTTTTTTTTTTTACAAATAGGCAGGAAGTTTTGCATTAACAGAACCAACATCTGGTTCAGATGCATTTGCATTAAAAACTATTGCAAAAAAAGATGGTAATCATTATGTAATTAATGGTACAAAAATGTGGATATCAAATTCAGATGTTGCTGGATTATTCCTTGTTATGGCTAATGCAAAACCAGAAGCTGGATATAAAGGAATTACAACATTTATTGTTGAAAGAGATACACCTGGACTAAGTGTAGCTAAAAAAGAAAATAAACTTGGTATACGAGCATCTGGAACATGTATGGTACATTTTGAAAATGTTCGTGTACCAGAAGAGAATTTACTGGGTATGAAATTACTTAATCTTATATACCCATTTTATTATTTAAAAATTTATTTAATCATTTTTGTTTTTTGTTTTTTTTAATTTAGGTGAATTTGGTAAAGGATATCAATATGCTGCTGGTTTCTTAAATGAGGGACGTATTGGTATTGGTGCACAAATGACTGGATTGGCTCAAGGTTGTTTCGATGCTACAATCCCATATTTATTGGAACGTAAACAATTTGGCCAAGAAATATTCTCATTTCAATCTATGCAACATCAAATAGCAGCAATCGCAACACAAATTGAATGTGCCCGTTTATTAACTTATAATGCAGCACGTCTTCAAGAGAATGGTTTACCATTTGTTAAAGAAGCTGCTATGGCTAAATATTATGCATCAGAAGTTGCACAACAAACAACAATTAAATGTATAGATTGGATGGGTGGCGTTGGTTTTACTAAAGATTTTCCACAAGAGAAATTCTATCGTGATTGTAAAATTGGTGCAATTTATGAAGGAACAACAAATATGCAATTAAGTACAATTGCTAAAAATATTCGTAAGGAATATTCATCATAAATTGTTTTCATATTTTGAATTATTAAAAAATAAAAAGAGAGAATTATTGAGAAATTATGATTGATATCTGCTTGTAGTCATTTATAAAGCAACAATGTAAATTTTAAAGATTAATTATAAAATACATATTTGTAAACATTTTTAAAATGTTATTGTATACGTATCCTTTTTTTTTAAATACTTTTTTGAATATGTAAAAAAATTATATTTGATTACCAACATTGCATTTATTAGATTTAGGAGTGATTACAGAAAAAAAAAAACGAATTTAAATTTTTCTTTAGTTTTTTATATATAATAATATAAACTTTTTTTTTTTTTGTAATCATAAAGTTCAAATTATAAAATATATACATACATACATGTATTATATGTTTGTTAAATATATTATACCTATTTTTATTACAATCAATAAATGATATTATGAATTTCTAAATAAATATTTTTTTAATTAATTAAATATAAAATAATTTTGAATAAATATAAATAATTTTGAATAAAAAATGTTATGAATATAATTAATTTCCAAAATTAATTTGTTCAAATTACAATGAAAAATTATCACATTAGAACAAAATAATAAAATACAAATTTATTTTTAATCACACAAGTAAAAATGAAAATATAAAAAAAAAAAAAATCCAAAAATTTTAAATTACAAAAAAAATAATTTATGAGTTACCTTTTTTAAAGATAGCTTTCATCGAATAATTTTTTATATATGTATGTACATAGAAAAAGTACATAATACAACACCATACAACACTTACTGTAAGAAAAAGTGAGTGTTTTAAATCGTCTAATTTAAAATTATTTTAAATTGCTTTTCATTACGCAATTATTTTTAACAGCAAAAAATGTTTGTTTTTTAAATTTATTCAAATGAAGTTTTCTTTAACGTTTCGTTATTAATACTTTATAAAAAAAAAAAATAAAATACATGCTTACGTTTATATATACGTAATCCATATGATAAAGAAAAATAATAAATAAATGTAATATAACTTATTATTATAAAATGTAAAATAATGTTTACGTCCCAACATACTAATAAATGATTATCTTTTATTTATCAGGCCAATAATGCAATGCAATCATTGGTATTGTGACACCAGTTATTATACTTGATATTAAATTTACACTATGATTATCTAATATTCGAAGACCACTTATATGACGAATAGTTCTTTTATTTGATTTTTCAACAATTCTACCATTTTCATCAATACCAGAATATTGTAATGTTGCTCCTAAAAATGAATCAATAATAGATCCAAAAAGACCTGCTATAGCACCGAAAAATATAATTGGCCATTGTGGTGGACTTAAAGTTAATAAAGAATTATCAACAGTGTATATAATTGTTGTATAATATCCTAAGCCTACAACTAGTCCACCTAAAAAGCTAACACATAAACCAATTAATGATATACCACCATTTGTTCCTCTTGGCACTCGTTTCCATGTTGTTATTAAATATGGATCAGATTTACTAAGAACACTACCTAATTCACTAGCCCATGTATCACCATTACAACAAGCAAAAGAACCTAAAAGACAAAAATTGCGAAATAATATTTTTTGACTATTTATCGCAATAATTTTGTTTTTAATTTTCTTTACTTAATACGGCGATTCCTAGCCAACTTGAACGATAATTTTCAGTAAAATTTATAGCACGTTCACCATTACCACAATCTAGAAGATATAAGAAAGATAGTTGCGTAGCCATTCCACCGTTGCATAAAACTTGTATCCAATTTCTCTGACCACCTTTTTTTTTTGTGTAATAACAAAAATTCAGTTATTTATTTAAAATATATTATATATACAAATACAAAGAAAAAGTTAATATTTAATATTTTAAAATTGAAATGACCTTGAACGCTTTTTAATAATCATTAAGCTGATAAGACCCGCTCATGTCTTATTATCATATTGGTTGACAAAATTATACAAATACCAATTTAAAATTTAAAATAAATTATGAAATTGAACTTGACAGAGCAATTTTGTATTACAAGCAATAATGATTTTTGGTTTTATGATTATAACAGGTAAATAAATTATAAAAAATTAACAGGTACAGGGAACAGGTAAGACATTTGAATGAATCATCTACATATAAATTTTTAAATTCTCTTGACATCTTCAAAACTAATCAATCTACCAGTTACTTCATGCAGTTAGAAAATAATATTTCTTACCTTCTTTATGGTCACCTTCGAATTTTTTCTTTAAATTTTCTTTAAATTTTGTTGCTTTTGATGATGTGAAAAAAAATACAACCAAACTACTGAAAAATGCATAGCTGGCAAGTGAAATAATAATTGTAATTATTAATCCTAGGATAGCACCACTTTTATTAACACTGCGACGATTTAACGCGTACACCATTAGTGCCATTGGTGCAAAGGTACAAAATAACCATCTTGTTGGTGGAATAGCTAAGAAAATAAATAGATAAATGATTAAATAATTTAGTATGTACTTTTATGAATATGCATAAAATTGTGTGTAAAATTACTTTCTTTTTCAATATCATCCATCATTAGTTTTGAAAATGCCAAATTACCGAGCCACATAAAAATCGACAGTGGTATAGAAAGTCCACAAAATAATAACGGTAACCAATTGTAAACTTTTGGAAATTCACTCATTTTTATTTATTTCTAAATACTTTTTTAAAAATTGTATTTTTTTTTTTTATTTCGTTTTGTTTTTATTTTATTTTATTATTATTTTTTTTTTTTAATTCAAATGTACATTAAGGTGTTTTTATTCACAAATACGTTTCTTTTTTGGTGGTCAAAAACAATATTAATCATTTTATAGTTCTGCTTACTTTTATTTTTATTTTTTAATCAATAAAATTGAACGTTTCAAGTCTTATAAAATTTAACAATTAAATTAACTGGAATTAATTAATATTCCATGTTCACTGTTATTTTTAGTTTTCTTCATTTAAATATTTCAAATTGGAAAAATTTATAAAATTTTTATACAAAAATTCACTTTTATTTGAGACGTCGGCAAAATAAATAAATTTTGCACATACACACATACATACGTTAGTTAATACGTACGTCAAAAGTTCAAACTTATTTGTTCAACAAAACAACAAATATGTATACTAAAATACATTAAAGCATTTGTTTGTGCATGCATCTGTTGATTGTTGTTGTTGAAAGTTAAAATGTTGATCAAACAATCAATGTTGATGTTGAATGTTGATTTATACAACTGATATATTTTTTTAATTTGATTTAAAATTCATTCAAAATCAAACGTGATTCAAACCTTGATTCGAATCTACTTAATTTGAAACAGATGGTGTATGAGATGGTGTTCCGTTTCTATACGTTTATTTTGACTTTGACAACAAAGATTCATTTGTATTTGTGAATTGTGATTTGTGGTACTATAATTTTTATTGACATAGTGCTTAAATTTTAGATATTTATTTGTAATTTTTAATTTTTAAAAGTTCTTAGTTATCACAATTTGTATTTTATAGTCGTAAAATTAAAAAAAAGAAAAAAAAAATTTAAAATGCCATGTTGGTATTATGATAAAAAGGATTTAAAGGTATTTAAATTTTGACGTTAACTTTTATACATATGTATGTACATTTCGTATGCTCAGAGTAAAAAAAATTGTATAACAAAATATACGTGGAGTATTTCATAATTTGAAATATAAAAAATTTTTGTTTGATTATTCAATTTTAAGTTTTTTTTTTTTTAATTAAAATAATTCTAATATAAAAATCTATTTTTAGGTAACTCCGTCAATCAAAGATGGTATATCATTTGAAACAGAGAGAAGATATCGTAAGGAAGGTGCAAGATTTATAATGGAATGTGGTACTGCAATGAGCTTAGGACATAATACCATGGCAACTGGTGTTGTTTATTTTCATAGATTTTATATGTTTCATTCATTTAAAACATTTCCTCGTTATGTAACTGCTTGTTGCTGTTTATTATTAGCTGGAAAAGTTGAAGAAACACCAAAAAAATGTAGGGATATAATTAAAACAGCAAGAAGTCTATTAACTGATGATCAATTTTATTCATTTGGTGAAGATCCAAAAGAAGAAGTAATGACTTTAGAACGAATATTGCTTCAAACAATTAAATTTGATTTGCAAATTGAACATCCTTATAGTTTTCTTGTAAAATATGCGAAATGTTTAAAAGGAGATCAAAGTAAATTACAAAAAATGGTTCAAATGGCATGGAATTTTGTAAATGATTCTTTAAGTACGACAGTATGTCTACAATGGGAACCAGAAATTATAGCGGTTGCTTTAATTCATTTAGCGACGAAACTAAGTAAATTCACTGTTGTCGATTGGGTCGGTAGACAGCCACATCATCAACGTTGGTGGGATATGTTTGTCACAGACATAACAATGGAAATTCTTGAGGATATTTGTCATCAAGTTTTAGATTTATATCAGCAAACAAATAATCGTGAAACTCCAAGCCCACCACAGAAACCTCCAAGTAAAGCTAGTCCTCAGCCGACTAAATGTCCGACAACACCACCATCAATTTCAAAAACTTCACCATTGCCGCCAACAAATGCAATGGCTGCTAACAAACTTGTACAAGAAGAGGAAAAAAATCCGCCCTTAAATATATATCCAATTGAATCGGTTCCGCCGACACGAGTATATCCTTCAAATTACGGGACTATATATCCAGCACACGTGCAATCAAGTTATGGAGGAATATCAGCACCAGCGCCTCCTCCCCCTCAACCTTCTTTATATGGACAGCAATATCCACCACCACCCCAGGCTCCACCACCACATTATTCAAGTTCAGTGGTAAATATTCATTCTACGTCTGCCAGTCATCCACCAGCACCTCTTACTGGTCATTATCCATCTTCGTCACATCATTCAAATCTTCCACCACATCATCAAGCTCCTTTATCTAGTCATCACAACATTTCAACAAGTCATCATCTTCCATCATCTTCAGCTCATCATCCGCCACCAGGACATGGCATGCCTTCCAGTCATCATACGTCAACAGGACATCATCAATCAGCTTACTATGCATCAGGTCCTCCTCATAGCAGAAACTTTTATCCATCGTAATATTAAAGCAAAAGTGTTGGTGAAAGAAAATATTTTGATAATTTGATGTATGTATAGCCAATAACTTATAATTTTATATATAAAATAGTTGTTTACATAAAAATAATAAAAATTAAAAAAAAAATTGTTTTTATATTTCATCTATCAATGTACATATGTATGTATGTATATTGTATAGTATGTATAGTAATTGAATTTTGAAATTGTGCTCGACTTTATTTGGTTGAATCCGGATTCTGGTCCCTAGATTAAATATGATTTTATTCCGTATGTAAACTTATAAAACATCAGGGCTACCATATTCATTCATTTATCGATTGCATGTTCTAAAACGATTTTTGTAATTTTGGTTTTTTGACTAATATAAAATAGTACTGATAATAATTATTCTAAAAATGTAGAATATATTAAATAAGTGTTTTATTTATAAAAAACAAAAAATGAAATTATAAAAATAGTTTTTTGTTTCACAATTTGACTTTTTTTTGAAAATTTGGCTCTATATACCTAGTTTTGGTATATGGTAACACTGACACTGCTGCATGTGTTCATGCATACTGATTTGCTTGCCGGTGCCCGGTTTTTTACATTACATTTTTTTGACATCTCTATTTTTTTTATCACTTTCACTACAAATTTATAATAGTCAACTGGCGGTTAATTCAGATTTTAGAAGAGTGCGTAAGTCAAAGATTTGGACAAAATAAGTTTATTCATAAATAAATCCGAATTTTTATTATTTATTTGAATAAAAATTTAATTTTTTAAAAATAACTAAATAAAAGTTAATAAATACCACCGGTAAATAGATTCTTTTTCATTAATACTTCGAATTTCTGGTGCCAAAATTGTTAAGCTAAAAGCATACATGTTTCTTATTTTGTTGTTTTAAGTTAATTCATACACAAATTTTTTGAAAGAAATTTAAATCTTAAATGTGTTATATTGTAATCAAATAAAATAAGTAATTTTTCAATAAATAAATACGGTAAAAAATAATAAATAAATAAACAGTTGGTAAAAATGAATAGACGAATGTCATTTGTTAGACAAATGGATTATTTAGAAGTAGCTGGTAATATGCTTGAACAGCATGATCTTAAAGATCTATCAAATCCTGGTCTATTAGAGGTTTAGTTAAAATAAATTTAAATAAATAAATTATATGCAAATCATTTAATTGATTTATTTATTTTATTTTTATTTTTTTTTTTTTTTGTGATTAAAATAGGTGACTGGAATAAGCCAACATGGTATAGCTACAGCAAGTGGTTTAAGTGATTACGATTATCAGGATGTCTCAAGTTTATCTTTAGGACATAAACACTTAAATCAAGTAAAAACAATAAATAAAGTTCCTATACCACCAGAAGTTTTAGAGCACTTCAAAAGTAAGTACTTCTAATAAAAAAAAAAAAATTAAGAATTTCCAAAAAATTTGCGAATTTTTATTATATTATTATTTTAAATAAAATTCTCGTTCTGAAATTTAATTTTTATACAGATTACAAATGCCATTGTATGATGGGTTTATTCCCTGAAATTGGAAGAGCATGGTTTACAATCGATTCCGAAATATATGTAAGATCATTTTAATTTTTGATTAATTAAACTTATTTACCCAAAAATTTTTTCCATAGATTTGGACATATGAACAAACAAAAGATGTTGCATATTATGATGGTTTAAATCATGTTATTGTTAGTGTTGGTTTAGTTGTACCAAAACCACAAATTTTCATACCAGAAGTTAAATATTTGTTAATATTGACAACGGCTATTGAAATTGTTATATTGGGCGTAACATTTGATAATACAACAACAAAAGTTACATCTCAAGGTGCTATGTCAGCGTATCAGGAAATGCAACTAATGAGTAAACCAGTATTTATTATAAACACAGATAATGTTGCAATCACAACAATTGAAGGTAGTGCAGATGGACGTATATTTTTGGGTGGTCGTGATGGTTGTTTATATGAGGTGTATTACCAAGCTGAATCAAGTTGGTTTGGTAAACGTTGTAAAAAAATTAATCATTCACAATCAGTTTTATCTTATGTAATGCCGAGTTTTTTGAAAGTATTTTCTGTAAGTGAAAAAATAATTAAATTTAATACATAAACTAAGATTTAGATTTATTTTATTTTTAGGATAATGATCCAATTGTGAAAATTTCAATTGATGATAGCCGACAATTACTTTATGTACTCACAGAAAAAGGCTCTATTGAAGCATGGGATATGGGTACAGATTCTAATTCAATGTGCAAAATATCAAGAATAACACAAAATGATATTTTATATAATGCCAGCAATATTATAAAGTTCGTAATGATAATATTTTCGCATCTTTCCTGATTTTTAACCTTAAATAAATTTTTCTTTTGATTAAAGAACAATTGATGCATCAATTTTTAAACCAGTGAAATCAATTTGTCCTCTTACAATTGATGATTGTCCAGGATTACATTTGTTAGCTGTAGCACAATCTGGTGTACGTTTTTATTTTTCAACAATTCCATTTCAATCACCAATACAATGTCAATTACAACCACAACAACAACAGCAACAACAGCAAAATATCTTATATGAAACAAGTAAACCACAAGGTTTGTATATGATGCACGTCCGTTTACCACCCGGATATACTCCAAGCACAACATTGAATAAACCGAAACAAGTTCATACAGCGTGTTATACTGAAGGTAATCGAACTCAATTGTACACCTATTAAAATATACAATACATTTTCAACTATTACATTCTTTTTATTTCAGGAACTTTACTTTTGATTTGTAGCTCACAACAAGATCAAGACATCCTATGGTCGACTAGTTCTACACCGTTTCCTAATCGTCCATATTTAGTTGAGTCAACAACAGTACTACCATTAGATGGTACTGTCTGGAGTTTAGCCGAAGTTAAAGAAAATAATGGATTTTTGAAAAGTAGTAATTTTTGGAGAACTCTATTACCAAAAAAAATTCTCCTATTAACAAATCAGGGTGTACATATAATTGCATTATTGAAACCTGTGGATATTTTACAACAATTATTAACGGCATGTCATGGTGCTCATCATGAAGCTATAAAAGCTTATTTTCAAACACAAACCGAAAAAGAAGCTTGCGTTACATGCCTTACATTAGCATGCTCTGCAAAATATCTTAAAAGCGATATTGCGCTGTGGGCATCACAAGCATTCATGCTTTACGGCGGTGAACCAAGTCTTCAATTTATTGGACAATCACAACGTCCTTTTATGCAGTCGTCACCAATTTCTGGGAGTTTCAGTGATAGAAATTCTAATGTAATGTTTATGTCAACACCTTTAGTACCTAGATCTGTTGGTACTATGCAACAACAACAGCAACAACATCAGCAACAGCAACATCAACAACAAATGCAACAGCAACAACAACAACAGAGTATGTTACATCAATCGCCACCACAATACACATTTAGTCCATGTAAGTCCGAAAGATATTGAAATATTTAAATCTCTTTAAAAAATACAAGGTTTCTAAATTGAAATTTTAGTGGGAAGTCAAAGTGGTTACTCTCAACCGTTTCCTGAAGTATCAAATATTGTATTTTCTGCTAAACATGATGCACTATATTTATATGTGGCCAGATTACTTCGTTCTATATGGAAAAAGCGTTGTATAAATATCGATTTTTCAAGTACAGTCACATTTGATGAATGTATTATGATTCTGGAAGAATTGTATACATTTCGAAATTTTTTAACTGTTAACTCAGTTGCTGATATAACAGGTAAAAAAAAAATTGTTGAAAATTTTTAAAAAATAAGTACACTCTAAGAAAAATTCTTAAACTACAATAAATTTATATATTATTAATTTTCATTTAAATGTCTTTGTTTTCTAATTTCTTTTCTAGGGAATATCAAAGATTCATATTCAAATCAAGATTTATCATCAAAAGGCTTTGGATCGTATATAACTGGTGAAAATATTCCCGAACAAAGAAATGCAATAGATCAGGCACATATTGAAGAAAAAAAATCTTTAACAGCTTTAAATTATTTTATTAGTAAGACATTGAAGATTTTTGGATACAATAAAATTCAAACAGAATGTTTTCACATTCTTGATATTTTTTTTATTTTATATTTTTAGAACATGTTTGTGAAGTGATGTCATTATGGAAAATTCTTTGTGAACATCAATTTCAGTTATTAATTAAACAATTAACTGAAGAACAACGTAATATGCTAATGGCATGTACATTCCGTGATTTGTGTTTATCACGTGCTGAAATTTGTTCATTTTTAATAATAGCATTAATTAATTCTTATTTAAATGACAATGCAAGTGTTAGTACAATATCATCAAAATTAAGAGAATTATGTCCAAATTTGTATAGACATGAAGATGCAGTAGCACATAAGGTAGAAAAAACATTAGAGGATTACATATTTTTTCTGAAAAAAAAAAAAAAAAAAAAAAAAAAAAAAATTATTTTTATTTTTCTTAGGCAACTGAAATTCTAATACTTTCGAAAAACTGTACTGTTCCAGAAGAGAAGGAAGAACGTCTTAAAACTGCTTTACAGCTGTGTAAAGATGCTGCTCCAAATATACCATTATCAAATATTTGCCAAAAAGTTAGTATCGTTTTAGCTGTTTATAATTCTGACTATTAAATAAATGGATATATTTTTTTTTTAATGTCAACAGTTTACATTAACTGGATTTTATAAAGGCGTTATCGATTTAACAACAACATGTGCAGCTAAAATTGATCCTGAAGAATTTGGTTTACACTACTATCGAAGTGATGAACCCGTAGAAGATCAAAAAGGTTATGCAGCTTTTGCAGCTAGGTAACGCATTTAGTTTATAGATTTTCATGTTGATAACTTCATTACTCACGATTACTAAATTAATTATAAGTACAATCTTTTGAAGCTCTAACAAAATAAAATCCCACATTAATTCTGTAGAAATAAAATTATTAGATTTATTTAATTTGTGTATTATACCAGTATGTAATGTTATTATTTGCAAATTTTACAGAATGAATTGTTATAAAGAAGTACGTCAAATGTTTGATGTAATTTATCAAAATGTCTGCACCGCTACTGGCAGTACCACTAGTATGAATATTGGTTCCGATACACAGTTTGATCAACAACAACAACAACAACAACGCTCTTGTATTAATGCTATTGATGGTAGTAAAAATTTCAATAAAGAAATAATGAAGATCGTTTTAATGGCAATTCAAGTATCCGATCCATTATTACATGCTGTTGTTTATGAATGGCTATTATCACATAACATGTTGTCAGAATTATTATCATTGACTGAACCATCATTAGGTGAATTTTTAAGACGATCTGTAACACGAAATCCAGAAAATCTTCAATTAGCTGATCTATTATGGAAATACTATGAAAAGAATAAACAACATGCGGCTGCTGCTAAAATTCTAGATAATTTATCATCGGTACCAACAAATTCGATACTATTAACACAACGTATCGAATATTTAGCAAGAGCTGTAATGTGTATGCGTAATGACAATGTTGGTAGTTCAGTACACAATGGTGTTTTATTAAAAGATCTGGAAGATAAGGTAAAAGTTTTAGAAAATATACTTAGAAATTATAGATTAAAATTTTAATTTTATAGCTTGAAATAGCGCGAGTCCAAAAAGTTATTTTAGATGCTATTTCATCAATAGATAGTCCTGATGCACAAGATGCCATAGATAGTCTTAACTACACACTATACAATATGACACAATTATATTCAGATTTTGCAGAAGCATTCGATTTATGGGAATGTAAATTAACAATTTTAAGTTGTTCACATCATAATGATCCATTACTGATCGAATCAGTTTGGTCACAAATTTTAAGTAATGAAATACAAGGTCCTGGTACCGCATATGAAAAATGTAGACGATTGTTAACTAAAGTACAAGCTTTAGTAAAAGAATTTGGTGATTCTGGTCATTGTTTCCCATTAGCATTTATTGTACGTGAACTTGAAATTAAATGCTGTCAATTACAATTAAGTCCAGCCACAATTCCAACAGCTCTTATCGAAATGAATTTGGATATGGAACTTTTAATTGATTATTATGCACGGTATGTATCGTCCTTCTTTCTCATACGCCTGATTTGTTAGTATACATGAATCTCAGATCATTGCTTTTTTTTTTATATTTTTCAGAATGATAGCTCTTAATGAACGTGTTTGGTCAAATGAAGGTAGAGAATGGCATATTGTTCAATCATCAACTCATTTACTTAATTTAGTCGTTACGAACATACATCAAATACCAAACAGGAATAAGTAAGTAAAACATTATTTTTATTAATATGTTTATAATGTAAAATGTTATTTAAAAAACGAAATTTTTTAAATATCTATAGACGAAGGGTTGTAGCAAAAGCACAAGATCTTGTGTCAGCATGTCTTAATTTATTATATCCAAAACAAGGGACTGAGCATCAGATGCAAAAAGATTTACGAGAAATTCAAAATAAACTTCAAAGAATATTATAGAAAAATTTTATGCCGTTTAAATAAATATTATGTACTCCAACTTTTTTTTTTTCCTTTATTTTTTGTATATAGGAAAATTTAGTTTCTAATTTCAAATCTTTTTTAATATTTTATATTTTAGCAAGACACTCGTAATTAAAATTTTGTTTGAATAATAAAATAAATTTAAGATTAAGTGAACATTAAACGACATTGTCTGACTTTTTTGATTTTCATATTTAGTATCGAAGCAAGCAGTAAAAAATATTCTATTGCATTCGAATATTTACGAAAAGCGTGTTTTTAATGTATTAAATATTTTTAAAAAAATTTTTTAAATTACTTTTTTGTTAAAAATGTATAGAAATTCGGATAATAATTATAGATGCCAACCAAGTTCGAATTTTAAAAGATCATGTTTTTGTTATATACTAACATCTTCTATGGTGGGTATACTTGTTTACACAATGGTCGCAGTATGTATTCGATCAATGAATAAATTAGATATTTTACAAGAAGAAATAGCAGTAATCTATGTATGTATGTATGTATAAATTGATTACATTGAATTTATCTTCTTTTTTTTCTTCCTTATACATAACGTGTACTGATTTTATTTTTCTATATAAAAAGAACAAGTTATCTAAATTTGGTAAAAAATCAGAATATGTTGGTACAGAAGATGGATGGTCTGAGGAAGCAATAAGTAATATTGTAAAAAAATATTCAATCGAATTACAAAATAATATATTAGAAGCAAAACGAGTTCTAAATAAAATGGATTGTGCAGTCAAAAATACTTGTATTGATAACATAAAAACACAAAATTATGCTCCACCTGATTATGCATCGGAAACATTGGGTATGCAATTAATTTTAATAAAGAAATATTAAAATAAAAGTAATAACCAATCATTATACAGGTGGAAAAATTGAATCTGTAGAAGATGAAAAATATTCACATTGCAGTTATTTATTATTAATTCTTCGTCTTTGCTCAACGAACACTGCAAGAAATATTTTAAATCGTTCCATGGAGCCTGGTAATTGTTATGCTTTTAAAGGAACAAAAAGTATTATTATCATAAAATTGATTGACGAGGTATATGTCACACTATTTGTACACAAAAAATTCAATGACTTATCATATCTCATTTTCCATAGATTTTTATTAAATCTGTTTCGATATCACATATATCAAGTGCTGAATCACCTAGTGGTAAATTAGATAGTGCTCCAAAAGATTTCTCCGTATACGTAAGTTTATGTTATATACATATGTCCAATAAGTTCTGATGTAGCTCACTTGTTTTTTTCTGGAATTTTCCCAGGGCTTAAAATCACCAAAAGATGAAAATGAATTTTATTTCGGTGATTTTACATATGATGCATACTCAGGAGAAAAAGAACAACATTTTAAATTTACAACATTATCATCAGAAAGTCACAGATATGTTAAATTTAATTTTACAACTAATTATGGACATCCAAATTATACATGTATTTACAGGTATAATTAAATAGCGATATTTCTATGATTCTTTCCAAATTCTTTCCTTTCAAGTTCCGTTTTCGTTTTTCAGAGTCGGTGTTCATGGGGTACTAAAAACTAAAATGCTAAACTAATTTCAATCTCTTGAATACAACAGATGAATTTTATTTGAATTTATCTCAATTTCATTTTTAAATTTGTTTATTTATTTTTATTATTGTTGAGTTTATATAAATTTTTTATTATTAAAAGAAAGAATTATTAATTCAAATTTTAATTCATAATTAGGCTTCTATTTTAATCATAATAGATTGCATACAATGTGGCTGAACATAAAAATTTTGGTGTATCATAATTTTCTGTTACGAATTGATCCATTCCAGCATCCCATAAAAATTTTACAACTGAACAACAATCTTGATAGAATTTTTCAACAATCGTTACAATACAAATCATTTTATATCTAAAATGATCAAAATTTAAGGATAGATTTAATATAATGCTGTTGGATTATAAGAGTTATTCACGAGAATGGAAAAATGAGTAAGACTCTTACAATTAACTATTTATATTTTATATGCAGTTATAATACAAAATGGATTACAATTTGTAATGCAGTTTGTAAAATTTACCTAATAAAGTTATGGACTAACACACGATTTTGAATTTCTTCACTAATATGTCTAGATAATATTTGTGCATTTTTTGGTGAATATTTAAATGTATCTAAAGATGATTTTAAAATTATTTTCATAATATTTTCACATATTTCTCGATTAAATTTTACTGTTGGTTCAAGACGATATGTTGGTAAATAACGGAGCATTGGTTGCTAATTATAATATAATAATGATAAAATATTAATAATTTTAAAAATATATTTACTAAAAAATTCTTACTCGTATAAAGCCTGTAAGACTTCCTCTAGAGTATAAT
This sequence comes from Anthrax anthrax, assembly GCA_963971155.1. Classification (NCBI taxonomy): domain Eukaryota; kingdom Metazoa; phylum Arthropoda; class Insecta; order Diptera; family Bombyliidae; genus Anthrax; species Anthrax anthrax. The sequence continues at coordinate 3,281,329 of OZ020124.1, forward strand.
CGAGAACTTTTACGAAATATTCTACTTACTGAAGTCTAAAAAAAAAGAAAAAATATGTATTTTCATACGCATACAGAATATGAAAGTAATTAATTTTATAAATTAAAATTGTGTGGCCAATTTGAGCCTTGAGGCCAAATGACAAAAAAATCAAAATACTTACTGCTCTCATGAATTCACGCCTGTTATCATTTTTATTGTTTGCCATTTTCAATATTTTTATTTTATTTTATTTTTTTTTTTTTGTATTATAAAAATACTTGCGTTTATGATTTTAGAATAAATGTTTTGTTATTTTTAGGATGTTTTTGTGGTTTTTAGGTTGATTAATGGCGTGGATTAATGGGGCAAATATAACCTACTAAGTTCACTTTGTACTGTGCAGAAATTTTATTTAAATTGTATTTTTGAAATCAGTCCTATTTGCATTTAGGTACGATATAAGTAACATTAAAAAATTTTTATGATAAAAATAAAAAAAAAAAAAAATATTTGAAAATTAATTTTAAATAAAGTAATTCTTTCTTTAATTCTCTTTCTTTACTTTCTACCATAATAATAAGCATTATTATTCGTAACATTATCCATATATAAGTGTATTCTAAATTATATTTTACTATTATTTCCGTTGATTCTGATCTTTTGAATCGGCAGTGTTCACTATCGATGAGTCTTTCTCATGCCTCCTGATATGCATTTTTAATGGTGTTTTTTGAGTAAATCTTCTATCACATATATGACACTCATATGGTTTTTCTCCGGTATGAGTTCTTTCATGTAATTTTAATGTTTTTGATGTACCAAAACAATTGCCACAATATTTACACTCATATGCTTTAATTCCATGATGTACAACATTCTCGTGGCTTTTAACACTGGCTATAAAAAAAATATCATTTTTTTAAAAGTAAAATTTATAAATTCATTATATCTGTATTTTCTACCTTACCTCTACTACTTGAGGTATATTCACAAAATCCACATTTTGTTAATTTTTTTTTTGTATGATGGTTCATATGAACATTAAGATCACGTTGTGTAACCGTTTTTAATCCACATATTGAACATACGTAATTTTTAATACCGTCGTGTCGTCGCATATGCTCTGTAAGTTTATTTTTCTCAATATACCTTTTAGGGCATACAGTACATTTATGTGGATAATCACCATCATGTATCTTTCTGTGACGCTGGAAAATAATTAAAGATTTTAGAAATTTTTTATGTTTTTCATATTAAAAAAAAAAAATTTTTTTTTTCTTACTTTTATTGATTGCAAATTTGACATTATTTTACCGCATTCTTCACAAATATATTGTGTCTTCTCTTTATTTCTTTTATTTAAATGCACTTGTTTTAAATGCACACGTAGGCTATCTTTATAATTATAAGTTTTATTGCAACCTTCATATGTACATGTAAAATTTGTTCTGTTTTCTTGTGGTCCATGAACGTTAATCATGTGATCTTTAAAATAACAATATTTCTGGTATTGTTTATTACAAACGGTACATTCCCAAGCCTTCATACAAAAATTAGAAAAAAAAATAATAAAGTGTGAATTTTTTTTCTTTTTTTTCTGATAGCGAAAAATAGTATGTACCTTTTGTCCTGAATGTACTCTCATGTGTGCATCATATCTAAGTTTACTGATAAATCGTTTATCACAAATATCACATGTGATAATTTCCTTTTGTTTTTTATTACTTTTATTTGAATTTTCATTGCTTCTTTTCTGTTCATGTTTCTTTTCTGTATAATCGCTATCATCTTCCATTTCATTTAGTTTTTCAACTGGCAAAATGAAATCATCATCATGATCGTTACTGTTTTCACTGTCTTCAGAAACATTTTCTAAATTTTGTATTTTTTTTCTTTTATTTTTTGGTAACAAATCTTCATCATCATCAAGTTGTTTTTCTATTTCTGGATTGTTAGCTCCTGTTTGTTTGCATTTCATATCACTAGCATTTTTTGAATCTTCATATAAATTCAATTTGATATCATCAAATTTCTTCATCGAATTCATACACATTTCACGGAATTTATAGAAATCTTGAATTTTCTGATAACAAATGCTGCATACATATTTCGGGAATCCATCGTTTTCTTCAATCTAGACAAAATGAAAAATAAGTCTTACATGTTTCTATAAACTCTTGAAATATTTTTTATTTTACTTACCATTAAGGATGTACAAATGCTGAACCATTTTACCAAATTGGGTGTTAGAAAAATGTCGTATTCTTTGCCCTCAAATAAATGTTTCAAACATGTTCGACACACCGTGTACACTCGATTTTGTATTTGTTGTGATTTTTTCATAATTACATTAATTATTTTTTTATATAAAATAAAGTAGGAATGTAAATTGTAAATATAAATTATGTAAATTATCCACAAATATCAATCAATATATGATGACTGTGTATATGACATACATATGTCATGGTGTTTGTTATGTTAGTAAACAAACTCAATCAAATTCAAATGCCAAACCAAAACATTGGCAAGTACCATTGTGTATGGGAGTCTGGAACTAGCTTAAGATCAGCTGTCGCTGTTATGCTTTAGTGTTTGGTTTGGTCATTGGTGTTGGTGGTGTTGAGGTGGTGTTGAGTTTTGACTTGTTTTCCATGTCTGGTTAGTAGTTGCTGTTTTTTTAAATCTAATTTTTACTTTGTGTGCAAGTCAAGTGTAAATTGTGTACAAAGAAAACTATATCATCATCATCCATTTATCATCATCGATATCATCATCATAACTAAAATAAAGTGCATAGTAAACATTTTTAGTTACAGGCTTTCAGAGTTTGTGAAGTTAAATGTATAGTTATCATTTTTATTTTTCCTGTTTTTATATCATATTATAAATGAAGGTCAATTATAAGCAACGTATTTGCATAATATTAATAGTGGGCGTAAACTATTGAAAATAGCAGTAATAATTAGAACATCAAAAGAAAAAAAGAAAAATTTTATACTTTGAAAAAAAAAAAAAAAAAAAAAAAAAAAAAAAAAAAAAACAAAGGAAAAAATTCCATATAGAAAAGAAAAATGATTTCAAATACAAGTACAAGTCGAAATTCTTCAACAAATAATGATGTAGAAAATGAAAATGTTCCAATTACGGCTAATACAACAGTTCGATTATTTCAAAGTTTTGGTGGTCTATTTCGACAAAGATGTCAGAATAGCACGCAAAATGCTGATGGTTACGTGGAATTCAGTGTGAACAGTATTGAAAGGAATGGCAGAACATTGGGCACATTTGCTGGTGTTTTTTGTCCAGTTGCATTATCAATGTTTAGTGCATTGGTATTTATTCGAGTTGGATATATAGTTGGAAATGCTGGACTTTATGTTACATTGCTCCAATTTGTGATTGCGTATTTGATTCTTTTATTTACTGTAGCATCTGTTTGTGCTATATCTACTAATGGGGCTGTAGAAGGCGGGGGAGTATATTGTAAGTCCCACAAGATTATTTATGTTTTCTCTGTAATACAATTTATTCATTTACTTTTCCTAGTTATGATAAGTAGAACACTTGGTTTAGAATTTGGTGGCTCCATTGGAACTTTGTTCTTCTTAGCTAATGTTGTTGGATCAGCTATGGCTATATCAGGATGTACTGAAGGTATTATTGAAAATTTCGGTCCTGGAGGATATTTATCAAACGCTGAGGGAATTATCCCAGATGGACCACAATGGCGATTTTTGTATTGTACTTTAATTAACTTGTGCATGCTAATTGTTTGTTTAATTGGAGCTGGAATGTTTGCAAAAACTTCAGTCATCATTCTTGGTATTGTCGTTGTTTGTTTATTCTCAACATATATAAGTTTTCTACTGGAAGGAGCTAAGGGTGTAAGTGGTTTTTTTTTTGTAAATTTTAAATATTTGGAATGAACTTGAAGAACGATTAATTTTAGGTAAAAATACCAGACGAAAATCATTTAATTAAAAATGGAACACAAAGAATAGCCAATTATACTGGTCTTTCAGCTGATACATTATACGAAAATTTATATGAAAATTATGGATATGATTATACGTCGAACGGAAGTAAAGTAAATTTTGCGACAGTTTTTGGTGTACTATTTGCTGGAGTGACAGGTATAATGGCTGGAGCAAACATGTCTGGTGAATTAAGAAATCCATCGCAAAGTATTCCAAAGGGTACTTTATCAGCTGTTGGATTCACATTTATTTGTTATATTATTCTTTCGTTGTTAATGGCTGCAACATCAACAAGATTCCTTTTGCAAAATAACTATTTGTTTTTAATGCCAGTAAATTTATGGCCACCATTTACAGCAATTGGAATTTTAACAGCAACATTTTCAACAGCTTTGAGCAATTTAATTGGATCTAGTAGAATTCTAGAAGCTTTAGCTAAAGATCAAGTGTTTGGTTTTTCATTAAAGTTCGTGATTAAGGGAACATGGAAAGGAAATCCGGTTGTTGCGGTTGTGACTAGTTGGATTCTAGTAGAAATAATTTTGCTTATGGGATCTTTAAATACAATTGCACAAATAAATTCTGTACTATTTATGCTTTCATATTTGGCCACGAATTTGGCATGTTTAGGCATTGAATTAACTGGTGCACCAAATTTTCGTCCGTTATTCAAATATTTTACATGGCATACATGCTTATTCGGTTTGATTGGAACTCTTGTTATGATGTTCGTTATAAATCCAATTTACGCATCATCTAGCATAATTTTATGCCTGATATTAGTTATTGCTTTACACATATTTTCTCCAGCCTCACAAGGTACACAATGGGGTTCTATATCTCAAGCTCTAATGTTTCATCAAGTTCGTAAATATTTATTAATGTTGGATTCACGTAAGGATCATGTGAAATTTTGGCGACCACAAATGCTTTTATTGGTATCAAATCCACGTTCGTGTTGCCCATTAATTGATTTCGTTAACGATATGAAAAAGGGTGGCTTATATGTTATCGGTCATGTAAAAATTGGTAACTTCACCGAATATGATGGTCAAAATGATCCAGCAACTGAAGAATATAAACAATGGCTAGCATTAATTGATCACATGAAGGCATGTAGTTTTAGAGTAAATTAAATTTTACTTTAGAGATAAAAAATTAATTTTTTTTTATTAGGTTAAAGCTTTTCCAGAAATAACATTAGCTAAAACAGTACGTGAGGGAGTACAACATTTAATTCGTTTATCTGGAATTGGTGCAATGAAGCCAAATACAATTATATTAGGATTTTATGATGCAGAACGGCAAATTGATTTTTTCGAAACTGAAAATTCACCTTACAAAATGTTACAAAATTTTAATGAAGATAATGGTGGTAATGGTAACAGTGGTGGCAATAAATGGTTTCCAATTCGAACTGCTCGTGACCAAAAAATTCTAAATGAACAAGAGTACGTTGCAATCATTTGTGATACATTACGTATGAAAAAGAATATATGTTTATGTCGTCACTTCGATCGTTTAGATAAGAATTTTATTGCAAGGTAAAAGTAATTCATTTATTTTACTATTTTTATTTTATTTGCTCGTTTCTATTTGCAGAAGCAATCATATAAAATATATCGATGTTTGGCCAATAAATGTATTCGAACCAAATAATGAGGATCCATTCGATGTTGTATCATTATTCATGATGCAATTGGCATGTATTATAAATATGTTACCAAAATGGAAAAGATTACAACTTCGTGTATTTCTTTGTGAAACGTATAATTCACAAATGGAGTATGTAGATGATAAAAAGATATATAACTTTTTTTTTTAAACATATTTATTCATTTGATAAATTTTCTTTATTTTTAACAGAACATTTGATGTAACTGCTCGACAACAAGGTGAAGCCGTTTCAATAAATAAAATCGAACAATTTTTGAAAGAATTGAGAATTGTTGCTGATATTAAAGAGGTTTGTGTGTAAAAAGATTATTTCATTCCGTTTTGTACATAATCATTGCAATAACACAATGCTTTATAAAAATGACATGTTTTCAATAAACTTTATTATTTTTTTGTCTATTATCGCTAGATATTTGAATGGAGTAGAGATACTGAATTTGCTCGGCATGGTTCAATACTTAAACAATTTACACAAAATGCAAATTTAGATTATGGTTCCATTGATGAAGAGAACATCAATCGTTCAAAATTATATATGCAAAGGTTAATAATTAAATCAATTAATTTTTTTTTTAATTTAAAATTATTTTATTTTTTTACTTTAGAGTCAATCAAATAATACGTGATCGTTCTGATCAAACAGCTGTATCATTCATTTATTTAGCAGCACCACCAAATAATCCAGATTTAATTGATTGGAAACAAAAAAGTTCAAAATATATTGAATTATTAACTGAACTAACAGCCGAACTACCACCAACAATTTTGGTACATGGTGTTAGTACAGTAACATCAACAACACTTTAAAGTTTAATGTGTATAAATTGAAATAAAATATGCAATAAAATTTATTTAAAAGTAAATTGTATGGAACAGTGCAAGATTTTATTATGTGTAATGTTTTTTTTTTTAAATAATAGAAAGGTAAAAAAAAAAAGTATTTTAGTAAATTAATTTTTAATATAATAAAAAATAGAAGATATGTGTGTGTATTGTATAAAAAGCTAAATAAATTAAACGTGATAGAAAAATTAAGATACGATAATTGCATGACTAAATACAAAAAGAAAAAAATAAAAATTAATTTATATTTACATGTAAAATATAACACTATTTATTAAAATTTAAATACTTTAATTTAATTTCATTTTTATTAGTGAATATTATCATTAAAATGAACATATTTGAAGCAGATATCGGGTACATGTTTGCATATTTACCTTTTTACTAAAATTGACCATTATATTTAAAATTCTGTCATGATTTTAAATTTATAATTTATTACTCCCATAAATTTAGACATACAGATAATTCTTACAATAGAGATGAATTAAATAAATTTAAAACTAATTTAATGAAAATATATAATTTAGAAACTACTTAAATTTAAAATAATAAATAATTAAAGTCTTTTGCATTTATCAATATAATCGACAGTGCTTTGTAAGCTTGTTATTATTTCAGTACATATAGTTTTTTCAATTGCATCTCTTGTATATGTTATACAATCAAATCCAGGACGATCTTGTATAGTAGGATCAGCAGAATTCAAGAGTAATAAAAACGTTATCAATTCTAAAAATAATTAAAAATAAAAATTGAATGAGTGAAAAAAAAAAAATTATTATAATTTTCGAAAACGTTTACAATTAACAGATAATTTCTAAAATCGAATGTTCTCGAAAATTATTTTATTAAAAAATTTTAATTATTTCATACTTGTATTATTGTCCAACGAAAAAAATAATGATGTTCGTCCATGTTTTAAATCTTGTTGATTTACTAATTCATATTTTTTTTTATTTATTTTTGTTGGAGTTTTATATGGTATATTATTTAATTCTTGAATAAAAATTTCTGTTAATTTCTTTTCATCATTTACATAAAGGCCAATACTATTTATACCAAGTTTTAAATTAATAAATTCTAATAATAATTTACACATTCGAAATTTCTTTAAAATAACTGCTTCATGTAATGCAGTACGACCTTTATCATTATATTTTGAAATGAAATTAAATTCAATTTTATTTAAAATATATTCTAAAATTTCACTATTATCTATATGATATATTGTTAAATGAATTAATGTATTTCCATTTTTATCAATTTGCATAATATCAGCTCCATTTTCAAGTAAACTTTTAATTATTACATTATAGCTGTTTGATTTTAGTGCTAATTGAAGTGGAGTCTGCAAATAAGAAAAAAATAATAATTATAGCTATTCTGGTTGCAGTTATCAAATTTCGCTTAATTAACATTCTGCTAACTTTCATACGAAATGTGTGAACTGTTAAAATTTTTTATAAAAGTTACCAAAAATGTTAAGTTAACGAAATATGTTAACTACGACCAGAATAGCCTTTAATATTAAAGTACATATTTTGAAAATTCCTTAAATAATTTTATAGAAACAAACAATTTCTCATTTACCTCAAAATTTCTAGTTAATAGATCATCCATATTTTTCTTTTTTCGTGAAAATACATAACATTGTCTTTTAAATTTATTAATATCATTTTCGACAATTGCTTTATGAATTGGACTAATAAAAAAATAGAATTAAAATTTATTAATTTTGGTACAACTGAATAATTTTTATAACTACATATACAGTTTATGGCCGATTGGTGAGTATGACCACAATATACATAAATATAAACTTCTAATATAATACTCACAGATAATCCTCGTTATAAATTTCAGATTCTTGCCATTCTATTACCATTTGCTTTAAGACATCAATTTTTGTTATTTCTTTTGAATTTAATAATTGAGCTTCTGTATATTCGATTTCTGATATATTATAACATTCCATTAGACTAGATGGATCAAATTCACTTCTCGTTTCTAAACTAGGTCGTGGTGAAGCTGTTACAATTTTCCACTAAAAGAACATAAAAAACTTTTATTTACTTTTCGTAAATTGTATTAATTCGAAATTTTTTACTTGTTTTTGAATTTCATTCCGCACATCATGTTTTTCAACACGTGGTATTTTTCGATTTCTTCTTCTACGTTTAATACTCAATTTCTGATCATCAATTATTGTATGTTTTTCTGCTTTCTGTAGTTTACTTAAATCCAAATCCAACATATCATAATCCTTTGAATCAGAAATTTCTTCTTTTTTATTAATTTTCATTAATTGATCGTTTTGATCTGTTTGTGTGCTACAATCACGTGTATCACGACGATGATGATGGCATACACCATTAATAGCATCAATAACACGCCTTTGGACATCTTTATCTGGGATTTTAAATAAGGCAAGAAATAGGTCACGATATTTATCCAATTGCTTTTTACGATTATTTACTAAATTTTCAGACATTTTATAAATGTTCAATTATTTTTCATTTATTTTCTATTTTTAGAATTATTTAATGTTTTATTTTGATTTTTTTTTCATTTCACAATAATATTAATATGGGATTTCCCTTGAAGTATGTACACAGTAAATCGAAAAACAAAATCTTCCACACTTCGCGATGGCGACTATATACTTTTGATTTGAAATGCTCTTGATGGGGACTTCACATATTTTTATTTTATATGAAATTATTAATTAAAAGTTTATAAATATTTGTAGTATGTACATTTGTGTTATGTGTATACTAGCTGTGTTGATACTTTATGGAAAAATATATGTTTAAAAAGATAACCTAAAAAATAAAATATAATAACTCAAGACTTGAACCATTTTAAACTATTTGCAAAAAATATCAACACTACAGAATTATGCCAAATATCGAATAAATATTCGATTGTCAAGCAATTTTTAAATTTTCGTATTCCTAAAAAAAACGATTTATTTTTTTTATTAATTTAAAAAAATAATTGCATAGTTAATAAAACACTGTGTTGAGGTTTAGTGATCATCACATCGTTATTATCAGTTATAATTATAAATTCGAATAACACATCAAATTTTCGTTAAAATCCAATTTGAAAATTTATAACGAAATAATCGATATTTTAATCGATTTACCAATTAGTTAACCAACAGTCGATTTTTGATCTATCTGACAGCTGTTTAACTTTAATTATTTGTTTAGTTGAATGCATGGTTGAATGCAGTTTTGTTTTGAGTGCATATTAAATGAAAACGTAAATAAACAAAGTGCGTAACATTAATCCCAAAATTCTGGATATTAAATTAATAAAATAATGAAAGGATATAAAGTAACTGATAATAAAAGAATAAAAAGAATTGGAATAGCTGCTGATTCTTTAAAAATGCTTAAAACTAAAACAGAAATAAAATTTAATGTAAGTTGGAAATTTTTCAATTTTTATTGATACAATTGTAATAAGTAAAAAATATAAATTGTTATTACATTTTTTTAATTCTATAACAAAATTAGGTGAAAAAAAAAATGATAAATCTTTCAAGAATTTCAATGTCTGATGGTGTCATCAAATTCAAAGTTTACAAAATTAAATGCGAATTTTTGTTATTTTGTCTTAATTTTAAAATCTCAAAAAAAAAAAACAATCATGTTTTTTTTTTTGTTCAAATTATCTTTCAATTATATTAAAATCAAATTTTCTTCTCTTTCAGATCAAAAATTGCCATATTTATACATCAAATGATGGATTTGAGGTCTGTGACGAAGATTATTTTCAAACTTTACCTTCTCAGACACTTTTTATTACAGGCACAGCAGATGAAGAAATTTTAACAGGTATTTGAAATATTCATCATGTTTTTAAGGTTTTAAAATGCATAGTATCGTTTTTTTTTTTTTTTTTTTTTTTTTAAATAGAAATTACATATATTGAAAAGTCATTACTATGATTTCACATTCTTTTCTGTTTTCCATTGGTCTTTGTTTTTGGTCACTTTCTTGTTGTGTCTTGAAGTTCAATGTCTAATTACTCATTTTCGTTCGTTTTCTTTGTACTGATCAAATTACAAGCTCTAATCATCGAAATGTAATAAAAAACACATTACCTTGAGATATTTTCAGTGTGTGTAAAATGCTTATTGCTTTATTTATTTTATTTTATTTTATTTATTTTTTGTATTATAATTCGATCAATCATGAACAGTAACTGTAATCAAAGTTGTAATGTAATGTTGATTATGAAAAAAAAAAATCAATTTTTCTTTATACGTCAATATTGTATAATACAAATAAGATATTATCATTTGCTAATTAGCTACACATCACAAATTGTTTTAAAAACAAATCGATTGGTTTATTTACATAAAATATAAAAAAATTAGTAAAATTGTTCCATTTGCAGTTGTTGTAACTGCCAGTAAAATGGTTCATGTAAAATTAATTTTGGTTTATTTAATTTATTTAAAATATGCAACGTTTTGTTATTCAAAGGTATAAAAGCAAATATTTTTTATTTTCACTTTATTTTGATTTATTTTTTCAATTATTTCAATATCTATTTCTAAAAGGATTGTTATAGAGTTATTTACAATAATATCACAGCAACAACAGATCCTAAATATTTAAAAGCTGAATGTGTAGTCAAAGATAATGGATTATACGCGAATGTAACACTTTACATTAATGTTGATACAGTTTATATTCATCATGTATTACGTTATGGTGTACGAAATGAATTTAAAAATTTTTTTGATCATGTAACAAATTTTTGTGATCTTCATAGTTATTTAAAAAGACTTCCATTTGGTAAAAATTTTTTATCAGAAATACAAATGGTAACAAATTTTAATTTTCGTTGTCCAATTAAAAAAGGATTTTATTATGTTAAAAATTATCAGTTAAGTGTGAAAGGTTTTCCATTTATAAGTACATTTTATAAACCACATAATTCTTTTGCGTTTCTTGTAGAATTTTTTAACAGTTCAAGACCAAATAGAATTTATTATGGTGAATTTACTGTTCATGGATATTATACAAAAATGTGTTAAATCTTTAAGTGATTATTTAATTAAAAAAAAAAAAGAAAGAAAATTAATTATTTAAGATAATCATTAGTATTTTATTTGTTGTATGTAAATCTTTTTAATTTGGAAAAAATACTGTATAATTCATGTATAATTTTTCGTTTGGCTTGATAAAATTTTTCATTCTTTGGCCTATCCTGCATAAATTGTATCCTCACCTTTTTTGTTTTGTATGCAGATTATTATTATTTATTTATTTATTATTATTATTTTTTTTTTTTTTTGTATACTAAACATGTAATATAAATTTTTTTTATAAACATTAACAGTCTATTCTTTTATATTTGTATACATACATTTCTAGATTCAGAATATGAATTTAATAAAATTAAATGTAATTCACCATTACTTCAAGTTAGTGATTTTATAACTGATTTTATTGAAAATAATCCAGAAAAATTTAAAAGAATTCTTATAAAATATGAAAATAAATTGAATAGTATTAATGATGATAAAACACATTTAAGTTGTAGAAATGATCATAAAGAATGGTTTCAAAATCAAGATCAACGTTATCAAACTAAAGAAGAAGTTCTTGCAAAAAAAGCTCAAGATCGTTTTAGAGGATATTTTTATAAAACTAAAGATGAAATTATGAAACATCAATTATATCGTACAAATTTAAAAGCAAAACAATTATTTGAAAATATTTTTAAAAATTTTCATTATTTATTAATTGCTTGTAATTATTTTTCTGTATTATTTGATCGAAAATATCATAAAAAGCATTCATTTCTTTATGATCAAACTGATTCTAGACAAATTTTAAGTAAAAAAATTCGTAAAATGATAAAAGATCATGCAGAAAAAACCGAAATTTTAAATGAATGGTTAGTTTCATTATGTACAGATAATGGTGATTTTTATTGTCAAGGTGCATTTAGTAAAAATTATGATAATAATTGTAATAATGATAATCAAAATTGTAAACAAGGACATACTATAAATCCATATTCAACACGAGAAAATTTAATATTATTTCAAACATGGAATTTAGATCATCAAATTGAAATTACACGAACAATAATACCATCATTAATTAATAATGTACAAAATTTAATTAATAATCCAAAACAAAAATGTAATAAACATAATAAATATTGTATTGATGTTAGCATTTTTGAATATTTTTTAGAAATATTTACAATAAAAAATTTAAAATTAGTACATGTTGTTTGTCATGAAAAATTACAAAGGAAAAATAAATCAAATGGAAAATTAATTTGTGAATTATGTGATGAATATAAAATTATAAAAAATTTATGTAAAATATTTTCAATAGAAAATAATATAATTTAATTTAATTTTTTTCAATTCAATACAATTTTCCAATTTTTATATTGAACTATATAAAAAAAAATTGAATTTCGATGATTTCTGAATTTATGCTACTTTCAAATGAAATGAGTTATATAAATTAATATCAATATTTTATATTATATGTAGTTATAATAATTAATAAAATATTGAATGTTTTTAAAAATGACTTTATAAATGTTATATGTACTTATATGAAAATTAAAAATATTATTATATTTTTGTGTACTGAATCTATAAAAGTATTCTAACTATATAATATTAAATAGCTAAATTGTTCTATGTAATTAAGATTAAGTATAAAATAAAAATATAAACTAGTGTCATTAATAAATGACTGTAAAATGGTAATGAGATTGAATTTTAGAATAAGCTCTATTTTATATCCATTATATATGTAGATAATTAAGCAGATTTAATCATTTCATTTGTAATATGTACGTGTATTCAGATTTAAATCAAAATTATTCAACCTTATTATAAGTTTAAAAAAAATGAGCTATTTTCTAATTTCAAGTTCTAATTTCATTTTGTATTTTCATGAGTATAGTATGATAATAAATAAAAATCAATGTTGTCTTTAAGACAAATTTGGTTTTATTTATTTGCTTTAAAATTCATTATAAATTGCTATTCAAAGGTGAGAGAATTTTAATTTGTTTTTTTTTTTTTTTTGTTTCTAAATGAAGTTTTTAAAATTTGTTTTTATTTGTTCTTATTTTTATTTTTAAAGGAGTGCTATTCAATCAATTTTGATAATATAACAGTTTTCACAGATCAAAAATATTCTGAAGTAAATGCTATAGTTAAAGACAATACAGTATTTGCGAATGCAACATTTTATGTTAATATAGATACAGTTTATGTTCATCATGTATTACGTTATGGTGCACGAAATGAATTTAAAAATTATTTTGATCATGTAACAAATTTTTGTGATGTACAAACATATCTTAGAAGATTTACATTTGGTTCAACATTTTTATCAGAAATACAAAAAGTAACAAATTATAATTTTCGTTGTCCAATTAAAAAAGGATTTTATTATGTAAAAAATTTTCGTTTAAGTGTTAAAAGTTTTCCATTTATAAGTACATTTTATAAACCAGATAATTCTTTTAGTTTTCATGTAAAATATTTCAATAGTTCAAAATCAAATAAAATCTATTACGGTGAATTTACTGCTTATGGATATTTTAATAAATTATGTTAAAAATTACGAAATAAAATATAAAAATATGTATGTGAAGTTATTCATTTATTTTTCAAAATTTTTTACAAATTAAAATTAATGTCGGAACATGTATTCGTTTCTAAGATTGAACATATTTTGAGTAATCATGTTACAATCATAATAAACAATAACTACGGTATAATTCAAAAATTTTTTTAAGTCACTAGAAATGATTATTATATTTAGCATGAAATTATTCATACATCATATACATATGTATGTATGTATGATTTTTGACCTCCTACAGTAAAATATAACAACGCTATCTTGATAGGCGCAAAAATAATGCATGCCGGCTATGTTTACTATCTATTGGTAAATATTTTTCATAAAAATCTAAAATAACTTCTTTAATTTTAAATCCAAATTTTTGATATAAACAAACAGCAGGATTTGTGGCAGATACATGTAACGTTATATCTTTACCCATGCAGGTCTGTAAATTAAAAGAAATTTTATTTTTCATTTTTTATTTTTCGAAGGCTTAAATCCCTTCTTAAAATACCTGTGATAAATGATACAACATGAACGTAGCTATTCCACTTCTCTGCCAACCGGGTCGAACAGCCATAAAGGATATATAAGCTTCATTATGTCCAACGTCAGGAACTAGAAATCCACAACCGATAACGAGTTTTTTATACAGTACTACTACACTAAAATCTGGATAACTTAAACATTCAGACACTAGATATATGTATGTAAATGAAAGAAAAAAACAAATGTAAGTTATCTATTCAGGTAATAAAAATTTATTAAAAACGTAGTCATACTATCTATTCCTGGCCAGAAAAGACTCTGTAAAAGAGCATTAATTGCTGGGATATGATTTGGTCTTACATAACAGAAATCAATTGTAGATCTACTAGGATAATTTCCAGTATAAGTGTACTGTAGTTCACACATTACCTGAAATTTGTCAAATAATTCGAAAACATTTTAAAATCTAAGCCTATTGTTAAAATTTTATTGTATATTGTATTTACCTTCAACCACGGGGGAAATAATTTTGAATGCCTATAAATAAATGGATGTAAAATTCTTGATGTATACGGTGATTCGAAAAATTCATGTTGCATTGGACCAGACAATCTAGTATAACATGCATTTTCTCCATTTCCATAGCCATTGATTTCACAGTAACGATCAATTACATTCACCTTATTGCTAATAGATGATAGTTGCTGATTATCAAATGTGTCTAAATTAAAAATTGGTTGAAAATTCTTGCGTTGAAAGTTACGAACACATAACTTCCGATAAAAGCGTCGAATACTTGATGGTATATTTGTATTTAGCTGCTTTTCACAATCAAAAATTTTTTTCAATTGCAAATGCAAAGATTTCTCTTCATATTCACTCATTAATTGAGTCCTATCTAAAAATACGTCAAATTCTTCTTCTTCGTGGTCTCCAATTTCGTTCACTTTTTCGTCTTCCTCTGTATTTTCCTTCTCTTTCCATGGTAGTTCTCGTTTCGGATTCTTTGTAAATAAACTCTTTGGACATACAAATTCATTTTCACATTCTTCTTCATTATCATCATCGTCATCACTATTATTATCAGAATTTTCGTCATTTTGTTTTTCTTCTTTTATTACTTGTTGAAAATTTGTCACCTGTATAATTCTTGCTTTACAATCATTATCATCGTTTTCTTCACTGTTGATTATGTGTTCCCTTTGTTCTTGCAAATCATTTTCGTGATTCGCGTGTAATATTGTTGAAGGATCATGTGTGAATTTACTTCCGAATTTTTCTTCTTCGTAATCTAAATGTGATAAATCCAAATTCCACAAATCACTCATAGCATCATCATTATCATCATCATCTCCAGTCATATTATTTTCATTTGTATTAAGAAATGATAGAACTTTATCTGTTTCAGTATTTGTTTCTGTACCATTAAAAAGTAAATTATTTTCTATCAGACTTTCTTCTAAAAATTCCCTTAAATTTGATTGAATCGAATTCATTTCATTTTTAGTTTTTTGGCTTGTTGACGGTTCAATTATTTGTTGTTGTTTTCTGAAATATTTTGGACTTCTACCCATATAGGGTCTAGAAAAAAAAGAAAGCCAACATTTTATTCAATACTTTGTTAAAATTTACAAAAGCCCTTTACTTTCAATCACTTACAATGTTCTGCTAAAAATCTCATTTTCTTCATCTGTTTTTTGTCGTTTATTTGGTAAATGATCTGATATATACGAGGTATCATCAAAATGATTATCATCATCATTCCGTTTGCTATTTCTTAGCTGCTGTCTAGTCGAAACTATTTGTTCATCTAATTAAAAAACATTTTTTATGTATTAATGGTACAATTTTAAAAAAAAATTTGTAAGACTTTCTTACATAATTTCATGTAAAATTTTGGAGTTTGATTGTAAGTTAATTTCCACCATCCAGATTCTTGAAATTCTACATGACCAGATGTAAAAAAATCTGGACTATGATGTGATAATATACCAGAAATGGTGCCAATCCATTTTTTCTTGCGACGTCTAAACAACATTCAAAAAATAAAAAATAAAATGGTATTTCTCATATGATAAGGGTACTATAAATCATTTTAATTGTACATACACTGAAATTGGAAATAAAAAATTCCAATTTTTATCAATAAAATTCGCAATATGATTTCGCCAATGAAAGAATCCATGATGACTTAAGCCTTTTGATAAAATTGAAAGATTATATATCGCTAATATAATGATCATCAACCTAAAATTGAAAAATTTACTAAACTAAATAAAGGTTTTCAAATTATAAGTAAATATTTTTATACTGTACCATGGTAGTTTACGTCGTATAAATATTTCTCGTTCATCTGGACTACATTTAAAACATGTGAAAATGAAGAATACATCTCCATGTAAATCTCCTGGTGTACCTGGCCGTTTTAAACATTTTGTATGTACGTTACTGGTACATTTATCACAATTTAAAAAATCATCACTATCTAATTTTTCTTTGCAGTAAGAGCATTTATCTGGATCCACTAAATTATCCATAATAAATACTGAAATTTTAATAATAATTAATTAGTTTTAAGTGATTTTTACATTTTATGGAACAGAATGGATTTAAATAGTTAACCAAACATACAAATACAGTGTAAACAAAAATCTATCTAAAAATCTAAACAACTTGGTAACAACAATAACAAATGTCATTATGTCGGGTGGTTTTCAAAAAGCAGTTAACGAAAATTCATACTTACATATTTACATTTAAATGCGTATGAGTTACGTTTATACGTTTACGTTATTACTTGAACTCGATTTTGTTTGATTTCAATAATTACGATTAACGATTTGATTACGTATGTACAATTAACTGTTGAACATTTTGGTTGACTCGACGTATACTATTAACATATATGTATATGTATGTACGTTACATACGTACATCTCGTCCTCGTCTCATAATCATAATCAATTCAATGGTCATTCGTCATTCATGTAAGTTGCAAATTTTTTTATCTTCAATATTATCACACATAAGTGTTTATAAGTTTATATAAATAAATATAAATATAAATATATACAATACATGTGTATGTACACGAACTCATCACATACGTATATACATTTGTACATACTTTAATTTTTGTTTTGTATACCAAAACCAAATGCTATTATAAATCGAAATAAATACACAAATACTCATTCATATAATATTTTGCCTACATGAATATGTAGGGTGTCAATAAAAATTTCATTTTGTAAAATATTGTCCAAACACTTTTATAAAATTCAATTTGATCGTTTTTGATTTGTTCTTCATTTTCAATAGTAAAGGGGATTGGTTTTAGGGCGGGGCCTTTAGAATAAATTTTTGGCTAGGAACATTTTGTTATTTTAAGAAAAATGTATTTTTTGACGTTTATTCTGGAACACCTTATATACAAATGTACATGTGTGTGTAAGTATATGTATATATTTTTGTGTTATGTCTAATTATATATATATCATTTTTGTTGTCCATTGCCGAATACCAAATATACTATACACACTCACTATATATAATCACCAATTATACTGATGAATATACCATACTATACCAAATTGTACCATATCGAATATATACAGAATACAGAGATAGATGCTGAATACTGGTGCTTGTGATCGTCATTGCTATCATCATTATGATGTTATGATCATAAAAATATCTTCTCAAGAATGAGTCAATTTAATAATAAAATATTGTATTATTATTATTATTATTATTATTATAAAAATACGAATATTTCTTTATTTGTAGGTAGGTCTTTTTTTTTTTTTTATTAATTTTTTTTATTTTTATTTTTATTTTAGTTTTAAACTCGAAATCGTTGTCGTCGTGAATATATTAAATTTTTTATTTTTTTATTTTTTTCAATATATAACATATTTTATGCTGTTATTATTATTATTATTGTTTTATTATTAATATCGTTATTAAATTTGTGTGTTTGTTTAGTAGTTAGAAATAGAAGTGTTTCGCTTTGTTATTTTATTTATTTATTTATTTATTTTCCAGTATTAGGTATGTACGCATGTGTATACAATGTAATAAATTAAAAATCTCTAATGAATTTATAAATTTCGCGAGTTAGATTAAATTATAATTTATTATTATTTATTATATTTCCAGTTTTAGAGTAGTGTAGTGATTTGTTTTTTTTTTTTTATTTTTTTATTTTTTTTTTCTGTTTCGTTTTCTGATGTGTAAATGAAATTTAGAAGAGACAGACAGAAGTTAAATGGCACAGTAAATAATCATACTTGAAATTGAATTCACGTAATTAATTATAATTTAGTATTTTTTGTTTTGTTTTTGTTTTCTTGACAGTTTACAAAAAAATAATAAAAAATAAAAAAATCAAAAAATCAAAAAAAAAAAAGTTAAAATAAAAATCATTAACATCAAAGAAAAATAAATATGATTTAAAGAAAGGTGCGCATTTTTGTGAATAAAAAAATTAAAAAAAAAAAAAAAAATTAAAACGAAAAAAAAAAAAACAAAATTCTTTATCCATAAAATTATTTACATTTTACATAATAATACAAACAAATTTGTATAAGGAGATCTCTCATATTATCATCTTATATTGACCCTATTTATGGATATTACAAAAAGCATATTTTTTTGAAAAAAAAAAAAAAAAAAAAACCAAAAACGAAAAAAGAAATTATAAAGTAATTTGTACATATGTACATATACAGTACATACACAGGGTGATAATTAAATGATTTAATATGGTGCCATCATGAGATCTACCTACATAGCAGAGATCTTCAGCAATCTCCGAAGCTTCTAAATATGTTGTTATGATGATGATTTATATTATTAAGTGCAATGTAAGCGATTGAGTGAATTTGTGTTGTTGTTGATGATGATGATGAGCAAATATCAAAAACCAAAAAAAAAAAAAAAATCAAAATAATAGTAAAAAACAAAAAAAAAAGAAAAGATTTTTGAAATGTTATATTTTTAGAATATATTTTGTGATATTTTTGGAAATGATTTTGAAAATGGTTTTTCTTCTTTATTTATTTATTTTTTCATCATAGGTATTTAAAATAATACATCTTGTATGTATTTAAGCTAAAGGAAAAACAAAAAAAAAACATTAGAAAATAAATAAAATGTTTTCGTTATAAAAGAAAGAAAAAATAATAAAAAAAAAAACAAATGATACCTACGTAAAAATAAAAAAAACAAAAATAAAATTTGTAACATTGATGATGATGTTCTGATAATATAATGCCCTCTTATTTAGCATTAAATTTTGATGATCGACCAAGGCATACATTATGTATGATGGATGCTTTCAATTATTTTTCAATGTTTTACGCAAGCTTGCATATAATTAAACTTTATATAATATAATTTAATTTATTTTGTAAATATATTGTCGATGTACTTAAATATTTTGGAAATGTATCATAAATATGTATTTATAGATCGTATGCACTTACGACTGAATACATTAATTGACGTTAAACCCATATATAAACTCGTCGCCAAAGTTATTCAGCAATGTAAATGGTATGTAGATGAATGATCTTTACTATGAGATTAGATTTTAACATTGATTAATGCATACGGAAATTAAATGTAAAATTTTCTGTTTTATTGGTAACGAATTCAGCAATTGATCATATTTTCTACACAGAAAGATAGAATTCATAAATATCAAATTATAGTCAATTGCATTAATTCAGCATACTAAAAAAAACGTAGCTGAATATATTTAAATGATGATCATTTGATATTTATGAATTTTTTGAACTGGGTTTATTATTTTTACTATAATATTTCCATTACATTTATCTGAAATGAAAATCATCTTACTATTAAGCAAGCTTGCGATTTTTTATTACACTTACTAAAAACCACCTCAATTAATTATGTATGTATGTACATATGTTTAATATATATATATATATAATGTGCTTAACACATGTACAAATGTACATACGTACATATGTATATATATATTTGCGTATATTTTATCTGTACTGTATAGTATTTGTATTTAAAATAAATTTTTTTTTTTTTTTTTTTTTTAAAAAAGGAAAAGCATCTTTCTATTTTATATAATTATATTTTTAAATTATGACACATACAATCAGTATATCGTTATTTATAATAAGAAGAAAGTACTCTCTTCTTAATAGAACCAAATGTTTTATTTAATTTTTTTATTTTTGTAATTTATTTATTTTTTATATTGTATAGCTTTTTATTTATTTTTTTTTTTTTTAAATTTCTCAATATTCTGAATATTAGATTGATTTCGATTTTCAGTAAGTCGTACTTTCCGTTTTGGTTTTTTTTTGTTTTTTTTTTTATTATTTTTCTTCAAGAACAAAAATTTAAAATGTGTACATGTGTAATAACACGACGTGTGTAATAACAAAGTGTATAACGTACATGTATATATGTATAGTATATACATAAATATGTATATTTTTAGCAAACAACATTTATATTAATCGTCATTGAATTTAATTTTTCCACAATATAAAAAATTTTCATTTTTTTTATATTTTTTTAGTTTTTCTAAAAAAGTTAATAAAAATTTTTATAAATTGTGATAATTTCTTCTATACAAGTAGTCATTTTTTTTTTTTTAACGATTTTATAACAGTAAATTTGTTTAAAAAAAAAAAGATTTTTTTCATCATATTTGGAATTAACCTCCATCATTTAAAATACGAACGTAACGTACATAAGTTGTTTGCAATAATAAAACACTATATTAAATGTATTATTAAGGTAAAAATGTAATGTAGAAATAACGAATTTTTCAAAAATCTAGAAAAAATGAAGTTAATAATATTCATTTAATTGATCAATTTTCAAATACAGAATTACATTTTATTTTTTTTTTTTTGGTTTTCTTTTTTTTTTGTTTTTTTTGTTTTTTTTTTACACATGAATTCTAATTTATTTTGGTGATTGTGTAGGCGATTACCGCGATCAGATCAGAGAGTATATTTTCAATCATATACATACATATGTACATATGTAGGTATAATAATTATCGTGTGTGTAAATTGTAAAGCATGCATTCAAATTTTTATATATAGTGTATTTTAGCATAATTTTTAAAGTATACATACATGCATATACTATATATACATACATAAAAAAAAAAATTTAAAGAAAAAAATAAGTTCTTTTGGAATTTCTAAATTCCACGATTTTTATTTAGATTTTTGTTTTGTCGAAAAACTAGTGACGCATATAAGTACATATAATACACAATGTGCACATGTGTATAGCATCAAAATTCAAATATGTGTATAATATATATACAAAATATAAAATAATTTAAACAAAAAAAAAAAAAAAACCTTGGATGATCAATGACTGTTAATATTCAGCTCGTTATTTTAATATGCTGAATACAATATAATAAATTAGATATAAATGATATTAAGGCAAAATGATATATTCAATGGTATAATTTTCCTTTTTTTTTTTTTAAATTGATCGTGTGCATCTGAAAATTGGTCGTTAAAAATTATAACAGGAAAGTGGGAATGTATGAAAGATATATGAGTTGTGATCATTATAATGGATATGATTGATTCATGTGATTTAAATTCAAATTCAATTCAAATAGAATATTTATAATTTTTTGGTATTAATATGGTATTTATATGTAATTTATCATCGTTATTATTTTTAAACTTACTCATATTAAGAACGATATGCTGAAGATCATATGCTCTCGTTTGCTTAAATTCCTATTTGAAAGTAAAAAAAAAAAAAAAATTTCTTATATTGTATAAATTTTAAAAAATTAAATTTTAAAGACATTTATGGAGAACACACTGTAACATATAATATCTTTTTAAATTTCAGATCCATATATTTAAATAAAAACAAATTAAAAATGGAATGAACAACAGGATAACAAAATAATAATGCAAATTGAAATTTACATAGATTTGAATTACTAAATATTGTCTAATTAGAAAGACTTGTCTCAAAATTTTAACGTATTTTTCATTTAAAAAAACGTAGTACGCTCATACATACATACATATATACATTGTACATAGATTTAACATATAAGAAATAAAAATTAAATAAAAATAAAATTATGGGAAAAGATTATTATAAAGTGTTAGGAATAACAAAAAATGCTACAGAAGAAGAAATAAAGAAAGCATATAAAAAGCTTGCTCTTAGATATCATCCTGATAAAAATAAATCACCAAATGCCGAAGAAAAATTCAAAGAAGTTGCAGAAGCTTATGAAGTTCTATCAGATAAAAGTAAAAGAGATATTTATGATAAATATGGTGAAGAAGGATTAAAAGGTGGTAAGTACAATTTATTAATATATACATACATACATACATAATATGTACTTTTAATTTTATTGTTAAGTATTCTGTTAACATCATTTTTATTTTTTAATTCAAGGAGCAAGAAATGGTGGTCCAAATACAACAAGTTTCACATATAAATTCCATGGTGACCCAAGAGCAACGTTTGCACAATTTTTCGGTTCCAGTAATCCATTTGCTTCATTCTTCGATATGTCTGATAATCTATTTGATAAGAATGTATTCGATTTAGATACAGAACATGATTTTTTCTCATCACCATTTGGAGGATTAGGTTCAAGACATGGTCTTGGTGGAGCATTTAGGTATATAAAATTGTGTCTTGTTTGTAACATACATTAAATTCGTCTGTTTATTCATTTATTTATTTATTTTTTTGAATATTCAGATCTCATTCGTTTAACGTTCATACACCATTAAGAAAAGAGAAACAACAGGATCCACCAATTGAACATGATTTATACGTAACATTAGAAGAAATTTATAATGGCTGTGTTAAAAAAATGAAAATCTCACGGAGAATTGCACAATCGGATGGTACATCAAAAAAAGAGGATAAATATGTTAGTATATCAATAAAACCTGGTTGGAAATCTGGTACAAAAGTGACATTTCAAAAGGAAGGTGATCAAACACCTGGAAAAATTCCAGCCGATATAGTTTTTATAATTAGAGATAAACCCCATCCATTATTTAAACGTGAGGGTAGTGATCTAAGATATACGGCCAGATTAACATTAAAACAAGTAAGTATTGATTTGATTTAAAAAAAAAAATTCTATTAAAATATGCCATAAATATTTTTTTTTTTGTTTTAAAAAAAAGTAAAAAGTGTCAAAGAAAAACAAAATCAAATTTTATATCATTTATTTTTATCCAAATATAGGCCTTATGTGGTGTTGTATTTGAAGTTCCTACAATGTCTGGCGATAAATTACGTATTAGTACGATGCAAGAAATTATAAAACCGAATACAGTTAAAAGAATACAAGGTTATGGTCTACCATTTCCAAAGGACACATCACGTAAAGGTGATCTATTAGTCGCCTTTGATATCCGATTTCCAGATAAATTGACAGCAAGTCAAAAAGAACTTTTAAGAGATATGTTACCTTGATACGATCGTTTTCATATTATTTATATTTTTATGTTATGTGGCTTTTTTTTTTTTAAATTTTTGTTAAAATTCATTTTTATTTTTGTTATTTTTCTCTTTTTTATTTTAATTTTTGTTTTGTGCATTTTATGAAACTAAATAACAGAATATGTTACAGTACATATGAAGAATGTACATATGTATATGTAAATTATGAGTACATAATCTATTACACATTTGGGTTCACTTTGAGAACTTGAAATGATTTTTAATTCAGCACTTATTCAGCTATTTTAAAAATTAAAAATTTTTTGAAGTTCTCAAAAATACCCACAATAATTATGAATGCAGTATTTTCGTTTAGTACTGCTATTTCATAAAATTTCGATTACTACATTTTCTGTATCACAAATAACAAAAATAAAAAAAAAAATTGTTTCCTAATTTTACACAAAGAAAAAGGAAAAAGAAAAAATATTCACTACATTATGTATTTATTTATTTTTTTATTTTATTTTATTTTTTTTTTTTCAAAATCAACGCTAACATTATACGATAATAATAATAATGATAATAATAATAATAATAAAAATAACGCCCATTGAATATTACAAATGTGTTTTAATTTAATGTATGTCTTCAATTTTGGCATCCTGAAATGAAATTTATCATAGACACAATTTAAATCGAAATACAAAATAATTTAATTTCACATTCACTTACTATTTGACTGTGTCCATCCAAGTGAAATATTATTCTTTTTAATTTCATTATCAAGCCAAATTCGTAATGGTTCAAAATATTCCATTAATGGTTTAATACTCATTTTTCGTTCATTAGTAAATGTTTCCATTGCATCTGGCCATGGTTTTGATGCACCAAGCGATAACATTTTTCTGTAATGTTAATAAATTGGATAAATTATAAAAATTTAGATATGTATATTAAAAATATTTTTTACTTGAAAGCATTTCCAGCTTTAATACTTCCATAAAAATCACAATCTCTTAGTTGTTTATTAGGATCTCCCGGTATATATTCTCCGGCTTTAATACAAGCAGCTTTTAAAAATTGAAATTGAATGATGTAAGACACCATATATCTGTAAGTTGATCGAAAATGATAAAAATGGAAAATTCCTTTTTTGCCGCTAAGATCACTAGCATCAATTTACCTTAAATATTCAACATCTAGTGCAATATGATATTTAGCTGGTGGATCAAAATCTGATTCATTTCTTTGTACAGGTGGTTCAATTCCAGAGTATTGACTTCGTAATTTCCAAAATCCACAATTGTATTCATTTGGTTTCAATTCTCCGCGAAATACGGACCATCTCCATTTGTCCATTGTGTATGCAAATGGAATGAAAATAACTCGTTGAAGAGCTTTTAAAAATAAATTATTAATATCTGTTTCCTCATCTGCAACATAATTTTTAAGTAGGCCAAGTTTTTGTAAATGTTTTGGTGTTGCTACTGATAGTGCTATAACATCACCAACAGCTTCATGGAAGCCAGGATTTGCACCATCCTTAAACACACCAGGTAAATGTTGATATTGCAAGTAGTATTGTAAGTGACCTAATTCATGATGAATGGTAATAAAATGCTTCATTTTCACTTCTGTGCACATTTTAATTCTAACATCGTCCGTTTGATAAAACGTCCATGCACTAGCATGACAATTGAAATCTCGCCCATCATTTGGATTTTCAAAGATACTTTTTTTCCAGAACGTTCTAAGAAAAAATGAAAAAAAGAGAAATCAGCTTTGAAAATAGAAAAACGGTTATTTTATATCGTACTCTGGTAATTTTGTCATATTGATCGATTGGAAAAAATTATCAGCTATTTGATACATTTTTAACACTGTATAGTTTTGTTTAGTCATTTCTTCGGTTACATCAAACATTTGTTTACCAGAATATGGTAAAACAATATCAGTTATTGATTCCCAATTCTGGGCAAAAAGATCACCTAAAAGATGCATTGGAATTGGTCCGTTTTCTGATATTACAGCATCACCATAAAATTTTCTTAGACGCCATCGTACATAACCGTGTAGTTGTTTATAAAATGGCATAATCTCATCTAGAATATTTTGAAGTTGCTGTTCAATTGTATCATCTTCATATTCGGCTAACCATGATTCAGCTCCTGAATTTAAATCTATAAAATAAAAGTATTTACTTAAAATATGATTATCAATTTGAATCAATGTTTTGATAAAATAAATTATTTATAGGCCCTTACTATTCATTTTTGCTGCTTTATTACTTAACATCACGTATTTATCCCAATATTGACGTGCTGGTGTTCCTGCTTTATCATAAAATTCCTTCCAATAATATTTTAATTCATCAATATTTCGATTTTTTGATAAAACTTTTTCTACATAGCCAACAGTTAAATCACATTTTGTCTTATTATTGTAATCACAAAATCTTGCTTTACCCCAATTTTTATCCATATTAGCAATTGAATTTTTTAATTCTTTTAAATCTTTTTCATCTAGAACTGCATGTCCTAATTTCGAAAGAAGTTTTATTTGTCTTTTCACATTTTCATTTTTAATTTTTTTTAAATCATATTTTCGTATATCTTTTGCAATATCATTAAAATATTTTGATACTATTGCTGTTGTATTTATATAATCATTTTCATTTAAATCAGTTTGATCATTATCAAATTTCCATTCAGCTTCATTAGTTAAAGTTTTTGCAAAATTATATTCTGAATCGATTGATTTTAAATAAGCTGCCGCTTTAGATTCTTCATCATTTGAATATAAAGTATCTAGAGTACATGAAAATCCACAATATAACTGAAATAAATGGGGGAAAAAAAAGTTGAATTATAAATTTTATTTACAAATTTTAAAAAATTCGAAACGATATTCAAGATATCCGTTCTATACTTACAATTAAAATGAACGTTATGCTAATGATTTGGTTAATCATTATTTTGCAATTGAATATCACAGACTTATAAATTCTTTATCTGATTAGAAATTAAACGATTCAAGATTATGATAACGATTTTTATATTAATATTAAAATTCTAAGTTGTTATAACAAAAAATTAAACCGGTAAATAATGGAAAAAATTTTTTTTTAAAATTTAAATTATACATTATGTACCCCAATTGAATAAATAAAATAACTTATGTACATATATTACACATTTTATTGTTTTCATTTGAAAAATAAATAAAATATAAAATTTTTTCAGATATTTTTAAATGATATATTTGCGTTGCTGTGCCGTTGTATTTAAATCGTTTATTACAGATCTATTGAAATAAGAAACGTGTGTAGACAAAAAAAAAAAAAAAAAAAAAAACTAAATAAATTTTATTTACTTTTTAATCCATAATCAAATATTTTAAATAAATTTCAAAAATGTAACATTTTTCAATAATTTGCAATATGAATGAAATAACAATTTGAAGATCATTTGAGAGCAGAAATTTCTTACACTCAGTCTTATTAATCTCATTGAGGTCTGTGGAATCTTGAGCATACATTGATATGCACATCGACATTATTAATAACTTATTCCATAAAATTGTTATTAACTAGAAATAGAAAATAGTTCTTTTTGTGAGTAACATGAATAATTTATCTCATCTACAATAATTCCAGTTACAAAATAAAATTAATAATGAAAACTCTGAATATTGTTTTTTTTTTCTCTTTTTCATTTATTCAAAAATTCATTTTTTTTTTTTTTCAATTATAATAAATTCCTATGAGACATTCTTTTTTTTTTTTAATCTATCATTTTTATTATTTTTGTTTTTAGTTTTTTTTATTACATTTTTCACTCAAATACTTTTCTTATTTAAGTTACAAATCTAATAACTAGCCTTGAATTATAGCCAATTTAATGTATTCGAAATTATAATTTTTTTTTTATTTATTAAATAACAAAAGTCTATTGAATAAACAAAAATACATTTTTAAATTTAAATAAGATAACGATAATTTCGAGAGTAAAATGAATATTTATAGTTAAGCATATATTTGCAAATTTATGTTTTTTTTGATATTTTTGTACTCACAACTAAAAAAAAAAAAAAAAAAATTAAATTTGAAATTTGTATAGATTGTGCATTTTTAGCTAAATTAACTTTTTATCATTATCTTATTTTAATTTTAAGCATTTTTAAAGCCGAATAAAACAGTCAGTTCTTAATTGAGAAATTGACTTGTCGACATCTTTTTGTTTTGATATACAAAATTAAATATTGATTTTTATTTTTTTTATTATTTTATAATGCACATAACAATTTATATGACGCCCAGTGATTCTGATATTTTGTTGATTTTTAGAAAACTCAAATTTACAAAAACTCATCCGTCACATAAACAGCAACAGCAATTGAGAAACTTCTTGGTTTCTTTTGAATTTCAATTTCAATTCACGAAAACGAATTTCGGAGTCGATTCACGAAAACGAATTATAATTGAGAATATCGTAGTTATTGTATCAAAAATTTAAGCCGAATACTTATGATTAATATTTGTCACATTTTTTCATAAATAAGCCATTGCTGTAGCTTTTTATCGTCTTACAATCTATTGGGCGTCACATTATATACATTTTATACAAAGAGAAAAGATCAATAATAAATTTTTAATTGATTTTTATTTTTTTTTTTAAAAGGGAAAATTAAAAAATAATACAATACCACATTTAGACTACTAATTAATTACACAAAACAAAACAGAAAAAAAATTAGATGTAATTTCAATTCAAAAAATAGATTTTTCACATTTAAAAAAAAAAACAAAAAACAAAAAGAAAATGAAATAAAATAATTCTCGAGTTCAAATAATCACTCCTCATACACTAGTTTTTTTTTTCGGTTTTTGTTTTTCTTTGTTTTATTTAAAAGCTCATATAACCTCTAGCTGATGAACGTTTTCTTGCTACTACATACGATATAAATACGATCAAAATTAATGCAATCAATGCAATACCAACTGCTATTGGTACAATATCCGGTGTATCAATTGCATCACAATCTTTTGCTGTTAAGAATTTATTCATATCTGTACCATTATGGAATGCTTGAAATTGTAGATCCATTAATGATAAAACACCTTCAGTTGAATTTACATTTAATGTTGATGTTAAATTTAATTTCTGTTCTCTAGTACAATGATATGACATTTGTAATGGTGTTAAAAATGTATTAGCCTTGTTGTAAACACGTTGAATTGTAATATTCTCTGTAAAATAATGAAAAAATTTTTTTCAATTAAATTAAAAATATTGTAATTTATAATTTTGAATATAATTTTACCAATAGCATTTGGAAATTCTGATGATGGAATTTTAAATAGAATTGTATTTATTCCATATTCAGTACCATTCTTTTCAAAAGTCATTGTTAATGAAGTTGGAAATACTTTTGAACCCCATTCAAGTACTAAATCTTGATGTTGAGCTTTGTCAGTGCATTCACAATCGTGAAGAATAGCTGTTTTTGGCAACATCATTTTTGCCCAAGCGGTTTTATTATCTAAAAAAAAAAAAAAAAAAGTAATTAATTTTGTTTTATGTATCAGATAAATTGAAATTCATCAAAATTTTTTGTAACGGAGAAAGTCATGTGATAAAAAACGCAATGTGTAATGCATATAATAGTTAAAATTTTGAATCAATATTTCATATGCATTGAAGAAATCTGAAAGGGGAAATAGCTAAATGGCAGAGGAAAAATTTAGTTTTTTTTTTTTTTTTGAGACACAGGTTTTAATATCTCTTTCCAAAATTATCATTTTTAAAACTTTTGTATTTTATTAAAGAAAATAATAACAAACCTTTGGTTGGATAGGAGATATTGAACTCAGCTGCCATTTGCAACCGAATGCAACTACAATTCCATAATCCAATTTCTGGTTTTGGTGGTGGATTTGGTTTTGGTGTTGGATTTGGTTTAGCAGTAGTTGTTGGTGGCGTCGTAGGTTTCGGTGTTGTTGTGGTCGTAGTAGTAGTTGTAGGTTTTTGTGTTGTCGTTGTGGTCGTAGTAGTAGTTGTAGGTTTTTGTGTAGTAGTAGTAGTAGTTGTAGGTTTTTGTGTTGTTGTTGTTGTTGTAGCTTCACTAGTAGTCGTAGGTGGTAATTCTGTGGTTGTTGTTGTTGGCTCTGTTGTAGTAGTCGTTGTAGTTTTCTTTTTTCTATCTATATCATCCTCATTTCCAGCTGATATCATAGTAGAATCAGAAGGATTAGCACCAATTGGTACAAATGTTGTCACTTTTTCATTATCAGCTAAATTCTTTATGTTTACGGTAGTTGCATCTTGAGCTGTAATTACAAAAAAAAAACCAAAAAAAAAAAAAAAAATTTTTACTTGCTATCATCACGTTTTTATTTCTTCCTCAAAATTTGTCAAAATTTTTATAAAAATGATTTTTATTTATTTATTTTTTTATTTTTTAATACAGATAACATATTAATTCAAAAATATGTATGTGACAAAAATAAAAAAACATTGTATGCTCTATTGATTTTTTAAATTCACGTTTAAATAAAAAAAAAAAAGAACAGAACACGTTCTATTCTATGCACATATGAGAAAGCCAAAAAAAAAGTAAATAAAGATTATAAAAAAAAAATTACAAAAATTTAATAATTTAATAAATATATAGGTAAGTAACATGAATATTGTTTTTTCTCTATTGTACCGTGTAATCACTGTTAAATTGTGATAGCGTAAATGAATTGCTATTTCATAAAAACATCAAAACTGCGCTGTTTCTTTATGAATGATAAACTACATAAAAAAATAAAAAAAATAAAATAAAAAAACAAATATAAGAAGATAACAGTGGAAGGCAATAAAAGAAAAAACATATTTTTTCGTAAAATTATTTTAACATGAAAATTAATTAAATGCAATCGCAATCAATTAATATGAATGATATGAGAACGGATTGAAAAATCATTTTCAAGTACAAACAAATTTTTTTTTTTTAAATTAATTAAAATTATTCATTATGTATTTTTTTTTTTTGTTAAATTAAATTTTTGTAAATTTGTTTTTCAGACATCAACAAGACAAAATAATTGTTATTTTGTTTATTTGCAAAAATTCAGGACAAAAGATAACAGTTACGCTACTACAGAAATTGCGATTTTTGTGTGTGTACACTTTGTAAAATGGATTGCGAAAATTTATAAGACAAAATGTTATTGATCCCCACATTAAATCTGGGCATCGTTCACATGTCATTAATTTTGTATGAAATTTGTATGTGATTCTGATACGCAGTGCGATCAGCCTGAAAGAAAATCATCTGTTCTGAAATGTTAGGCTTAGAAAGATTTCAGGCTTTAAAAAACATCATTTTATTTATTGTAGGTATACTACTGAATCTGGTTCATGAAAAAAACACAAACAGATATTGAAAAAAATAAAATAAACAGTTATCTGTAATTGTGTTCTCAGTTCATTTTCTCAAAGAAAAAAAAATCTACTATTTCTAAAATAAAAGATTCTAAGCAAAATAAAGAGTAGAAAAAAATAAAATAACAGAAAAAAAAAATTAAAAATAATATTTGGAAAATTTTCATATGTGAATGTGATTACATTATAATCAATACCATTGGTATGATTGAATTTGTCGATTCAGAATACATAGAAAGTCTATATACATACATATGTATGTACATGCATACGTAATGTAAATTCTATTTTCAGATAATAACGTCCTACATGCAATATTTCTTATCAATAATTGTTTATACAATTGCATTAATCATACACGCAAATGAATGCTGTTTTTTGTTCGATTTCATTGAAAGATATAAAAAAGAAACAATTTATCAAAAAAAAAAAAATGGATTGAAAAAACATTTTTTTTTTTTTACTGTAAGATTATACATCATCACGTCTTAACCAGTTAAATGGATTTTGTTTTTTAAAACATAAAATGAAAAAAAAAAAAAATACAAAAAATAAATATCAATGAATCAAATTATTTGTTAGGTATTTTCTTTTTTTATTTATGAATTTTTTATTTTTATTGATGTGAGGTCACAGTAAATTAATTCTTAGTTCATTTTTGAAATTAATTCGAACTAAAATTTGGTTTGCATTCATCTTTATAATCCTTGCATTTCTAAAAGTCCTCTATACGAGCCACATGTTTTTTTCCTTTGGTAAATACCTTATTACCTTGCAAATTTGAAAATTTTGTAAAATATTTTCACGATGCAGTTAGTACACGTGACATTTATTATATTTCGTAAAAGGAAATTAAGGTAATTAATATCGATTTATTTTATTTTATTTTTTTTCTTTCAAGTAGAGGTATGCAATGTACTACATATATGTATATATATTTATTTTATTTCCTTTTTTGTTTCTCATTTTTATTTTCCTTTTTCCTTTTCATTTTTTTTTGTTTTGTTTTTGAAAAGTTCAAATGCAAGGTAATTGCATTTTATGTAGGTAGGTATTTCGTTCTAAAATTTACGTGTATTGTTGAGACGATCAATATAAATTTTTATTTTTCTTAAGCGAACAAAAGTTGAAAGGTTAAAAAAAATTGATTGATTTAGATTAATGAAAATATGCATTTTTTTTTAATAAGGAAAACGTTTTTAAATAAAAATCCTATAATTTGATATACATACATACACATATACATAACGTGCACTTAAATTGCATCATGTTGCAGTTTTAATGCATAAATCCATACAATGCTTGAGAATGTGGTTAAGCATTTTTTAAATTTCATTCTATTTTCTAATTTAAATTTTTGTGAAATTTCCAATTCATGTCCTTAAAATTTTTAAAATCTATCGAGCTTCGAGTCACAAAAACAGTTTGTATCTATTAAAATCATTAGACAATCCCATTTGGCGTATAAACTAAAGAATATTTTAAATGCATTCAAACATTGACTAAAATGTAAAAAAAAAAATTAATCTTAAAAAATAAATAATAATAGGAAACGAATACAAGATAAGCAAATTAGATTTATTCATAATTAATTTATCATTAATTCTGAATCATCTGAATATTGGAAGAAAATTTTGTTCTTTTAAATAATCGTGATTATTTGTGGCTAAATAGTATTTAAAAAAAAAAAAAAAAAAGAAGCAAAATTTGTACTTTGATTTGGGTGTTAGAAAATCATTTTATTAGAACACATTTCATTGTATTTATGTTTTGAAATGGTCATCAGGTTTCTAAGTTAATACCATAAATTTTGATTTAATTTCATTTTGTGATCATATTATAGAGTATATTTTTTTTTATGATTTCCATGTTAGCTGCTCCCTTCGGATACCCGCATTCTTTGACGAGCTAAATAAAAAAAGATAAGCATAAATCACAGTAAAAAAAACCTAATAAATATTTTACGAATTGTATCAATGTAACGACAAAGACGATTAATGTTATTTGTGAATAATCAGCATTACTGCATGCGCGTATGTTTCATATTACTGTGTATTGCTTGTTGAAAAAAAAAAACAACAATGTAGCTGCTTTGTTACAATAGATCACCCTACTAGCTTGAATAGAGGCAGGCTATTGCTATTACCTTCTATATTGTTTACAACGGTTTACGCTGAGCTTAAAGCAATATTTGCATTTTTTGCTTTTTAATGTTGTTTGATAACTTATCCAGTTATAATAATTTTATACAATTTACATTTACATTAATCACAACTGTATGTATATGACTGTATAATGCATTTTATAAGTGTATGGATACCTAAATCTTTTCTTATCTTTTACTTCGTTGAGTGCTTTTGCTTATTAGTGAAAATTGTACCTACAAATTGAATGTGAGAAATTTGAAATTTTTCTTTTTGGTAGGTGTTATTGTGGTTATTGATAAAAATTATTCTTTGATTTTTTGTCAAATTGGGTATGGGTAGTCAACAATAATATAAATTTTGCATTGAGTATTGAACTTGAACCTGTCTGAACATGGCCTTTCACTTTTAAGGCTTTAATTAATTGAAAATTAAAAAATGTAATAGAATTACAAAAATATTAGGTACATGTTAAATTTTATTTTTTTATTTTTTTGTATTTAAAAAGCCACATAACAAGGGGCGGTAGTTTAATTATTTTTAATATCTATCTGACTGTATAGTGTACACCACTGTATTCAAATACCTTTGTGTATGATGAGAAAAACCAATCATACAGATTACAATGATCATATAAACATGATTACGTGAATAATAATGAAGATTCCAGTTTTTATGTTCATGATTTAATAAATTTTACTACTAAATAACTTGTTTTCTATTCGCTAGAAAAAAAAAAAAAAGTGGTAATTACGAGTGATTAAATTGACGTTTTATAATGAATTACAAGAAATAAGCGAATGATATAATTTACAACAAAGAAAATAGTTTAAAAGGTTTCGATTTTTCTCTGTTTTATCTCATGTTGAAAGCCAAATTTAAAAATATGATTATATTTATTGCTTAATCATTAATACCAATATTGACAAAATGAGTTCTGTACATTGTACATTTTACATATAACAGACTTTTTTCGTATTTTCTGGAAAAATATATTTTGTAAAAATTTACGTTTAATTTATAATGTAAAAATAAAAAATGTCTACTACAAAATATCACATGATACACAAACAAAAAGTGCAAAAAAAAAAAAAAGTAAAATTTCGTCACAAAAACAAAAAACAAAATATTGTAGAAAAATAAAACAAAAGAAAAATCGTATTGAACAGTTATTCGCAGAAAGATAAAAAAATTTGTATTTAACAAAATAACCAATACATCGACAGGTCTTTAAAAAAAAAAAAAATAAAAATCAACGTTGAGGAAAAAAAATTTGCTAAGGTATCTGTTATTTATTTATTATATTACCTACATTATCACAACAAAAATTACTATTTGTTAGGCCACTATTTGGTATTCAATTACTCACCATAGCAAAGTGCACTAAAGCTAATTAAAAGTAAAAATCCAATTTTAAATCGCCACATTTTATATTCTATTTTTTATTTTTAAACAAATTGTCTATTTTTTTTTTATTTAAATTTTTTAATTATTTTTCTCTTTTTTATGTTTTATTCAAAAAAAAAAAAATACTTCACTACTTTTCACTTCAGTATTTATTCAATGTTTAATGTACATATAACAAATGCTTTGACTTTGAATTCAAATTTTCTTCTGCGCAAAATGACTTCGATATTTTGACAAATGACGGTACTGTAAGGAAAAAATGGGAAAAAATGGAATTTATCTAAAATGAATTGAAGATAAAAAAAAAAGACAGAGAAAAAGAAGAAATTAAACTTCAAACCACATGAATAGTGGGAAATTATATTTTTAAATAAAATTCAATACTCGTTCACTGAAATATGTTGATTTCGAGGCTCGTCTAAAAGAAATATCGTTTGAAATTTGAATAAATTTTTTATGACCGTTATTTTCATTTTTAAATTCAATGTATCCAGTTCGTAACCGCAGTCATTAAAATTGTAGCAATGATTTTTCATTCTTATTTTTTTTATAAGTACATATGCATACGAGTATGTATGTATGAGTCTCTCATTGAATTTTCATTTAATTGTTATTATGCAATGCAATTTTTGTTTTTATTTTTACACGAAGGCATAGTACAGAGGGTAAAATGATTAGGCAGGTCATTTCATTAATCCAGAGTCCTCTAGATTCATCCTTTTTGTGTCCATTTCAATGATGTTAAAATGGAAATTTCCTTTACCTTTTTAATTTCAGATCTAAAAATATGAAAAGGGCAAAGAGGAGAAAATTGTGTACACTAGAACAAAATTGTCAGGAAAATCCTATACGAAAGATAATTCAAAAAAATATTGAAAAAAAAAAAAAAGAATTACATGTTTGTGATGAATGATGGTACATTCATGATGGTACACTTGTACATGCACATACATACTTTATAATTAATTTGATAATTGATACATTGGAACACTGTTAGCAGGATATCTTAATTTTAAATGATACCTACTGTTAGGCCGAATAATTTTAACTTGCTTCTTTGAAATTAATTTTTATTCTACTTTTTTTTTTTTTAATTTTATTGGTACATCCTTTATTGGTACTTTTAAAAAAAAGGTTTGTTCCGTATGGTTTACTTTAGAGTTCTAATGTAACGTAATTACTGACACAGGTAATTATTTCCCTTATTTTCGGTTTTACTCTTTTAAAGTATTTCATTGTTATTGTTTTCTAATTGTTTTTTTTTTCTTAATTTATTTTATTTTTATTTTTAATTAATTTTAATTAATTAAAATATTTCTTTCCCATTATTATAATTTATTTCATGGCTTGTATTATATTTAAATATGAATTTAATTTAAATGTTTTTGTTTATACTCTGTCTATTAATATTATACACTTAAGGTCTTATGGGAGTGTATATGTCTTTTCTTCTCTCATAATTTCTAATAAGATCATTTTACGAGCAGTATTACCACAATCCACAAAGTTTTTATTATACAATCAGATGAATTTTTTAAATATCAATACATATAGTGATGTAAAATGGTATACCACTTTAAGTAATCGCCATAAGACCTGAAGTGCATAATATTAATAGACAGAGTATAAATATACATATACACATTTGAGGCTTTTTCCAACTTTCCTACTGTTTATTTTTAATTTTCTTTTATTTTCAAAAGAGGAGGGGTAAAAATTCATTTTAATTGAAAATCAGTAATAATATTTACCTTTTAACTTTCAATTAATTTTTATTCTAATTAAATAGTGATACATTTTTTAGTTTTTATTTTATTTAGCTTTTTTAATTTTTCTTTTTCCTAATAATTCTAGTTTAACTTCAAAATTCTTATTTTTATTAATTTCTTAAACAAGAAAAAACTAGTTTTATTTGTTTCTCATTTATTTATCTATTTTTTGTTTTTTCTTTTTTTTTTTTTAGATACACACATTTTTCCGTTTCATTGTTTTCATACAGTATCCGTTGAAAGATTTTTTTTAGTTTTTCATTTAAAAATTTAAAATTAAACGTAACAATTTTTAACTTTTATTTTTATTTAATTTTTAAGTTAAATTAGTTTTAAATATTTTTTTTTTTTTATTTATATTTAAATTTAATTGCCCGTTATTATTATTATTTTTAAATAAATTTTTTTTTTTACTTTTTTTTGAATAAATTAATTTGTTTAAAACAAAAATTAAAACAAAACAAAAAAAAAAAGCAATTTTTGAAAGCAGATAATTTTTGATATAAGAAGCTAAAGTACTTTTAATCGCTTAATTTAAGTTAGTGTTTATACTTTGTCCACAAATATTATGCAGTTAAGGTCTTATGAGAGTACATACATACATATGTCTTTTTTTTTCTCTCTTAATTTCTAATTAGACTTTGTCACGAGCAGTCCACAATCCTCAAAGTTACAATCCTAAAATGGTACCACTTTAAGTAATTACCATAAGACCTTAAATGCATAATATTAGTGGACAGAGTATAATGATAGCGTTAGAGCGACAAAGCTTTAACGACATTGATAATGATAACAAAAAAACAATTTTTTTTTTTCTTAATAAATTCTCAATGTCATTTGAGCTATGAGTTTTACGCAATTAAAAATGACGCTATTATAATTCTTATTAACGCTATCGCATTATCCTGTTGTGATAAGTTTGTTCAATACCACTCTGTTATAAGACCAACAATAAAAAATAAAAGAAAAATAATTTTGAAAATTTTTATAATTTTTTTAACTGTTATTTTAAGGATATTTAAAAAAAAAAATACCTAAGAAGAAATTATGAAAAAACGCTAAATATTTTAAAGGTATCCTTTATTCATTTGAACAGAATTAAAATACAAGATATCTTTTAATTAGATTGTTTGATTTCATTATTTTATCTCTGATTTTATTATTATATTTAGCTATCATTTTATTTTTATAATTTATTCAAAGCAAAATAATATTGATTCTAATGAACTATTTATTTTTATTTTTAATCGTTTGTTTAATTAGAATTAATGAAATAAAAACTATATAATAAGACACATATATATGTAAGTAAATATTTTACAAAATGAATGCATGCAATTTGTTTATCATTTTATATGTTTTGAAAATAACATTTTATGTCTTTGAAGATTTTTATTTTCAAATTTGTAAACACAATATGGCAATGGGATACAGTTGTACCAGTTATCGGGGGGTACCTTTAAAATTTTCTCAATACATGTAAAGTATGTAAATGATGTTGAACGGTTACAAAAGAAAAAAACAATTGAAAAATTTAAATTTTCAATGTGTTGTATTTGGTAATTCCCATATATTAATTAGGTATAGCGTTTATGTACGTATCTTAGGACTGTATTCTGTTTTTGTCATATTGTGTTTATAACATTAACATTTTTAAAATTGTTCTTTTGCTTCTGTTATTTTCTTCCATTTTCTTTTTTTGTTTTTCTTTTAAATTAATTTTGGGCAGTGAATGAAATACATTACGTACTAAATATGTTTTTTTTTTGTTTTTGTTTTTCCGTTTTTTTTTTAAACATTATGTAATATGCCCCTATATATAGTATCTACATATTGTTACATCAATATAATTTTTAAGAACCTATACTATACATACATACGCGTATATTTTAATGAACAATTATTACATTTACAATTAAATTAGAAAATAAAAAAAAAAAATAAAAAAATAACAACAAATATTATTTCAAAATATCATATTCATATTTATATTGATTATATTATATACACAATGCATGTACATAAGCATAACGAAAATTTACATACATATTTCATGATTAAAATGAAACAAGAAAAAAAAATTTAGAATGAAAATGTATTTGTTTTTCTGTTCTTTTTTTTTTTTAATTTACAATAAAATACATCGTATCTATTAGATAATCATGGTTATTCTGGTCGTGTTTAGCAAATTTCGTTAACTTAATAATCTGCTAAATTTCAAAGTGTGATTAACAAATTTCGCGCTAACTTTATTGTTCTGCTAACTTTAAAATAAAATTTACGAATAATCAAAAGTTTTGTATGAAAATTAATAGAATTCGAAAACAGTGAAATCTGTTAATTACGACCAGAATAGCCCTAGAATAATTTATCTAATTATCTAATTAAAACAGTTAATAGCACGTAATAATTTAATATATGTATGTACATACATAAGTATGAAAATTTATAAATTAAATATCTTTTCCCTTTAATTATTATAATAATGGGCTACTAAAATTTTGTATCTTATTTTGCTACATATATCTAATTTTCCAAGCAGATGAAAATTATTCAAAAAAAAGAAAATTAAAAAATAAAAATTACAGAAAATTTTTAAAATAATTGAAAAATAAATTATTTGAGAAAAAATATTCGTTACTAATTTAAAATAAAAAACACAAAAAATACGAAATAAAAAAATAATTAATCACGAAACATGGATTCTAAATGCGTTCACGTGCTTTGGCAGATATTTGCCTTAAGTGGAAACACATACATACATATTCATCATCATTATCCACAGCTGCACAGACCATATATTGGTCCATAGCTTCCAGTTACATACATATTAGTAGCCCATTATTTTAACAGATTTCTTTATTTATTTTTTTTTTTAATATGCATTTTTGTTTGAATTCGATATAATTCGTGAATTACATACTTAAATGCACTTACTTGCTTGTGTGTGTGTGTATTATAAAACATGCAGCAAAAAATTTATTTAAAAAAAAAAATTTATTTATTTATTTTTTTTTTTTAAATCTAAAATAATTTACTATTTTCCTAGAGGGTTTTATTAAAACTTTCTACCATACATACATACATAAATTAATTTTTGTATTTATTTACCGTTTTTTTTTTTTTTTTTTGAATTTTCCGTTTTTGTCCATTATTCTTCTATCCTACAATTCTTAATTTAGTTTTTCTTCGTTTTTCTTTTTTTTTTTAAATAAAAATAAAACTGAAAGTTTTAATTATTTTTTGACAAAATTTTGAAAGGCCTTTAATTTTTTTCGTTTTTTTTTTTTTAAATTGCAAATACATACAAAGAAAATCGATGATGAAAGTACATATCATATGAACTATGTAAAAATGATGATGATAGTAGAAAGCAAAGCTAAAGGATACAAAATTTACTATTACTCAAAAAAGAAAATTCATAATGCACTAAACTAAAAGAAATCAATAATAATAGACCAAATGCTAATTTTGTAATTTTCAGTTCTCATGTTGAGTATCATTTGGATCATTCGGTGTCAGTGTGTATGTGAACTACTCTCTATTATAGTTAATATGAGGGATATAGGCTTTTCCTATATTTGTGTAGTGATAGTATTCTGAGTCTTATGGAGTGTGTCTGAGCCATACCTAAGTTTTCCTTTTTACCTGAAACTGATCCAACTTGGCCCAGACCTTGCATGATGAATGTACAGTTTAAGTACTAAAAAAGTGTTACTTTTGCTTTTTTTTTGATTTTTTTTTTAAATATTCTTCAAAAAAAAAAGAAGCAAAACAGAATTTATGTAGAAAACAGCAAAAAAAAAAAAAAAAAAAATGAAAATAAAATTTTAGCTGTAATTGGAAGCTATGGCAATAAAATAAAAATTGATGTAATGCTGAAAACGAATACAATATTTTTATTTTATTTAAAGTGAAATGTAATGTTTTTGTTTTTTTTTTTTTTAAACTTTTATTCGATTTATGAATTTATACGTTTGTGAATTACAATTTTTATAATTTTTATTTTAAATTTAATTTAATTTTGTTTTTTTTTTTTGAAATACCAGCCAGTTACATTCACTATATATTTTTTTAAATTGTTTTTTTTTTCAGATTAAAAATTCAAATTTGTATAACGATTTTTTACTATCACAAATTTGAAAAAGAAATTTTTTTTTTTTTCGTTACTTTTTCTATGATTTTTTTTTTGTCATTGAATAAAAATTTATTTTATTTATTTATTTATTTATTTTTTTTTTTTTGTAGAATGCAAATTTCTTTATTTATTCATGTAATAATTATTTAAATATTTTTTAATTTTTCTTTTGAATTTTTGACCATTTATTTTTTTTTCTATGTTTGGATATCTCAATAATTTGAATTGTTTTCCACTGGATTTACTTTGTTTTTTCTTCTATTTTTTTACCATGTTTTATGGTCTCATTTTCATCTCTTCTTTGTGTTAATATTTATTTATTTGTTTAAATTTTTGTGAATTCACGTGTATGTAGAATAATTACAATTATAATTTAATTGTTAGTGTTTTTGTTTTTGAAATTTTTATTTTTGTTATTCGTTTATATTTTTAGTCTGAGAATAAATCAAAAAAAAAAAAAAAAAAAAAATTTTTTTTAACTTGTTTTTCAAAGTCAGCGTTCAATTAAATGACTGTTTTGTATAACGTATATTTTATTATTCTCATACACTACTTTAAAATTAAAAATTACATGAAATTTTATATTTTACATTATCATAGATTTTTTTTTTTTTTAAATTTTTTAAATAATTTTTTTTTTGCTTTTCCTATTTTACCTTTTTTTTTTTTTAAATTTTTATTTATATGTTTATCTCTTATTATATTTTATTTTATTTTATTTTTTTGCAATTAAAAATTTTGCTCAATAAAAGGCCTGTGTGTAACGTACATAATTTTATTTATTTTTATTGTTTTTTTTTTAATAATTTATTACATATAAATTTTTAACATTTTTGTAACTACATATGTGTATTTTATGATTTATTATTGTTAATTATAAATTATTAATAATATTGTATAATACATTATAATTTGTATTTAATGTAAAAATTTTTATTTTTATTGTTTTATTTTTATTTTTTTTCATTTTTACTTATTTTCTATATATATATATATATAAGTATAATAATAATTATACACAATTAATTACATATAACGCAATTATTACATACATATATATATAATTAATTACATATCTCTCTTTGGTTTCTAGCGAATTTAAGTACACATCATATATTTTTATTTTATTTTTATTTATTTAGTATGTCTACTTCTGTAAATACCATTATAATTAATTTTTTTTTTTTTTTAAATAAACGTTTTATATTTTTTATTTTTTTTTTTAATTAATTTACAACCTAAATTGATGATACTGCTTGTATTAATTATATTTTTCTATTTTACATCATTTTTTAATTAAATTATTTATTTTTTATTTTTACCTTCATTCTTTCCTTATATTTGTTTTTTTTTTTTTTTTTTGTTCATACTTAAGGTCATGTAATCGAAAGTAATTGCAATAGATATTAACTAGAATCAGACCAATGAAAATAGTTAAATCAGAAAATCAGAAGAAAAAAATCATTTGGTGAGATCCATTCTTTTATTTTTTGGTGTAGCGAAAACGATTAATCAACCATTACCTATCCTGTATTCGAGTACAATGGACAGTTTTGTCTGAATGCTCAGAGGCCCTTGCTCTCTCCTCCACTTCAATCATTACCTATTGGCTATTTCGTATGCAGTCAATATTGAAGCAAAGAAATGTAAATTTTGACCAAAGATTTTAAATAATAAGATTTTTAGAACATGTTTTCAAAGGAGTGATTCGCTACAACTGCGTTGTTCAAAGCTTCAATCTTTAAATAAATCTAAATTCAGTTAAAATTCTTATAATTCTGTTGAAATAACTCAGAATAAGAAAAGTTTGTCTCTGCATGCATGATCGTAAAAAGAAGTCCTTCCAAGTAAAATACAAAAAACAAAAAAAAAATTAAAATAACAAAAACATACTTCGTACACTGGGTAGTACATTGGGTAGCTTATATAGCATATTATGTGATTTCTAGGATTAAATTATTTCACTACTAGAATTTTCGTTCTGTTTTTTTTTTTATTTTATTTTATTTTATTTTTATTTGGTGTCAATCTAAAATAGCGACATAATTCATGTTGAAATTTTTAATTAATTTTATTTTTAATTTTTTTTTTATTTTTGTCTTATTATTTTGTTTTAATTTAATTTAATTTTTTTTTTTTTAAATTTTTTAAATTTTGTAATTAATTTTAAATTTTAATTTGTTTATATGTATATATATTTATTTATTTGTTTTTGTTTTTGTTTTTAATTACTAAATACATTATAATATGCTTATTTTAATTATAGATAATTATTTATATAGTACGTAATTATTATAACAACTGAAATTAATTGTTTCTCATTTTAAATATGCATAATAATATTGTAATTATTAAATGTTTTTTTTTTTTTTTTAAATTTATTGTTTTCTCATTTCATTATTAATATTTTTTTTTTTTTTACCTAATTTTCTTCAACAATTTTTCTTTTTTTTTTTTTTTTAATTATTATTAATTTAAATTTAGTTCGTTATTTATTTTTAAATTTAAAATTTTCCTTTTTTTTTTTTGTTTTTTTGTAAACATTTATTCAGTGTAATTTTTGTTTAATTCTCAATTTAATTAGTTTTTGATTTTACTAATTAGATATATCGAGTGTTTTCTTTTAATTTTTTTTTAGTTTTTTTTTTCTACCTTCATTTATTTTTATTTTGAATTTTGTTAAATTTTTTATTTTTTAAATTTCATAAACTTAATTTTAAAAATTTAATATAATGCGAAATTGATTTATAATTAATTTAATTTAATTAAATTTGTTTTTTTTTTTTTTTTTTTAATAATTTTAATTGATTTTAACTTAATTTAAAATTTTTATCATTTTTTTTTTGTTTTGTTTGTTTTTATTGCTTATAAACTACTTATGACATAATACAAGTGTTTTATTGTTAATTACTTTATTTTATTTTATTTTTTTTTTTTTTTAAATATTTTTATTTTAAATTTTTTTTTTAATTTTGTTTTTTTTTTTGTTTTTAATTAACATTTTTAATTTATTTAAATACTTATGTAAATTATTTAAATAATTTATTGGATTTAATTATTAATTTTAAACAATGTGTGTGAGAGAAAAATAAAACGAAATAAAATAAAAATTTCAAAAATAACGACTTTTCTTTTT
This sequence comes from Anthrax anthrax, assembly GCA_963971155.1. NCBI lineage: Eukaryota > Metazoa > Arthropoda > Insecta > Diptera > Bombyliidae > Anthrax > Anthrax anthrax. Next base: position 3,325,426 of record OZ020124.1, read on the forward strand.
TTAAATTTATTTTAATAAATTTTTTTTTTTTTCAATAACTAAAATAATTATACTAATTTTTATTTTATTTAATTTTCGTTTCATAAAAAAACAAAAGTTTTTTTTTTTTTTTCAAGTATATTTTGCAATTTTTTAAAATTGTCTTTTTTTTTTTTATTTTTTCTATTTAGAGCTAATTAAGAGCTGTTTTACATATTTTATTGGTACACATACATTTAATTTGAAGCTAAAATATCCTAGATATAATCTATAGCGTTTTTTTTATTTTATTTTTTTTAAATAATTTTTATTAGTTTTATTGTGGTTTTTTTTTTTTTTGTTTTGTTTTTTCTTCTTTGTATAAATGGTGGTGATGGTGGTTTATTTTTGCGTATCTTTGTATTTGGTTGCTTTTAATTGTTTTTTTTATTTTTTCTACACATATTGGTATATGTTGCTATTTTTTTTAAGTATTTGTATGCCTCTGTTTTCTTAAATAAATTTCTTTTTAGCTCTGCTTTATACATTAAAAGATTTTTTTGTTTTTTTTTTTTCTTTAGATATTTTTAAATTTTTGTTTTTTACATGATTATTCTTAATTTCTATGTTTGTTTTTCTGTTATTTTGTTTTATTTCAAAAATTTTGTATGTTTGTGTTTGTTTTTTTTTAAAATGAGTTCTTGTATTACCATTCCTTATGTTTTTTCAAATTTTTTGTATAATCATGTTGCTTAATATGTATGTATGTATGTATATATATATATAAGAAGTATCAATTGGTACATAATAACGTGGTACATAATGACTACATAATAGCAGCAGCAGCTTGTTCTATGAGTTTTTCTCTGTGTTTTGTTTTGTTTTTTTTTTTTTTTTCATTTAATTTTTCTTTTCTATTTATTTTATTTTTTTATATTTTTAAATTAAATTTTTGTATTTTATTTTTTATTTTTATTTTTTTTTTCTTTCTAATAAATTATTGTTATTATTATTATGTGTTTAATTTTATTAGTTTTTACTATTTTTCATATTGTAAAGTTTTAAATAAATATTTTGCTGCATGTTTATTATAATTTATTTATCGACCATCAGTTCAAAATGGACGGATCCTCTTCTTTCTGAGCGATCATGAATTATATTACGTGCCCATGCTTTACATTCGATATTGATTAGAACACCAACTGTTAATTTGATTTATTTTGTTGTTATATAAAAATATATAGAAAAAGAAAAACAGAATGGAAAATGTTAATAAATTTTTTCGAAATTATTTTTTATTATTATTTTTATTTTTTTTTCAAAATTTCAAAAATTTGAAAATGCATCATTACCTATCTGAACGCTATACTCAACGAACTTTTTATAATCTTTAAGTTGAATATCAACGTTAAGTAGGTATAATGATGCAATATTGAATCTATGTATTTAATTTAATCAAAACTTACATTCTACATCGAATTGAACAGCAACAAGTGGTGGTATATAACCATCTTGATTTTGATATGGGAAATAATATGATGGAAAACCTCTATGTGGCATATAAGTAATTGAATGAATATTTTCAACATCAGCTGGATTTTCACCTGAACATGTTACCCAAATCATTTTATTCTGTTAAATAGAAAAAAAAAACAAGGAAAAAGATTCAAATTTTTTTTTTTTTTAAATTAAAATAATAAAAATATTATTTTATTTTACCCTTCTAATTGGAGGTTCTTGTTGGATGTATACTTTAAGATCGTCAGGCATCTCATTTGGTAAATTATTTGTATCGTTAAAGACTTTTGGTTCCCATCCAAAGATCTGTAAATAAATAATCATGATAAAATGTATCACGAATCCTGTACCAAAAAAAAAAAAAAAAACGAGTGCTATAAAATGAATGACCTGTACCTTATTCAATTTCAAGAATATGCAAGGTTTTCCACTTGGATAACCGAATTGAGTTTTTTCAACGCAATTACCGAATGCATCATGATGAACGCTACATGTATGTCCATCACGTGGAAAATCATCAAATGTACAATTCACTCTATTTGGATGTGATTTAGTATACGCTATAAAAAGAAAATGATAATAAATTTAAAAAAGGTTCAATTGTTTTTTTGTTTTTCTATACTATTTCTTACTTTCGTTAATAAATTTCGAATTTTCTTTGACCCAGTGTTGAAGATTATCTGGTTTATTAATATCAAACCAAATTAATGTACTCTCTACATTCTCTTCTGGAGGCATTGGTCGAAATCCTAGACCTGTACAAATACAAATCATTAAATTGGAATTTAAATGTTATCATGCCCTTTAAGGAATTTGAAATTTTGATCTGCTTAGAAATTTTTAATTAAAGTTAAAAATAATTAAAAAAAAAATAATAATAACCTGGATTTGATCCAATTAGACCGTTATCAAGAGTCCATTTTGGTCTTGAATCATCTAATGTTTGATAAAATACAGCTAACATAGCAGCAAAAAATCCAGCTAACGCTGAATAGAACACAATGTAGAAAAATATAATTTTAGCTGAAACAAAATAAAAAATAAAAAACATAAAGAAAATTTTAATTTTAAATTTTTTTGTAACGTTTTTTGAATTAAATTTAAAAAATTTAATTTGATAGAGAAAAATTGTATTATGATATATCGATTAATTCATTTACTTTCATATATTGCTCATTTCGTCAATTAAATACCATAGAGTTAAAAAGTACAAGACAACATAATAAAATCTCAAGTGTATCGTAATTCATTTATAGTTCTGACGATGTTCAATTCCCTAAGTTATATTTATTTATTTTTCTTTTTTATATTTTACTATCCTTTTAATTCATTTTACATGTCATACTAACGTTAAGTATGTACATAAATTACGTGCTTAGGATCATATCAATTGTATTATAACGTTTATTATATTACTACATTGCCGTTACGTCTCATTTTACACATTATGCTAGGTAGAGATGGCCACTCGCTCATTCCCAAGCAAGCATATACATACTTAGGCCAAATAAAAGGCCCATTGTGATATCACACTAAAAATTTCTAACAGATACACTATGCTAGTGTTATCATTATATTTCTCAATTCGTTCAAATTTTTTATTCGTTATTTCGTCATTATATTTCTCAATTCGTTCAAATTTATTTATTTATTTATTTATTATTATAGGCTTTTATAAATCCCATATTACCTGTCATTTACTTTAGACAATTAAATCCCTAAAAATAATCATCATTACTTCTTTATTTCATGATTATATTATTCTTTAAACAGCAAAAACAACAAGTTATTAGTCATCCTATGTCCATGAATACAAATGTATGTACATGTTGTGAATGTATACATTGGATTTAGGTGTGAAAATCTATATTTAATCTGACAGAAAATGCAAGAATGTTAACTAAGACTGAGGAAAAATTTTTAAAAAATTTTTAAGTCATCAGGATATTTCAAGTGAATAACGAATTTTTGCCACCAACCTTATCCACCCAAATATATGTAAATATTTATGTACAAGGATAGAATTATTTTTTATTTTTTTATTTTTGGTCCTTCCTAATAAGGTTTCTATTTAATTTGGAATTTCTGTTCCCCCTTTACAGGGTTTTTCCATCATGTAGTATAGTTGAGCTAGTGTGTATGATAAGAGTTTGGATTGATCATGATTTAATTGTTTTGTTAATAAGAAGGTTCGATTAATATAATTTAGCATTTAAAATAAATAAATATAAATCTTTGGTTTTAGTACAAAAACTGAGAAAACCTGGAAACGGTCACGTTGGAATGGAATACACAGATAATTTTCGTCTAATCTTTTGAGTAACTGATTTTTTCTTCCTTCCTTTCCTTTGGCGCAACAGCTCGATGTGAATCAGAGCCTAATCATCATTTAGATGATTTTTCGAGACAATTCTATCATCTATAACTGACTACTGAATTCAAATTAGTCAAAATTATAAATTTTAAATATCAAAAAAAAAAAAATAAAAAAAAATAATAATAATAATAATTTCAACTAATTTGAAGATGAAAAATGATGAAATTATTTTTACTTTTATTATTGAGTTCAGGGTTCTTTAGTTTTATTCTTAATATATATTTCAATTAAAATTATATATACTTGAATTTTTTAAGGATATATTTTTTTAAACAAATAAAATAAACAAAAAATGAATAATAATAATAATTAAAGTAAAATAAACAGAAAAAAATGTTATTTATGTTCAGTGTACACAGCACATACATACATATATGGATAATTATGCGCGTGTGTATGTTGTAACGTATTTTATATAAACATTTTAATGATTATAACATACCATTATGATGAAAAATAAAAACAAATTTCTTTTTTCATTTTCTTCTTTTGTTTTGAATGAAAAATATGTGGCAGAAAATTCAAAAACAATAAACAGGATAAGAATTTTTTTTGTTTTTTTTGTTTTTTTTTTTTTTTTTTTTGAGTACATAAAACAATCATTTACATAGAGAATTTTTATTGTGATGTTATATTCGGCTGTATTATGTTTTTTGGTTGGTATATGAGGCTGGTATGAAGTGTACAATATGTTTATATGTTCAAATTACACAAGGACGATGACAAGAGATGCGTTAAATTTATAATGTTCTCATTCTTAATAATAATAATAAAAAAAAAAATTTTCATGAAAAATAATTTGAACATCAGGTCATAATAAATAGCAATAATAGCAAAGGCAGATTTTTTTTTTTTTTTTTTAACATATACTCGTATTATTCGTACATTTTCATGTATGTATATATTTTATCCTAAAATGTTATGCCACATACGTATATGGGAAAGTATGTATACAGTATTGCGTATATGTCCTTTTGTTTGTTAGGCAAAACAAAAGCAAAAGAATTGAGTCACCATTGTTTATATATAATGTATATGAATGTAAAATATGTCATCCACATACTATTCATTTAATTTTTTCTCTTTTATGAATATCGTCCTTTATTTTTCATTTTTAAAATTTAATATCAAAAAATTCTTTAAGTTCTTGGTTTCTGTTTTTTTTTTTTTTTTTTTTTAAATTCACAAGGGTGAGAAGAGAGAAAACCAAATGTTACGTTGTACGTTATTTAGGTCTGAAATATAGCAAAATGAATTTCCATTTTGGACACGTAAAGGAAAAAATTAAAATGTTGCTATGCAAATAACTAAATCCAATCATGAATAAATTCTCTCAATGTTAATTTTAATATCAATATTTACTCAATAGATTTTAATATTGGTAACAACTATAAATGCTATTTATATAAATTTTGTGAAAATTAATTTTGTTCCAAAATTTTAAGTGAAAATTCACATTCTTGTAAGAGAATTCAATTTAAATGATTTTCATCATGCAAAGACACATACAAGGGTGGTTAATACCATCTTCCGCCTCCTCTTGCCCTCTTTTAAATAAACAAAAATAATTTTAAAAATTTTTCATTTAACACAAATTGTCTATGTAAAACATGAAAAAATTCGATTTTATTTTTCATTTCATTATTATATGGATACTCTCTAATATGGTATACATATATTTTATTTTGTTTATTTAAATGTAACAAAATTCTGAACAAATAATTCAATTTACATAAATTACACCATCCTATCAAATTATGTTAAATTTCAATTTGGTGATTTGCATAAATTACGGCGTCTGTATACACACACACACGTACATACATACCATATTAGGTAATTTAATAATAATCAAAATTCAATATTCGCATTATATGTACATATATACAGATATTGTAAATAAATCTATATTTGCTGTGTGTGTATACACTATACATGATCTTATGATTATGTTAAATTACAAAATCAATTTTTTAAAACTTTTATTTACTCCTACGAAAACAGTTAAACAGTTTTTTTTTTTGGCATTGAAAATTATGTTACAAGAGAAAATCAGAAAATTTTCCTGTATCCAAACATTGTTAATGTCTTGAAAAATAAATACAGAGAAAAAGATTTGTTGTATATGGAAAATCACACGTACATACATATTTTCAAATGAAAAATTTTCATTTATACTATCAGCTCCTTTTATACTTCTTATATAGAATTTCTTGTGCTTTTCATTAACAGAAGAACAAAAAAAAAAAAATTTTTTTTTGTTTTACTCTGAAAGTTTAATTGCAAATTACAATTTAAATAACTGCTTTCATGTAGATTATGCATACATGTATGTATTCAGGATTTTAAAAAAAAAAGGATAAATAAAGAAAAATGTGTGTAAATTATTTTTTTTTTCTATAAAAGAAAAATATTAAGGATATTTATTTCTTTAGAAATTTTTTTTTTTTTTTTTTAAACGGAAATATTATATGTGCTGTTTCAATTTTAGTATATGTTCCGCTGTAGTGAGGTGGGTGGACTTTCTGAAGGGCTCGAGGTGGTTTGATTTGTGAAAAATTTCTAGTGTGCTATCACAATGGACCTTTTTGGCCTAAGTGTACTTGCTTGGAAATGAACGGGTGACCACCTCTACTTACCTGCCTATACTTATGTAAATTGTACTGTAGATTTTTAAATTTAAAATGAAAAAAATAAACGGTAATTTTTGAAATGTTCATACAAGTAAAAAGATCTTATGTAATTTAGTAATTTACAATGAAAATTTAATTTTTAAATTGAAAAATAATAAAAAAAGTAAAATAAATTAAAATTGTAATTGCCTCAGAATCATTAGTTCAAATAGCAATAATTATAAGTGACAATAGTAAATTTAAAAAAAAATTTTTTTATGTGATTTTCGCTTTGTCCAAAAATATCTGTTTAATTAAAATTTGTCATTTTAATGGCATAATTTTTAATTAAAATTTTTTTTTTTTTTTTTTACATTACGACAGATAATTACGTATGTATACGTATTTACGTAATTCTGAAATTGATATTATACTGCGTAATAATTTTATATTTAAAATTAAATAAATTATAACAAAAATGATTTAATTATTATTAAAAGGCATCTCATACATAATGCATTGCATCTGATCACATTGTTGTAATTAACTGAACAATTTAAAGTACAGATTATTCAGAATATCATCCATATGAAAAGACCTTGAAAATGATTTTATGTCTCCTCAAATTAATGTACTGTACAGTACTTTATAGATTTTATGGAATCCTTCTAAAATGAGTGAAATTCTCATCAATAGATGAATAAAGAACATTTTTTAATTTGAGATGAATAAAAAAAAGCAAAATAATAATGAAAAAAAATTTTTTTTTGTACTCATTTTACGGCATTACATATTTTAAATAGCGCTATGGTATCAGATTTCATTCGATATCCTTTCTAATGAGTAGCAATTGAATGTAAATGAGAATCTTATTAAAAGGGTGAAACCAAGCTAACAAAATACAAGTACATTGTACCACATAGTGTATATACATGATAGACTACACATATAACATCATTATGTCCTAACATACATACATATATACAGATTATTATTTATTTTTAAAACATTTTCTTCCCTTATATACAATAATTATTTATCTTGAATCGAAGATGACCGATTAATTTTAATAGGCCATTAGAAAATAAGTAATCAATGTTAATGTGTATAAATTAAAATAGATATTCTATTGTATTCATTATTTTTATCATTGTTTCTTACATCTATACATACATATTTCCTATTTATATATTGTAATGGGTAATAATAGAAGGCTTCTATATTTATGCATATAATAATCAAATGTTATCAATGTATTGGATTTCTTTTGAAAACTGATAACATTGTATTACATGAACTGTATTCAATTTTAATGTTAATATAAAAAGGAGTTGAACCCTTTTTTTTTTTATTGGGATGCTACTTAATTAACAGGGTGTACGATATAAATTTTTTATATGATACGAATATTGTGTAAATTTTGTAACTGATAAACATGTTGCTGATAAACATAATCTGCTCTCCTTGATCCATTCATCAATTCTATACTCTGTCCACTAATATTATGCTCTTCAGGTCTTATGAGAGTATATACATACATATGACTTTTTTTTTCTTATTTCATAATTTCTAATTAAACTGTTTCACGAGCAGTATTACCAGAATCCCAAAAGCTTTCGTTATATATCAGATGAATTTTTTAAATATCAATACATATAATGATGTAAAATGGTACCACTTTAAAAGTAATCTCTATAAGACCTGAAATACATAATATTAATGGATAGAGTATAACTATTTTTTAAATTTTCATGAAATTTAAATGAAATTCAAATTTTCAGTTTGAAACATCCTGTTCAAATATGATGATATTTTATGTAATACAGAAGTAACATGTACAGTATACCTATGAATATACAATATATAAGTGCTGGTATGTTTGTTTTTTGCATGTCATTATTGAATTATATTTTTTTCTAATACTATAAAAACAAACTACATTACCAAGAATTTTATCACTAAATCGTTATTTTTGTTTGTTTTTTATTTTTATTTTTTTTTTTATTTTTCGTATTTCTATATCATTTATTATGTAACTTTAGAAAATTCTAGTTACATTATTTTATTTATTTTTTTTAAATATTGTTTGTTTATCTGATTAATTTTTCAATCATTTGTTTTTGTAAATCGATTTTATGTATATATAAAACATGAAAACTAAGATTCATATGTATGTATGTATTGTATTTGAGGAAAACAAAAAAATAAAAAATGAAATTTGTGTACAAAATAAAATTTTTTGAATTTTGTTTTCAGGTCTATTTGTCCTATTTTTCTGTATGTATGTACAAATGTGTGTATGTGTGTGTTATGTAAATTACATAATGTACGAGTATATATAAACGTTCGTCTTGACGTTAAAAAAAAATTATTCATATATCCTTTCATAATAGTTTTGTTTTAGTCACGTTCACATTTTAATCTGTACTGTATACACAGTACATATATTGCATGTATATTGAGTGTGTAATATATGAAAATGAAAATATGATATGATGTACATGGTACAATTTAATGATATACATACACACATTAGAACATATTAAAATTTTTTTTTTTTTTTTTTTTTTGAATATAACGTACATAGAGTTCATATCAAGGACATTTATTTCTTCAATATGATGAACGTACATAAATATATGATAATGATATGATAGGTAGATTTTAAAGGTTTTGTACACATTATGGCTTTATCCCTTTTTCATATTTATTAAGAAATTTAACATTGTTAAAATTCAAATTAAATATTTAAAAATGAGATTTAGATAAATTCATAACATGAGCCGTTAAATTTTGAATAATGTGATACTGAAAAATTAAAATTTTCACATAATCCTTTTGTAATGACAAGAACATATATCCTTTGATATTTGAAAAATTAATAAATTTTATAAAAAGGAAAATAATCCTGAATTCTAGTATTGGCATGTATCATTTTCAAAAACAAAAAAAAAAATTAAAAATGGTTCACTTCATTATCATTAATTTTTGGTTTTTTTTTTAAGATTAGATTTTGATATTCTATAATAAACGAATTTTATCTTCCATTAACAAATTAGTAATTAATACAAAATTCCATAATATCAAAGAACAGTGAAAAAAAAAAACGAGAAAAATTTTAAAATATGGGATAAATTTTTTATTCTAAAAAAAAAAACAAAATACCCATCAAAAAGTTAAAATTAAACCCCAATTTTAATTTTTGTAATGTGACATTCTATACCAAATTAAATATTTATTTATTTTTGTATCTATAAAAAAAAAGGGCCTAATTAGATTACAATCTCATAAATTCATCATTTTAAATGATATTACACGAATTTTCTTCAGGTTTTTTTTTTCTTTTTTAACTAAAGTGACAAAATTGAGTAAACATGGTTTTTATTATTTGCTGCTATGGTCCATTCCATTTTATGCATTCTGAATCAATAATAAATTTTCCTTTAAATTTTTTTTATTTTTATTTTTCCCATAAAATTTTCTTGATTTTTAGGCTGTATATAAAATAGTAATGGAATAAAATGTAGTATAGTATTTTCTGTGTACACATTTCATTAAATATCGTTATATACAAACATAATGTATATAGAATATTATTTTCTAAAGAAAAACAGAAAATTATCTACCACATGAAGATAATAAAACGAAAAAAAAAAAAAAACGAAAAAAAAAATACAATACCAAGGATATATGAAATGAATACACCCATATGTATGTATGTGTATACACTGAAACTTAGTAACAAGATGGAAAAAAGAAATGAAATTGTGAAAAAAATTTTCAAAAAAATTTCCTTTGCCTCAATATTCAGGACATGTACGTACATATGTATATAAAAATATGAACAGATCTTTCGATTTTATACGGTGGTTTTGGGTGTACATACACACACATAAGTATATATAAAATTTTCTTTTCTATTTTTAGAATCAAATTTTTGTTGTGTTTATTTTATTTGGTCGACGAACATAAGATGTGTACAGAGCCCTTCTAAAGAAAAAAAAAAAAAAAAAAAAAACAACAAAAAAAGGAAAAGAGAAATAAGAAAATAAGTATTTGACAGAAAAACCAAAAAAAAAAAAAAAAGAAAAATAAAAAATAAAATAAGGAAAATAAAAAGGATGAAAATTTGAGCAACACAAATTTTCTTGAATTTTCATTTTATTTATACATATGAAATATAATACGATTTGTATAATGGCATTTGTATATATGCTCATAATGAATATGGATAAGAAAAAGGTTTTTCTTTTTTTTTTGTTTTCAAGTATTTTCTTTCGTTTCTTTTTTTGTTTTGTTTAGATATTGTTCTTTTTCTTTTTTGTGTTATATGTCATTATTTATTCATGATATCATATGGCATATTTCTAAAAGTTTTACAAATTATACATAAATGAGATTTTATATTTTATAACAAAAAAATGTATTTTAAATAAATTTTCCATTTTATGAAAAAATAAAAAAATTTTTTTTTTTTGATTATTATTAATTAAAGGAAAACACAAGAAAAAAAAATAGAAAATGTAAATGATCCTTTTTAAATTTTAATGTACTGAAAAAAAAAAAACAAACAGATTCAGAAAATGAACAAAAGAAAAACGTTTAACATTTTTGAATAAAATGAATTTTTTTATTTAATTTTATTTTGACACGTGAATCTAAAATTGTTGATGTAAAGGCTTAAATTTGATACTGATCATCCTGAACAAGTTCAATATAAATTGGTATTTTTCAAAATTTTTGGGATTAATCAAGACAATTGAGTTGCCGTCAATAATCAAACGATTAAATTGATCAAAGTTCAATAATGAAGTAAATAATTTATACTTTTGTACTACATGTACGATGAACAATGCATGCGATTAATGCGGTCATTCGACTGCAGTAAACTGAAAAAAAAAAAACGAATTATTTTATCGATCGATTGATATCATCAATATGATGATGTTCATTTACTTAAATTTCCATTAGGCGTTATCCAGATAAAATGACACATTTTGATCATTTTCAGATACACAAGATCATCGCAGATATATACAAGATCATGTTAACTTTAAATAATAAAAAAAAATATTAAAATTCATTCTCGATTGCCTTTTCTAAGATAAAATTTAATGCATTTATATTCTATACAAATGTGGTTCATTAATTCTACAAAAAAAAAAAAAAGAAAAAAAAAAGAAATCTTAAAACCGATCGAGTTTGATAATAAAATTTATTGTTTTTAATTTATTTTTTGAACAAATGAGAACACGCTTGATCGCATGATGTATCGAGTTTATGTACATAAAAAAAAAAAAAAAAAAAAAATTGTATTTTGTTAGCCAAAGAATCCATAGATAAATAATAAAATTACTCCAAATCAACAAATTAAAGAATATATTCTTCATACTCGTATGATTGTGCAATTAAATAGAAAATCAACTACATATGTACACATAATATAACAATTTTGCAACTGTCACAATTAATTATGATCAATAAAGTTGTGTTGTTATGACGTTTTTTTTTTCAACATTTTAATCATGAAAATGTTAAGAGTTCAATCATTTGTTCAAGAACAATTTCATTTTAATTTTTTTTTGTTTTTTTTTATTCTGACGCACAATTGTTTACATGAATGTGTGTGTGTGTGTGTGTTGAATGATGATCATCATCATCAGTGATGTAAGAACATATACATTGTTTTATTCATTTTATATGGTTAGTACACATTTACATATTTTCATATATTCAAGTTAATAAGAAAACGTTTTTTTTTTTTGGTTTTTTTAAATTTTTTTCTTAAAGGAAAAATTTGCCTTGTACACACGTTATATCACCCCCATGTGAGTAGATGATGTTCTTCAAGTTTTAAAGAAAGCGAAAATAATGAACACTATTGTTATAAGGTATATGTATGTGTATTGCATTAAATTATTCATGAAACTTGAAGACAAACTGAAACTTTAAATATACACGTTCATTTGCTTCCTTTTTTTTCTCATTTCCTATACATATTTTTTGATATTATTTTAATTATGACAATCATTGCATGTATGTAAAATTTTCATAATTTTTTTACATCATTTTTAAAATTCACCCATATACATATTTAATAATATACTCTGTCCATTAATATTATGTACTTAAGGTCTTATGGAGATTACTTAAAGTGTTACCATTTTACATCACTATGTATTGATATTTTAAAAAAAATTCATCTGATTGTGTAAGGAAAACTTTGTGGATTAAGGTAATACTACTGCTCGTGAGATGATTTTATTAGAAATTATGAAAGAAGAAAAAAGACATATACACTCTCATAAGACCTTAAGTGCATAATATTTGTGGACAGAGTATAGAATTCATTAAATTTTTATATGATTGTCTGTTGTTCTACATATACACTATATTATAACGTATTTTTATTTCCATTGAATGCGTTTATGTACTATAATATATGCCATGTATTTATTCATTTATTATTTATTATACATATTTATGATTATTAACTGTATTTTATTGATTTATTTTTCCCATTCTAATACAAAATTTTTCATACAAATGTGTACGTATGATATGAATGTATCAGAACTGTTTCATATAAAATAACATAATTTCTTCTATATATGTACATATATAGATACAAACACGTTTATTTTTCATATATACATATTTATTCTGATATTTTCTTTTCATGGTCGTTATTTTATTTTACATATTTTTTTTTTTTAAATAATTTCATGTTACATTTTTAATATCATTTCCGTAATATATGAACAGTGCAAATAAAATACAAAATACTCCTACATTATTATTATTTATTTATTTATTTTTTTTTTTTGTATGTTAAATAGAAATAACAAATTTTGTGATTAAATTATGTATAATATCGTTTTTATATACTTACTTATTATGTGCATATAACGTTACATGTGAACGTATATATACATAATATCTGTAATACGTGTGTGTATCTAAATTTTTATGTATACGTATGTGTAACGTGCGTGCGTATGCAAGGAAGCAAATAGAAATATGAACGATGAATTTAATATTTTCAGTTTTTATTTATTTTTGTTTTAGTAAAAAAAAAAACAAAAACAAAAACAAAAACTGTACAATGAAATTTGAGGCATTTTCTATATTTCGTAAATATTTGATTTTAATATGAAGATCAAAATTTTGGAAAGAGAAAACTGATGAATACAATTAACCCTTCTATAACACGATTTATGTAATTAATTTGAATTGAGAAATAATATGAAGGATAGGCCAAGGATCTCGACAGACTGTAGCGCCATAGAGGAAGGAAGGAGGGAAAAAAATCTAAAAATTCATGCGTCTTCTTTGCCCTTTTAACTTATAAATCTTTGGAATATTCCTGCAGGAAATTAATTCGCGGTCCAGAAGAATTATCAATATTTTTGCTTCGCGATATGTGGGAATCACATTATTGGAGGATTGACTGTATGAATATAAGTAATAATATATAAATGAATAAATAAATAAATAACAATAATGTAACGTACAGAATACATATTTCTTATTTATAAAAGAAAATAATGCTCGCTTAAGTAATCTAGTTGTATTTTATCTTTTATATTTTTTCATTTTCATTTTATACATTGAAAAATCTAAAAATATATTTTTTTTTTATCTACATACATAAATCTAAAATTCTTCAATATACAAAGAATAAAAAAAAAAATGTATAAAACAGTTTTGTATATGTATGAAATCAATAAAATTTAATTGAAAATCAATTAAATTGTATAACTATGTAAATAAATTTAAGCAACATAGTAACAATTTGTAGAAAATACGAAATACATATATTTTGTATATGTTTATGTACAACATAAAATTGTTTATTATGTTTATGTACAACACAATTGAAAAAAAATTTTTTTTTTAGAATTTATGTTTACTTATAAAATGATTATTATAGAAGACTCCAAGTTTTAAATATACATATTAGAATTTTTTCATTTAAAAATTAACTTGAATTTATTGATTTTGAGATCCTTTGAAGGACATCTTCATAATCGCTACCCCTTTGATACGCCTGTGTATGAGATATCTCAGTATGCTGATTATTAGTAATGATGATCATTTCAAAAAATCAAGATTTCAAAACAAATTAAAATCAAATGATTTTCTATTCAAAAAAAAAAAAAAAAAAAATTTTTTTTTAAATATTTGTAATCGATCGTTATTTAACGAAATGATCACAGTCATTTTTTTTTTGTCTCATGACTCTTGTTGTCTCATTGTCTCTTGATCATATCAATGATAGATACAATAATTTTATATTAAAACTGGAAATTACCGGATATCTAGACAATAGCTAGACGAATTTGATTCTTTCATATGCTGTATGCTGTATTCAATTGCAAATCTTTGATCTTTTAGATCTTTGCAAATTTCTAAGATTTCTTGATCGAACATTAAGTATATAGTAAATTTCGTGAATACGTTATTCGTTACATGAATTCGGCTTTGTACAAAACGAGAACGCAAAGTAACATTATTTGAAATAATTATTTCTGTACCAATTTTTATTTTTGAAGTCTTGTCAAGTAGAATACCGAGCTGTAATAGGATGTCATCCCAGTCAAGGAAATAATTTAATGCTCAAGTAAAACAGATTTAATTTCTAAATCAGGACATCAGGTCATAATGTCTATGCGTATTTTATGTATGATGCGTTGTACGAAGAATTGTTCTATATGAAAATAAATAGTAGTCTCAATTTGGCATTTTATAGAAATTCTAAAATCGTGTTTAACAAGAGTTTACTGTATTATTATTCAAAAATATATTTTAATTTATTATGCAAAATATATTATGTAAGAAATAATAAAAAATTATTCTATAGAAAATTTCAAGGTTTTTTTTCATTAAAAAAAAAAAAAAAAAAAAAAAAAAAAAACTGTTATGATGACCAGCATATTATGACTATTATGAGTACATAAAAACATATAGATCTCACTGTCACTGAATTTATTTTTCTCAAATATTATAAATGCATGGTTTATAATTATTATTACATTTATCGGTACAGTATACAATATTTATAGTAACATCACGTGCTTATATGAATGAAATTTATATTCTATGTTATGTACATATAATTATAAAATTGCTATTTAATTTAAAATAATTTACATGAATTACTATAAATACATATTTACATTTTACGAGTGGGAGTAATAGATATGGACAAGACTAGAAAAAATTTAAAAATATCCAAATAAGCATATCTTATAGGGGGGAAAAAAAAAATTTTTTTTTTTTGTTTGTTTTTGTTTTATTTTAATTGATAGACAAAATTTACAAAATATTCTCATGTGAATAATTGAAATTTTCTTTTTCCGTTTTAAAATTCTTATTTGTATACTCTTTGAAAATTATAAGAACGGATTTAATGAATTTTAAATCCGGTAAATTTTATCATTATTATTGAATTAAATGATCAACTTGAATTGATTAGAATTTTAATGATCATAGAATAATAAAAGCCAATTGTGATCTAATACAAATGTTTAATTTTGTTCGTTTGTTTTTTTGTCCACTAATTAAATTCTCATTTAAAAAAAAATAATGAAATTACAGAAAAAATAAATACACATCATCAGCTGTACGAGAATTATTTCATATACATATGTAATTGAGTGGTGTAAATTAAGAAAAATTCAAAAAAATAACGAAAATTTGATAATTAGAGATAACTCAGTTTATTCTATACCTTTTATACAGTCTATCTATTAATGATTTTCAATTGATTTTCACTGATATTGTATTATTTAAGGAGCACAGAAATTATCAAACCCGACTAGACTAGAAAAAATTCCATCTCCTCCATATAAACCGTCTATGAGAATAAAATTTAAAGTAGCATTTATCTTCTATCACGTCAAAAAGGCAACTGAATTGAATTATCATTTTCAAGTTTCAATTTCAACCATTATTTGTGCTACTGCTACTGAGGCTATTGAATCAGTATTCAGTAGTCTGTGATGTGTTCTATTGTAATTATACATACATAAAACATGAAAGTGAACAAGAACAAGAAAACCAAAGTAAATGAAGATAACCGGTCCTTGCTCGAACCAGTTAAAAAATTGTTGAATAATCTGAGCTCTGAGTATGATAAGTGATATATGTAAAAAAAAAACAAAAATTGGGATAATGGATGATATATATGAAACAGATACATATACGTAAGTATGTATATCGTTTTTTATCGCATTTAAAAAAATTTGTTCCATTTTGTATGCAAAACTGATCATGAAACACTTTTAATAGATATGACGATAGAAGGAAACAGAGAGATGTATACTCCCATAAGGCATCCACTGAAAATCATTAATAGACAGACTATAAAAAAAATAATTTTTTGTACTTAAATACAAACAAATATGATTTCATGTACTTAAATTAAATTGCGGTAAAATTACGTAATCATTATTATGTAAACTGTATTCAAAAGTAACATCAAAATATTTAAAAAATGAAAAAAAAAAATAAATAAAAATAAAAAATAAGACTGAAAGCTTGTATAGACGATAAGGTTTCCTATAGATAGTCTTCTAACGTATACACCCGCTTCACATTTAGTCCGTATAAATACACCTATTTTTAACTGCATACACAGATATGTACATGTACATATGGCACGGTATTATAATATATGCACTTAACATGCACACATACATATATAAAAATATACAAGTGATTATTTCATAAATTCTATCGATTTTTCTTTTTATTCACTATAAAAATTTTCTGTTTGAGAAGGTATTTAAAAAAAAAAAAAAAAAATTAAAAAAATGCATAATTTAGTTTCATTTCAAAATTGTCATGTAAACATTTTTTTTTTTTATTATTTTAAAAGGAGATAATTGTAATTAAATGTAGTTTTGAATTCTCAGAATAAAAAAAAAAAATTATTATTTTTTTTTAATTTTTTCTTTTCAACATGAAACTTTTTTAATTAAAAAAGAAAAATGAAAAAGGGGAATAAAAAAAAAAATGGAAAATTTTTATCTCATGTTATATACCCTGCAAACATAAAAAATCACTTGAGTTAGATTACTTGAAGAATATACAATTTACAATGCACATTTTTACTTAAGAAGCTCAATATAGTAAAATGTTAAATGGGAAAGGGGTGGGTCAGTTTTCCTAGGGTGATGAAAATTTTTGTCACAAATTTTTTTTTTTTTTTTTTTTGCTGAATATTTTTCTTACAGTCATATAAAACAGAATGTATAGACAGAAGGCAAAAAAAAAAAAAGAAATTTTTTTTTGTTGATTCGCTCTAATATGTACATTTTACACGTACATAGTATTTAGAGAAAAGAAAATAACCTACTTTCTCCTCCTACTTTGGCCTCTTAAATAAAGTACACAATCATTAAATACAAGAAAATGTGTATATATAGGTATATTCATTTTACTCATCATGTTTTTATAGTAAAAGCAAAAAAAAAAGAAAAAAAAATTATCATTTAATGAGTATTGAAGTACAAGTGAAAATAATTAATGAGTAAAATAACACATTTTCATGGAATTGGGTATAACAAGCAGATACATACTTACACACATGTAAATACGTGTGTACATATTTTCAAAGGATTTTCTATTTAGAAATTATTTTCTCATATGTACTTGCCATGTTTGTACGTTAGTATACACTATTTGCTTGCTTGCTTGTTATTATTAAAATTCCGACAGTGTTTGTTGTTGTTTTTTTTTTTTTTTTCTCATTTTATACATTTTTTGTCTCATTAAGATTTTATTACTCTAGCTAGAATATTTAAATATAAGAACGAACACATTCATTTTTTTCTTGTACATTAAACATATACATGTGTATCTAATATGTACATACATATATGAAACATTAACATAGATTATAGACAAAATTTATAAGGATTCGGATTTTTATTTTTAATGTTTGTTTTCTTGTTAGGTTTAATCACGCAAGCTTTATTCATTTATTTATTTATATTTTTTATAAATAAAAATATTCTAAACATTTAAAAATTTTCGTTTGTACCGACATTTTTGTTTTTTTTTTTGTAGATTTTTGTTAAATTTACAAAAAAATTGATATCATATATCGAACAGTATCTATTAAATTTGTATTAAATGGACGGTTATAATGTTATTACGTTGAATTTATCATATTTTATATTTTTCATAAATTATTATCTGGAGTAGCCCTTTGTGATACTCAATGGAGTGATACCCCTTTGTGATGTATGTACTACTGCATTGGGTATCATAACAGTACAAATAAAAGAAAATATCAAAGTTCATATGCAAAATTTTTAATTAAATTTTTTAAATTCAACAAAATAAAAAACTGTTATGAATTTATAACAGAAATGTATGTATGTACAAATTCACTTGTATACCTTTTAAAAATACATTTATATGTATGTTGTATTTTTGTACGATATGCGATTATGAGCTTTTTTTTTTATTGTTGTTTTTTGATTTTATGTTGAAAATACACAAGTCTGACATTTTCATTGGAAAATTTGAAATTCAAAAATAAAATACAAAAAAAAAAAAAACAAGAAAAACAAAAGGTTGAAGGTTATTATAATGTATAGAGCAGAATTACACATCAGATTGCCATGTAAATATGTATTATGTACGTTAAATGTAAATTTAATATTCTCATAATAAAAATCTATTAATAGAATTTTGTATTATTACATAAAATTTTCATGAACACAAAAATATAATAAATAAAATGCATAAAAATTAATATCGGAAAAAAAAAACAACATTGAAATTGTATAGCTTTTTTGTATACATACTGCAAATAATATCTTTGTATAGGTAAAACACATTTTAGTGATTAAAATAATTTTGTGTTTCATAACGAAATCAAA
Source organism: Anthrax anthrax (assembly GCA_963971155.1). NCBI lineage: Eukaryota > Metazoa > Arthropoda > Insecta > Diptera > Bombyliidae > Anthrax > Anthrax anthrax. Next base: position 3,344,787 of record OZ020124.1, read on the forward strand.
TTATGTATATGCATGTTATATAGCTTAAAAGCTTATATATTGTACTTGACAAGAAATGTGGTTGTAATTAAGAACCATAATTTAATAGCATGTTACATATTTTGTTTCAATATAAAAAACAAAAATGAGTAAATATGTTATATAATAAATGTGTACTCATGTATGGAGGTACAAAAAGTTAATTTAATATATAAATATAGGTGAACCAGAAAAATGAGAACAAGATTTTTCTTTTTATTTAAGAAGTTTATAGTTATTTATTTTGAAAGTTGAATACATAAATCGGAAATTTTCAAAATCAAGATTTTTTCATTATAAGGACATGTTCTATATTGTATCCGGAAAATATTAATATGAAAAATTCATAAAATTACGAATTTTTATAGTAATCAAAAAATTTTCTGTTAAGATTTGTACGGACGAAAATCTTATATGGTTCAATTAGGTTACAGTGGCCGCTCCTGCTGGTTCCCTTAAGCGTGGGCACTTAGGCCAATTTGGTCCATTGTGATACCACGGGAAGGTATGAAATGAAAATCCTTATAATATCTCAAAAAAAATTAATTTGAATTAATTTGGCTTAATTGCAATGAACAGCAGATTTCAAATGATATATTGCTTATTATATAAACCGCTATAAATTTTCTAATATTTCAAATACAAGACTAAAAGACTTGTAGTGGTCCAAATAATCATCACAGAATACATTACTGATGGCTGTATATATACGTACTTGTATGACTGTATGTGAAAATTTTTACAAGATTTTCTTATCTTTCATAAAAGCTAAAAGATTAGCGGATTGTATGAGAGCCGTATTACATATAGTCTTACCAAATACTTTAAATAGCTGATGAAAGCTAAAAATTTTCTTTTAGTGAACGATTTTCCATTATTTTTTTTCCTTTCTCCTCCCCTTTTAAGGCTCTATAGGGTTTTTATCATTAAAATTGTGTTTTTCTTTTTTTTTTTCCATTTTTAATTTTCAAACCATAAATTATATAATTATGTGTAAAAAATTTTCATTATATAACAAAATGCTCGTAAAATATTAAAATTTTTCTGTTAAAAATATAATTTACGATTATAACATATTACCCGCTAAGATGTTATCAATTATTAAAGTGATCATAAAATATTTTCATTTTCTCTAGACAGAAAGAGAGAGAAAAAACTCAAAAAAAAAATCCATTATTTAATGTTACACGTGAATTACATGTGAAATGTTTAATTTTATATTTATGCAAAATTTTCATTTAAATAAATTTTTCTTGTAAGTTTTCATTTTCATTGGTATACTTATGTATATGGATTCGAATACATGTTTGCATGTTAGATTCGTATATATTGGAATATATATTCTCATCATCATTGTACATGTCTGTTAAATGTCGATAAGATGATAACATTTATTTTTCATAATACATTTTCCGCATAACATCATTGAATATAATAATTTTCCATATTATACCTTTTTTTTTCTTTTTCAGTGAAGAAAATAAAAATTTATTCTGAACAATTTCAGATAACATCAATATTAAAATTGTTTATACGTTACAAAATGTATGAAATGTAGGTACATATGTATATGGTATATATATGTGTTAAAATAATAATAAAAAAAAAAAAAATTATTTGCTGGTATAAGAGCATATAGTATAGTACATATGCCTGTGTATACTTTTTGAATTATATATACAGAACAGGCATTTATTTCAAACATATTGATATGTGTATACATGAGATATAAATGTATGTCATATAAATTTTAAATTTTTTTTTTTATATTATTCTTTCATTTTACACAATTTTATTTATTAAACGATTTATTAAATTATGTACTATGAGAATATTCCCATGTGTCATTATTTATTTATTTATTTATTTATTTTTTTAATGATACATGTATATTTGTAATAATAATACAATACATACGCAGATTTACGCAAGTTAGTATATATAGATACACATCCATACGTGTATCTTTGGGGACTCACTTGCTTGTATACAATACGAACAAGTTTCTGTTGTAAATATGATAAAATAAATTTTTCAAAAATTATTTTAACAAATTAATAAAAGTTTAACAATAACTTTGGATTACTTCATTTTAATATAAAAATGAATTAATTTTTTTTTTTAAATTGTGTATAATTTAAATGGCTATGTGTAGGCCGAAATGAACAGAAATAAAAGAACGATCGAGAAAATCATATGGATAAAACGTTGCTCTGAATTACACATATTTTCCATTAGAATAAAAAAACCTGAAGGCAAATGAAGGTAAATCACTATGGGACCCAAAGGCTCATAAACATAGTTGAGAAGAGAGATAAGAAATTAGAGAGTTCTAATTTATTTTAGTTTTTTATTTAAAAGTTGTAGGATAAAATTAATGTTTCAGCTTTTTAAAGATTTTTGAACTGAATCGATCATATTCTTGCACCATATTTGTAATTTTCAAGTCTAGAAGGAAAATTAGTAAAAAAAAAAATAGATTGAGATTTCTTTTGAATTTTATTCAAATCGAACATAATCAAAATTTCCTTGTTATTTGTTTCTTGTAGCCATGGTAAAGGATAATTAAGTATTTATATTTTATCTTTTATATTTTTACCTTTTTTGTTCTTCATTGTTGTTCAAAAGAGAGAAAAAAAAAACGAAATACTTGGAAAATTTAAAAAAATCAATAACAGTAACAGCATGTAACAGCCTAAATGAAATTTAAAATTAAAAAAAAAAAAAAAAAAAAAATTTGGATCGTTTACATAGGTACGGGTGTGGTGAGTGTGAAAAATAAAGGCAATTGCATTGTATTTTTCGTTTTTGTTTTTAATAAAACAATAATAGAATGATATTTGCAATCATATCCTCAAATACGTACATATATTCAGTATTAAATAGTATATGAAAAAAAAAACACATACACTATCGATACACATACACTCATGTATACGTAATGATTTATATTGAGTTCAAGGATTTTTCAGTATGAGAATATTTATTTCATGTTCCATGCAAGCATGGATAAGCTAGTACACATTTGTACATGTGTGTGTATGTACTTAAAACTAGAGTACAAATAAAATAACAAAAAAAAAAGAAAAGAAAAAAAAGAAAAAAAAAAGAAAATGCTCCTATATATTTTTTTTTTCTATGCATAATTTATGTTATATGTACGTGTGTGTTTGAATCATAAATGAGAGGATTATTTGCCAAGAAATCGATTTAAAAACGAGCAAAAAAAAAAAAAGAAACAAAAAAAAAACAACGACAAAAGAATAAAAATAAAGAAAAGAAAATTGAAAAAAATTAAAAATGGAAATGAGTCAAGGGAGTAATTGTATCAAAAAATAGAAAATGCAAATAAGAAAAAAATAAAAAAAAAAAAAAAATTGAAGAAAATTAAATTATTATTAAAAAGGACGATGAAAAAGTAAATTGTAAGAAAGTATTTGGAGCAGTACAATTTATCGCTAAAATTAAAAAAGGAGAAAAAAAAAAAATTCAAAGGAAAACCAACTAATCATACTCATTAAAATGTGCAAAAATTATATGTAGAAAATTTTTCCGTAATTGTAATTTTAATTACATGAACATAATGGTATAACCATAATTAAAAAAATAAATGACCATGTAACACATCGTCTTGTCGTTATAGAAAAGTAAAGCTAAAAATGAAAACATCAGGACAATTTTTTAGGTCCTGATATTGTATTGTAAGATATTATATCCCTCGCCCCCGATATTTCTACATAAAGGCGCATATCCTCTTGGCAAGGAGTATGACATACTTTACGTAGTCAGTGTTGGAAAGATCCTCAAGATTCTTACCCTCTGAAGTAATCCTTCTCCATCTTTCTAAAGCAACACACACTCCTCTAGGACGTGTATTGACGTTTCTTCTTTTTCGAAGCATTTTTAGGTCATACTATAAATTTGGTAGTTTGAAGGAAATGAAGTTCTTTTCATGTACAAACATTCATCCTTGTACATTACGCGATGATTATTTGTGTTCATTTTGAGATGCAATACTGATAAGCTGATTGAGTAGTTCAATTTGTAGTCTTCTTTCAAAGAGATTCTGATGTTGATCATTAAAAAGTTATTGTACAATGTTGAATCCCTTTGTTGTGAGCATTAAAAAAAAAATGAAAGAAAAATTCAAATAAGCAGCTTTATTTATACATACAGTGTCGTTTGATCAAATATCTCATTAACATTTCTTTTATTTTTTTTTTTTTTTAAATCGTTTTGTATCGAAATGTCCATTAATTTTTATCGTCATCATCATGACCTATTCGCCTATTTAAAATGTAAACACCCATTAAAACTCTAAAGCTATACTAAATTATGCTATGAACACACACAGAAGAGTGTACAGTGGGACATTTATTAAAATATCAATTAAATACGAACATGATTTTCAAAAAATTTTTTTTAACAACAAACTTTATTTTAGTCTTTTTAATTAATGACCTAAAAAGGAGGACGAAAATGCTTTTGTTTTTGTTTATTTTATTTTATTTCATTTATTTTTTTTTTTAAATTTTTTTATTTAAATGATAATTAGATTTTGAGAAACCCGACTAAAGTAAACAAAAAAAATTTTTATTTTTTTTTTTTTGCATTAATTAAAAAAGCAAAAGAATTAAAATGACGAAGAGATTATTTTTAAAATTGAATGAGCATGTTAGCATTGTATATGAAAACATGAAAATCTATTTTTAACTTGAAATTATTATTTTTTGATAATTTTTTATTATTTTTATTTTTGACTTTGAAAATGTCTGTTATCAACTAATATGATTTTAATGTAATATTTATTTATTGGTAGTTTTGATTTGAAAATAATTGAATTTAATATGAACATTATTTCAATATATTGAAAATTTTGAATGTGTTTTATTCGAACATTTAAAATTTCGTGTAAATTAAAATGAAAATATAGGGTCTGGGATGAAATAAACAGGGTATGTACTGATCGTCTGTGATTTATAGATCGCATTTCAGTATTGCAACTGTTGAGATCTTGTCCAAGTGCTCGCTATACCTCCATGATGGTGACTACTGGAAACTAACTTATAATGTTAAGCTGAAATTGCGAGTGCTGGAGTCCTTCCACTGGGTGATTATGCGTGGGGCTAATAACCTTCACCATGTAAAAAAGGACGTATTAGGAAACCAGGCTAGAAGCCAAGGACCAATATGATCTGTTGAGCTATGGATGATGATGATGATGATGAAAATGAAAATTGATTATTTTACAGATAAAATTTATGATAATTGCATTAAATCGAAAATGAGCGTAAACCTGAAATTTGAAATTAGAATTTGTAACCGATATATTTCATAGAACCTTAGCCTATATAATTTTAAAATAATTAGCCCAGTAATTTTAAAATAATTTCTGTATTTTTGCATATACGAGTTCATAAAACTGTTCTATAATCTATTGCTCTGTTGCTTATCATAAAAGCATTTTACATAGTGAAAGTGTATAGTATACTGCGCGAGTATGATAAGAATTTTTTTCACATGTACAATACGCAATTGCTATTATGCTATACTATTTACTCAAGGTCTGTACAAAACACAAAAAAAAACTTTAATTATTCGGTGTACTTCAAAAGGTTTTCAATACAAGTCCAATGTGTTACATATGAAAATTATTTTTATCAAGAAATTCAATTACGTCATCATGAAAATTTAATCACATCGTTATTTTGTTTTGAATTTGCGTTCATTTTCATATACGAGGGGATTTTTCTTTTTATTTTCAAAAAATTGTGATAAATTTCGATTTATTGTTAAAATGAAGAAGTTGAGCTTTTTCTTAAGAATTTATCTTTCTTCGATTACGATTACGTCGGTTGAATTTAATTTTCTAGTTCATTGGGTTTTTTTTTATTTTTTTATCTGGGATTGTTAGATCGGGATTTTTTTTTTGAACAATTGAAATGTATTTGGTCTATGAGAGAGCTCATTCTATTGGTTTTCATATGGGCACCGAGTATCTATATGAATTTAAAATTGAATAAATGTTTAAAATTGGAAAAAAAAAAAAAAAAATTAAATCGTTAAAAATTAAAATTAAATAAAATTCAGAATATACGTAATTTGTACTACGCAAATAATTTAGATATTTTTGCTTTTCCCTAAATTTTTTACAATTTTTGAGATAAGAATTTTTCGACAATCATTTGTAAATAGTATTTCAGAGTTATTTGTAATAAACTTATAACTGATAAACTAAATAAATAAACATGTACATAATAAAAATAAATATTTCATTTTCAACATAATTATCAAATGAATTTTTTTATAAAATTAAAAAATTTATTGATATTCGAACAGAATAACAGACATTTGAAAATATATTCAAATATCAGTTTTATGGAAAACAGACAAAAGAAAAAAAAAATATTTTTTTTTTTTTAAAATCAGTAACGACTTTGTTGGTTTTTTATTTTCAAATGAAATGAACTAAAAAATTTGGTTTCATATTTTTACTTCATCTTTAGGTATACATAAATGAATCCATTTAGGAAAAAGTTATGTAGTCCATATGAATGTAAATGTATGAAGAAAATTGTATAGAAAAATCAATAAAATTTAAAATAAAAAAAAATAGCAAATGAAAATTTTACTTTGAATGTTTTTGTAATGCAAAAATAAAAATTTAAAAGTTTAAATAAAACAATTTATTCAGCTGGTATACAAAAATCAAATATGTTGTCCTTGATGATTTTAAGCAAATATTTCGTATAGTTAGCTTACATATTATTTTGGTGTTACATAAATTTTTAAGTACAGTACATGTGCACTTTTTTTGCACAATTTTTTTTAAAAAAAAAATTATTATCTATGAAGAAAATCGTAAATATGAAAATTTTTAGATATATACACATATGGAAAAGGAAAATTTTGAAAAATAATTTTATCAAGGATCAGATTTTTAGGAAAATCTGAAAAAAAAAAAAAATAAAACTATTAATTTAATCGAAAAAAATTTATACTCAAAATATAAATATTATGCTATTTCTAGGCAATTTTTGTAATAAAATCGTAATCCTGTTAAAAACCCATCCTTGGAGTCAAATAATCGAAAAAATAGTCTGAACATTTATTTTTTTGTTTTTTGTATTTTCAGTAAACCGTATTCGGTATGGTGAGCAAGGAGAACAAAAAGTGGGTGCTGTATTATGATAATTTGTACTTATAAGAGTCAAATAGGACATATATAAGACATATTAAAATCTTGTTTATTATAAGAAATCATTTATAACAAATGACATTGATGTATCCATAAATAGCGTGCGTGTACAAAAATTATAAGAATTTATTTAATGCAAAAAATATGAATTTTAATTAAAAAATGAACCAAAAACAAAAAAAAAACAGAAATTAAAATAGAAAAAAATTAATTTTACAAATACACATGTGTGGGTGCACACACATATGTACATATATATATGTATAGGTACATACGTATGTAATGGTAAAAACTAAAAAATATATAAAATATCCTTGAGAATTATTGGCGGCCATTTTGAAATAAAAGCTTACATACAATACATACATATACACCACTGGCATGCGGATCATAGATTATGTATGTACATAAATAAGTACATGCATATTATACCCCTGTACACCTATGTTCATGCATGATGAAAATTTGAAAAAAAAATTTTAATTTTCCTTTACTTTTTATTTTATTTCTTTAAAAAAAATTCTTTTATAAAAAAAAAAACTTGAAAAAAGAAAATTCGAAAATTTTCTTGAAATTCATTTAATTTTTCAGTTAAAAAAAAAAAAATTTCCGGTTATTTAGGTTATGTAATATGTCATAACTGTACTCTTTAACTTTTAATGTACACACAAATACATTGATGTGTGCGCGAATACACGATTTATTTTGGTATTTGTATGAGCATGCTTAACACATATTTTCTTAAATTTATTTTTTTAATACAAAAAAAAAAAAAAAACAATATATTTTCCGTAACCCCATTTTCAATGACGTAATAAATTTTTTTTTTCATCATCGTTATCACATCATCATACCTGTTAACTATAAAAAGTGATTAATGTATATATGCAAAAGGTGATAATTTGAACTTATGTCCTTCCAATAAAAAAAAATAATAATAAAAAGGATCATACAAAAATCAAAAAAGAAAAAAAAACAAAAAAAAGATGAAAATTCAAAAAGGACAAAAAGGATTAAATTGTTATAATTTTATATTAATTAGAAAAAATAAAAAATAAAATAAAAATCGTTTGCATAATACAAATATCCTTAAAACTATAACTTACCCCAACTTGATCCAGTTCGACCAAGGCATTGACTAGTTTCACTGTCCCATATGAATAATTTAAATGACTCCCATTTATCTAGTTTTGGTGGTGGTGAATAATATTGTTCAGCAACTTTTTTATCAGCCATTTTTTCTTGTTCTTTTCTTTATTTATTATTTAAAATTTATAGTTTTTTTTTAAATTATCGTTTAAAGATTTTTTGTTATCGGTAATACAACACTTGAAAATTTATTTGATTGACCAAAGAGAGAGAGAGAGGGGGAAAAAATTAATTTTTTTTGTTTTTTTTTTTTTTTAGAAATGAAATGAACTTAACGTACTATCACGTACTATATTACAAGTGTATAAATTTCGTTTTTATTTAATAACGATTCACAAGAAATTAAAGGCAATGATCAATTACAAGGTTTATTTATTTTATTTATTTTTTTTTGTTAAATGTTTTTGTCCTTGTTTTTTTTTTTTAGAATTTTTCTAAATTAAATTATTTATAATATGCACAAACTTGAGAATATTTTTAATGATTAGATTGTATTACAATCACCACCATACCACAAATATTTATAATATCTCTATTATAGTAAAATTTGATAAATCTACAAAAGGGAGAAGGAGAAAAAATTTCAACAATATTAATTAATTAATTTTTTTTTTTTAATTTTTTTTAAATATATTATTTTAAATTTTTTATTTATTTATTTATTTTTTTTCACACTGTTATAAATGTATGATGTATACATACATGCAAACAGACAATGATACTAATAAAAATGATCTAAATATAAATTTTTATTTGTCCTTTTACTACAATCAATTATCCATTGATTTCTGAAATAATATCACATCTAAAATTTATTTTAACTGATTATTTTAGAGCTTTTATAATTTATTCGATTACAAAAAAAAAACCAAAAAAAAATTTTTTTTTTCTTTTTATTCTTTTTATGTAACACTGTTTTTAGTTTTGTTTTATTTTGATTTTTTTTTTATTCTATAAAATTTTCATTAGTTTTTGTTTTTCTTTTTACTGTTGTTATTGTTATGTAATTTTTTTATTATGTTTTTTTTTTGTTTGATTTTATAACTTATATTTCTGTTTTATTTATTCTGTTATTAGAAAATATCATGTTATACAAATGATCATTAGTGTGTTTCTGTAAATTTACCTGTGAATAACCGTTTTTTTTATTTTCAAAAAATTTTCATTTCAATAATTTGTTAATTTATTAAGTTCTCTTTTAAAGAAAAAATAAAAAAAAAAATTTTTTTTTGAATTTTTTATGTGTATTTTTGAATTTTCCACAATTTAAGTTATTATGTAACTTTTTTACTATTCATATATATTTATTATATGTATGTACATGGAAAATTTGTTACTATACCACTGCTGCTACATATATGTACTGTTTTTATTACTTTGTAAATTATATATCGTTGTATTATAATAATCGTCTTTGTCGTCGTCGTCGTCGTCGTCTATCTCTTTTCTTCGTAAATGCATGTGAACATACAAACAAACAAACAAAAAAAAAAAAAATTATGTATATACGTTATATGATGGAAAATTGAAAAAACAAAAAAAAAACAATTTTCCTTATTTATTTAAATTACTATTCGAAATTATATGGAAAAATTTTTATACCGCAAACTCTAAATAGAAATATAATATAAAGTTGTACACATAAACACATACGTACATGTGCATGTATATGTATGTGTGTACATCAAATTTATAAGTACAAATACATACGTATATAGAAGAAGCAAAATGAAATGTATAAGAGAATAAATTTAAAAAAAAAAAAAAACAAAAAGAAAATAAATTTATATTGGAAAATTCTTATGTATTCTATGAATTTATGTATATTATCCTGTTTTATTTTACTATGCGCTGTGCATATTTATTTGTATGCATGTATTAGTACATGTACATTTTAAAGGGATATATTGCATGTAGCATGAAAATGTAGAAATACATTAGAGTGAGATTGGGTGGGAAAACGTTGAATTTCCTTTTTTAATTTATTTTTTATTTTTATTTTTATTACTATTTTGTTTTTTTTTTTTTTTGTAAGGATAATGAGTGTATTTAATTACACTCATACACTCTCATAAATTCGTTGATTGAAATACACAAGGTATTTTCAAGGATATATACAATGATTTTCCCAAAAAAAAAACAAAACTATACTATTTTCAATTTTCTAATCATGAAAATCTTTTGAAAAAGAAAATTTTGAATTTCGAATTTAAATGAAATTTTTGAATGATATAAAAAATTTTCATTAATTTCTGATGATTTATTTTATATTTATTTTGTACACACACGTACACAATAAACATATACACAAATGCATCGGTTTAGTTATATATATAAACATTTTCACATACATTCGTGTATATGAATATATGTATGTATTATTTAAGCAAAAAATCAAATATGTATGTAGAGAGTTTGGTACATTTTATATTTTCCACATCACAAATACACATGCACTTCAAAGTTTGTATTTTCTTTTCTATTTTCTATTTTTTTTTTTGTATTTTTTTTTTTTCTTAGTATTATCCTTCGAATATCTGAAGGTGATTTTCAAATTAATTTAAATGTTTTTCTAGTCTATGTTTTTTTTTTCTTTTTTGAATTTTCTTTTTTTTTTGTTTTTTGTATTTCACTTTATTTTAAAATTATTTTCTATACACTATGTACAAAATTTTACCTTTATATGATATTTTTTATATTTTTTGTATTTTGTTTTTTGTATAATCAAAATTTTCAATTTGAAAAAGGATATTAAAAACAGCGCTTTAATGGATTGTTTCAACCGGAATTTTCATTCAATGATTTCTACAAAAAAAAAAAAAAAAATTAAATAAAAAATTAGGAAAATTAAAAAAAAAAAATTTTTTTTTTTCAATAAGAAAAAAAAGGAAAATCAAATCAATTACAAGAGCGTTATTATTCTTTTTTATTTTTTTATTTGGTTCTCTTAAAGGAAAAATTCGATTTTTTCAAATTTTCAAATTAAAAAAAAAATTTTTTTTTGTTCTAAAATTTCAAATTATGAATTATTTAATTCTAAAATTTGGAAAAAAAAACATTCAAAAAAATTTTTCTCGAAAAATTAATTTGAAAATTTTTAAAAAAAATTTTTAAAATGTTTTCTTTGATTTTATTTTATTTTTTATTTTTTTTTTTAAAGAAAAACTTTAAAATGAAAAAGAAAATATTTTTTTTATTTTGTTTTTCTTACAATTTACAGTGATAACAATGATTTTTGAATTTTTTATTTTTTTTTATTTATTTTTTTAATTTTATCTATATGTATATTTGAAAATAATTGAGAACGTTAAAAATTCCGTTTTTACAATCCCACTTCCACTGTTAAAATGCCAATGATACTCTAGCTACCATATATTAGCTGGAAATTGTGATGATCAGAGTAAAAGAAAGAAAAAAAAAAAAATTTATTTTTCAATTATGTAGGGAAAAGAATACCAATTCTATGTATTAGTGTATATATACATACGTACACAAAAAGCTTTAAAAAAGCACAGATAATCTATAAAATTATTGAAATTTTTTGCAATTTTTCATTAAATATACTTTAATGAAATTTTTTCTGTAGAGAAAAATGTTTCCAACAGAATTATATTAAGGAATACATTGCGTTTATTGTATTGGTGTTGAGTGGAAAATTATCAAAAAAAAAAAACATTTTTTTTGTTTTTTAATTGTGTAAGTTGAATATTTATGGAAACCGCTACAACGATATATGTGTGTATGTATGTGTTAAGAAAATATGAGTTTTTGAAAATTACATACGTACAGAGTTTTATATATGTACATAGAATGCACATTACATACGAATAAATTTCAATGCAAATTTGTACATATAAAATTATAGTAAATAAATTTTTTGTAATTATAGTTGGCTCATGGAATAAAAAAGCTTCGAATCGAAGACTTTTCTGAGAGAAATATCTCTGTGTATTATAATGATGATTTATGAGTTATGAACATTGAACATTATTTAACTAGCACTAACGCTCTATATACATGTATGTACTATGTTTTGCTTTAAAAAAAAATTTATGTAATTGTGAAGAAAATGTATTTAAATGTTTTTTGTGAGAGTTAGGGTACAAAATCATTAAATGTACAATTGGGTTGCTTTCATTAATACAAATTGCATGTTAAATTAAAATAATTTGTTTTTATGTATGTTTTAAATCTTAATTTCAATTGTTTATGGATACAAAATCAGAAGTAATTGTATTCACATGTATAAATTATATTATTTGATATGTAATTATAAATTAAAAATTAAATTATAATATCGAAAATTTTGTAAATCAAAACCAAAAATCGTATATCTAACGGTTAGAATAAAGTTAGTCTGAAATAATTATTACAATGTGGCATTTTTGGCCTATGTATGCTTGCTTGGAAATGAGCGGACGGCCACCTAGACTGGAATAAATACATAGATTGAATTTTCAATGCAATTTTTTGTATCTGTTGCAGGCTTTTAATTATGAAAGTAGCCACAAGAGGTTTTTAAAATTCAAATTACCAGAGAAAAACACAACAAATTACAGTAGTTGTTAAATAACGATTACCAATTTGTCTTTTCTTTTTGTTTTTTTTTTGTTATTTTTTTTTTTGTTATTTTCAACTGTGAAAAACCACAAAACTTTTAATTTAAAATTTAATTATAGCTTTATTGTACAAAGTAAGAATTTCTGTAAAGTCTTTTAAGTATGTAAAGATGCATTAATGCTTAAAATTTTATTATATATGTACAATCCTGTCATGTTCTTGTTAAATGGAAAAGGTCACAAGTTCATTTTTTTTTTTTAAACTTTTCTAAATTTTCGCCATCCTCTTGTCATCGTAAAATGAACATATCATAAATTGCACATGTAATCAAGAAAACAAAAAAAACAAAAAAAAAACAAAAAACATCAGAACGTTTTTCTATCGATATCTGTACATACATACATACATGTGAATACTACAAAACATGAATATGTATGTGTACATGAATCTGTACTTACATAAATGGATGGATAAGATATGTAGATACTTTTCAAAAAAAAAAATTTTTTTTTTTTTTTAGATATCATAAAAAATAAAATGTCATTTTCTAAATACGGTAACATAAAAGGTGTACATTATATATATATACTACTACTACTTAGTTACAATTTATGTATACGTATAGAGTATTAGAAGGGCTTACAATAAAAATGTAAACCCCCCCCAAACAAAAAAAAAAAATAATAATAATAAGAAAAACATTAAATAAATAAATAAATAAGGACAACAATGATATTATAACAAATATTTTTTTGTATTTTCTTGTGAGCATGCGCTTCACATGAAATTTATCGATTGATATGATGCGGTGAAAATTTTTCTATTTTTCTTTCTTGTTTTTTTTTTCTTTTTAAAGTTTAGAAATTTGTACTTGTGTATGTATCATTTGAAAAACAAGAAAACAAGAAAAAACCAAAATTGTTATTTTCAACGCATGTCCTATAAAAACGGCCGACTTTATATACTCGTAGGTACTTTGCACACAATATTAATTCCCGTATATACATTCCCTTACCATTATGCATTTATACAAGAAAATTTTTAATTTTCTTTATTTATTTATTTTTTTTTTTATATACAAATTTTGTCTGTTACATGCTTTTTTGATATATGTATGTATACTTTTTCGTGTAGTTATGTACGTTTGTATGAGTATAAATGTTGTAATCACATAAAAAATTTTTTTTTGTTACACAATCAGTGATATAAGTTCAAAATTTAGTTCATACCATATACATATATACATATGTTACATACACCTTAATTTTCATTGCACATAACAACCGAAATGATGAACCAATACATTTATACTTGTACATATTTTGTGTATGCAATCGTCCTTTCTATTTTATTACATTGGATACATTTTTAAAAGGACATATTATGCAGGAATGTGTGTAAAATATATGTATATACTTGTATGTACTTAAAATCATCAAGATATGTGCTACAGTCATATTTACATACATATGGAGTTACTAAAATGCATATGTATGTATGTGTTCAAGTACACACAATATATTGTGTGCTATCGAATTTTATTTTTTTTTTGTATGTATGTGTGTATGTAGCATATATAGGGCTGGCATTCATTTTTCTAAAGTAAAATATATAAAGTATATTTTTAATAAAATATAGCAGTAAATAATGATAAAATCAAAATTTTCGAATTGAAAAAAAAATAATAATAATAATAACCGTACTGCAATCAATTCCTATTGTTTTTTCACCCTCATAATTAGCTCATAAAGGACAAAATTTCTGGGTCATACATATTGTACCACATTTTGATTTTTTATTTTTCTGTGTTGTTGTGTAACAATTGATATACACTTTTCAAATTCTGTCTTGGGTCAAATGCATCCCTTATTGATGGTTATATTAATATATTAATGTGAGATGATTTCTTCATTGGTTTTTCTTATACATTTTTTTTTGTTTATTTTTTGAATTTCCTTTTTTTAAAAAAAAAAAAAAAAAAATTCTAATAATAACAATATAATAATTAAGCACGTGACTATCAATGACGACCCCCTGCACCAAATTACGTCATACCTCAGCTGTTTTTTGAACTTTCCAGGCGCCTCTCCTTAAAGCCAAATTCTATATTTATACATACACCATACGTTATATTCAATCTTACATTTATGTATGTGTGTGTATGTATGTGTATCGTCTAATCTTATTATTATGTGTACATCCATTGCTTTTTAAATATATAGGTTTTTCCTATACATGAAGCGTGTATTGAGAGCTACTTCCCTTTTACTGTTTATCCTTTAAAAAAAAAAATTAATTTATTTGAATTTTTGATTTTCTAGGACTAGGAATTTTTTAATGTATTTTTTGTTTTGTTTTCCGTTTTTTTTTTTTTTTCTTTCTTGCTCTACGTATGTACATATAAAACACGAACCGTTGAATATAATAGGAATTATGCCACACTACATATATATGTAAAGAAGTGCGGAGGATATGTGGGTGGATGGGTACACACCCTATGTACGTGTTATGTAGATTATGCATAACAACACTATTTTTGATATTAATACTGAAAATTAAAAATTATAAATCAATAGGTGCGTTATATAAAAGGATTAAATAAAAAGGATTTTAATTTCTATGAAAAATTTTTAATTATTATTATAATTTTTAAATGAAAAATTGAAAAGGATATTTAAGCTTTAGATAACATAACAGGAACAGATACCTATATGTACTACTGAACTGATGGTTTCCAGCTCTAATCACTACATATTTCTATTACAAATTACAACATAACAGATAAAATTAATTTAAAAAAAATTCCCTTTCGTTTCCTTATCTCCCTTTCTCATCTTTGTATTATTATTATGCAATATAAAATCAGATTTCCATGCATAGTTCGTCGTATGCTTTTATTTCATAGGTAGGCATATACAGGTAGGTATGTACATTTTAATTATTCTCATGATAATAATTGAAATTCTATTTTTATCATTCGCAAATAAATATATATAAAAAAAAAAATCAATGTTATAATTAGAAGATCACAAATTAATTAACTCATCAGCTTATCACATACATATATGTACTTGTGTGTGTACCTACTAAATACAAGTGTGAATGTAATAATTTTTAGTTATGAAAAAAGGTCAGACAAAATTTTTTTTTTAAATTTTTATCAATTCGAATATAAAAATTTTTAAAAATTATAGTGTATATAATATATGAATGCAAACGTTTGTGCATGTGTATATATATACACGTTTCTAATTCACACTTAATTCCAACGCAAATTTACGTATTTTGTAGGTATACGTAGACGTATTTATACCATATTATTATGTACTTACATCAATGTTATGTTCAATTATCACATTACTGAACAAGATATATGTACACATGTATGTACATTTTTCTTGATTTTATATATGTAAGTATACAGCACCCAGAAGTACAAAAAAAAAAAATTAAAAATACCAAAAAATTATTAATACAATACATAACACCAATTACGTAACATATCAAAATTCAAAAACTATAATAATAATGTAATAATTATATTATTATGATAAATATAAATTTTTTTTTTATTATGTACATTTTGTATAAAGAAGCCCTTGTAGACCATTTTTGTCTGTTTGTAATAAATAACTGACATAAAGCTTTTTCAAAATTTCAAAAATTATTTTGTAACGATTTAAATATCGAGTATCGATTTTTTTAAATTATATCAAATGAATTAAAAACTATGATGCTAGAAAACAATTTAACATTAACGGATTAGATTGTTGTTAAACATGTCTAACATTTGGCAATCATACCAACTGTATAAATGAAAATGACAGTAAAATTTGAATTATGAAAATTTAAAAAATAAAAACTATATCAGAAAAGGAGGGATCGTGAATTTTGATTCAAAGGGATCATCAAAGAAATCAGAATTATTGTTTTCTTTTTTTGTTTTGTTTTATTAAATAAACATTTTTTTTTTTTGCCGTTTATTGTGTTATTTTTAATTTTTATTTTATAAAAAAAATTAATTAAAAATGCCTAGAACAAAAATAACTAAAAATCCAAAACGTAATCGTCAACCAAATGAGGATCTAACAGAACGTTTAAAAGAAATTGATTTAAAAGCAAATGAAATAATGTCAAATATTGATTCAGCATATCGTGAAAAATTGAAATTAATTTTAAGTGCATTCGATAATTTAAGGAGTAGTCTTCCGAATGCAATACTATCAATGGAATTTGGTCATTTATTAGAGACGGTAATTTAAATATGCATACACAGAAAGTTCTGATTTTTTTTTTTTTTTTTTTTACAGTTGAAAACAATTTAAAATTGTAATATAATTAAAAAAAAAAAAATTTTTTTTTTTTTTTTCAGTATGAAAGTGTTGATGAATACAATAAACAAATTGAATTAGCAAACGGAGCAAAAGCAAATAAGAATTCATCATTAGGATCAAATAAACAATCAAAATCAAAAGAAGATGAAGGTAAAATAACTCAAGAGAAGTATTTATATAATTTTTAAGACACATTGCATGCATGCTTCTATTTAATTTTTATTTAATGCACTTCTTAATTCACATTTCTTTCTAATTTTATTTACTTTTTGGTGATCTTCTGGTACATTATCTATTTATCATTATGGGTATACACTCACAATCATCAATCATATTGCTTATCCTAAAAATAAAAAATTTAAAAAAAAAAATAAAAAATTTGATAAAATAAAAAGGATACCTTACAGAAGATGCTACCGGTAGTGTAAAATCATCATTATCAGCCGGTACATCGCATTCTACAAGAAATTCACGTCAATTAGGACCATTAGGTTTAGCTAAAGCAAAGGCACGACATCGTCGTAGTCGATCAGCTAGTACATATTTTTTAAATGATAATCAAAAAGCACAAAAAAAAATATCAAATTTACATTCTGAAAAAAACACTAATATTAGTAACAGTGAATATTGTTCATCAAAAATTCGTACAATGAGTGTTGATCGTACTGCACCAGTTACACCAAAAATTACACCAAATATTCCATTATCAATATTACGTTATCCAAGAATTGGTGAAACTATTATATCATTAACTGGAAGTCCAGTTGTTGCTCAAGGGTGAGTATATTTTTACTTGTAATCATATTTTAATTACTTAATTTTATATTTTCATTTAACTAATTTCTCTTAATATTTGTTTTTTTTTTTTTTTTTTGTTTAGTTTGCCAGATCCTACAGCCAATGTGAACATTCCAGTTAAAAATGGAATTATATCATTACGCCCAACTAAAATGAATGAAATCGATCAAAAAATCATAACACAAATTGATAAAGAAACAATAGATCAAATCAAACAACTTCAAACGAATTTAAATCTCATTATGAATTTTGCTAGCAAAGAAGGTTTATAAATAATTTTGTAATTTTTTTAATTCAATTTAATTTTTTTTATAATTGTTTTTCTTATGTCTAGATTTAATTTGTTTTTTTTTTTTGTTTTGTTTAACCGAATGCATACACACAGAATATTAAAAATTGTTCTAAAATCCATTGTTTTTGCGATTTCGATGTAATTTTTTAATAGAACTCTTTCTATTAATTCAATTCCACTTTAAAAGTACGAAAAAATAATTTTGAAAAGTCCAACAATAATAAATATTTTGTTTATCAAATTTTTTAAAAGTTGTGTGGCTGTATCATTTTTATTTTTTATTCATCTTTATAATAAATATAATAAAGTATTATTATTATAAAAGTTAAAAAAAAACAGTTTAGTACATTTGAAATCTCGCGATATAAAAATTACCATCGCGTTTCTAAAAAAAAAAAAAAAATTATATATACCATGTAAAACTTAAGGGTGAATTCGAAAAAGTCAAAAATTAAATCAAATCATTGTAAAATTATTGTAGTTTTTGTTAAAATGAAAAACTTAAAATAAAAATGTGATGAGTTTTTGTCGAAAAATGTGCAACATTCACATTTTTTAAATTTAAATTTAACAATCAGATTTTTACCCTTGATTTATTATATTGACATATTGGTAAATATACCTTTTTGTTTTTTTTATTAAAAAGTAAAATTAAATTCATTATAATTGATTTAAGTTAATTTTATTAATAATACAAACGAAATAAAATCTAATTTTTAAAATAAATAATATTTTAATATGGTAATGTTACTTTATCCTTATACGAGATTCATAATTTAATTAGAAAAAAAAAAAAAAAAATTAATCTTAATATTCTATTGTTATACATTTAGTTTTTAAATATTCATTTAATGCTTCTCTACCTAAATCTTTTCCAAAACCACTTTGTTTAAAACCACCAAATGGTGCTGCTACATCAGTTTTATTGTAAACATTAACAAAAACTGTTCCAGCATCAATGTCATTAGCAAACATTAATGCTTTTCCAATATCTTTAGTAAAAACCCCACTAGCTAAACCATATTCAGTTCGATTTGCTCGTCTCATAACTGATTCAATATCACTTCCATTGAATTTTGAAATGATCATGATCGGTCCAAATGATTCCTCTTGTGCAATTAACATATGATCTTCAACATTTGTGAATACTGTTGGCTCAAAAAAGTATCCTTTCATATTTGTAACTGGTTTACCTCCATATACCAGTGTTGCTCCTTCACGAATACCACATTCACAAAATTCAATTAATTTTTCAAAATGTGCTCGATGATTTTGTGGGCCATGTGATGTAGAACGATTTAATGGATCACCAATTGTAATTGATTTGATATCTTTTACAACACGTCTAACAAATTCATCATGAATTCGATCTTCAACAAAAAGTCGACCAGCTGCAATACAATTTTCACCTTTATTGAAAAACACAGAAGACATTCCCTAAAAATGTTTTTTGATTTAATTAAAAATGACAAAAAAAAAAAAAAAGAAGGAAAATATTAAAATTTCTTACATGTTTTACAGCTTTGTCCAAATCACAATCAGCAAATATTACCAATGGACTTTTACCACCTAATTCTAGTGAACATTTTTTAATATTCGAAATAGCGCATGATTTCATAATGTGTTTCCCTATTGGTGTTGATCCAGTAAAACCTAATTTTCTAACTAATGGATGATCGGCAATTGCTTGTCCTGTTTCTGAACCAGATCCAGTGACTACATTTATAACTCCTGGTGGGAAGCCTGCTTTAACAGTGAGCTCGGCAAATTTCAATGCGGTTAAAGGACATACTTGTGCTGGCTTTATAACACAAGTATTACCGGCTGCAATACAAGCAGCCATTTTCCACGACAACATCATTAATGGGTAATTCCATGGTGTAATAAGGCCACAAACTCTGTTTACAGTATAAATTCAAAAAAAAAAAAAATAAAAAAATAAACAAAATAAATTAAACATAAATTATTCATTATTTAAATTTATACATACCCAATTGGTTCTTTTCTTGTGATGGTCAAAATTCGATTTGGTCTCGCCGGATTGACTGGTATAGTGCTCCCTTCAATTTTATCAGTCCATCCAGCAAAATATTTCCAAACATCAATAGACATACCCACATGCGTCTTTAGTGCCAAAGTATACACGGCTCCTGAATCAACTGCCTCTATAGTAGCCAACTCTTCTTTATGTTGTTCCATAAGTTCTGCCAAATTGTACATTATCTGTCCTCGTTGTCTAGCTGAAATATCTTTCCATACACTATTAAATGCCTTATGAGCAGCCTCAATTGCTTTATTAACATCATTTCTTGAACCACATGCTACTTTACAAATAATCTCTTCTGTTGTCGGATTTATAATATCAGTTTTCATATCGTTTTCCGCATTAACAAATTCACCATTAATAAAAAGTTGTGTGGGTATGGAAATTTTATATTTATTTGCATTCAATACAAATCCACAGTAAGAAATTGTTTTATTTGTTCCATCATTGTTACCTTGTCTTGATAATTTTATAATTTCTAAGAAAAAATCTTCAAAAACTGGTGCCATAAAAACTGATTCATTTTCAAGTGGAATATCGAATGCTTCTTTACATTCTTCTACCAAACGAACAACGTCCATTGATGCAGCTCCACATGCAAAGAAATCTGTATCATCAGTAATGGTCATTTTTAGAATTGATTTCCATATTCCTTCAAGAGTTTTTTTCATGATTTCTTCTTCTTTACTTAATTGTATAACGCTTTTCTCTGATACTTGTGAAAACCAATCTTTCGCTTGAATCACTTTATTACCCTTTTTTACTCTTTTTATATTCACAAAATTTCCATCAGTTCCTTCTATTAAAATTCCTCCCTCATGTACTATACTGGGTCTTCGGCATCCTTTTAATTTTATAAATGATTTTGTTGTGGGTTTATCAGAATATAAACTAGCTCCAAATAATCGTATTTTTATTTCATTTCCATCATCATTTTCCACAAAAGCAATTGCACCTGGTACAGAATCTAATGCTCGAATAAAATTCCAAATTTTTTCTGCTGATTGTAATAAATTAATTATTTGATTTTCTTCTCTAAACATTGCTGGATCATATGTTGCTCCAATTTCTGTTTGTGGAATTTTTGGAGCAATACCTTTAGCAATCATATCTACTGCATTACCCATACTACGAACACCTTCAGGGTAAAGGAATCGCTTATATAAAATATCTAAAGTATCTGTAGGTTCAATGTTACATTGTTTTTGTAATAAAATTGGACCAGTATCTAAACCATCATCAGCCCAGAATATAGTAAATCCAGCTATATCATCACCCTCAATTAATGTCCATGATATAGCACTTGCACCTCTATGTCGTGGCAATATTGATGGATGATAACATATGCTACCCAATTCAGCACCATCAATAATTTCCATTGGAATATATTGTGAACAATATGGTAATATATTTAAATTAGCCTGAATTGATTTATATATGGATAAAACATTTGGAATAATAATTCCATTTTTACGCCATGATGATATCTTAAATACTGGTATACCATGTAATCTACCAATTGTAGCTAAAATATCTTCACGATTTGATGATTTATCTGGTATAGTAAAAATACCAACGATTACATATGATTTTTCGATTAATAATTCAAGTACATCAGCCGCAAAATTGCTTTGTCCAATAATAGCAATTCGTAAAGGCTAAAGAAAATTCACAAAAAAAAAAAAAAAAAAAAAATTATTATTAATAATAATAAATAAAATAAGAACCCGAAAATAAATTAAAAATTACGGTGTGTGTGTGTGTATAAATCACTTACTTTTGTTGATTCCATTAAACCACTGGTATTACTTTTACTTTTCGGTGCCATTTCAAATGATTCCCAAAAATTGTAACCGTTAAAACAAAACAAAACAAAAAAAAAGAAAAATCAAATATAAAAAAATCTGTACAAAATATCTTAAAATTCTTAAATTAATCAATTTGTTTAATGTTTTAATTAAATTTAAATTTTTTTTAAAAATATAAAATTAAACTTTGTTTTTTTTTGTTATTATTTTTTCACTTATTAGCTGTGATAATTTCTTTTGAATAATTCATTGATCAAAACGAATCTTCATATTTATAGAAAAATTTTTTCGCCTCTAAGTATATAAGAGAATTTCCATATCTCATTTTCATGCATTGAATTCTATATGTACTGGAACTATATAATTATAATCATTCTTCTCATTTAATTAAAATAAGAAAAAAAAAATTAAGGTTTATCAATAGAGTTCATCATGACTATACGATTATTATATTGCGAATGGATTGTGTATACAGAACGTGTATACACACTCACATATGCATGTTTTACATATATAGCTCATATTTATGCATGTGTGCGCAGTAGTGTTTATGATGTAATGGGTTTGGGAAGATTTTTAACGTTTTTTTTGTTTTTTCCAAATTTTGAATTCAGTTTATTTTTTGTATCTCTTTGGTTTTCTGCTTCTTTCCTATAACATTCAATATCTTTAAAAAATATCCCCTTTGTCCATGAGGATACATCCCTTGATCCTAAAGACAAGAAAACTCCAATATGCGACTGTATTGCTCCATTTTTCTCTTTGTCTTGTATTTCTTGAAGTGATTTTTATTTATTTATATTTTTTTTTTATCATGCAAATTAATTTTTTGTTCACATGAACAATGTTTGTCTCTCTGATTGCAAAAAGCAAAAGATAAGAACACAAAAAAAAAATCCCTGTAAAAGAGTACAAATAAAATTGGAATAAATCGAACAAGAAAAAATTTCAAATTTATTATCTTAAGTCTTTATTTCATCCAATGGATGATCAAAATCCTTTCTTTATGTTTAAGGCCAAAAATGCCATTAGACATTATCTGTGGCTCATTGTTCAATTAAAAATTGCATTCAAAATTAAAGAAAAATAAAAAACAAAAAAAAAAAAAAACTGGAATAAATAAAGGTCTAAAAATCCAAAGGCAAATCCATGCCAATATACAAAATAATCACATGTAATATTGACCTGAATGATAACCCATTTATTGAATTTCTAGATTTAACCAGTTAAAATAATATGAATAGAAAATTAAAACTAAATTAAATTACATGATAACAATAAAAAAAAAAAAACAAAAATTATTATTATTATTTTTTTTTTTTTAAATTTATTAATTGGTTTTCCGTATGGCATTTCCAGTTTTAGTCAGTTTTAAAATGTTTGAATTTTTGAAATGATCGTGATAAACTTTTGTACCAATTTTATTTTTTTTATTTATTTTTTTTTTTTGTTTCTGATGTGAACAAATGATGTGATGATTATTTTGTTATTCATTTATTGTATTCAATATTTTGTTGATTTTGTAAAAAAATGGTTCATGAAATAATTGTAGATTAATTTCCGTATTTAAATGAATCTTCTAATAAAAATCATAAAAAAGGATATAATTGATCGCCTCACAATATTGAAAAGACATAAGAAACGCTAAATGTGCAGAACTGGACGGAAGTTGTAAAAAACCCGGACGCAATGGAGAGATATCCTGCAGGAGACCAAAAACTCTGGATGGGCTTAGCCTTGTAAATAGATACTATGTATAAACAAAAGAAAAATAATCTCAGAATTTATTATCCAAAGTTCTATTTTTGGACATGAATTCAGTTAATGCTGTTTGAATCAAATAATAATGGAAATATGTGGTATTGTATGGTAAGCATTCTTGACCTGTATCTGATTATGATAACCTATTTATTAAGTTTCTGGTTTTAACTAGCTTAAGTACACAGCAATTTTAAACTGAATAATTAAATTACATGATTATTGAATTTTCTTTTTTTTTTTTGTTTTTTTCCTATTTATCAACTGTGCTTTTTTGTCAACGTCATTTCTAGATTAAATCGGTTTGATAGGAAAAAAATAAAATAAAAAAATAAAATAAAAAAATAAAATAATTACATAAAATCCTTCCTTCCTAAAATCCTTCAGAAGAATTGGCAAAATTACTTCACACAAGATCTCATGAACAGGACGAATTTTTTTTTTTTTTTTTTTTTTTTTAATCAAAAATTATAGAGACACAACGTTTAATGAGCTATATCTTATATTTTAATCCTGAATTTTATCCTTG
The DNA here is from genome assembly GCA_963971155.1 of Anthrax anthrax. Classification (NCBI taxonomy): domain Eukaryota; kingdom Metazoa; phylum Arthropoda; class Insecta; order Diptera; family Bombyliidae; genus Anthrax; species Anthrax anthrax. Next base: position 3,369,275 of record OZ020124.1, read on the forward strand.
CAAATTTCGATTGTATTTTTATTTCTGTTACTCTAAATCTTCATTTTGTCTTTTATTTATGCTGCATCACTAATCTTCCTAAATCAAAAATATTTGAAACAAAAAAACAAAAAAAAAATGTAAATAATTACACAATCAATAATTATTCATTTAATAATTAAAATAATTAAACAAAAAATTGTGTATTTAAATTTGAAAAAAAAAAAGACGTTATAAAATTTTGAAATTTTGATTTTCAAATTTTTAATCTCGCAGTGATAAAATATTTTTAATTGCCAATTCCATGTTAATTATAGAAAATAAAATGAGAAAATTTCCACATACATATTTATTATGTACAGGCCTATATAAGGTAAATTAATCATAATGATAACAATTAATTGTAACGTAATTATTAATTGTTAATAAAATAATAAAGTATAAATGATTGATTACTTTTGTAACAACTGTTTAAAGGTAAATAGTAAAGGAATGCATGTTGATATAATAAAATTGATCATAATATATCAACAAATAGTGTTCATATACGGGAATAAAATTTTATTTTTCTATACTCTATACACTAATTCAATGCAGTTAACACCTTATGGAAATGACATATAGTAGATTAATTTTACATCGCTATATAAATTGATATTTAAAAAAATTCATCTCGTATTATATGATAAAACTTTACAGATTGTGGTAACTCCTATACGTGAGATGATCTTATTAGAAATTATTAGAGAAGAAAATAGACATGTATGACATGCATGACATGCCGAAAAACTTTAAATGCACCGAATTAGTGAACAGAGTATAAATAGCCCATTTGTTTATAACGCATACATACAATTCATATTTTGTCTATGTAACACTTTAATACAATTTTTTGTTTTTATCTAATACAAGGCCAAAATTCATATCATCAGATTCACATACTAAGATATCTAGATTGTTACAGAAATTTAGAAAATGTAAAAAAAAAAAAAAAAATTGTTAAAACATTGATAACATTTACATATATGAATGAATAAATATTAGAGTATATAAGTACCGGCATCCTAACAATTTTTATTTATTCGCAATATTTTTTTTCATTTTAAACTACATAATATAACTGGTGAAAAATGCTAAAATCGGTATCGTTTTGTTGTATTATAACACTTTATTCAGTTCTATTATTGGGTACAATAGGTGAACGTGTACGTTATGATAATTATCATGTATACGAAATAATACCAAATTCAACGATTAATTTAAAAATTTTAAATGAATTACAATTATCAAGTGATAGTTTAACATTTTTAGATGATCCAATATTTATTGGTAAATCAATTCATGTAATTGTGGCACCACATAAACAACCAGATTTTATTGAAATATTAAATTTAAATGATATTCAATATGAATTAAAGGAAAAAAATTTACAACGACAATTAAATGTAAATGAAATGCAAATACAACAAGGACGTTCAAATGATGATGAAGATTATAATTGGAATGGATATCATACATTAGATAAAACATATAAATGGTTAAGATCATTAGGAAAAAAATATCCAAAACAAGTTGAGATATTAGTAGGTGGTAAAAGTTATGAAGGACGTGAAATATTAGGTGTAAAATTATCGTATAAATCGGGTAATAAAGGAATTTTCATTGAAGGTGGTATTCATGCTAGAGAATGGATTTCACCTGCAACCGTTACTTATATTTTAAATCAACTTTTAACTAATAATGATCCACAAATTAGAGATTTAGCAGAGAATTATGATTGGTATATATTCCCACATTTTAATCCAGATGGTTATGTATATACACATGAAAGAGTTCGATTTTGGCGAAAAACTCGTTCACGATATGGTGTTTGTTATGGTGTTGATGCAAATAGAAATTGGAATTATCATTGGAATGAAATTGGTGCTAGTTCATATCCATGCTCAGAAACGTATGCAGGACAAAAAGCATTTTCTGAAATTGAAACAAGAACATTAAGTGAATTTATTAATTCTTTAAATGGAAAAATTCATACGTATTTATCATTTCATTCATATTCACAATTATTATTATTCCCATATGGACATACAAATGAACATACAAAAAATCATGATGATCTTCAAGAAATTGGTAATGTAGCTGCTAAAGCATTATCACAACGTTATGGTACCAAATATATAGTTGGTAATGTATATGAGACAATTTATCCAGCATCTGGTTCAAGTATGGATTGGGCATATGGTATTAATAATATTTCATTATCTTATACATATGAATTACGACCAGATAGTAATAAATGGAATGGTTTTGTTCTTCCACCACGTGAAATAATTCCAACCGGTGAAGAGACTTTAGATTCAATTGTAGCATTAATTCAACATGCTAAAAAATTAGATTATTATTAATAAATATAAATAAAGTATACTTTACACTATAAAATAAACTGTGTGTTTTATTTATTTATTTATTTTTATTTTTTTTTTTTTTAGATAAATTAAATCCACATTAAAAAACCTTTTGAGATCATTTTCGTTTTGTTTGAAAATTTAAAAAAAAAAAAAATTTATAACAATAGTTCCACATTGTTTGTGTACTTAACGTTTAACTTAAACAATGTAACATAATGAGTCGGTAATTATTTATTTTAAAAATTTTCAAATAATTCGCATTTAAAAAAAAAAATTTTTTTTTCTTTCTTTTATTACTTAATTTGTGTCTGAGACTCTGAGCTGGAGGTTTGATAGAGAATTCACACATTTGATTTGTGCTTATTTCGTTACAAGTACGTAAGTGTACAGCACATGCATGCATGTACGTACCTTTCAATTGTCTCAGTAGATAACGTTGTAATTTTTACTGATAAACTGTAATTAAATTAAAAACAAAAATTGCTGTTAATGTCTTGAAATGATTTAACAACGAAAACAATAGAAAATAAAATGAAAAAAAAAAAAATAAATAAATAAATAATAATTTAAACGGGTTATTATTGAAAATTTTCATTAGGGGAAAGGGAGAATTATATTAAATTGCTATGTAGATAAAACTATAATATCACTTTGATTATATTTTTTTTATTTTGATTTCTTAAGGAATCAAAATTAAAAGAGGCCACTTATGATAACAACGTAGAACTCATGCACACGTAAACTATAAATATTAATCATATAAATAAATATAAAAATATCGATTACATTTTCAATTTGATTAGTCTTTACGAAATTTTATAAAGAATTACATTTAATTTAACTGCAGTGATTCTTATACATATTATCAAAAATGATACGAATATCATTTATTTGTGGTATTTTTAATTTAATCCTTTTGGTAACAATTACTAACAGTGAACGTATTCGATACGATAATTATCGTGTATATGAAGTTATACCACAACATCAAGATCATGTTGAATTTTTATCAAAATTGGATGCAGCAAGTGATAGTATTAATTTTTTGGATGGTGTAAATTTTGTGAATGTATCTAGTGTTGTATCTGTAGCACCACATAAAATTCCAGATTTTATGGATATTTTATTAAAAAATGAAATTCCACATAATTTAATTTTTAATGATTTACAAAAACATTTAGATACAGAAAATGATTTAAATGAAATATCATTGACATCACGTTCATCCGGATATGATTGGTCACATTATCATACATTAGAAGAAACATATCAATGGCTTGAATCATTGGCCAAAAGATATCCTAAAATTGTGAAAATTATAAAAGGTGGTAAATCATATGAAGGACGTGATATACTTGGTATTAAATTATCACATAAAAATGGTAATAAAGGTATATTCATTGAAGCTGGAATTCATGCACGTGAATGGATTAGTCCAGCTGCAGTTACATACATGTTAAATGAATTATTAACAAGTAAAAATCAGGATGTACGTAATATTGCTGAAAATTATGATTGGTATATATTTCCACATACAAATCCAGATGGTTATGTTTATACACATACCAAAGATCGTATGTGGAGGAAAACACGATCACCACAAGGATCTTGTTATGGAGCTGATCCAAATAGAAATTGGAATTATCATTGGAATGAAATTGGTTCTAGTTCATCACCATGTACTGAAACATATGCTGGTAAAAGTGCTAATTCTGAAATTGAAATAAGAACATTTTCAGAATACATAAAATCACTTAAAGGAAAAATTAATATTTACATATCATTTCATTCATATTCTCAATTACTTCTATTCCCATATGGATATACAAGACAACATGCTAAAAATCATAATGATATGCAAAGAATTGGTAATGTTGCTGCTAAAGTATTATCACAACGTTATGGTACAAAATATACAGTTGGTAATATTTATGATACAATTTATCCAGCATCTGGTTCAAGTATTGATTGGGCATATGGAACAATTGGTATACCACTTGCCTATACATATGAATTACGACCAAAAGGTGGATATAATGGTTTTGTATTACCAACAAAACAAATAATTCCAACATCTGAAGAAACATTAGATTCTGTTGTAGCTATGATACAAGAAGCTAAAAAATTAGGATATTAAATAAATGTTAAAATTTGAATTGCCATACTATATGTTATTATAAAATACCAACGTAAATAAAACAGAAGAATTATTATAAAAATTTTGAATTTTTTTATTTTTTATTTTTTTAAATTTTAACGATTTTTCTTATCTTTCTCTTTTCAAAGGAAATCAAATTTTAGACTTTTTTTTTGTTTGTTTGTTTGTTTGTTTGTTCACAAAATATGTACATAATTGCATAATTCACACATGCATGTATGTGTGTAATTCATAAAAATTTAAAAAGATACATATATGTATAATTAAATTATTTCAAGTTCTCATTATGAAATTTTTAACGGCATTGACTTACTTTTAAATTTGCATTAGGAAAATCATATGAATAAATTAAATGAATGAATTAAAAAAGATAATAGATATGAAATGTAAATAAAATAAAAAAAAATAAAAAATAAAATAAAATATTCTAGGGCAAATACATAATAATGTATTATGTACTACTGTACATATACATAACTCTGTTGGATTCCATTTTTGTTATCACATTTTTATGTTGAAATCGAATTAACCTCATGTTGTCTCATATGTATATAGGTATTAAATAAAACAAAAAATTTAAATTGTCGTAATTTAGAGTTTTTTTTGTTTTTTTTTTTTTTTGTATTTATGTGTATGTGATTATCTTCTACACACGAGTATATTTATCACCTATTATCATCACATAACAATTAGAAATTAATAATAATTGGAAATTCTATGATAAACGTTAAAAATTCATTAAAAAAAACTTTGAAAATTTATTTTTAATTTAAATGTGGGTAAAATTAAAATCTATGAGATAAGTTTTAGAATGAAAAAAAAAGAAAATTGTGAGCATGTATTTGCAAAATAAATTTTAAAAAAATCCCATACTCTGTCCACTAATATTATGCACTTAAGGTCTTATAGCGATTACTTAAAGTGGTACCATTTTATATCACTATATATATATTGATATTTAAAAAATTCATCTGATTGTATAATGAAAGCTTTGTGGATTGTGGTAACACTGCTCATGAAACAGTCTAATTAGAAATTATGGAAGAAGAAAAAGGACATGTACTCCTATAAGACCTTAAATGCATAATATTAATGGACAGTGTATAGATATCTTAACAGGGGAACGGGTTGATCAATTTACTGATCTTTTCTTTTTCCTAAAAGACGAAATGTGCTGTTAAATTCACGAATAAGTGAAAAGAGCTCAAAATTTTTATTGTTTTTTTTTTTTTTTTTTGATGGAATAATCATGATTTGTTTTTCCATTGTATCGAATGATTGATGAGCAATTGAAATTATTGGGTTTCATATATCAATCAATTTTTGAAACCGTACATTAACGCCGTATAATAAATAATTCTTGTTGCAGCGCCTACAACAGTAATCAATCAAATTCATTTAATATTTGATTTTTTAAAACATTTGTTACCTTAATTAATTATTGAATCTATGCATCTTGGTTTATTAATTTTGTGGTTACATACTCGTATATACGACGTACAAGATCTACATATTTGTAATGCATTCAATTAATAAAATTCATCGAAAATTTTCAAATAAATTTAAAAATTCTAAACAACAACAGAATGTATTAAATAAAAGGAAAAATTATATTGAAATAGTTTTTAATGAATATAAACAAAATACAAATGTTCATGGATACAAGATAATACGAAATGAAACATCAAATTTACGTCGGTATGTAAAAATTGATGGAATTCTCATTTCTGTAAACACTTTAGTATACAAAAATTAAAAAAATTTTTTGTTGTTGTTGTTTTTGTTGTTGTTTTAGATATTTGTGGTATCTATTAACGACCACAATTATAATTTTGGCAATGATTATGATCGAACAATCTTATACAGATTTTTTAGAATCACCAACAACAACTAGCTTTTTAACAACAAAAGTACCTGTTCATCGTACACCATTTCCAGCTATAGCAATATGCAGTTGTAATCGTATATCAAAAAAATTATTAATGAAATTGGCTCAAGATATGTAAGTAAAATATTTTCTATATTATTAATATATATAAGAAAATAATTGAACTTTTGATTCAAATCGGTTCAGTCTGAATTTTTATCATCATTAATGGCGCAACAGATCGATTTAAGACAGGGCCTATAATCATCATCATGATCATTATGATGAATTTTTATCATTAATATTTTTTTCGCTAAAAGGTCCTGGCGGGTCGTGGTGGACGAGGAGGGTTGACAATTTATTTGTCCATCCATCAAATATAATTTTCAAATTTGCAAAAATTTTATTATTATCATTACACACATGGGGAGGGCCTCATTACTAAACCCTCATTTTTCCCTTTTTTTTTTTTTTTGAAAATTTTAAAATTATCTTAATGCACTGATATACAAATGTAAATAGATAACCAACTACATATGTATAGATCAGATATTAAATTTCAATGTAAAAATGATTTCTTAACAATTTTATAGTAATACATAATATTTTGTAATGGCCCTTGACTATCACATTGAGATGATTCATCTTTGGTAAATATCTCTGGTTAGGTATATAAAAGGCTTAAAATGTTTTAGATGAATTTATTATAATACAAAATACGTTATTATACGTTAATATATAAAATGTTAAATTTAAAAAAATTATTTTTAATTTTAAGTGTTTATTGGATATTAATTAATGCAGATCGTATTAAATATGATAATTATCAAGTATACGAAGTGTATTTAATTAATGAATCACAAATAAAATTAATTGAAGATTTAGAAATATCTGAAAGTGATAATATAAAAATTCTACAACAAACACGTAATTTTAATGAACAAGAAATTTCGATAATAAATATTGTCTTAACTGTTAATCCAAATATTCAAATGGAATTTATACGTATTCTTAGTGCAGCAAATATTTCATATAAATTAGTTGAAGAAAATTTACAAAATATTTTAAATATTGAATTAAATCAAACATCAAGAACATCATATCAAAATGTAATTGGATATGATTGGACTGAATATCATACATTAGATGATACATATGAATGGTTAAGATCATTATCAAAACAATATCCAGATATTGTTGAATTAATTTATGGTGGTAAATCATATGAAGGACGTGATATACTTGGTATTAAATTATCTCATAAATCAGATAATAAAGCGATATTCATTGAAGGTGGAATTCATGCACGTGAATGGATTTCACCAGCAACAGTTACTTATATTTTAAATGAATTTTTAACTAGTTATGATCCTCAAGTAAGGAGAATAGCTGAAAATTATGATTGGTATATATTTCCACATTTTAATCCAGATGGTTATGTATATACACATACATCAGATCGTTTATGGCGAAAAACACGATCAAGAAATGGTTATTGTTATGGAACTGATCCAAATCGTAATTGGGATTTTTATTGGGGTACAATTGGTTCTAGTACTAGATCATGTTCTCAAACATATGCTGGACCATCAGCATTTTCTGAAATTGAAACTCGATCAATGTCTAAATTTATTAAATCATTAAAAGGTAAACTACGAACATATTTGGCATTTCATTCATATTCACAATTAATAATACTTCCCTATGGACATACTAGTGAACGACCAAAAAATTACAATGATTTACTAAGAATTGGTCAATCAGCTGCTTATGCTTTATCACGTCGTTATGGAACAATGTATCGTGTTGGTAGCACTTATGATATCATTTATCCAGTATCTGGTTCTAGTGCTGATTGGGTTTATGCTGCTGTTGATGTACCAATTTCACTTGTATATGAATTAAGACCAAGCGGTGGTTGGAATGGTTTCATTTTACCTTCATCAGAAATAATTCCAACTGGAGAGGAGACTTTAGATTCATTAATTGCATTAATAAATGAAGCAGAACGTTTAGGTTATTACGATTAAAAAAAAAAAAAAAAAAAAAAAATAAAAATTCATTTAAACTTAAAAATATAGAAATTTTCTTAATAAAGTTAATTCTGTTAATTTAATTATTTTTATTAAATTCTTATTGTATAATTAAAATAATTTTGCCATCTTCTCCTTTATTTCTTTGTCTTCATTGATTGAGCCTATAATCCTTAATATCCTTAATAATAAATTTCTTATTTAGAAAAAATATAAATTTATAACTAAAAAAATTTATGTTTTTTACCTATACTTATATTTACAGTTTAAATTATCACACAAAACATCAATCAGTTATCTTAAATAAATTAAATAATCTACAAAATATATATGATGGATTAATTAATTTTTCAAATTTTTTTCAATCATCATATAATGAAATGAAATTTGATCAAATCGATTTAATTCATACAGCTTTAATAGAAATGTATAATGGATCATATAATACACATGTAATATTAGAAAATATATCAGTTAAATGTTCAGATTTATTAGTACGTTGTAGATTATTTGGAAGAACATATAATTGTTCAGAATTATTTCATTTTCAATTAACATACATTGGAGGATGTTGCTCATATAATAATCAAAGACCAAATCAAACTATTATCGCGTAAAATTTTTATAACATATTTTTTTTTTTTTTAAATTTATTTTAACTTGATTTTTTTTTTGCTTTTTTTTTTTTTTTATTGTAGTAAGTTGTCTAAGAAAAAACTCAAATACAGTAAACCGAACCCGTTATATTTTCCAAATAGTGGTCCATTCAATACATTAACAGCTGCAGTAACAGGTGATATTGATGACATAGCATATACAGTTCATTCTTCTCTATTGTACAAAGTATATGGGAAAATGCATTTTAATTTGAAAGGATAATTATTAAGAAAAATACAATTTACATTTTTTTTTGTTTTTTTTGTATGCCATAGGTGTTGATTTTTTCACCAGAAGATTTTCCAGATGTGCATACTGGATCAGTTAAAGAAATTTTATTACAACCAAAACAAGAAACAAATTTAAATATTATACCAAGATTGGTTCGTTCATCTCCGGATATGAAAAGATTTTCACCAAAATCAAGAAAATGCTTTTTCAGAAATGAAGGAAATGTATACATTGAAGGGTAAGCATACAAAAAAAAAAAAAAATTTCAAATAAATTAAAATTTATTTATGATTTTTATTTGTGTAAATTGAAAGATTTTATTCAATGAGCGAATGCATATTCGATTGTTATGTTAAAGATTATCTTAAATATTGTGGTTGTGTATCACCAACTTTATCGAATGTAGCAAATGCAACATATTGTATGTTAATTGATATACCATGTTTAACAAGATTACATGCAAAATGGATAACATATGATCCATTAAATTTGAATGATAATGATGATGTTAGTAAAGTTATTAATTGTCCACATTGTTTATCAAAATGTAATTATATTAAATATGATATATTATATTCATGGAATAAATTAATACCACCATTAAAGGGAAATGTTTATGAATATGGAACTCTGTAAGTGATATATTTAATTATTTTGATTTTTTAATAAGATAATTTTAATTGAAAATACGTACACTAGATCTATAATATGATATCCTTTAATCATAAATAGACAAAATATAACCTATGAAGAGTTACTTGCTGTTGTTAGAATATTTTTTAGAGATAGTTCATCTATACAAATGCAACAAACTATAACGCATTCATGGGAAAATTTATTAAGTAAATAAAATATTTGAAATTGCTAAATTCCATACACTAATTCGATGCAGTTAAGGTCTTATGAAAATGACCATAAAAGAGAACCACTTTACGTCGCTGTATATTGATATATAAAAAATTCATCTCGTATTATTTGATAAGTTAACAGATTGTGGTAATCACTACTCGTAAGATGATCTTATTAGAAATTATGAGAGAAGAAAAAAGGCATGTACATATATTTCCATAAGGTTTTAAGTGCACTGAATTAGTGAATAGAGTATTAAAAAAATTTAAAAAATTAAAAATAACTGAAATTATTTAAATTTTAGATGATTTAGGTGGAATTTGCTGTTTTATGTTTGGCGGAAGTATAATCAGTATTATTGAATTATTATACTTTATAACCGGTCGATATTTTGTATTATTTAATCAAAATAAAAAAAATCAAACAAAAATTCGACCAATTACTATGATGAAAATAAAAAAATTCTCATCAAATAAAAATCATCAATATTTTGAACATGAATTGTATTGGAATGAATTTATTAAACCAAATTCATTAATTGAACGGAAATATTAAAATTCTGTGAAAAAATGTAATTAACACAGTATAATTGAATTATGTTGCTAAGCATTCTGTACGGATTGTTTATTACATCATCATCATCATCATCAATGGCGTAATAGGTTGATGTGAGCCAGGGTCTAATCATCATTACTGATGATTATTCCTGTTTATTACATAATAATTTTAAATTACTCACGAGAGTGATTTCTATCTAACAATTCTATTCTATATCGATTGGTGGAAAATCATCTTTACAAGGAAAAAAAAATTTTATTTTTCTTTATATACGTTTTTCACCTTATATACTTCATTTATTTTTCACGTTCTGAGAACACGTTTGCTGGGAAATTTTTATGAATTGCATGTATGTATGTACATATAAGTAACATATACAATTATGAAAGTAATTATATCTCATTTGGAAAATCCAAAATTAAATTTTCACTAAATAAAATCTATTTGTCGTTGATTTTTCCATTTAAAATCAATGATTACATTTTATGTGATTAAATTGTTTCATAAATTGATATTGCATTTAATTCTATAGATATCATATCAAATAATAAATGATAGCCATTAAAATTACAAAAACAAAAAAAAAATTTAAGTACATATTAATTAAATATAGACGTAAAATATTTTAAAATGAATAAATTTTGTAATTTTGAAATTTTTATGAGTAATTGAAAAATTTTGAAATTTATTCAAGTAATTGAAAAATTCATTGTACACTTAAATGAATTAAAAAAATACAAGTGTGTCATTTCTATTTTGTATTGCACTGTAATATATTATTAAAAAAAATAAATAAACTTTGTGAAAATTAAAAAAAAAGTAATAATGAATTGCTATGACTCTATTTTGATTAAATTTTTATTTTTATTCAATTAATTTAAAATTAAATTCACATCGAAAGATAAAGTTTTTTTTTTTTTTGTCAATTTACAAATGCCTGTATTTACATAAATTAAAGAGTGGTCTCAATGTTACATAATAAATAAATTCGAATGCTGTTACAATACTGAATCCTAATACTAAACCAAGTAGACCACCAAATGCAGCTATAAAATAAAAAAAATTTAAATATAAAAAAAACATATTTAAAATTATTTTACAAAAAACAAAAAAAAAAGGGGGCAGGGGTGAAAATTATTATTACCCAATGTAGTTAACCAATTTTGATAGATGTCTCGACGAAAACGAGTCGATATCAAATCATTGAAAAATATATGTAGAAGAATTTGATCATCAACAACGACGTCCTTACTTTAAAATTAAATAGAAAAAAAAACAAAAAACCAAATCATAAGGATTCAATTTGATTTTCTGTTATGAATAATAAAAAAAAAAAAATCCAATATGAAACTTACAATAAATTTAGACCACTTCGTGAAAGTTTACGATTAAGTATTCCAGATGTTATCTCAGCTGGATATTGATTTAATTCACAATCTGGATAACAATCACATCGAGTATTTTTAATACCCATTTCACGTACGATACTTTCATTTAATCCAGGCAATGCACCAACAAATTCATCTTAAATATTTAAAATTTATGAAAATTAATGAAATTTCTATTTTTTTAAATTTTTATAAAATTAATAATAAAAACTTATTACTTCTATTCTTTACAACACAATATATTTGATTAGCATCACATGTTGGTAAACTTTTATTATGTGGTAAATTTAATGGTACACAACCACATTTTTCATATACCAATTTACTACGACATTCTGATAAACAATTTAAATATGAATAACTTTGCATCATATCTAATTCTCTTTCATCATAAAATAGACAATTTTTTTTATCCAATTGTAAATTACGTACATCTTCAGTTGCATACGTTGATTCTGGTGAAACACTTAAAAATGATTCCCTTAATGCGGTTATTACTTTTGTTTCAGAATTTTCATCTGGATAATCATATGAATCATGTAATAATACACGAAAACCGTAACTACTTATAAATGAACCAAAATAATCATTTGATCCTGGTTGTAATAAAACAGTTAAACCAGATTGATAACCACATGCTGTAACACGACGTGGTGCCTTTGGTATTGTATATGCAAGTTTACTTAGAATCACAAAATGAAATAATTTATCAATCAGTGTTATCAAAGAAATTTAAAAAAAAAAACAAAAAAATTGATCTCATCTTACACTGGATAATTATTTGTCCTTAATCCATAATAATTAAATGAACAACAAATACCTTCAGTTGTATTGACTCTTTGAAATAATGCATCACATCGTGTTTGAGTACCTTTCCATTTACATTTTAATAACATATCATTACATGTTGGTGTAATCTCCTCAATTAAATCAGTTAATTTAAGTTTATTGAAATTAAGTATTTCATATAATTTCATGTAATCAGTTTCATTAACATGATAACCTCCCGTATAATATAAAGCAATACGAAAGAAATGAGCTAAATCCTCATCAGATATCAAATAGTTAGGACGTCGACTATAACATATAAGTATATAATTATTTATGAAAATAAAATAATGATTAAATGATTAACGGATACATATTAATTGTATAAATATGAAAAAAAAAAAACATGTATACACTTACAGTCTTTTAGCTAAATTTAATGCTTTATATTTGGAAATTTTATTAAAATTACAAATTGTAACAGCTGGAAAACGTACATTCCATGTAGGAAAATGTGTACTTTCGATAACAGTTACAGTTGGTGTTTCTTGACTCCAATTCCATGATGACCATAATAAAAATATTGATAAACTTACAGCTATTGTCATAATAATAGTCCAAACGCGTTTTTCTTCAATTGTATTATCCTCTTTAAAAATGTAATTAAAACCATGTAAATCAGTTGTTAAACAAAATTCTTTTAAACTTCGTATTAACCAAAATGTTTTATTATCTGAATATTTGGTAGTAGCTTTCGATGATTCAAAACTAGTCCTACGATCATGTTCATGTTCATTATCATCATGATGATGATCAAAGGACCAATTCTGATGTCGTGAGTGCTGTTGATGATGATACATTGTGAATAACTGACAATAGACTGAAGTTAAATTCAATGAATGAAATCTAAATAATTTACGTTTATAACAAATGATTCATTCGTATGAAATGAATGAATGAAAAGTAAAAAAACTGTTATTAAGGTCAATGTTTTTTTGATTTATAAATACATAACGTATGTATATGTCCATTACACTAAAGCTATCATTAATGTATGTATAATGAATAAATATTTATTAAATGTTCAATTAAAAATGATATCAAATTATTGAAGTTAAACCTACACTAGTACAGTATGCGTTTATGCATACCACCACGTACATACATCATTTTGTCATATCACTTGACCTAATTATGTGTTATTTAAATTAGTCCTTTGAAGAGGGAATCATTTACAAATGCAATGCAAATATGTATGTACTTAATTATTGTTATTTTATTCAATTTGAATGAAATTATAAATGATTGATGTTTTTTATTAAATTTTCACACGCGACAATTTTTCATAAAAATGATTTTTAATTTGTGTAGGAAGAATTAGTCGTTACAATCGACAATAACATGTACTATTCCCACTAATTCGATGCAGTTAAGGTCTTATGGAAAAGACACAAAGTAGTATCACATTACGTTGCTGGATATTGATGCTTAAAAAAATTCATCTCGTATTATTTGATAACTTTACACACATTGTGGAAACACTCCTTGTGAGATGATCTTATTAGAAATTACGAAAAAAAGGACACATAATAGCCTCATAAGATCTTAACTGCATCGAATTAGTGTATGGAGTCTTATTCTAATCAAGTATTTTACAAATTTATTAATGTGATAGTGTCTTTATGGTACTTTGAAATAAATGAAAATTTAGAAAAAAAAAAATTTACTGAATTTTAAATAACATAGTTTTCCTATTTTTTATATATATATATTTTTTTTTATTTGAATGTTCTTTACTTCTTTGTTGTACTAATTTTAAATAATTTTTATTTTATGCCTACAAATATGCAATTAAATAACTAAGTACTAAAAAAATATAATTAAATTTAATTAACGGTTCCATTTTAAAATTTTCAATGATAATAATTGAAGAAAATTTTCCTTTTTCAAAAACATAACAAATACACACACACACACACACACACATTCATATGAATACGTTTATATGTATATTTATTTGTTATAATAACGATATGTGATATGAATTGCGGCAGTTAAATTAGACATTTTTGAATTTACATGTATGTATCTGATGTACTGTACGTGTATACATCAGTTTTACATGTGAATAATTGTGTATATAATATCTTATATATATACATACATGGTATATACCTGAAAAAAATACACTAAATATATATTTACCTGCAAAATGTATGTACATAATTCTCTAATTACACCAATTGACGTCAATGGTAATCATATAACCACTGTTCTGGTTTTGAATACGGATCAATGCTTTTGCGTGTGCTTATGCTATTGCACTTTTCATATTTTTATTTCGAAACACACATACAAATATGACACGTACAATAATAATATAAAATATGAAAAAATCAAAATGTTGGTATTTTATAAGCAATTTACCACATACTTTAATGGAACGTGTAATAAAAAAAAAAAAAAAAAAATTTTTTTTTTGTATATATGATACATATTCGTGTTTATCTAATTTCATTTTAGCATTATAATTTTTGATCATTTTTTTTTTTACTTAAACCAAAAATTTTTAACAATTTTTCAAATTTTTTGTTTTTTTTTTTTCTGTTTCTGTTTTAATTAAAGACTTTAGCATTAAATGGACTTGGTAACAGAGGTAAAAAATAATTGAAACTAATTTGATGACTCTCATCATCATCATAAAAAAAAAACGTTCGCTTAATTATATAGAAATTTGTAATAACAAAAATTCAAGAAATTTTTAAAGAAAAAAAAAAAAAATTCAGAAAATTTGTTAAATGACGTATCAATTTGCACGTTTGACATCAATACTTCTTGTAAATTGAAATTGGTCATATTTTTAAATACAGAAAGTTTCATTTAAAAATGACGATGCGAAAGTCTCATATAAAATGAATGACCTTCAAGAATAAGAAATGTTCGAGATGACCAATTCAGATTAATGTGAACAATAATAATTAATCTTGGTGATTAAAAATGTTAAGTAATGATCGATCAAATTAATTCACGCTCGAATATTTAAAGTGATCAAAAAACAAAGCACGTCTAATATTACAGAAATCCAATAAAAGTGGGGAATCTTTATAAAACCTCAAACCGCAATTAAATTTCATTCATGGATGTATGAATTTTATATAGCAAATGAGCGTGTAGAATGCACAAATACATTGTACAGAGTTGCACATAATAACTGATTTTGTTCACTATCAAAAAATATTATTTGATCTGCATGATTAAATAATTCATTTAACATCAGCTTTACTTAGATCAAATTAATCCCTCAATTAATAATATGTGATTCAATGATATGCTAATTTCTTCTTCTTCTTTATGGCTTCACAACCCTTGCCACGGTCTTGGCCTCTAACAGACCAGTTCTGAATTTGGAACTTTTTTATAATATAGTGATATGCTCTATAACAACTTTTTATATTTTCTTCAATAACTGCCAATTGAATAATTCAAATTTAATCATTTACACTTTAAATAAATCAAATTTTCACGTTCTATCTATATTTATTTGTGGTATTACGGAATGATCTCTAATTTTATTATCATTTGTTATAAAATAAAATTTCAAATTATGTGATACGTGTCATGTAGTCATGGTAATATGATGAAAATCATCAGATCTTGCCTACGTCAATATACGTTATGACTTTTTGATCTTAAGATTATGATAACTTTATCACCATACAAATGAGTACATACAATTACTCTTATAAGTATACTATGTACATACGTTGCATTTAAACAATGCACAACATTTAATGACTAACTACTTAATGCTATTTAATAAAATTTCTCATTCTTCATTACCGTGATGTAAAAGTAATTATTATGAAATAATGAAATTAACTTCCATATATGATTGTAATTACGATGCATTTAAAATGTGAATAATTGCATTTTTATAGAATTTAATTAATACGAAAATTAACCTATCATAAAGTCAAATCATATTGTATTGTATTGTATATATGCACTAAAATACATCTGTACTGGATTTCTTATCTCGATCTTTCAATGCTACTTACTGGCTATAATCACTCATTTTTTTTTTTTACGTTGTATGCATTTCATTTATTTATTTTCTTATTACTATATAATTTTATTGTTATAAAAAGGACATTCAACTTTAAAAACAAAAAATAATGGAATTTTTTATCAAAATTTTTTTTTTCTTTTAGAATGTAACACTTCTGATCGACGTGTTCTTAACATTGTCAGCTTCTATACATTAAAAATAAAAACTTATGAAACACTTTCCACTACTTCCAGTGTAACGGGTAAAGGAAGTGAGGCTTGTATCAGGTAACCCATAGGTACCATGCAACCTCATACACGCCTGCCTCACTTTCTACACCCGGTGTCTCATAAGACAATTTTTCATATGTGTTTTGTAAGTGTCTCATAGTTTAAAACCCCCTATTGTAAAATATTTGCTACATCGAAACGAAAAGACACTTTTCAATACTTCCAGTTTACTGGGTGAATAAAAGTGAGACGTATATCAGGTAGTACCGAGTACCGGGCTACCTGATATACGTCTCAATTTTCTTTGCCCGATATACTGGAAGTATTGGAAACTGTATTTTCGTTTTTATTTTTAGTGTAAAACAAAATTACACATCTCGTGTACGTTATCTTCCACAAAATGATCGTTTTTCCTAATTTTGTGAATTTTTATTTGCATATGAACTATATGAAAATATGCGTACATACGTATTTGTTATATCAGGAAATCGTAGATAATTTCACTATCATTTAAATTTTTTTTTTTTTGTATCTTTCTTATGTTATATCATTTTATCTAATTTTATTCATTTTTTTTTTTTTTTTTTCTTTTTTTTTGTTAAAAAAAAAATGAAAATATTCACGAGTACTTTTTCCTACTAAAATAACCCCCCTCATTAACACTGAATAAATCAGGGGTGTGGTTCAATTTAAATTTTAACAAAAATTTTCAAATAAATATTTATTTAAAACGAATAAACATTTAAATATATAAAACGATTAAATATGATTATGCTAAGATAAAAAAGAATAAACAATGGAATTTTTTTCCTACAGATTTGTTTATTAATCTTATAAGTATAAAATATAATTGGGTTATATATTGGATGATATATTCGTGTGGTAGTGAAATACATGAATTATCTGGATTTATAAAAGTTGTAAATTTCAAATAATGGAAAATTTGCATTATTTTAAGTATATGTATACTTATAAGATAATTTTTAATGTTCTTGAACATGTGATTTAATGAAAATTTTGTACTAATTACCAAATACATAGAATGTCAAGGATAATAAAAATTTGAAATTGTTCAAACAAATGAAACACGATATTTGGACTGTATTTAGAATCCATTATTTTTGAGTTAACCATGATGACAAAATTGTTAACCAAATATATGAATGAAATATACATACAATAAAGACCTCAGAAAGCAATACAGATATCCGTAATTGGAGAGCCATGGAGGACATCGTATATCTTACAGGAAGTTAAAATTCAATCTTTTGGCTTGTAGTGCTGACGACGAGAAAGAAGATCAAAATTTTGATCAAACACGATATAAATTTTAGGATCTGTAAAATTTTCTTCTTTTTCACTTTACAATTAAATAAATACTTTTTTGATTAACCCTGATTATTTTTTTTTTTTTTGTTTTTTCAATTTTTCTGTTAATTTGCATTGGCAGCAGTGCAGCACAGAATTAGAAAAACAAATGTAATTAATTAATAAATAAGGAATTATATTGATGACACATTTATTATATATTAACTGGATATAAAGAAATAATGGGTCATTAAATCGACGTGTGCGTCTTTAGTGTTTAATATATAACAATAAAAAAAATCTCATATATATTTTTTTTTTTTTTAAATTCTGTATTATCAAATCGATTACGATTTGTTACGGTCTTAAATTATACATACTTATTTTTATTTGTTTATTCATTTTAATTTTAAATAAATTTTAACACTTTTATTTTGTTGAATAAATTATGCATTCAAAAAAAAAAAATTTTTTTTTTTTTTTTGCATTTTAAATATAATAAAAAAACGAAAAACAATAAAAAATAAATTTTTCAATTTTCATTATATTGTGAAATAAATACATGAAATGAAAATAATTTTTTTTTTTTTTTTACCTACATAAAATGTATCTCCGAAATGATAATTAAAAATAAAAATATTTAAAAAATTCATATTTTATTTACAATTAAGTTTCATACATTGCAGATATGTATGTATGTAAAATAAATTCACATCAATTTATAGATAATCAGGGCTATTCTGCTCATATACATAGTTAACAGATTTCATTAATTTAACATTTTGCTTTCATACAAAATTTACGAAAATTTATAAAAATTTTTTATGAAAGTTATGGAGAAGGATTACTTCAGAGGGTATGAATCTTGAGGATATTTCCCTCTGACTACATAAAGTATGTTATACTCCTTGCCAAGAGGATATGCGCCTTTATGGAGAAATACTGGGGGTGAGAGATACAATAAGATGATTAATTAAGCTGCAGTGTAGTGTCGAGGCCAACCAAACCTCATTGCACTTTTCGTATCTTAAAAAAAAATAAAAATTTGAAAATTAGCAGAATGTCAATTTAACGAAATCTGTTAAACACGACCAGATTAGCCCTAAATATTTGTATATTGCTTTTATACGTAGTAATAAGTTGTTTTATTGATTTTTACTCGTCATGTTGTATTCATGTGTAATAATGAGTAAATAAAATAATGTTTAAAAAAAATTTTTTTTTTTTTGTTTTTGTATTTTTATATATTTTTTTCTTATATTAATTAAAAAAGAATAATATTAAAATATTTTTATATACCTTATTCATTTGAGCTATAAAATTTTATAGTTTTCAATTTTATACTGTGTGTATACAAACATATGGATATTTTTTACACATGTAGTAAATTTTCAATATATTAAAAAAAATAAAAATAAAATAAAATAAAATGAAATTCAATGTATACGACCGTTGCAATTAAATAATTTTGTTTGAATGATATTTAAAATTTTTTTGAATTTTATGCGTATATTAAACCTTGAAATCCAAAAATAAGCTTGTACTGACCGTTATTAAAATTTTTCAGTAGTGTAGTACGACAGGACATGTAACATGTAATAAAATTAAAAATATAATGTATTCAACATATAAATTTAGAGAATATGATAAAAATCATTTAACACTTAATTTAATATCTTTCATCAAATTTAGTTTATTTACCAAAAAAAAAGAAACAACAACAAATAATGACTTCCTTTTAGATCATCATTACGAGAAATGAAAGTATTTCACTGATATTTTCGATATCCTTGAACAAAAAAAAAAAACAGAGTAAAATTTAATTGTAACATTTATGGGCTATTTTTTTTTTTTTTCACCTTTTATGCATACCATTTAAAAATCACCATAAAAATGATGATACTTTCCTGATAATGTTGTTGACACATTTATATATTACCATCATTTTATTTATTTTGTAGATATCAAGTGTTGTCCGTAAAATTACAAAAAAAAAAAAAAAACAAAACAAAAAAACAAAAGTTTCGATCTATAAAATTCTGTTCACAATTTTTGGCACTTTCTGGTTTTATCAATTTGTAATATAAAAATAAATAAAAAATTTAAAAAAAAAAAATCATTTTATGAGCAACATTTTGAGATCATAAAATTTTTCATTAAAAATATAATTTTAATATTGATATTGAAAATGCATGAAAGTAATCGATAGTGACGTAATGTTCATTTTTAATGACGTAAGTGTAAAAGAATTAATAATTACAGGAAATGCATTTTCAATTACACACATCTATTGCGTACATACATATATTTGAAGTTGAACCCTATTCAAACCATTTGGCATTCTGGTAATCTATGGCATTAAAATCAATTGAATATATAAAATATCACTGAATATTCATTCTCATATACATATTTTAATATTTTTATTAGTCATTTTGAGGCAACCCAACCTCATCTCACCCTTGTGAATTAAACTTAATTTAGTCATATGAAAATGTTGGAAATTTAAAAACGAAAATACTTAAAATTTTCTTAATCATAATGAAATCAAAAAGTAACGTACGAGTACATACAAACATTGTTTTTGTTGTTGTTGTTGGTTGTAACTTTTATACTTTCACTGTCTTTTTTGAATTGTATGCAATAATATTATTGCCATTGTTACATGGTTCCAACATCAAATAAACAATCAATCATCGTGTATAATCATCAAAATTCAAAATTAACCATGTCATATGGAATTTCTCAATTTTTTTTAATTAAAAAAAAAAAAAAAACAAACAAAAATAATTTGTTTTCTATATTTAGAAAAATTAAATAATTTTTATGTTTACATCTTGGACTTACAAACATAATTTACATGCATGCATGTAGTAATTACAAATTACAAGATAATTACACACTGTATGGTTAAACCATTTTGTATGGTCATATTTTGTTTTTGAATATCTGGGGTTTTTCAAACAAAATTAATTAACACAACAAAACAAATGGGTAAAATTGAAATGATAAATTTAATTTTGTAATTAATAATGAATAAAGGTTTAATTAAGAAGGATAAAAATCCAAAACTATGAAAGGTCTTCAAGCTTCGGACAGGTGCATTCTGTCTGAAGAAATATCCTCGAGGAGCAGGCTAAGACTCACATCAGCTTGTAGCATCATTGTTGATTGATTGAATTAATTATGAAGCATACAAGTAGTACAAGAGGATAATTTTGAAAAACAAAAAACAAAAACAAATGTAACTGATAAAAATTCAAATATTGTCCGTTACTATTTACTAGTTTCTTACATAGTGCATGGGAATAAATGTCTTTTATACAGACATTCGGTCTCTCTATGTTTGTGTATTGTTGCACAGTGTTATATATTTGGGAAGTTTTCGTCATATCGATCCCTGAAATCCTGAAGTCTTGCTTAAGTCCTGGATTTTAAAAAAAATTTTCTGTTATCCTTAAAACCATATTTTGATTCGGAAATAATATGTAGATATTTTAAATTTAACATTTAAAAAAAATGAAAATTTCTAATATTCATATTTCAAATTAAAAATTTGAATACCTTCAGTTAAATGAAACGAAATAAATTCAAAGATTTGACTAAGACATGCTTTTTGGTATAAGATTTAAAATGTACACGTTACAAGTGTTTAATTGAATTCATTAAGACAAATCGAATAAAAATCGTAGATTATTAATTAAATTGAAAAAAAAAAAAATTATTGAGTTTTTATTTTTATTTTTTTTTTAAATAATTAAATAAAGAATGTATGATGCTATTGCAAATAAATTAATTCAATAATAATTAATATAAATACTGTACAAACTGTCTGTGTACATGCATTCATTTAATTACCACATTTTGTTTTTTTTTTTCTTTCTGATTAGTTTACATTATTTTTTACGTAATTTATTAGAAATTGTACAACCAATTTGTGCATAGCTAATAATTTAAAAAAACGAGAAAATAAAGAAAAATTTTTTTTTATTTAAATAAATAATTATCGTATAAATAGAGAAAAATAAAAAAAAAAATAAAAGAAAAATGAAAAGGAAAAAATAAAATGAAATCAAACGTTTTACGCACAAAAAAAACAAAAAAAAATTTTTTTTTTTTTTTATTATGAATTCATTAACATTTTATTAATATTGATTTATCGTTTAATGATATTCAAAATGAACATCACAAAAATTATATCGACATTATACATACACACTAAGTATAGTGTAGAATACACACTCATATGTGGCCATGCTGTATTTGAATATTGCCTTTTTGTATGTATATCGGAAAATTGAATTAAAGAAAATATTAATACTATTATAATTTATGCATTTTGATTTTTATTTAATTAATTATTACTAATTTTTATATTCAATTATTTTTTGATTAATTTGATATTTCATATATTTGTACAAATTAATTTAATTTACATATTTTACGTATAAACATTAGAAAATATTGAATAAACCCATACAGGGTAATAAATTCAAAGAATATATGATCCAAATCTAATTAAGGCTCAAATTTTAGATTCAAATATAGAAAATATTTAAATTTAAATTATACTCCATACACTAATATGTGTCCTTTGTCTTTTCTTTCGTAATTTCTAATAAGATCATCTCATGAGTAGTGGTTACCACAATCTGTAAAGTTATCGTATAATACGTAAAGTAACGTAAAGTGGTTCTACTTTATGGTCATTTCCATAAGGCCTTAACTGCATCGAATTAATGTATAGAGTATAGAAAAAATATCGATTTTATAAACGAGAAGGGTAGAACTGTGTGAAATGCCCAATGGGTTTCAAAATGGTTTTAATAAAATTGCGTATTGGATAAAAATCGCATGAAAATCATATGTTGTAGAAATGAGGGATCAGACATAGGGCGGCCTTACCAATAACCGTTTACTAAGTCGTTAGTAAAGATTTAGTCTTAGATTTTGATATGAGATTAAGCATTAGTCCTTAGTAACGATTAAGTAAACGGTTATTGGTATGGCCTATAATGTCCTAATGTTTTTTGTATCAGTTGGAAACAAACTTAGAAAATTCTAAAGAAATTTTAAATGACGCAAAACATCTGTTAGTGTAATACACATATGTTTATATGTTTATGTTTGGTGATTTTGTGTTGAGGATTATGATGGCCAACAGAACATTAAATAATTATGAAATTTGTACATACTATATGCATACGTGATGATATGTGGACAAGGTACCATCAATCACATTTTAGCCTCATGACCGAAATATGAAATTTGAATTTTTGAAAATTACCAAATGAACAAATATTATTTATTTGATTTCATGCAATACAAAATTTTTTTCTTGACGTCATTCTTGATCATATTTTTGTTCCTTTCTTTTTTTTTTTTTCTGAATACATTTTGCATCATTATAAATAAGAATATTTTATTATCATCGTACAATGTTATAAAGTGTTCGATTTACGTACGTACAATATTAATATACACGTTATCATTATCAGTGAAATATTTTCTTTTTACTTAAAAATGTTCACGTATTTCGATCATGATTTTCAATTTAATGGTTTTATTGTCGTCATTTTCGTTTTTCGTATTTTTTTTTTTTTTTTTTTTTTTTTGTATAAGAACGGTTAAATCTCTATTAATATTTTATGCTAATTAAAATGAATGAAAAATATACAGACAATTTAATAAAAAAAAAAAATTGTTTTTTTTTTTTTTTTCGTGATTTTCTGTTACTTGTACACGTATACATGAAATTTCCGTATTTACACACAGACCCCAAATAAATTAAAAATTTTATTTAAAATTAACAAAAGAAAGGAAAGGAAAAAAAACCTTAATTTTCGTACAGATTGTCTGGTATTAAATCTACTAGCTTTGATATTTGAATCTGTGCATGTGAATTTTATTATTAAATGAATTATAATTATAACAAAAATACAAAGAGCATCATAAAATGAGATATTTGTTTTTATTACTAAAAAAAAAACAAAAAAAAATGACGTTAAATTTAACCTCATCACATTATACGCGTTATACCCATAATGAACCACAACAAATTTTCTTTGTGATATAAATAAATTATTTATTGTTATTGTTATTTATTTATTTATTTTTTTTGTTTTCAATTTCCGAATGTTTTTTTTTGCTTAATTAAGATTTCATTTAATGATAATGAAAATGACGACATCTTACAAATGATCAACCACGATCGATGCAAAATACCATATTATATGGTCATCTCGCTTATATGGACATCATCAACGATTTTAATGATCCATGCCATTAAATGAGTCAAGTATTTTTTTTTTCGAAAGTGGAATATCGATTTAAAAAAACCTATTAATTTTAAATATTTAAAAATAATTTGGCAATTTTTATATTCGAAAATCTATTTTATATTTCCGACTTAAATAAAATTTAAGAATTTAAGAAAAAATAAAATCAGAACAGAAATAACGAAGAAAAATCAAGTAACGTACCACTTAACGAATTGGTTAAATCAACCACAGAAGTATGTCATGTAGCCTTATTTTGGAATCCTTAAGGCAAGAGAAACAAGGGACGACTCAAAAATACGTAGAAGAGAAGAACAACACTAAAACACTCAGGCAGGAGTCAGGGAATGAAGAGTGCTAAAAGAAAAAGCGAAAGATCGAATGGAATAAAGGCAATTTGTATAGATTACCTATGTATGTTCCTTAAGGAATACGGTCAACATCATCATCTCAATGCGTTAGAATTTTTTGTAAAACAGAGATATCTAATGAAGATAATTCTTGAAGAAGAGGCCAAAATTAGTATAATTAGCTATTATTGGAGCTGTACAATTAGCATGAAAGATCGTTAAAATAAACAAATAAAAATAAAATTCAAATTTTAAAGACTTTAAAACAAAATTAACATTAATTGTATTTTATTCGATATCAAATGTCCAAAAATTATCTTTAAATTTTGTTGAGATTAATCTCTAACGCATTAAAAAAAAAATCTATTATGCAAACAATAAAAATAAAATTCGGTTGAAATTTTCAAAATGTACATAAGTACGTAAAAATTGTAATAAAAGAACAGAGAACATAAAGAAAATTCGATAAAATAAAAATGAAAGCAAACAATGAATATTAACAATTTTTTTTATGGTTTATTGCAAAACGTGCGAACTATAAAATTATAAAAATATTTGACATTTATGGATATTAGACAGATCTTCCTTTCTTTTCAAATTTATTCAATTTTTTTTTTTTTTTTGATCATTTTCCCATAACAATAAAAATTTAAAAACAAAAGGGGTGTGGAAATAATAAAAAGTTTGAATGGCATAGGAACCAGTTTTTAAATAATTTTATTTCATTATTACCTAAGCCTTATATGATTGTTATATATACTCTGTCCACTAATGTTATGCACGTCAAGCCTTATGGGAGTTCTTTTTTCTTCTCTTATAATTTCTAATTAGACTTTTTCACGAGCATTATTACCACAATCCACAAAGCTTTTATCTTATATCAGATGAATTTTTTGAATATCCAATACAAACTGTTGTAAAATGGTATCACCTTAAGTAATCGCCATAAGACCTGAAGTGCATAATATTAATGGACAGAGTATAGTTTCACGTTCTCTGTGTTAATTATTGTGTATTGATACACCTAGCTATGTAATACTGACTGTTTCGTATGTACTTGTATAAATTCCCCTGGAAGAATGTTTTGTTAGTAAATGAAGTATATAAACGTATGTATTTTTTTAGACTACAAAAATTGTCTCTTTTAACAAAAAAAACAAAATTTTGATAAATTTTTAAATTTTTTTCATTTTAAAAATTTTAAATTTTTTTAACTGATTTACTTACTCAATTGTAAAGTTATTAAAAGAAAACAAAACAGATTTTTTGATCAATTAATTGATGATTTTTGTTTTTTCTTTTTTTTTTAAATTAAAATTAGAAAATTGAAAAATTTTTCTTTTTCATTTATTTCATTTAAAATAGTAAAAAACAAATGCATTCAGTTTTGAAAATACACCCACAGAATATGTGTGTCTACTTAACGTATAGGCAAGTATACGTGTATAGTGTATATACTTAAAAAAAAATATCTTTGAAATAATATTGTTATACTCTATTGTCACCCTATTTTGTCATATACAGCCATGTAATCAGATAATTAAAAATTTTTATTATCTAATACATACATTTAGATTTAAATAAAAAAATAAAAATTTCTTATTTCTTATTTATTTTTATATCTATGTACATAATATGTGTATGTAACATGTGACTTTGAAATTTTCTAAACAAATAAAATAAAAAGGAAATTTAATCTTAAACATTAACATATGAACATAATACAAGAAAGAATTAATTTCCAACATGTAATTTTACATGATTTTACAATGTTACTCTGGTTTAAATTACACATGTATGTACATATACACTTACGTATGAATGGATGGACATGAGCCAATGATTTTTACATAACAATGAATCAGAATTTATGTACAATATGTTGCAAATGACAAGAATTATAACTGAATTTCTTATATTCAGTCACATTACTTGTGAGATTCTTTTAATTTATGGCCGATCTGAAGATGACAACACCTTTTGTACATTTTGATTACATGGAGAACTAAATGAAATTTTACGTTCATTATTGATCCTTGAAAATTCGAAGATGTTGATTGCCTCTGTGAATTGTTGATTGCTTTTGAATCCAAATCACAATTTTCTATTTTATTTCATTTAAAATACAAAAAAAATTTCTTAAATTATGAATGACAGTTCATTATGTATTTTAAAACCAAAATTGATTAAATAAAGTAAAAAAAACGATAAACAAATAAATAAAGAAAATAAATGATACAGTTTGTAAAATGTAAATATATGAAAAGATAAGAAAAAGATTTTGTTACTTAGCGAATGACGACTATGTACTGTACGATTCTATAATAGGAATCTATTTTTGAACTCAATTATATTTAATTACATGCCATACGCATATATACACATTGTCCGTGTGTATGTGCGTTTATTTTACACATATACATTATCAAAAAAAAAAAAAAAAAAAAAAAAAATTAAAATTAAAAAAAAAAAATAATAATAATAACAAAAAAACTTGGACTTATAAGCAATATTTATGCATTCATCAATTTATGTATTTTATATATTTATTCACAATTACAAACTTAAATAACTAAACTTGAGACCCTGGGTAACTGGAATATACCTATATATAAGAGGCTAAGAGGTATGTACACACGTATATGTAAATAGTATAATGTAAGATATGTTGTTATGTATACAAAATATTGACGTCAATGAAATGGACGCAGGTCGAATGTATATGATATGGTGATCACATTTATAATTGTATAACTTTTCCCTCTATTTAAAATAGAATGCAAAAAAAATAAAAAAAAAATAAAAAAATTTGTCGCCTAGCTTTTATTGTGGTTGTTTTTTTTGTACATCGCATTGTTTGGATTATTTTCTCAACAAGGACCATAATTGTATGTACATATACCAGCATATGATGGACTACTTTTTTTTTTTTTTTGTTACTTAATCTGTGTTGAACTATTTTCAATGCAAATTCACAAATAATGTTATCTCTATATGTATGTACATATTTATAAATTGAACTCAATATTGAATTCATAATTGTGTGACTGCAATTACGGAAAATGTGGGTGGTATATACAAGAGAGGAATTTTCCAATGATTGATAAACTTTATATAAATGACATATAAATGGCTATGTAAAATTCCATTGTAATTACATGCATGATATACATATAGTACTTGCGGGACATTGATAGATTTTAAATAATCACTATGCAGTGTAAACAATACGTTCATACAAACATACGTGTCTATACAATGATCATATAATGAGAACAAAACCTAAGATATGAACAGAGAAAAGAAAAGAAAAAAACAAGGGGGAAATTTGTAAATAAAACTACAAATGTGAATTTTTTGTATCAAAATGAAAATTGTAAAATTTCTCATACATACATAAATATGTTAATTACACTTTAACACATGGTTTTCAACGAGACCATAAAATTTCTGATAATTAAGAAAAATTTCTTAATTACGTGTTGTATAATTTTGTTTTTTTTGTTTTTTCCATTTAAACTGTATTGCATACATTTATGTATCCCCATTTCTACAACCCCCCCCCCCCTCCTCCTCCCCTCTCTACGAGAAAATTCCATTAAAATCATGGGACGTAGAAATAAGATAAGTAAAATACGCACGTAAGTTTAAACATTTATATTAAACCTAAGTTAAATGAAATTTTATTTGCGTATTAATTAGATATAAATTTTTTCTTAAACAAGAAAATTTTCAATTAAACAACGGAAAAACTGACAAAAAAAAAACAACATTTGGAAACAGTATTATGGTTAAAATTTATAAATTACAAAAAAATTAAAATTTAAGCCTGTTCATATTTATTTTAAATTTTCTAATTTAAGACAAAAAAAAAAGAAAAGAAAAATCAATAAAGTTTATTTATAAAATTTGTACAAATTCTTATAATTTTTTTTTTTTTTTTTAATTATATCCTGTTTAATTTTTCTATGGAAAAATATATTAGTAGAGCATTTGAATAATAACATTTTAATTCAAATTATGTAAATTCAAAGAAATCAAATATTTGAGAAAATATACAAATTTAAAAATAGATCACAATTAATTTTTTTTTTTTGTTCAAATTAAAATAATTGGAAAATGAAATAAATAGGGAAAATTTGACCTTGGAATAGTCAGTAGTTTTTTTGTATTCATATAAAAGATACAGTATATAGAATTCGTTGCTGTTGGAGTCTGTGCCCAATTATTGAATTGAAAATCAACCGCATATATAATATGTAAGTAGTATTTTTCGTTTATGCTGTATTACATCTAATTAAATGAAGGACATGGTAAAATAGTAAGATCTACGGAAATCCTTTTCCATGACCAATTCCTATGTATACTGAGAGAGGATAATAAACAGTTTAGCCTATTCCTGTTCCTCTTTCTACTATAGATCTTGCAAAAAGGAGAAACCAGGGAGGATATGGTAATATTCAGAATTTTATATTATTTTTTCAATGGAAAATGTATGGTATTATAACCAATTGTATATATTTCAAAATTTGAAATTGTTTACAAATTTTTCTCATCTGTTTTCGTATATGTACAAATATTTTCTTAATATTTATAATACAATTTTAAGAATTTCTAATTAAAATTAGTATTTTTTCCAATGAATAAAATTAATTTTTATTTTATTAACTACAGATTTTTTATTTTGTTTATTTTGTTTATTTTTAGATATAAATTCGATTTTTTCAGAAAATTAAAATAAAATTGAATTAAAAATTGAAAAAAATTATTTAAATTATATTTATTCAACTAAAATTTAGTTATCTAAACATAAAAGAATTTTTTTTTTTAGTCTATTTTGCTTTTAAGTTTTCTTTAAAAGAAAAAAACAAAAAAAAAAAAAATAAACTCGTTAATATAAAAACTATTAAAGACCACAAATCACAAAATGTAAAAATTATGTAAATAATATGGTACCTACTATATATGGCATAATTTTGAATTTTTTTTTTTTTTATTTAATTTTTAATTTTTTTTTTTTTTACTTGTTTTTAATGCAAAAAATCATAAATATGATATCGATGAGAAAATTCGTTATATATTGTATAAATTTAAAAATAGTTGATTTTATTCGTCATACTATTCATATCATACAAAACAAATTGAAAAAAAAAAACAAAAAAAAAACAAAAATAAAATAAATATTTAAAACAAAAAAACAAAAAAATACAAGCATCCAATTGACGTAATTTAATACAATAAAATCTTTATTTTTATTCTTTTGATGAATAAAATAAATTGAATTGATCAATTCGATTGGTATTATAAAATATACAACATGATTTGAGTATTAAACAAAGTGATTATATATGTACATATATGTATGAGCCCGTTTATTTTGAAAGTGGCATAAGTTAATTTCATGATTTTAGAGATACATATTTTAAGTTATTATTGTGAGTTTGCGTTACCTATATATCAAACTACAATTACAAACAATAACTTTATTTGCCAAGTAATTGATAGTTTTTTTTATTTATTTTTTTTTTTTAATTTCCCTATAAATTCTTTACGAATATCAAAATTTATATCAGTGCGAATGAGGATTATTTGAAAATCTATAATTTTTAAAAAAAAAATTGTGACTTATGCCACTTTCAAAATAAACGGGCTCATATTATCGATTGAATAAAATATTCATATATTAGTTTGTATATTAAATTTTAATGCAGCATTTTTAATGAATTCCATTATTTACATCTGTAAAGGTATTAGCGTACTTTGTTTAAAGCGATATACTAGGTGCATATGTAACTTAATTAACATGAGTTTACCTGTGTCATGTAAACCGTTTTTTTTTTTTTTTTTAATTTTTATAATATGCACAGGAATATAAAGCGTGAATATTAAAATGATGATATCTAGAGTAAATTAAATTGTATATTATACTGAATTCATCAGTACACATGTATGTATACATAAAATCAACCATAACGTAAATAATGATAATATTTATTTAAATATGGTACATGACATACATTATGCATCAACATCAGCAATAATTGATAAATTATTATTTTAAATAAATTTAATTGAATATTGAAATATTAATGTACATTACGCGTTATATTCAAACAATGTAATACTGGCCTTCACGATCGACGAATTGATCATTTATTTTAATTACAATATACAAACAGATATTTTTTATATTTAAAAAAAAAAAGAAAGAAAAAGAAAAAAATGTTACAATGCAGAATAAATGAAATTTATTTCTTCACATTCATCATACATTGTAATTTCATACATACGTACATATATGCGCCATGCGGTATTCAAAAGATATATTCATCACCACATCATCCAAATGATAATTTTATATAATGAATGACGTAAAACTGAATACAGCCATAACCCATTTAGATAATTCGAGGCTAAAGGATTTTCAATTTTGAATATTTTTCCGTAACGTATTTTAATTTTTTATGAGAAAAACCTGTTACATAGATTATAATAGGTCATTATTGCAAAAATGTTCCATTGGATTTGAGTTAAGCCAACAACTTGCTTGATTCCACTCATTCCTGTGGTATCACAAATAGGACAAATTGGTCTGATTGGGGCACGCTTAGGTGAACCGGCCGGGGCAGCCTACCTATACCTATAAGCCAGCAACCGAAATCTTCATTATCACTATATTATACTGATGCTACATACACAATCCTTGGCCTCGTTGTGTCTCAATTTTCAAAAAAGAAAAAAAAAAATGAAGAAGAAGAAAACCAAAAATCTTCTGAATTTAGCGTAAATTCACCTGAAAAATTCACTTCAAAAATTTTTTTCTGTTTTATTTTATTTTTTTTTTAATTGCATATGAACATGAATGTTCTCTTCATTTTTATTTCACATAATGATCGGCTGATATTTTGTACGTTTGCACCATTTTTTTTGTTTTTTTAAATAAAATCGTGTGATTAAAATATAATTATAATGGATTAAAATGTTAAAACGACAGAAATAAAAAAAAAGAAAGTAAAAAAAAAAAAAAAATAAAACAAAATTTAAAAAAATAAATAAAAATACAAATTAAAATTCTAAAAATAGCAAATACTGACCTTTATCGAAATGTCAATAAAGTAATACGTCGTGATTCATTTTATGCATAAAATACATTCATACAATATGGTACGTACGTCCACATATAATTATATGGATAGATACAATAAGCGTCACTGTGTATCTGATTTTTAATACATATAATTAAGTAATGTACACGTAATATAAATTATATGCATACCCCGAATAGGTATAGTTAACGATATCTGTTAACTACGATCAGAATAGCCCTGTTATTAAACATAAAACTTTCTACAATGTTTTTTGATTTCTAACTATCGTACATATGTGATATGTGATATATGAATATATGTGATATGTAATATATTTAAAAAAAAAAAGGAGTGTGTATGCAATTGTTAAAAAGTTTCGAAAATTATAACTTTTCAGTTAAAACAAAAAAATTTTTTTTTTTAAAGTGATGACAATCATCACTTAATAAATGTTCACCTATATTTACCTGTTTGACTTGTTTGCACGATCGAAAAATGAAAATATCAAAACTTATTTAAAATTATTATAAAAAGTTTATCGTGCTCATTTCAATACATTCATATAGATCATGTTGAATGTATTTAACATTTACGTGTAAACCAATATCAAAAACTCTTTTCATGCAGTTATAACTTGTTTTCATTTAAAATGTGAAAACTAAAAAAAAAAAAAAAAATTTCTCTTACTAATCCAATCATCTATCCATCAGACTATATCTATATACATATATGAAAATGAAAATCACGTATGTGATATTGATACATACATATGTATGTACGTATTATGAACATATTTAGTACACACCTCTATTTTCAATTAGCAAAGCAAGTTGATTATTTTTTTTTTTTTTAAATATCAATTTAAATTGATGGGTTGCCAGATTAATTATACCTTATACGTAATACGATCATTATTTTTGATACAATAATTTTATTGAAAAATGTAAACTTTTAAAACAGAATAAAAAAAAAAAAAAAAAAAAAACAATTTTCATATTTTTCTAAATTAATTATCTTTAATTAATTTAGGATCATAATTTGATACTGTTCCTAAGGTCTGATAACGTTTAATATGCGATTTCAAAATAAAAATCTATCGGAATTCTAAATGAATCGAATATACTAAGATGTCGAGTACAATGGACAATCTGAGTGCTCAGAGGGCCTTGCTCTGAGGGCCTTGCCCCATTTCAAAGTATACTAAAATGTGTGTACATGCACAATGAACATTTTAAGTTGGAAAATAACTATTTTCCTTTTAGTCACATCTTAAAATTGAAATTCTCCCTTACAAGATGTAAATGTAAGCAGTAAAAAAAAAAAGTCAGGAAAACAGAACAGATCTTAAATCAATGATCTACAAGGTCGTTATATGTTATATCACCCGTCCACCATCCAATATACATTTTTATAGTTTTTTTTTTTTCTAAATCAAATTTTCTCAATTTTCCAGATGTAGGTATACGAGTATGTAAGTTTGTGCACAAATTTTTATTTATTCTCAAATCTTATCAATTCAATATGTTATCAGTAGTTATGTACTCTAAGGTACATTACTCAATATAAATAATGTTATAAAAGCATTGATAGATTTATTTTTACGTATTTATTCGAATTTGAACTGATAAAAATCGTTATCTTGAATTTATTTTAAAAAAAAAAAAAAACAAAAATAAAATTGAAAATTTGTAATAGATAAATTGAAAACACAAAAACAAAAAAATGCGTATTTAAAATTTTTATTTCAGATTATTTAAAAAAAAAATAGTGGAAAAATGTTATTTTTTCATTTTTGATCTTACATTTAACAAATTTAAGTACTTCGAATAACAAACGAATACTCCGATGTGTACGTGTGTATGTCCAATATTCTACATATAAATCGATATGAAAAATGATTAAGACCAATATTATATAAATATAAATAAATATTTCTTTTTAAAATTTTAAATTATTGCATTTTAAGCACATTATGATGCTTTCGATTTATTTTCCTTATATTTAAATGCAACACTATGAAAATTTAACAAGCATACAAAAAAAAAAAATTTTCTTTTAAATAAAATGAAAAATTTGAATAAAACAAAAAAAAAAGCAAAAATTTTGCAAAAGCTACATTAAAAAACCGGTAAAAACTTTTTTTTGTTTTATGCAAGAAAATATTACAAGTATAGATATTTTACATATGTAATTAAAATTACATACATACTCGTACATGGGAGCAATGTACATAATTTTGAAATGACGAAATATATTTTACTGTGTTTGTGTGTAACGTACAACACATATGTATACACTTAAAGCACATGAATATAAAAAATGATCAAGAAAATAAATTATCAAAAAATATGATCAGGCGCGTATTCAGAAAAATTTAATCGCATATGTACATTCACACATTCTTGTTTTTTTTTTTTGTATGTGTTCAGACCCCTCTATAAAAACTCTATACATGAAAAAAAAAAAGTATCTGAAAAGCTTTAAAATATTTAAAAAAAAAAAAAAAAAAAAAAAAAAAAATACTTTTAAATTTGCTTAAGCTTGTTTTTGTAGAAAAATTGAGTTTTCAACTTAATTTAAGTCAGTCTTTTAAAGTTGCTCGTTGCAGTGTTATTGCGGTACAATAATATAAAAGAAAATTTATATCTATACCTTTTAGTGATTTTTTAAAATTGCTAATTAAATAAAGTGAAAAATTAGTTAACGATAAAAAAAAAAAAAGAAGAAAATTCAAGTGAAATTTTTCAAAAAAAAAAAATAATAAAAATAAAATAAAGAAAATTTAAAGGAAAAATTGAGGAAAACATGGAAAATACAATTTTCATGGTTTAAAAAAAAAAAAAAACAAAAAAAGAAAATTAACGTTGAACATAAGAATTGAAAAAAAAAATTTACAAAAAAATATTAATGGTAAAAAGTTAGTGAAAAACAAGAAATACTGTCTTATAGTTTGTACACAAACGTTACTATCAAATTTAATAATAAATTCAAAATATTTTTTAAAAATTTTGTATAGACCAAAACTAACTAGTGAAATTATTGTAATTTAAAAAAGAAAAATTGAAAAAAATTTTCTAAAATAAAAATAAAAAAATGAAGTGAAAATTATGAACCAAAAATTTGAAATTTTTAAGTGAAAAAAAAAAAAATAGTAAAAATTTTAAAAAATTCAAATTCATTGAGAATTAACTTATAATACACATATTTCAAAACATTAATTGATTTATACTCAATGAACAAATGAAAATTTTTCTTCAAACAAAAAAAAAATAAATAAAAGGAAAACAAATATCAGAAAATCATAATAAATTTTTATGTTTGAGAAAAACAAAAAACGATTTTTTTTGTCCAAATTATTTTAATTAAAAAAAAAAACAAAAAATAAATAAGAAATAATTATTTGTGAAATTTGATAATATGACTTCAACAGTTTTACAACCAATGGCTTGGACCAATGAAAAATTTCGTTTAACATGCGTTGATAATATCGGATTAAGACAATTATGGAGATTAATTGCATTGGATAATAATAATACTAAAAATACCAATAATAATGGTAATAAAAATTTATCAAATAAAGAAAATGTAAGTATAATAACGATCACACATGTTACAGCTTCTGTACTAGTATGTACATTTGATTTTTTTAATTTTCACAAAAAAACAAAAAAATTTAAAAAATTTTCTTATGATGACATTGATATGAGCTTGGCATTTTTTTTTTTTTCGTATTCGCTATAACTAAATGAATTAGATTGATAAATTTAAAAAAAAAAAAAAATGGAATAAAAATAAGAAAAAGTTCAAAATATTTTTACATGGACATAATTGACGCAAAAATTTTATTTTATTTTAAATGTATTGTGTGAATGTTTCTATATATACATATGTGTACGTTTGCTTGTATTAATGAACATTTAGGAATGCGACCATGACCATTTTTATTTGTTTGGTTGTTTGTTTGAAATTTGTTTTTTTTTTGTTTTACCAAATGGCATGTGAAATTTAAACAAAAAAAAGAATGTTAAAACGTTTCTACATAGCTTTTCAACTCCTCAAAAAAAAAAAAAAATTAAAATGCTTAACTTCCATTTCATTATGATGATCATTAAATGTTATAATTTAAATTTTTTTTTTTATTTATATGGAGAGAAAAAAATATAATTCAATTTAACCTCTAAATTTTATCGATTAGATCATTTTATTATGATTATGTAAAATTTTTTTTAATTTTTATAAGTAAGAATTGAACATTTTTTAAACTAAAATTAAGTCAATAGAATAAAATCAATTTTTTTTTTTTTTTTTTGGATCATTCACTTTCAAATTAATCGCCAAAAGGCCTTGGCGGGGGTCGTGATGGGGTGGAAGGATGGCGTTATATTGCTCATTCCTTCTTTTAAATTTAAAAAAAAAAAAATTAAATTAAATTTCCTTGAACATTTTGACAAAAAAAAAAAAAAAAAAAACACAGTGCTAAAATTATGTAACATTTGATATACGATTTTCTACTTAACGTATAAACTATAAAACAAAATAAATTCATACATTTTGTTAAAATCCATCCTTTTGATTAAATTCCTTTTATAATTTAACAAGAAAATTTTCTGCTATATAGTTTGTCTTTAAAGTTATAGAAGCTTGTATTATTAAAAAATGGCGTAAACCTTCTACTTCTAATTGATGGTCTTTATTTCTTTTTTTTTTTTAAATACTGAAAATTTGTAATCAATTAATAACAATAATTCAAGTTCAACATAGAAAAAAAAATACAAACAAATATCTAAATTTAAAATATACATTAGATAGATGGTTATATGCTTTAAAAATGAAGTATAGATCAGTTTCTTCATATATTTGCATATATGTTCATAATTTTAAAATAATTTAGACATCAGAGCAAACATCAGTTAATTATATATAGTTTAAACATTTATATATTATGCGTACGTGCCAGAAATCATACATTTTAAGATTTATAATATCAAAAAAAAATAAATAAAATAAGAACACAAAACCTACATAAAAAAGTTAAAAAACAAAAAAAATTCAATTCCAAAAAAGAAATAACAATAAAACAAAAAATTATCAAAGTTAAATTTAAAAAATAAAAAAAAATAAAAAATAAAAAGAATTTAACGTATGTATCTACGTGCTAAAATGATCGTTTCATCTGGTACATTGTACACAGACACACACACACACACAACCAAATATTGCTAATGATATAAATTCCTTGTCAATTCCATTTCAAGAAAATATATAAAATGTCTTCTTAGCTCAGTTATAACAAAACCAATTATAAATGATCATTTATTTACCTTAAAGCAAATTTAAAAAAATAAAAATAAAAAAAACTCACATACAGATTTGTAAAATGATACCTACATCATTTTAAATTTATTTAAATTATAAGTTTTATAATTTTCATTTTTCTGGTTTTCTTTCTTTAAAAAAAAACAAAACAAAACAAAAAAAAAATACATACATTCGTCTTTCATACGTTATATACAAACTTATGTGAATTTCTCATTATATTAATAATCATTTTGTTATAAAGAAAAATGAACACAAAAAAAAACAAAAACACAAAAATCTACCTATCTTAAAATCTTTATATTTTCTAAATTACTTATGCCTTCATTAAGATCATAAACAATTCAATTTATTTTTCTTATACGAGTATAGAGTTATTTTTTATTTTTTTTTGTTTATTTGATTATTTACGATACATTCACACGTTCTGTATTTTTTTTGTTTTTGTTTTTATTTTGCATATAAAGTTTATTCTATCATGTAATTTTTCATATTTTATTTATTTTAATTAAACGAACAAAAAAAAACAAAACAAAATAACATTAATTAATAATACTGAAACATATATGTATATGATATGCATGAATTACGTATGTATGTGTATCTCTCAGTTTTACTCTGTATGAATTATGCAAAAAAAAAAAAAAAAAAACAAAAATATTTTGAAAATTTGAATAACAGATACCTAGGTAGTATAGATGAAATTCATTTTCTTATTTGCGCGTACATATAAGTATGTACGTATTTAAAAACAGATATATATTCGCATGTCGACGTATGTTTTATCCACCAATATTAAACAGTTAAATGAAGATACTTGAATGGTTATTTTCCTTCATTAAATGAAAAAATTTTAATTATTCTCAATTAAAACAACGTGAATGCATAATTTTAATAAATATTTTTAGCGATATATACACACGCTTCATTTCAATAAATTTGCACAAATAAGCTGTTGTTTTTTGTTTTTTCTTGTTTTTGTTTTTTTTTTAAAGGAGTGCAAGTGTAAAATTTTGTAAATTAAAGAATTTCATATACCTTACAAGATGGTATCTAAAAATCTCGAAATATCTGAAAAGAGACAAAACATTAAAAATTTTATAGTTAAAAATTTTCTATAGCGATTAGAAAGGGAGCTTAAAATATCTTTAGAATTTTGAAATAATGAACTTACATCACGGATTACTTAATCATGGATTACTCATTCGAATTACAATTGAAAATTGGATACAAATACAAAATTTAAAATAAAATTCGTCGTTAAAATATAATTTTCATCATTTCATGAAATTCATTTGAAAATTAATTTGAATTTTTTTTTTTTTAATTCAATTCATTTGAATTTTTTTTCAATTCATTTTTACGTTAATATCATCTGTTTTAAATTTTATTAATTTTCAAAATTCATTTATTAGCCTTTATCAAAATTTCAATCATTTAATCCTTAATTTAATCAACACGCGAATGAGGAGGATGAGGTTTGAGGTTGCCTCGATACTGCTACTTAAGAAATCTTATTGTATCCCTTACCTCCTTTATTTGTCTACATATAAAGGCATTTATCCTTTTTGGCAAGAAGAATAACGTATTTTAATGTAGTCTGCTTTATCCTTAATTTAAATTGTTAAATTAAATGGAATTCAATATATTAAGTCAACCTTTATCATCAATGCATGTAATGAAAATTTTTCATGAAAATTTTTTATTGAAAATAAATTAAAGGAAAAAACAACTTTACAAAATCATTCATTAAAAATAATTTCGAATTTTAAATAATTTATTTAATCTAAATAATAAAATAAATTTTTATTATTTGTTAAAAATTATAAAATCTACAATTTAGAAGGGAATTTATGTTTGTTTAATTTTTAAATTAATTAAGTAAAAAATACAATTAAAAAAAAATTTTTAAGTAAAATAAATATAATAAATAACAATATAAATTATTATTGTTATAAAATACACAGATTTATATGGAATTTTGGTAAATTTATTCGAAATTAAATTTTTTTTCTGTTTTTTTGAAAACTACTTAATATAAACCACACATAGAGCTCCTATATAAGAGATTATATTAAATGGATTTAGATACACATATGCACAATCGATTTTACTTTAATACATATGTACATATGTACATATATGAAAATAAATTTGAATATATAAAATACGATTATGTACTTGTATTTAAGTATATATTAAAACGACATATTATGTATAATATAGTATATGTTGATATACAATGTATGTATTGTTTAGTTTTTTTTTTTTTTTTTGCATAAAAAGTTTATGTAAAAATAGAATCCATTGACGTCAATTGAAAACACATATTCACATAAAATCATACGGAAAAAAATAAAATAACACGATTTTCAAATAAATCTATATCTCCTCATACACATGTACGAGTATAAAACATATAGATACAGAGCTGTGTGTATACCACATACATATGTGTGTGTACAATGAACATACACACATACGGATTAACATATGTGTAGCTAAAACACTGTGAGTGACAAATTTCACGGTTAATTTTAATTTATAATTTGATTAAAATTAAAAAAAAAAAGTTTAAATTTATATCATGTATATGAAATGATTTCTAACGGATAAACAATTTTCGTTAAATATCATATACCATTTAGACATATGTATGTATACGGTTACATGAGTATATGCGTATTGTGTATATGACTAATTTTAAAACATACATTCATGTATAGGTATAAGTACAGGTATTAAAAATCAACGTATTTATATAATTCCATTAATATTCATTTATAATATGTATGTTTAAAAGAGGAAATTCTAATAATGGTTAATGATAATAATATTTTTAAATTGACAATAAAATTATTATTATTTTTCATAATTTTCTTTATTTAATATATGTACATTAATTAAAATATTACAATATAATTATTATTGGCTATATATTGTAAAGAGTAACATTTTTGTCAAAACAAAATTAAAATTATAATGTATATACGTCGGTATTATCGAAAATCTCAATATTATAATGGACGTTAAACATTGATATAAGGTATACAGTGATCATTATATTTACGTTGAAAATATGAAATATTTAAATGAAGTTCCTGTAAATAATAGATTTTAAATATATGTAATTATTTAATCTGTTTTGTATATCGTGTGTATATACACAACGCACATAAAATAGGATATCTCTATAGATTTACGTCAGTATACGGAATTATGTGATATAATTATATGCATACAAAATATAATAAACAAACAAAAATAAGAATCGATTTTATTTTCATTTATTTATTTTTAATACTTTTATCTGATTCGTTAATACCTACCTTTACTTACATATATGATCTGATCTGATTTAATATGATTTAATGTTTAAGCCAAAAACAAAAAAAAAAAAAAAATTTTTTTTTTACAAATTTTTTAATTTATGTTAATAATTTATTTAACTGGATTTATTTGTATGACAAATTTTCAAAATGTAATGTTCCTAGGAACATACAAAATTGAGTTTAAAACAAACAAACTCAGGGGTTCGCAACTCACGTTAAATTGTAAGTGCATGTACATATGATAGAATCATCTTGAAAAATCATCGTAATGATGATTACGACCTGGCTCACATCGAGCTGTTGCGCCAAAAGGAAATGAAGGAAGGAATGATTCTAGCATGCATGAATATAGAATGAATTTTCTTTTATCCTATTTTATTTTATGGATGAATTCCTTTCATCCATGTATCCTACTAAAGTGTAAAACCGCTTGGGGCTAAGGTTTGTGTTGAAGGATGGTTAAAGCACATAGTACTAACGACAATTGATGAATATTTTGTCAATGGTTAAAGTATTTTGTTTATTTTTGAAAATTTTTAAAAATGAATTTTCACAATCTCATCCATAGCAGTCAAAGATTACCATTTTTAATTATTTATTTATTATTTTTTTTTTTTTCAAATACAAATGTTGTGATATCAAAAAGATTGCGCACATACTTTCATTTCCCATTTGAAAGTATTAACATTAATTGTATTAGATATGCTGGCATTACTATACAAAACTTTTATCATTTTAATTAATTTTTTGACATTCTCATAATTTAAAGTCGGTTATAAAATTTTTAGTTGCATAACAATTGAATTTTGCTTTCAACCGTTTTTTTTTTTAAAGTAAACCTAAAATGAATACCAGGTTTATATGTGGTCTGTCTACAAAAAAAAAATCAGTTTTTATTTCATGCATTTAAAAAAAAATAAAAAACTGATTTGCTAGACCAGCAGGAAGAGAGATTTAAAAAAAACAAAACAAATTTAAATTTTAATTAAATTTTAGATTATGTAGTATTTTTATTATTACTAAACAAAAATAACGAAAACAATAAACTTTTACTGATGTTTTGTTTAGTAAAATATATGTACTTGCAAACTTGATTATATTTCACATGAACAGTATATAATGATTTAATATCAAAATATGTAAACAAAAAAATACAAAAAAAAAATAAAAACAAAAACATAAAGTCAGTAAATAATAATAAATCTAAAAATGTAATGAAAAAAAAAAAAAAATATTTTATGTGTATGTTCATATGAATTACACAACGATTTGAGTTATTCAAGTTGACTTAAGGTAAAAGACTAAGCACATTGAATTTCCAATCAAAATATTAGGTAGGTAGAATTGGTCGCTCGCCAAATCTTAAGCAAGCACAATTTGGCCAATAAGGCCCATTGCGATATCACATTAGAAATTTTTCGAGATCAAACCGCTTTAAGTGCTTCTAAATATTTAAATATTAATGCGTGTATTCATCAACCAAGATTAACCGGTGGATATTTTTAAGACTGCTAGAATTTCGCCGTATTGGATCAATGTGGATAAAAATTATTTTAGAATTTTATTTTCGAAGTGTCAAACACGACATTTTTGAAGAAATAATGATGTTACTTTGATAAATTAATCAACTTTTACTTCCTTATATTAATGAAATTTGAACAGTAAGGTTATGTTTCTAGACTAATTTTTACGACTACTCTATATGGTTGTCTAAAAAATATCTTATTCAGGCTGGTGAATACAATTTATGTCGATCAAGAGTTAATCTTTGTTGATGAATATGGGCATAAAAGTAAAAATAAAAATATTAAAATAAAGAAAATTCAGTTTTTCAATTCAAAAATCTAAGTACATAATGTATTTAATTTAAAAAAAAAATGCTGGTTTAAATAATAATTTTTTTTTCAATTAACAGATGATTGTTAATTATTTTTTTAAATATTTTAAATGTAAATTCATATAAAATTGGCTATTACAAAATATATATAGAGATATTTTCCTACAAGATTTATCTATATTTGTCCGTTATTATTGAGTATTTTTGTTTTGTTTTTTTGTTTTTTTTTTTGCTTTTATCAAACTAATACATACATACGTTAAGATAATAAATTTTTATATATTCCCTTTGTTTATTTTAAAAAAAAAATTATTTTTTATTGTTATTCACAAATGATGTATTTGTATAGAAAAATATTTCGTACATTTGAATAAATATGTATTTTTTTTTTGTTTTACAAAATGTTCATATTACGTTTGTTTATTTTACATAACATCCTGTATATGCAAATATTCACATTAAAACAAACAGAGA
The DNA here is from genome assembly GCA_963971155.1 of Anthrax anthrax. Classification (NCBI taxonomy): domain Eukaryota; kingdom Metazoa; phylum Arthropoda; class Insecta; order Diptera; family Bombyliidae; genus Anthrax; species Anthrax anthrax. Next base: position 3,412,432 of record OZ020124.1, read on the forward strand.
TTTACTATTTTCATATTCTACAATTTTTTTTTTTTATTCACATATTTTTCAAATATGTTAGCATTTACATAACGCTTTTGAACCTACATTAACGCTCTTGAAACTTTTAATTATAATTAAAATTTTTAATTGAAATTTATTGCAAAACAATTAATGATTTAAAGAAAAAAAAAAACAAAAATGATTTATTTCTGAAAATATAAAAATTTTAATTATAAATTTTAACGGATTTTACATGCAATTCAACCTGTACATGGAGCATAAGGAGCACACCAATAATGAAAAAAAAACTGGTTCAAAAAAATTTAATAAAATACAAAATAAAATACAAAAAAAATTATTTATGTAAATAATTTTAATTTATCATCGATACACGTGCGCTTTTTATTCATACACGAGTTCATATTTGACATACATATAATTAAAAATGTTGATTACCTATCATATACCATGGTTTCTTATTTTTATTGTATTTTTTTTTTTAATAATGCATTTTGATGGTTATTGGCTTCAACAACCGATAAAAAAAACATTTAATATGGTGTAATCGGTAATTGTTAAACTGGTACTGGTAAAAAACAAAAAAAAAAAATTTTTTTTTAAATATTTAAAAAAAATAACAGAAGATTGATTTACAAAAAAAATTTAAAAAAAAAACCATATAACAGCCAGTATTTACATTCTCAATTGGAGATTCAGTTGATTTGGTTTTTGACCTTGGACATTTTTTTTTTTTTGGCTTTTTTTTTTTTGCAAAATAATTATTAGATTAAAAATTCGTATTTTGCATGAGAAAAATATAAATTAAATTAATTAAATACCAATGTCTAAATACATATCAGACATTTTATTTTAAATTGCTTTCAAGTGAACCTTTTAATTTCGTCAAACCACATCAAGTAAACCATATCATACCGTATCAAAAAATTTAAAAAGAAAAAAAAAAAATTCTTTTGATTTTATTTATTTGCTATACGATAAAATTTTATACGAATGTAAAATGTTTATGATATTTACATATGTATTATGGATTTATTATACAACTCATAAAACAAAATATAAATAAAAATTAATTGTGGAAAATTTTTAATTTTCCATTTAAACAAAAAAAAAAAAAAAACACAAGAAATGTATCTTCCAAGCAAAATTTTTCCAAATTGTAAATGATAGATTATATAGATTTCAAAATGATTTTTCTTTTATTTTTCATTTTATGGAGATATCACATTTAGTGTAAAATACATGGAAAAAATTCAGTCTAAATTTATATGTAGTGTATCTCAAATTATGTAACCGAATTTTTTTTGAATTTTTTTGAATTGTTTTTTTTTTTATTCAAAAATCAAACAATTATTCAATATATAACACGTACGTTACAAGGTGTGATTCGTCATTTAATACAATATAACTAATAAATATTTGAAATATTTATGCAAGGTAAAACTGATTCACAAAAAACAAAATGAATATTTTCGTTTTTTTGTTTTTGTTTTTTTTTTTTTTTTTTTGTAATTTATACATGATTGATATAGAAGCGAAAATTTTTCTAAATCATATTTTTCTCGTTAAATATTTGAAATATGTACGTGTGTAAATTCCACACGTCTTACTAAACTACTGAATTTGTATAAAAAAAAAATTCATTCATAAAATGCGATAGTGAAAATTGTTTTGTATAAAAGGAGAAAAAAAAAAAATTTTTTTTATTAATAAAATCATCAAATTTAAAATACTATGTTTGAGTAAACATGAATGAAGATGTATAGGTGATGATAGAATGATGTTACGCGAAATGAAAAAAACCAAAAAAAAAAAAAATAAAAAAAAAGGAAATTAGCTGATAAATCATTTTTAATGATTTTGCAACATTAAATGGATGTGTGATTAAATGATTTTAATTAAATATTTTTATATGTTAGATTGATATAATCCAAAGAAAAAAAAAAAGATATGAGACAAACCTGGTATGATTATCTTTAAAAATAACAGACTGATCAAATAATGTTCATTATGATTTTTTTTTTTTTTTTTAAAGGTCATGAAAAAAACCACATTTTCATGAGCCTAACACGTTTTCAATTCACTGTAAACAGCTTCTTTTTTTTTGGAAAAATAATATGTGTTAATGTGTCAACATCAAATGTATAGTTTTTAAAACGTATCAGACGACGCCAGCATACATATAAAATGCTGAAAATGTTATCAATTTATTAAGTAATAATTTTAATTTATTTTTTTTTTTTTTAAATCTTTAAAATAACGTCCAATTATTTGAACGATATATTTTAAATTGAAAGTTTATTTTATATATTGCTTTTGCAAATACGAATTTAATCTAATATATAATTCAAGGATATACTAAACGTCGACGTTTAGCATCATTTGCAAATTTTTAATTAAAACAGACGTTTGAAATACCTTTTCTTATTATTAATATTTTTTTTTTTTTTTTAATTAAAAATGCTACAAAACGTTCCTAATAATGCAATAAATAAATGTAAATAACAAAAATATTTTGTATTTTAGAATTCTAAACACGAATAAGCTCTTGAATTAAATTACGATCGATATATTTTGCCTTTTTAAAGATCGTTATTTTGAATTTGAAATTTTTTTTGTTTTTTTTTTTTTTTTTTTTTAATGAATATTCAAATCAAAATATCTGTCATTTTTGAGAATGACGTAAATCAAATGAAAATGTTTAAATTAAATTTTTTGACTAACATACACACAAACTTAGAACAAAGGGTAGTGTGGAGGAGTATTCCATATTATTTGACTATATACCTACTCTTTGCAAAGTAAAAACAAATAGGTACGAATAGAATTTGTATAATTTGTTTTTTGAAGCATAGGCACGGGGTAAAACATACAACATAAAAATTTATGTTGTTCCCGTGTTGTGGTTGTTGTTGGTTTTCATTTATAAAACGCAATAAACTATAGCAATCTGGTAAAATTGGTGTAAAGTGGGAAAAAAACGAATTTATACAAATTTAATGCAAAAGAATAAGAACCACTAACAACAACCTGCCAATGTTAAAAAAACAAAGTATAAACATTTTGCCGTATAAATATGGCATAAAAACAAGTTATAAAATAAAAAGAAAATATTAGGTATATTTACAAATTTGACTTTAATCTCTTTTTATCTTTAAATTTGTATTAAAGATCACCTGTATAGATCATGTTTGTTCTAAAGTTTTAAGTTTATTTTCATTTTTATTTTCAAATATTTTAAAACTAACCGCCATATAAAACCTGATGAATAATCCATATTAATCATTTATGTATAAATTTTATTTAAAAAAAAAAGAAAAAAGTCAAATATTCATTTTGTAATTCATTCAAATAAAGATACAAAATTATACACGTAAACACCTATACCTATGTATGTATGTACAAATGTATATGCGATTTGTTTAAGAATTGACGTCATTAGGCATAAATTTCAATTGAATTTTAATTTTATTTTAATTTAATACAAAATTCAAATTTAATACTTTATAATATTAAACAAAGAAATAACGTAAACATATGAGTGGGTGCATATATAGCATTAATATACATACTTATATCGTTTATTTAATGCGTGCGTATTGTATACAAATATACCTACTTATTAATAATAAAAGCACAATAATAAATATGTAAACGTGATTTGAAATGCGTACTTTAAAGGTAGATTTTAAAGTTGCTTTTTGCTCATGCTTTTGCTCATTATGAAAAAAAAAAAGCCAGCACCTACGTAAATGCTAATATACATACACATAAGATATATGTACATGCCAGTGTGTGTATGTGTGTTAAATTTTTTTGCTTTTTATATGAATATATAAACCAATTATATGTGTATTAGTGTACACTCTGCTTAGACATTGTGGTACCGACTTTTATATTTCCTATGCTTATGATTTGCTACATACTATATAAACACATTTCAAATAACTTTCACTTTTACGAAAGTTTCAAAACAAAAAAAAACGAACCAAATTAAAAAGGCCTTTTTTTTTGTTTTTGTTTTATATAATCAATGGTTGAATGATTCTACCAAAGAAAATATTTTGAAATGTTCAAAATGCACCCTAGAATTTTGATATGATTTCAATATATTTTTCGTGCAACAGAGTGCAACGGCTTGAATATTTATGTATCTATGTGTTTGTTAATTTTCAAATAAAAATTATATATAGGTACATAAAGAAAAACTCATTTTTGTATGTATTATAGTTCACTCTGTGTACGTACATACATTTTATATATATAGAAGCAAAATATACTTATATGAAAATATGTTGTGCAAGTATATATTCAAGTTATTTTAAAAATAAACCAGTTTTTTTATACTCAAACCAAGAAAAGAACATTAATGTATATGTCTAGAAAAAAAAAAAAAACAGACACACATGATGTTATATATTTACACATTTCCGTTAGCCAATACATGAAAAAGAGCTGTAGTTTTTTTTTTGTATTTTTCTTTTTAAAATATTGTATAGGTAGATAGGTACAAAAATTGTTGAAACAATTTTTTTTTTTTTTTTAAATTTAACACTAAAACACATGAAAAATTTTTATAATACGTGTGTTATACTTATAGCTATATATAATATATGTTGTAAACCCACATCCCATACATATACAATTGATATTCAAACGCAACAAAATGTGTGTAACAGATGAAGAAGACCCTTCCCGTTTGTATCCTCTTGAATTTTCTTAGCTTGAAGATACATATATTTCTTTCATGGTCTATGTATGATCATATATATTTTAGTTAAACCGTAAGCAGTACAGTTCTTGTAGTGAATAATAAATAAACAATAATTTAACAGTATAAGAAGAAAAGTGAAAAAAAATCTTTAAGTCAAGTCTGTACAATAATATACCTAATTCAATAATCATCAACAGTAGTAAACCATCAGTAATTCAAATATCAAATAGTTAATTATTTTAGTTCGTGAAGCCACATTGAAGTCATACAAAAAAATTTTTATGTAAGGTGGTGTGAGGTCAAAAAATCATTATTTGAAAAATAAAAATAAATTTAAAAAAAAATTATTAGAAAAAAAAAGATTCGGTATTAGAAATTTTAAAAATTTAAATTTATTGTTTATGTATTTTTTTCTATTATTATAATTTGTTATTGCATCATTGAAAGTGTATTAAAAAAAAAAACAAAAAAATGTCAGAGCTGGTAAGAAAATTCCATCATAAACAAACTTAAAATGGTCTTTATCTTTAAGATTCAATGAAATTAATTTTAATTATTATAATTTTCTCCTATAAATTATCTATTTTAAATTTAATTTATTGTACTTGTAATTTATTTATTAATTTGAATTTTTTTTTTTTTTTTTTTTCATTTTTCATTACAGAAAATTTCATTAGATAACGGAAATTTAGCAGAATTTTTAACAAATCGTGATTTATTACCACCAAATAAAATGTCTTTATTAAAATTTTTAGCAATTGTAAGTAAATATTTATGTTATTTTAATATAAATTGATTTTTTTTTATTTTTTTAAATTAAATCATTGCAATATGTGAATAAAAATTTTTGTGTCTGATTCACACTTTTTGATTCATTAAATTTGTGAATCAAAGAATCTCAAAGACTAAATTTTGTTACCTGCTGGCTGTTATACTGAGTATAGCCGATAGCTCACGTCATTAAAGAACAAAACCAAAAATCATTATTCAAAAAATATCGAATTTTGTAAATTCTCATCTAAAGCCAAGGTCCTCTTAAGGAGATCAATTTTCCTCTTAGTAATTCTATCAATGTAAAGAGAAAAAAAAAATAATTAAAAAATTAAAAACGTGATCTTTCAATAAATAAAAATTTCTATATTTAGTCTAAATCTTGAACCAATTACAAGATCTGAAAAGATAAAGCGAATGGATTCAATCCATTTCCATCAATCTGAAAATGTGAAAATCAAACAAGAAATTTAGTTAGAAGAGAGGATACCCTTAAATTAGAAAAAAAAATTTTTTTATTATCATTTTCGTAACTTTTATCGAAAAATCTGATTGTTGAAATTTAGCATATTTATGATTTACTTAGAAAAGTAGTTAAAAAGTAATTAACTACGGTATGTGCAAAAAATAAACCATAAAAATTATAATAAATTAAAATTAAAAAAAAGAAAGAAAAGAAAAATGCACTATCGAAGCCATCAAACCTTATCTCACTCCTCGTAATTTCGAAAAAAAAAAAAAAAAATTAAAAAAAAAATATTTTCTATTTATTTTAAAAAAAATAAAATACAGTTTTTTCATTACAGTAAAATAATGATAAAATTTTTCATTATAATAAACACATATTTAACCGTTAAAATTTCAATTATTATAGTAAGAAAATAAATTTGTTTTGTTTAAATTAATGTATGGGTGTAAAAATTTATTACCATTTCAATTAAATTTCATTTAAATTTTACAATTAGGTGCATACATACATATATACACCCTACACCCACACATTTTTCCATTAACATTTCTATTATTATATGAACCATCAGTATATATGTATAACCGTTGAAAGAAATGGCAAAAATAAAAATTAAATGAATTTTTAAAATTCTTTTCCTTCATGAATTGTATGAATTTGATGACTTAGAAGTGTCTCAAAAGTGATTACAAAAAAGAAAAAATAAAATAAATAAAAATAATAAATAAACAAAACAAATTTTTATTTTTGATTTTGTTTTTGTCATGATGATCATGCTTATAATCGTGCTATGAACGTTAAACAAAAATTGGCCTTGTTCAAGCAACGTGGTGTTGTTCAACACATCAAATAATAAACAAAGTAATTTTTATACAAGCTCGAATATAATTGCATCTAACCAGAATGAAGCTACATAAAAATCACACATCTCAACATAAATCTTGTATAAATCTTAGAATTTCGTAAACATTCATTCAAAAAAAAAAAAAAAATAAATAAATTTTTAATCTAAATAAATTCCATGAAAACTTCACGTGGTAAAATTTAATTAATTATTTTTGTATTTTTATTCAACATATAAACATTTGAATTTGTTTACAAAACCAACAAACATGAATAATGTTGATGATGTTGATCATGTTTTGTTTTTTTAGAAGATCATTTAAAGTATTTTTCCAAAATGATGTGAATTATTTTTCGTAGAAATTGAAAAATTTAAAAAACAAAAAAAATATATGTCATTATCTATTTTATAAGTATCTATTTCATCTAAAAGCACGTGAATTTGAATAATTTTTTTTTATTTTTGAAATTTTTTTGTTTTATGATTACATTAATTCATTTAAATAAAAATGACTCCTCGAATATAACACAATGCATGATCACAGCATAGAGGTAACCCATACATGTGTGTGTATGTAATTAAAATTTCAATTTTATAATATTCAATTTAATAAATAAAAATCAATTTGTTATTATTTTCATATTAATTGAAATTTAATTGTTTACATCCAGTAATATAGTGTTTGATATGATTGCATCATTCATCAAAAAACAAATTTAAATGATATGAATTGTTCAAATTGTTTTGAACAATTGCATTCATTCAATTTAATAAAAAGAATCTTCAAATTACAATTTATTTTTTTTTTTTAAATATGATATGCAATACGATAGAGATTTTTGTAAACGCCATAAACACGCATTCAATGTATGATTAATTTTTTTACATATAAAAAAAAAATTTAAATAAATTACATATTGATTATATTGCAATCAAGAATGCAAAATAATTTATTTTATAAAAGCAAAAAAATCAACAAAAAAAAAAAAATATTAAATTGATCCTGCCGCCAGATCACATGTTCACCGACATTCATATATGTATGTACATGCATATTTAATTACGTTTTCTATTGCAAACGATAGAATGACGATTTCTAAAATGACGGTTATAACCGTCGTCTGTTATTTATATTTAAAAAAAAAAAAAATTCAAAAAACAAAAAAAAACAAAAATCGTTTATTTTAACCCATACAACAATGTCATCAGCATAATTGAAAATTACTGTAATTAAATATATTTAAAAAAAAAAACCTGAAAATATAAAAATTAATTCGTTGTATGTAGATATTTAACTATAATCACTGACCTTCATTAATGTTAAATTTATTAGACCTTAGTTCACCTATTTTTACCCACAAAAAAAAAAAAAAAATTTAATTTGATTAGCAACATTGCAATTTATTTATTTTTATTTTTTTGCCTTTTGTTTTTTTTTTTTTTTTTGTTATTTTGATGTTTTAACCTTCGCATACAAAAATAAAAATATAAAAATGAAGAAAGAAAAAAAAAACAACAATGACGATGATAAGAACCAAATTAACCTTTGTTTTATTTAAAAAAAAAAAAAAAAAAAACGAAATAACACAAAAACTGATTAAAAAGCATAACAAAAAAATAACAAAAATGCTAAAACAAAATTTTTTTCAATTTTTAAACAAGTTTTTTTTTTGTTTTTTCTTTAAATAAAATAATCTACAAATTTATGGGTAACCATCATTTTCAAAATACGAAAAAAAAAGTGGTATCTTATTGAAATAAAAATTCGCATATATTTATTATTTATTTCAAATTGAGGCTCTCTTCACATTAGGTCTCTAAAAAGTAATTTAAATGTGATTGAGACAAGTTTCAAATATTAAACAATTTTTGTTTTTTTTTTGAGGCTATGAATTTTTTAAATTTTTTTTTAAATAAAATTTTAAACCTTATGTGAACACAGCCTAAGTGTCTACACAACAATGATGACCTTTTGAATTCACGTACGAATAATAATGCACTTTTCTTTGCTGTTTTATTTTATTTTTTTACATTTCCCCATAACAAAATTTTATTTTGAAAAAAAAAATTTTTTTCTTACATAAATTAGTCTGATGTTGTACTGTAACTATATAATACAATTGCCATTTACAAATAATTATATGCACAAATGTATACACCATTGGTATACCAATGTGGAAATATCATGATGTATATTTCCTTTCCGGTAAATAAAAAAAAAAAAAAAAAAAAAAACCGAACCAATAACCGATAAAAAATATCAATCAAGAACACACGTACATGATGCATAGAAATCATCTTTTATTGTATTATTTATCAATTTGTTTTTTTTTAAATCGATCTTTTGTTTATTACATTACAATTTACATTTATTTACGTGAATTACAACCGTTTTTATATTTTCCTTATCTTTTTTTTTTTTTTTTTTTAAAGTAAAAAACAAAAAGAAAAGAAAATGAAATTAAAGTCTGGCAAGGAAATGTGTTCAATATGTATACGTACATCGATTTTTTAGTAGCTCTATAAGTATTTTAACTTTGCAATAATGATTATAGGCTCTGGCTCACATCGACCTGTTGCGCCATTGATAGTGATGATATAACTTTATGCATACAAATGTGATGTCTCACTCAATAAAAATGCATTTATAAAAATTGAATTGTAAAAAAACAAAACAGAAATGTTAATGTCCCCTAATGTTTATGGTTTATTTATTAAAAAATAACATGCGAATAAAAATAATCGATGTAACCCAAGGATCTTTACTTAAATGTAATGTTGGTTTCGTTTTGTTTTTTTTTTTTTTTTTTTTTTTCAAAATCAACAAATCGGTATCTTTGCATTAATCACCTTACATTGTTGGTTGGATCATGTATTACTAAATAAAATTCAAGACTTAATTCTTACGATATCACGAGATCAACCCTTAAAAAACGATCAACAATTTTTAAATTTTTTAAATAATTTAAAAAAAAAAATTTTTTTTTTGTCAGTTAGTTAGTTAGGACGTTACCAATAATCGTTTACTAATAACTAATATCATATAAAAATCTAAGATTAAGGATCTTTACTAACGATTTGGCAAATGGTTATTGGTAAGGTCCAATTGTATGTGTAACTTTTCTATTATCTTTTTTATTTTCTTAGTAAAATTAAAAAAAAAATTTTATCTGAAATATCTAAATAAAAATATTTTTATGTATATTTTATTTGTTTATTAATAAATTCAAATATAATTTTATTATGTTTACTCAAGTCTATCACAATATATATCCTGTACTTATTATTAACGTACATTATTCAAAGTTGGTATACATTTGTACGTTTAAGTTTAAATAAATTAGTGCAAAAAAAAAATTCCTACTAATTTAAAAATACATTTTTTTTTTTTTTAAAATCAAATATTTCACTTTAAATACAATTATTTGTCATGTAGATCATCTGACGTCAATTAAAGTATACCATATTTAGTTGGTATTAATAAATAGACAAACTACTGTATAATGAATACGTAACGTTTTATTCAAAATTTCAAAATAGAGCCGTATTTGAATTGTAAACACAGTCAACCTAAATGTACATACTTGTATGTATATACATATATTTTTTTTATTTACTTAACAATTTGTTTAATAACATAATAATGAATTTATTTATTTTTTTTTTGTTTTAATTTTGTTAATTTTCAAATTAATAAAACATTTTTTTTAATTGTTTGAAAATTATTTAAACATTTTCTATTTCAGAATTCTTACGTACATAGGTACTCGTATTTATATTTAAATTTAAATATACAGTACAAATGTGTCACATAATAATGCTTTTAATATCTAAAAAAAAATTTAAAAAAAAAAAAAAAAAGTCGTTATTTAAAAATTAAAAAAAAAAAGAAAAAAAAAAAAAATTCAAAAGTGATACAATAAATTACTACATCATTTTTATATACAAATAATGTACATAAAATTAAAAAAAAAAAAAAAAAAAACAAAACTAGTACATGAAAAATTTATGATAAAAAACTTTACTTAGAAACAACAGCTTTGGAAATAGAAAATATTTTTTTTTTTTATTTTTGAAAAATTTATTAATTTGTTTTTTTTTATTAAGATAAGAGATAAAACAATTTAGTTTACCATCATCATATGTTAAATACACATATTTAGATTATCCTCCCGAGATTTCAAACAATAATAATTTGTTTATACCTTATTATACAAATACAATGCCACATGGAATGACTAATGAGTATCCATATCATACACAAAAAACAATTAATATCAGTCAAAGCCCAGAGCAGCAGAATCAGATATGATTGATTTAAATTCGAAATTAAATTTCTATTCTTTTGAATAATCGAAAAAAAATTTGTTCACATGAAATTAACGAAATACTCTGTTCACAATCCAATGTAGTGATTCACATTTCCGGCAAATGAAATCTTTTACGTAATTTATTTGTTTTATTTTATTTCTTATTAATGAAAAAATTTTGAGATCATTGTTCCCATATATATTATCATGTACGATCTTGTGGTTTGATAAAATACATTTTTAAATTTTTAGTCACGTTATTTAATTACAAAATTTTTAATTTCTCAGTTATTTTCATATAAATGTATTTTTTTTTATTTATTTACAGAATGCCTTAGAATTGAGTGCACCAGCTACACCAGTTTTATTACAGCAAAGTAATAATAAACCAAATGGTTGGATGCAATTATCTGGACATCCAGAAAGGTTGGTATTTTTTTTTTTTTTTTAAATTGTATACATAAGTACATACATGTCAGATATGTGTGTTATCACAGTACCAATATATAAGTCATCGCATAGTATCATCATCATTATAAATAAAAAGAAAAATTTTTATTTTCCCATATAATCGATCCTACTATAAAAATTTATTGTCCATCCCCTCCTTTAAATAAAATAAAAAAAAAAAAAATCCTTCTATAACACGGTGCTTTTATAAAGCGGTTACATAATATAATACACGATACAAATTGATCTGATTTGTATTATTTAATTTTGAATTTAACATATAGTATAGTAACGGTTATAACAAAAATACATTTGGTTACGTTTAAATTAATTTCATTTATACATAATTAAATTTTTTAATTAATTTCAAGTATTTCGAATATGAAAAATATTTTATTTTATTTTTTTTTTGTTTTCAATTTTAATTGAATTTTTATGCTTTAATTTCGTAACCGTTTTTTTGAAACTAATTTTTTAAATGATATGGTCATGGATTCTACGTGACGTGAACCAATCTTTTATACTATAAAATTTTTAATTTTTATTCGGAACTAATTTTAATTTTTCTTTGTTTTTTTTTTTTTTTTTAATTATTTTTTTTTAATTACGGTGTTTGAAACTTTTGCTTAAATGTAGTTTAAAATTTTCATTATTTTTCAATGAGTCATACTACTAAGTAGCATTTTATGCCATTAAATTACTGTACATAACTGATGTATTTATTCATAACTCCATGAAATAAAAATTCACATCCGACATGTTTACCCTTTTGTTTATTTATTACTCGATGCCAGAACTTTTCCAGATGTTGATTGTTTTTTTTTTTTTGTTTTCTTTTTATCTTAAAAAAAAAAAAATTTTTTTTTTTGTAAATATTTTCCTATTTTGCAAAACAACATGCTGTTTTTGTTATTATGAAAAAATTATTTAAATTAACGGAAATTTGATATTCATTTATATTTGATAATTCACATGTAATTATAACTTAAAAATCTATATTTACTGATTTAATTTTTTGCTATTATTAAACTAATTTTTATTTTTTATTTTTTTTTTTAATTTTTTTTTGTCTTTTGATTGATTTATCAAAAAACCTCATTCATTTAATACTTTATTATAATGATATCAATTCTACATGTACGAGTATGTACACCCAACCAATATATTGTTGGTATACGTAAGTACACATCTTGTGGATTTGCATACGTATGGGGCATATGGTTTTCTTATGTAGTATTTTTGTAAACAAACTGATAAGAATTTAAAAAAAAAAAAAACAAAAAACAAAAAAAATCAACTTTTTCTTTATCTTTCCGGTTTATTTTAAATGTTTATCTCAACGGCTTTTTTTTTTTTTTTGTATACAGAGGATATTTTCTCTAAAATTGAGGAAATTAAAAAAAAAAAAATGATTCTTTTGATTTAACCGTGTATTATAGTAACCACAAATCATTGCTTTAAATGATGTTACCAAAACGAAAAGATGGTAATAAATTTTTTTTTCTTTTTTTTTTTGTTAATTTCAATCACCTTTTAAGATATCAGATATCTGTACATACATTATGTGATTTGTTATTTTTATTTTCACTTAAAATGTAAACAAATATGATATCAAATTTCACTTTCTATGTACATATATCAACATAATTTGAATGACGTTAATTAATTCAAATTTTGTTGTGTGTATATTTTAATCCGATTATAAATTCAATATGCACAGATGTTACAATAAATAAAATAATAAAATTTTTTTTTTTTCTGTTTCATATGACTTTCTTGATTTTTGGTTACTCTCATTTTTTTTTTCTTTTTTTTGAAATCGATGACAAAATAAAAATCATAACATAATCGGGATTCATAGTAGTATAAATTAAACGATCGTAAAAAAAAATTTTTTTTAACGGTTTTATCACTTCATAATACGTACATACATACAAGTAACCAATCACCCATAATAACTCCCATTTTTCCTGTCTTATTTTGTAAACAAGTTGCAGGGCTTAATTAGAACGTTAAAATGGTTCAATCCTGCTTGATTCCATTCCTCCCTATGGTATCAGAATGGGCCTAATTGGCACGCTTGAGGGAACCAGCTGAAGTGGCCACTGCTATCTACCTACCTTCCTGTTTTCTAATTTTTTTTTAATTTTTTTTTTTTCAAATTTTTTTTTAAAATTCATTTTTTATTTATTTACTTATTTTTTTATTATTTTTTTTTCTTTTATAGCATTATTCCAACAGCTGCTGGTATTGTCCGAAAACGTATTAGTGGTCCAAATGATTCTGAAGTGATTGCATATCAACAAATTAAAAATGATGCATATGCATCAAAATTAGTACCAAAATTTTTAGGTGTTAAAGAAATAAATGGTAATAATTATATTGAATTACAAGATTTATTATATGGTTTTAAAGATCCAAATGTAATGGATATTAAAATGGGACGACGTACATTTTTAGAATCAGAAGTTAATAATTATACATTACGTTCTGATTTATATAAAAAAATGATTAAAATTGATAATACAGCACCAACATTAGAAGAACATCAACAGAAGGCAATTACTAAATTACGTTATATGCTATTTCGTGAACAAATGTCATCATCACAATTAAAAGGTTTTCGTATTGAAGCATTACGTATACGTGGTGGTACACCAATTACTGATTTAAAAACAATTCATACAACTAGTGAAATTGAAACAACAATATCACATTTTTTAAATAATCATAAAACAATAACAAATGAATTAATTAAACGATTAAAATATATGAGATTAATGATGGAAAAATCTGATTTTTTTCATAAACATGAAATAGTTGGTTCAAGTATATTTATTGTATATGATGATGATAAATGTGGTATATGGTTAATTGATTTTGCTAAATCACGTAAATTACCAAATGGTATTAATGTTGATCATCGTAAAGAATGGATGCCTGGTAATTGTGAAGAAGGTCTATTACATGGTATGGATGAATTAATTAAAATATTTGAGACTGTTTATGAAGCACAAACAAATAATAAAAATTTCAATAATAATAATAATAATATTGATAATCATGGAAGATAGTAAATGAAAAATTTTAAAATGAATTCAAAAAAAAAAAAAAAAACAAAAGAATGAAATTTGTCAATGTCGCACACGTCTAAAATGATTTTTAAATGAGATAGACACAAATTGCCTAATAATTTATTTAGAACAGAAAAACCAAAAAAATTTATTGCAAAATGATAAAAAAAAAAAATGACGAAAAGTTCTTTAAAAATTAAATTAGGCAATTTTGCAATTTTTGCATGGATAAAGTTGCAAGATTTCAGAAAAACACAAGAAAATCGAAAAGAAAAAACGTTATATATATACTTGAAAATTCGAAATGTATAAATATGTAAGAATATTCTGTTGTATAAATTAAAAAATTTTAATTTTTTACATTTTGTAATTTAATTTGAAAAATTTTGATCTTATTTTCATTCGAAATAAGACTGATCTCTTTTTATTATTATTATTATTATTTTTTTTTTTTTTGTATTATATAATGTAAAATTTTAATAAAATAGTTTATAGAGAATCAATTTAATTCGGTTAACTGATCATTTGAACTGTTCGCTGAATATAAATTTAATTTTATAATTTAATCTAATTTTTATAATTAGAAAAATTTAAATTACTTAAAAACCCTGATTCAAATAGAACAGGCCTTTACATATTGATCAAATAATTTAAAAAAAAATTGAAAACAAGAAAAAAAATTTGTTTGAAATATGGCAAAATTCTGTTTTCGAAGTTTGTTTTTTTTTTTGTTTTTTGTAAAATCAGCTACAATTTTTGATGAATAATTCTGATAGTGAATAAAATTATAAAACAATATATACTTTGTCCACTAATATCATGCATTTAAGGTCTTATGGTGATTACTTAAAGTGATACCATTTTACATCACTATATGTATTGGATATTTAAAAAATTCATCTGATTGTATAATGAAAGCTTTTTGGATTGTGGTAATATTGCTCATGAAACAGTCTAATTAGAAATTATATTACTATTATAAGACATTAAGTACGTACATATAATATTTTCGGACAGAGTATAAAAAAATTTACAATAATTATTAATTGAATGAAATTGCTTACTCTGTCTTAACTGTTAATTTCTGTAACCCATCTAACAAAAAAAAAAAAAAAACGGCAAAAAAAACGTTACTAGAATTTTCAAATTTTTTAAAAAAACTAAAATTCATAATCATTAAAGTTGTAAAAAAGTAATTAAAAAAATTTTTTAAGAATGTACCTTACATAGAAATGGTGCAAATTAATTATGATTAAGCAAAATAAATATTTAAACATATTGTTAAATTTATTTTCGGTTTTCCAACGTCATATTCACGATATTACTTTTTGTTTTTACAAAATTTTTGTGTTAATTTAAACATTTTTCATCAATATTTTACATCAATTAATTTGTTAATATTGTAGATTTTTAAAATTAGAATTTAAAATGATTTAAAAAAAAAAAACAAGTGTTATTTATTTGTTTTTTTTTTTTCAATTTTTTTAAATAATCTTCTAATAGTCTATTTTTAGTAGTAACGTAAAAAGATAGAGAAGAAAAACAAAAATAGCAAATTAATTAAAATTCAATTGTTCGTATTTTTTTTTACGTCAATTTACACAAATTTAATAATAATTAACAGAAATAACAGCAATAAAAATGTTTTCAATTTTTTTTCTAGTGAATTATAAGACATTTCAAAAAAATATGTAATGTTTATGTTTCATAATATAACGAACAATTTGAAAAAAAAAAAGTTGTTTTGTAATTTAACGTAATTGAATACTATTTACAGTTGAACTTTGTTTATTTTGAAAATGAGATAATTTAAAAAAATTTTTTTTTTTTTAAATTAAGATTTTTAGATAATTTGCATAATAAGGATATATCTTTTGATATAGATAGATAGAGAGATAGAGGTAGTCGTTCGCCAAATCCCAAGCAAACACACTTAGGCCAGAAAATCCCATTGCGATATTACACCAGGAATTTTTAGAGACCACCTCAAACGCTTCACAAAGCCCATGAGCCTCTCTTAACCGAAATCACTCCTAAATCAGAAAGATCTTGAAAGAAAGTAACTTCAAAAAAAAATTTCTCTACTTCTAAAAATTTCTTATCTTTTAATATGAGAAAATAATTTATGCTAAAAGTTCAAAATTGTGGATTTAATAGTATTTAAAAATTGCCATTTTAATGAGCATTAGCGAGAAGAAATGCAAATAAAAAACTTAAAAAATCAAATTTTTTTTTTGAATTTTAAATAAACGAACATTGACTTTCAAAATAAACGGCTAAATTTCTAAATATTAATCAGATATTTTTGTGATATCAGATATTATCATCTAAAAATATCTTTTATAAAAATTTATCATTTGGTATCATCTCTTTGATACACATTAATATAAAAATTGTAGCTGATTTGAAATTAAAATTAAATTAAACAAAAAAAAACATTTTTTTTGTTTTTGTTACCAAGTACATTTTAGTTTGATAAAATAAAAAGATAAAAAAAAATAAAGCAGCTATCGAAATGATAAAAATGATCAGTTAAACGTTTTAACTATAAGTTATGTAAGTGTAAAGTATAAAATTTAAATTTTATTGTTATTGTCAGTATTGTTATAATAATTTGTAAAAAGAAAATATTGAAGGTAAATAGAATTTAATAAAAAGAAGGAAAAGATATTACAAAAAAAATAAATAAATAAATAAATAAAAATACATACATGATCACTTGAAAAAAAAAAAAAAATAGAAAAATATTTTTAAATCTAACTTAAAAAAAAAAAAAAAACATTAGAATTCAAATAAATCTACAGTTTTTTAAGTGATCATCAAGTGTTCAAATATGAAGTAATTACAATACTAAAAAAAAGAAACTCGCAAAAAAATGTAAAATACAAAAAATGAGGTTTAAAAAATTACATGTAATATTGATCATTAAAAAAAAAAGAACCAAAAACGCAAATTAAGAGATCATATTACTTAACAGCACAGTAGTAGTATGTACTTTCATTGAAGATCACTTAACGTTTTTATTATATAATAAAAACGAAAAAAAAAAAAAAACTATTCATAAATTTCACGATTATGATAATAATTACAATTAAATTTGTGAGAATAAAAATTTTATATTATGCTTATTATCGTTATTGTGCATATTTATAGTTTTGTGTTTTATTTAAAATTTGTTTATTTTAGTAATTTGTTGTATTTTTCCATATTGGAAATATTATATTGATTTATATAAAATATTATTTTAAATTCTATATATTATTGCATTAAAATTATTTGTTAAATTTTAATTAACTACACACTATATCCCATATTTCATATCAGCACATACATACATACATACATATGTATATATGTATGTACACATCAATATATCTATATATAAATACATTTTAAATAAAATTTAATTAATTAAAAAAAGCATAATAAACATTTATCACACGTATTATACATTATACATAATTGCATTTTGCATCATATGTACATAAAAACTAATTAAATGATGTACATGATTTTGTTTAGCAAAAAAAAAAAAAAAAAAATTCAATTTTATAAACATACATATATTAATTTATACACATACATATAAGATATAATTTTGTAATTAATAAATTATTATTACTACTAAATTTGTGTACATATAAGATGAAAAAATGAAAAAAAAATAAATAAATAAAAATAAGTATTAATTCATTAAAAAGAAATGTTTGTTTTTTATTTTCTACTTGTAAATTTTGAAAAATTTCTAATCCCATTGCACGAACAAAAAAAAAATTAATAGCCGTGGTTTTTTCATTCTGTTGCTAAGAAACTTCAATTAAAGGAGAAGGCAAACTGAAAAATTAAATACATAAAAAAGTAAATAAAATATTTTTTCAAATTGAAAAAAAAAATTTTTTTGGTTTATTTACAACTTATTTATGTATATTATAAATAAAAAATATACAGAATTTATGAAAAAGTTATTAAATTTAAAATTATAAAATTTAAACTAAATTAAATTAAATGAATCTTTTTTCTTATCTTATTCATTTTGAATAATTTAATTGTATTGATCAATGATCAATTTTGGCTTTTGCTAAAATATCTGCTTCTACCATTCTATTTTCATCAACATTATGAGCTGTTCTAGTGTGAGCTTGAAAAAAAAAAAATAAATTTTTATTTTTATTTTTAATTAATAAGACTTGTTACATATTCTTCTAGTTAATAATAATATAAGTACTTACCCATTAATTGATAATGAGCTGCAAATTTTACTCCACAAATTAAACAATCAAAAGGTCTTTCATTAGAATGAGCACGTACATGCTTTACAAAAGCATTTTTGTTTTTCAATATTTCATCGCAATATTGACATTTAATTTCTTTTTCTTAAGATAAAAATGTAAATAATTAAAATGTAAGTAGAAGTAAAGTAAAAATAAAAATTAAAATAAAAAGAAAATTGAATTATTTTCAAATGAATCACCTTTATGAGATGTTTTTTTATGTTCGTTTTTTTCCTCTAAGCTAGAAAATTCTTTTCCACAATGACAAGCAAATACTCCTTCTTTGGGATGAACCGTTTTCTCATGCACGATAAGAGCCCATGAATGATTATATGAGTTTGAACATTGAGTACATTTATATTTTCGATCTTTATCATGTACATTTAAATGTCTTTTAAGTGCTAATGGTGTATAGTATATTTTTTTACATACTGGGCATTCAAATATTATTTTGTTTTTAGATACATTTCTATTCCTGCATTTATACGAAGATACTGATTTAGTTTTAGAATCACCACTATGTGACATTTTCATATGTACATTCAATTTGTGAACAGCTGAATAAGCTTAAAAAATATAAAATTTTTATTATTATTATTAAATTGATTGCAATTTATTAATTTATTCTAAATTGAATTATACGTTACTTGTTCCACAAATTTCACAAATACTAAGACTTTCTCCAGTATGTTTTCTCATATGCTCATTATAAATGTATTTAAAACGAAATTGTTTATTGCAGATTTCACATTTAAATGGCCTTTCTTTAGTATGTGTACCTTCATGACATTTTAAATGATATCCATCTTTAAATAATTTATCACAATATTTACATTTAAATTTTTTAATTGAAATATGTTGAATGGAATGACCTCTTAATTGTTTTTTATCATAAAATTTCTTTGAACATGTTGTACATTCAAAATATATATCTGAATGACATCTATTTTTATGTTCAACTGAATAATGACGATTTATAAATGTAATGTCACAAATTGGACATTCATATGGATGAATATTTTTATGATCTTTTTTATAATGTTCTATTCTTGCACCTAAAGTTTGAAATTTTTCATTACATTCTTTACAATTAAATGGATTATCTGTAGAATGTATATTAAACATATGATCTTTTAATATATTTTCATTATTAAAATTTTCATTACAATAATAACAAATATAATCTGTATCTGATGGTATTCTAAAATTTTTTTTATAAAGACTACATGAATATTTATCTCTTGCAAATCTTATGGTAAATTTATATTTAAAACAAATATTACATAATTTTATTTCACAATCCGTTTTTTCAACATTCATTGAATTACAATATTCTGTATTATCAAGAGGATCATGATTTAATTTCAATTTTTTTCCTCTTTTTTCAATTGTAACAGTAACAATTTTTGGACACATTTCTGATTTATCATTTTGTTTTATTTTATCAATTCGATTAGAAATATTAACTTTAGTTTTTGTATTACGTTTATTTTTTGCAATAGTTTTTTCCATTGGCTCATTTTTTAACTTGATATCAATACCCATTTCTGATTCTCCATCATCAATAGTTGAATAATTGTCCTTTTTTTTGAATTAAAAATTGTTTTTACAAATACATTAAAATTATTAGTTTAATTTTTTTTTTTGTAATAATTATTTGAATATATCAAGAATCTTACATTTTCTGGAAGAAATTCTGAAGTGTTATTAGAATCAAATAAAATGACATCATCATTCTGATTATTGCATTCATTTTTTGTTGGTTTATACTCTATATTTTGTGTGTTACTAGAAGATGAAAATTGAAAATTCGGTTCATATTTTTCATCTAAATCTTTTTGTATTAAAGACCAACATGGTTCATCATGATCCTTAACAAAAACAAGAAATACATAATTTATATAGATATATATTTACATGAAAAGTACACAAAAAATTTGTTTACTTACAGATTGATCATTTATGAAATCATTAAGATTTATTTTATGATTTGAATTATAAATTTCTCTTAATTTTATTTGAGATAATTCACATGATTTACGAAATGAAAAAATTTTTGAAAAATATGTAACACAATTAAAACACACTTCTTGTGGTAATCCATCATCTTTTTCAATCTGAAATTAAAAAAAAAAAAATTTAATATTGCTAAGTGAAAAAGTGAATATCATATTTTTTGTATACCTTTATATTTAATAAATTTAATTCATCTATTATTTTAAATTTACATTCACCATTTGATTTAATATTTAATTCTTGAAAAATTGATAACATTGAAACATTTTCATCAACTAATTTTGCACATGAACGACAAAATTTTTGACAAATGATTTCAGTTTTTATTACATTTTCAATTGTCTCAACAGACATATTTATTTGATTTGATTTTGACGAAATGCAAAATAATTTCCGAGATTTTTAAAATGTAATCTGCGAAAATAAATAAATAAATAAATAAATAAATATTTTATTTCCAGAAAAATATAAATTTCTATATGACCAGAATATGACAAATCTAACCAGATCAGCTGCTCCCTGAATAACAAACAACATACCACAACATACCTTGTCAGATCTAATTAGTAGTGCTAGAGTTTTGTTTGATTTTAGTTGTCATTTATTTTTGTGTTTGTTTCGTTTCCTCAGTCTGTCATCGTTTTAAATAAAATTATTTTTATATAGAATTCATATGTATGATTTGGGATTTGGACAATTAAACAACAACAATATCGTTTATATATTGGCTTGATGCTAGAATCGCATCAGTTGGTTGTGACAGTTCGATTTATTTTTTATATAGAAATATGTAAACAAAAAATAAATAAACACCATTAGATCTTTGGATTCATAAATTATAAAATTTGTACTGTGAAAATTGAATAGAATTCAAATGAATAAGAAAATTAAATATAAAATTGCATGAAATTTCCTTTTTGAATAATTTAACATTTTGATAAAAACCAAAACGTAATATTTTTGTACCAAAAAAAAATGGATACTGTTCGTCCATGCGGTTGTAAAGGGCGTAGAACATGTTTACTGTGTGAAGCTAAATATAAGATTGAAAAAAATGATTTTTATTCTGAATATCAAGTAAATAAATTTTAATATATTGTATTTAATAAAAATTTATTATTTTCTTAAAATTTACAGAAATTAAATTCATTTGTATATTGTCCAAAATGTAATCATCTTTATCCAGGATGGAATGTAAATGATGTTATAGAAGAACATCATACAAAACATAATTCGAAGAATAAAGGAATTAATTTTCCTGGAATATTAATTCAAGAAAATTTTTTAACAAAAAATGAAGGCAATTATCTTATAGAAAATTTAGATAAAATTCAATGGGATAATTCACAAAGTGGTAGACGTAAACAAAATTTTGGACCAAAAACAAATTTTAAAAAAATGAAATTACGTATTGGTAATTTTAAGGGTTTTCCATTATTTACAAAATTTATACAAGATAAATTTAAAATGATACCATTATTAAATGAATATCAAACAATTGAACAATGTACATTGGAATATAATCCAAAAATGGGTGCATCAATTGATCCTCATATTGATGATTGTTGGATATGGGGTGAAAGAGTTGTTACAGTTAATTGTTTAGGAGATTCAGTTTTAACTTTAGTTAAATATAATGGAGATAAAAATAAATATAATTTAAATTTTATAAATAATTATCAACATAATTTAGTATGTAATTTATTGAATGAAGATGTATTAAATACTTATGATAATATGGTAATACGGTTACCAATGCCAAAGTAAGATTCACATAAATGTGTTTTAAAATTTTGAATCAAAAAAAAATAAAATTTATATAATTTCAGTTTGTCACTTATTGTATTATACGGACCTGCAAGATATCAATTTGAACATTCAGTTTTACGTGAAGACACAAAAATGAGACGTGTATGCATTGCATACAGGGAATTCACTCCGGTTAATACAAATGTAGAGGAAAATAATATTAGAAAAGAAATTATAGAAATAGCAAGAAAATTTTGTGATTAAAGTTTGTAATATTTATTGAAAGATTGTTTTAATTTTTGTTATTCTAGATTCACTTATACTTATTTAAAAAAATGTTTACTTGTTGCTAACATTTTTCATCATTTTTATTATTAGCTCATAAATTAAGTACAAATTTTGGCTTAATGTTTACATTTTATTTTAAACAGAAAAAATTTTTTATATAATAAAGTACCGCCAAACAATGCTTTTTAAACATTTGGACTTGATTAGATTCAGAAAAAAAAAGAAAATATAAAATGGACTTTTTTTTCTCGTTTTGAAATTAAAAAAAGAATTATGGGCTATCCAATGTCTTATTCTGAAAAACGAAAATATTTTATGATATAGAAAATTATTATTTTTTTTTAATTAAATATTTATTTACGTTTGTATTAAAATGACAAATGCAATTACAAGAGAAGGAATACATAAATTAAAAAACAATAAAAATTAAATTTTATATTCATACAATTTGAAAATAATAATTACATTACTTTGAGCTAAGAGGAAACATAAATGATTTTATTTAAGTGTACTAAACTTATAACAAAAAGGAAAAGAATTGTATTTTTAATTTAAAAAAAAAAAATTGATAATTAAAAAAATGTTAGATAAATTCCCGATTTTTTCTTTTCATCGATTTTCGTAATTTTCTAAATGGATTAATAATCATACTGTCTTTTCTCTTTTTTTTTTTACTTTTATCATTAATTAAATGTATTTTCACAAAGTAAAACTAAAACATTATTATGTTATCTTAAAAATTCTATTTTATTTATCAGTTATCATCGCTTCTGATTCAGAATTATCTTGTTGTTCATTTTCTTCTTCTTCCTCTGCTGATTCTGATGATGAAGGAGGAGCTGTTTGCTTTTTACCTCGACCTCCAACAATAGCTTTCTTGGCTGCAGCTGTTTTTACTGGTCCTGAAAGCAAAGTAAAAAAAAAAAAAATTCTTTTTATTTCCCTAAGCTCTCAATCACACCATATTAAAACTTATACTTTTATTCTTTCCGGCTACACCATTTTGTGCTGTCGCTACTACTGGCGGTTCTTCTTTTTTAGCTCTACCTGCCCGACCTTTTTTTGGTGATTCTGTCGGGTTTTCGGCATTTCCATTTGTGACCTCTTCAACAGTTTTTTCTTGTTTACCCTTTTTGGCTGGTTTGGTTTTGGCTGGTGCATTACGTTTTCCCTTAACATTTTTTTGTGGCTCAACATCAACTGATTCTGTTGTATTTGAATTTGTTTCGACTGTAGCAGCGGCAGCATTACCTTTTCTATTTAGACGTCCTCTCCTAGCTTGTGGCGGTTTATCATCTTCGTCTTCATTGATTTCATTATTTGGTTCATCGAATTTTTCTGGTTCAATTTCATTTATTTCCATTTCATCATTTTCAGTTGCTACTGCAGCAGCTCCCCTTTTACTGCTACCACGTTTACTTTTTGTTTGCTTTTCTATCGATTGTGCTGCTACTTGTTCTTTTTCTTTAGGTGATTCAATGTTTTTATTTTTTGTTGTTTGTTTGCTACCACGACCACGTTTTTCTGGTACCACTGGATTAGCTTCGTTGTTACCATTCTCAACAATATTATTCTGTTTGGCTTCTTTAATTGGCTGTTTACGTTTTGTTCCAGTCGCTTTTGCTTTTTTATCTACATTATTTGATGTAACCTCATCATTTTGTGCATGTTCTGATATTTTATATGTTGTTGAATCTATATACATAAAAATTCTAATTAATAATAAATATTGGAAATTTTTTACATTTTCTCTTACCGACAACATTTTCTTGAGTTTTTTCTACAGCACCTGCTGCTTTTCGTGATCCTCCTTTACCTTTTGCTGGCATATTTCTATTTTAATATAAAAGGAAATTTAATATAATAAAATTTTTATTAAAATAAAAGACAAATTTCTAAAATAATTAACTTTATCACAATTACTACAAAAAATCTACATAAAACATTTAATTAAACACTTTGACTAATTTTCATCGCCTTTTTGTTTCTTAAAGCATTTAGTACCTATTTTCTTGAATTTTCACTTTCTTTAAAAAATAATTTTAAAAAAAAAAAAAAGTAGAAACATACACACAGATTTTTTTGTTTTTTTCTAACTTACCTAAAATTAAGCTGGTTTTTTAGAAAATATAAAATTTTACAAGTAAATGAAAAAATCAGTGTGCTTTAAAATTTCACAAATAATTACAGTACTTTTTCCCGGTTGAATTTTTTTTTTTTTTAACACAAAACACAAGAAATTGAAGCAGAAAAATGTCTACCTAGCCGTTCGTTGTTACTTGAATATGAATACCAATACCAAACCAAATTCACACTGCAATGCTTTTTCCCGGTTTGTTCCCGGTATTATTATACCAATATGTTTTATATTGTACATGTGTACTATGTGTTTGTACTTGCATAAATTTTGGTAATTTTGGCAATAATTGGTACATGCATATCTATATATACATATAACACAAACGTTTTTGTCCTTTCAAAATTCATTCAGTAAACTAAACCATACACCATACAACAATCTATACAATTATTGGTCTATAATATAGTCGAGTAGACCATATATTGCGCAACTGTTGTATCGATTTGAATTTTAATTGTGTACAAAACCACAGTCTGCTGTGTATGCACATTCAACTGTACACAACTGAACTTGCGACATTTTATGCTTCACACAATCACGTCATACAAAGATTGTATGCAGACAAAAGTTTGAATAACGATTGTACAGGTCATTGTGTATGGTGTATGATTTACTTTATACACAGCCATGCATGCACTGCATGCAAACGTGTGACAGGGAAATAACCCTGCATGTTAATGATAAATTGCCAAATTGCTTATAGTTAATCTCACCTCATGGAGTTATCGTCAAAATTTCTTGATGGGTCATGGTGGGTCATCCACTCCTTTTAATAAAATAAAATAAAATAAACCATAACGTAATTAAAATTTGAAAAATATTCGCAGCTAAAAAAAAATCAAGTCCAAACGCTGCTTTCAAGGAAAAGTAAAAAAAAAAAAAGAATTTTTTCTAACATTTTAAATTTCAATTTAAAAAAAAAAATAAAATAAAATAAAAATAATTTCTACTTTTATTTATGCTCATCAAAACTATTCAAATATTTAAATTAACGAATGAAAATGTAACTGTCATTTTGAAAAATCTAGTATTTGATTGGTGAGTTTAGGATTGGTTTCTTGAAATCCTTACATCATTAATGTGTCCCTTATAAAATACCACATCACATGTATCATGCACGATTGTTATAAAAAAAATTTTGATAAGCGCATGTCCTTTTATTGTCAATTGATGAAAAAAGGACTTCAAAGGACTTTATATAAAACATTTCAATCAAATATAACCGATGGTGGTAGGATCTATAATTAATATCAGTATTACACATAAATTGGTATTGTGTGTATGTGTACACGGAAATAGAAGAAATGTAAATAAATCCTCTGTACATATGCAATATCAATTTGATGTGTAGTTGATATATATTTTATCAAGTGTGTGTATTGTTGTGTGGTGTATAAAACAGAAAATATAAGGTGTATTCATCAAAACTATTAAAATTTGCATATTTAATCAACCGACAGTTTGTTCAAAGAAAAAAATCATAATAAATTTTCTTTTGCTTTTCAACTTGCAGAAAGGTCATGTGACATGTACATATACATACATACATGATACGGGATACAATTTTATAACAGTTTTATATAACGGTACACGAATCCATAATAAAATAAAATACCGGCGATTATAAGTGTTGACGCTTGTAAATATAAAACATACACATGCACAATACTGCAGTTTCGCTTTACAAACTCACACTTTGAATTTATATTACAAATAAAAGGAAAGAGAAAAAGTCAAGGATTTAAAAGGAAAATTAATTTTTTATCATTTTTATTTCCTTTTTGGATTTTTGTGGAAAAATCGTTCATAACATAAACATTTTGTTTTTTTAATCAAATTTTTTCCTTTTTCCTTTTAAATAAATATTTCAGAGAGTGTACATTACACATTGAAATGTGTAAAATATTTCGAATTTAAGATTATATAAAAGGATAAAAAATTTAAAAAAAAAAAAAATAATAAGTGAACAAGATTTTCAAATGTGATAATTACGAATGAAATTCAAAAATTAAAAATTAAAAAAAAAAATACAATAAAAAAATATATTAAACCGAAAGTGAAAGAAAATTAGAAAAATATTAAATTGAAAATTAAAGAGAATACAAAATAAATCATGACATCACATTTTGTGGGAGGAGGAAATACGGCTGCTGATGATGTAATGACAACGTACATTCAAAAGCGATTGCCATCATCATCATCATCATCGTTAGCTGAAAAGACATCTGCAGCAGCTACAACAGCAACAACAACTGGTTCAATAACATCATCTTTAATTCCATCATTAATGAATTCTGCATCATCATTAATGCAATATCAATCAGGACATCATCATCAACAACAACAACAACAACAACACCAAGATCTACATCCTGATGATTCTCTAGAGTATTTTATTAAATTACCAACACCAAATTTTCGTAATGAAATCGATTCAACAAATGAATCAGAATATGTTTTTGTTTACAATGATAATCATGTTCCTATCGTAATGCTATTAGGATGGGCAGGATGTCAAGATAGATATTTAATGAAATATTCAAAAATATACGAGGACAGAGGGTAAGAAGGAAATTAAAAAAAAAAAAAAAAACAAAAATATTGTACATATACAATTTATTGTTTTCTCTTCCTTTTGATTTTTTTTTTTATTGTTATTAATTAAATTCTTTCCTTTTTTTTTTTTTTAATGAAACCATACAACTCATGACCATAACAAAGTCTTGGCTTCCTTTGTTAATTAGATTCAACCCCATCATCATACCCGTATCCATCATATAATTACATGCATACATTTTTTATGGTTTGATTTAATTGATTTTCTTGAAATTAATTTTTAATTGATATCTTTTCATTTTTAATTGATTTAAAAATAATTTTCCTACAATCTATAAGGAACGAAATTAATTGTAACAAATTTTTGTTTCCTTGATTTCTTTTAAATTCTGTTCAACAAAGTTATATTTATTTTAAGAAATTATTTATTTTTATTTTTATTTATTTTTTTTTTCATATTTTCATAATAGATTAATAACAATACGTTATACAGCACCAGTAGAAAATTTATTTTGGAAACGTTCAGCTATGAAACCGATCGGTGAAAAAATTTTAAAATTAATTTATGATATGAATTTTGATGAGCATCCATTAATATTTCATGTATTCTCAAATGGTGGTGCCTATTTATATCAGCACATATCATTAGCAATTAGAAATACACATAGGCCATTAAAAATTCATGGTATGATATTTGATTCAGCGCCTGGTGAAAGAAGATTTTTAGGTTTATATCGTGCTGTAACAGCGATTTATTCAAGAGAACGTAAAAAATGTAATTGCTTAACAGCATTATTTATAACATTCACATTAACTGTTATGTGGTTTATGGAGGTAAATATATTTTGGATCATTATTTAAAACATATTATATGACAAAAAAATTTAATTACATAACATTTTTAATTTTTATTTATTGTTTTTTTTTATTTTTTTATTTTTTTTTAAGGAAACTTATTATGCTTTTAAAAGTTTATTTATGACCTGTGAACCACCACAAGTGAATCCGTTCCATGATTTAAAAAATGAATTAAATGATTGGCCTCAATTATTTTTATATTCAAAGGGTGATACTATTATTCCATATAAGGTGAATTAAATTAATTAATTTATATTATTTTTAAATCTATGTATATATTTTTTTTTATACTTGTATTTTAATTAATTTTTAAGGATATTGAGAAATTTGCTAGTTTCCGTGAGAAACGTGGTATTGATGTAACAAAAACATGCTTTGAAGATGCTGAACATGTTAAAATTTATATTAAATATCCACAACAGTATATACATTGTATATGTAAATTTATAAATAAATCATTATCCTATCGTGGTAAATATGATTAAAATAAATATTATTTAAGATACAGATATACGCATAACAAATAACGGTCGTATATTAAACATATTTGATGTTAAATATAAAATTTATTTTAAAAATAAATTAAAATCAAAAAATTAAAAAAAAAAACTAAAAAAAAAAAAAAAACAATTGAATCAAAATCAAAAAGAGAAGGTGCACATAAAAAAAAAATTTGTAGTATAATTATTATTACATTAAAAGAATAGAATTCAATTTAAATAAAATTGTAACATTTTATTTTTAAATTATATTCTTATGTATTTGAATATATTTATACATAATTTGTAATTTATAGTAGAATTTTGGATAGAATTCATAAATATCAAACGATCGTCTCAGTTACATATACGTTGAATATTTTTTTTTTTTTTTAATTGATTTTTGTGAATTTTATCTAATCCTCAAATCTGTGTTAAAAAGCTTTGTATAAATTATTTTATTAAATATTTTTTATTTATTTAAAAAACAAAAAAAAATAATATAAATATACATATATGAAAGTAATTAGATTTGGTAACGATTTAAATGGCAAGTTAGATTTAAAAATGTATCATTGTCTATTTAATATGATACACAACATATTGTAATCTTTGTAATTGATGATGTATTTTTGAACTTGCTCATACTCTTACTTAACAGTACATTTGTTATAATGTAAGACAGTTCCTATGGGTTCAATTGAATTATCATGAAAAGTTTAAAAAATTTTTGCTTTTTATTTATTTCAAATTATTTTTAATATTATTATATATATTTTTTTTAAATTTATATTATTGCATTATAACAAACGTTTTGTTATAGTATAGAGCTGAATATAAACAAAAATACGTTATTTACATAAAATTTTAAAAAATCTATTTATCTATTTTTTGTTTTTAGAGCATTTAATGGCCTTTTAGTATTCAGTGATTTAAAATAAAAATTCAAAAAAAAAAAAAATTAGACATGTACATATTTTTGAATAGTTAAATTTATAATGTAAATTTTTATTTAATTTATTGTTTTTTTTTTTTTTTTCTAAATTCATTCAAAATGAATTAAAAATTGAAGACTAAAATAATTTATAAATCATATTGTGATAAGAAAAAAATAAATAAATAAATAAGTTTAACGTTAACGTTTTAGTAAGAGAGAAAAAAGGTATGAATGAGAATTTTCATTTAACGAAAAAAAAAATTGTAAATGTTTGTATTTTTAATTTATCATAGGCTTTTTTTTTTTTTTTTGTGATAAATAAAACTAAATATAAAATTTTGTGTTTAAAAGAAGGAAAAATGAATTCAATTATTACATAACAAATAAATTTTATAAATTATTTTTCACTGTATATTATTTTTTAATTTTTACATGATAACATTTTGTTATGTTTTTGCAATTATTTTAATATATCAAGAGTTAAAGTTTATGTGTATAATTTAATAAAATAGAAAAGGATATCTAAAAAATTATACTATTTGTTAAATTTTTCGTTTTTTTTTTTTTTTTTTTTAATCCAATTACTTTTGTAGTAAATACAAATACTATAAAAATACCATACATAATGAATCAATGAAAAAAAAAAAAAATTAAAATGATTTAACTATTTTAATTTCAAAATAAATTACATTACTAGTAAGTCTCGATATTATCAGTGGTGAGGCATACAATAAGCTAGACTTAAAAAACTGTAGTGTCGAGGCTACCAAATCTCATTTCATCCTCAGTGCTTAATAATTATAATAATAATAATAAATTCTCAATATTTAAATTTAGTATTAAATATAATTAATTTGAATTTTTATGTAAGAAATTATGAATGCCAAGAAAATTTCATGTATTTTTATGTAATAACAATAAATTATATGCATTTATTTATTCGTTAAATTTTAAATTAAATATGAGAAATAATATGAATTTTTTTTTTTTTTTTTTTTAATTTTAATTTTTATGTTAATTAAGTAAAATAATTTTGGACCAATTTTAGGTAAATCATAATTTTTGTTTTTTTTTCAGTGATACTGTTGTACGTTGTACAATTACGTATTAATATTTTAAGGAAAAAAAAATTCTATAAAGCGGATATAGTGAATTTAATTAATAACTTTTATTTAGTAAATGTATACGTACACAAAAAAAAAAATAAAATAAAATAAAAACTGATTAAATATTTGTTGAAATTAAAAATGAAACAATAATTTAAAAAGAAAGAAATTATGTAAATGTTAGTTTAAAAAAAAAAAAAATAATAATTAAATTTAAAAAAAAAAAATTAAAGTAAAAAAAGTGTAAAAATAAAATTTAATAAAATATATTTGCCTGCACAGAAATTCAATTATATAGATATGTACTTTAGGAAAAAAAAAAAAAGAAGAAAACCAGTATATAGGTATATAGAAAAAATAAAATAAAATAAAAAAAAACTTCTTTTATTCTACCATATTAATACGAAATTTAAAAAAAATAAAATAAAATGTTATTTAGAAAAAAAATAAATAAAATTTCATTCAATAAAATATAAGAAATTTTTTTCGTTTACTTACGAGCAAAAAACTTATCAATACCCATCCAAGTGTGGTGGCAAGTACCTTAATACCTGTTTTTAAATTTCATTTCAGTTGTTGTGAGTCGTCTTATTTTTGCAATTTTCAATCGTATACAATGTTTTACAATATATACAATAAAATTTAAAATGCTTTTTCTTTTTCATAGATTTTTATGAGCCTTTTTTTTCTGATTTTAGAAAACCAATTTTATGTGGTTAAATTTTGTTAAATTATCACGAAATTAAAAAAAAAAAACAATTTAATTACTTGCAAAAAAATAATTTTGATAAAAAAATTATGATCAATTTAAAAGGTAAACTTTGTGATTGAGTGTGGCTCATCATACTTCATATTAAATATGTAATTACGTTGATAATTAAGAATTATTATTATTATGATATTAAGAATTCGATAATTAAGAATTATTATTATTATGATATTAAGAATTCGATAATTAAGAATTATTATTATTATGATATTAAGAATTCGATAATTAAGAATTATTAAAATTACTGAAATAAAATTTGGAAAATACTTTCTAAATACATAGTAAATGAAAATAAATTCATAAAATAACAAAATACAAAAAATGCATGTTTTTTTTTTCTTTTTTAAAAATAAACCAATCATTATGTATTTCTTTAAAAAGTACATAAATTTTCATTTTTTTTTTTTTGTTTTCCAATTTCTATACATAGAATTTCATTCATACATTTAAAAATAGTAATATGTATGTTATATAATAAATAAGAGTGAAACAATAATATTGAATAAAATTTATTTTTTTTTTTTAAATATGTTTCATTTGTTTTTCAAGCATAAAATTTGAATTATTTTAACATTTTTTTTTTTTTTTAAATATTAATAATATAATAACTCGCAATAATAATAATTATAATAAAAAAAAAAAACAAAAACAAAAACAAGAAATAATGGATAAAAAAAAACGGAATGTATAGAAGAGATTCTTTTTTTTTTTTTTCTTTTCACTTTCTAATCTTAAGAACTAAATAATTAAACATAAAATTTTTAAGGATACATGTGAAGGGTGTTTTTCTTTATTTTGTTTAAATTTAAATTTAAATTATTTTTGATTGTGATCATTATCAATTATTAAATTTAAACAAAATTAATGTTATTCTTACAAGTAAAGAAGAATAAAAATGATATTATCTTACTTATTTTATATACTAAATAATGATAAAGTGTATGATGCAATTAATTAATTAAATCAAAATTATACTTTATTCATAAATTTAAAAATTATCATGCTTGTCTTTAATAGTAATTGTATTTCATTTACGAAAGATATAAAAATGAGTTTTATCTGAAATAAATAAATTTTCAGATTCTCCTACCAATTTTTTATGTGTTAAGAGAAAAAGACACTGTGAATAAAGTATAATTGTGATCATAACGATATATTATTTAAAAAAATGAAGAGTATTTTTTTTTTTTTTTAATAACACATAGAAAGATATATGTATTTGTTTTGTTTTTCTTTTTTTTGTCGCTACAATTTATCTTTGGATTTTCGTTTCGAAATAAAAATAAAATAAAAAATCTTGTTTTCCTTTAGTGTACATATTAGTATTAGTTGTATATTACGTATTAAACGACAACAGCACCAGCTTCTGATCGACTAACAGGTAAATCTGGACAATTTCTCCATGTATCCGATAATGGATCATAACATTCGACTGAACTAATTGTTATTTGAGCTCGATAAAAATTCACTTCACATGTCTTAAAAATTGAAAAAAATTGAAAAATTAATAAAATATGTACTTACGTATTTATGTATTTTAATTTTTAACTTTACCTGATCGCCACCAGCAACATAAATATAACCATCAGCAGCAGCAACAGCTGGTATTGCTCGACTAACTGACATTGGTGATACCATTGTCCATTTATCCTCATCGAAACTGTAACGTTCAACTGTACGCAAAACATCTTGATGACTACTATTTCCTCCAACTACATATAAATGTCGATCGAGTACAGCAACACCCATTTGACATCGTGCCGTTTGCATTCGTGCCAATGGTGTCCATTCTTTTGTGAGTGGATTAAAACTATTAAGAAAATAAATAAATTTCGATTTATTATTTTAAGTATAAAACAATCAAACCTTATTAAATCTGGTAAATGTCTGCTTGATGTTGTGCAACCACCAACAATATAAATTAAGCCCTCAAAACTTACAACACCCATACTAAATCGTGGCTCCGGCATATCACCAACCATACTCCATGTGTCTTTAAATGGATCATAACATTCAATTGAACCACCAATATCGTCACCAATCCAACCACCAACAGCCCATAACATACCGCCAACTGTACATAAACCAAATTCACATCGTGGTACAATCATTGGTGCAATCGGTTTCCAATTATTATTTTGTGGATCATAAACTTCTCCGTTAGCCAATATTTGACTTCCTCTTTCCCCACCAACAACATAAATTTTTCCATTTAATGCAGCTACACCTGGTAAAATACGACCAATTTCCATCGGAGCTGTTTCTGTCCATTCACGTCGATATATATCGTATTTGGCTACAGTCTCAAAAATACAATCAGCCGGATTCCAGCCACTTGAACTTTCTCTTCTTGAACCGCCAATTATATAAATATTCTTTTTAGCAGATATTCGTGGTGCAACACGTAACGGTACCAATTGACCACGTTTAGATGCTAAATCCTTACATATCGATCGTAATGCAATACGTACAGACATATCACGACATTCTTTGCATGCAATATCGATTTGCCGTATGGGTACAAGTGCTAAACGTACATATGATAAAATATCAAAAACATGACAACGTCTTCGAACAACATCATGTTTAATCCAACGCAGTGCAGCATGAAATACTTGTAATTCACTATCAACTTTTAAATACTCCGAAGTTAATAACTTTGCTAGAAGTTTTTGTGGAGTATCAAGAAATTCATCTTCCATAACAACCTATGAAATGAAAATTATAAAATTTAGAAAATATAACAAATTAAATAATGCGCAAAAATTTCGTATTACTTACACCAGGAAAATTTGCATAAATAAAATTCCATGCTGTTTTAGCTAATGATTTACAATTATGTGCTTCAGCAAAACGTAAAATTCCAAGTGCATTTGATACATGTAATTCACAGCGTAAAAATTCACAACAACCCTCAACAACTTCTGGTAATTGTAGCATATCAGCTGCTGCTAATAATTCTTGAACATTGCTCTGCAATAGATAACACAATTTAAAAAAAAAAAAAAAAAAAAAAAAAACATTCAGTTGAACAGAAAATAAGCCTGAAATCTGTAAAATTTTAAATTATTACCTGACAAATATCAATTTTATCCGTATAAATGAAATCCAATAAACTTTTCAATATTTCTGGATCAATTGTATGAATAACAACAGATTTTTGTTTACCTTCACTTAAACCCAAATTTGGACGAAACATTGCTTCAAAATAAGCACTAGCTGCACTTAAAACAACACGATGTGCTGAATATGTTATATGACCGGCTATTATTTCAACATCACAAAATCTCGAATCATCACGTAATAAATTCAAATTTGTTAATAATTTATTAGGATAATGAACATTTGTGTATGGTCGAATATCATTATTTGTTGTATTTGTTGTTGTCATTAGTGTTGTTGGGTTCGTTGTTGTTGTTGTTGGATTATTTGCATTCCCAGAATTTGATGAAGATGATGACGAAGACGATGATGATGATGATGATGAATTATTATTTGGATTACCATTATGGCATGAATATTCATATTCAGCTAAAGTGTATTTTTTTAAAGGAGGCATTTTATTTATGGTCCTCCTTTTTCTAATTAAACGTAAGGATTTTATGATGGCGATTTATATTTATTACAAATCAATGAAAATATTTATAATTTTTGTTGTTGTGAATAACCCAGGAAATGTGTTAATTTAATCAATTTTTAATTTAAAAATATTCTACAAAATATGATGAACAAAACAAAAAAAAAAAAAAAGTAAAAACACAGAACACTTTTAGGAATATGTATTTAAAAAATAAATAAAATATAATTAAAAATTTTTTATTCGGCAAATATCACAATTTTACAAATTTAATTTTTTTTCTTCTTTTTTTTTTTTCACAACAACACAAGTTCCAGTTACTTGAAAATGATTATATTTGTAATTGATATAATTTAATTTTATTGTTTTTAATAATTTTAAATTATTATTTATAAAAGAATATGAATAAAAAGACAAAATATGTAGTGTTAATTAATAGTAAACGCCCAAATACGCACGAATAGACGACAATAATTAATAGCAAAAAAAAAAGTTTTTATTATTTTTTTGTACAAAATGTACACAGCTGATTTAATTGATGTCAATTGTCAGTTGTTGTTTGTGTATTTTTATTATATGAGATTCCTATACACATTTTGTTTTTATACGATATTATTGTTTTTGTGGGGCACCAAATACATATTGGGCAACTATTAAACTTCGTTGTATCATTTACTCATTTATTTCATTCTGTCATATTCTGTTTTGTTTCAAATTCAGATTTTGACACAAAATGGAAAAGCAACAGATACATTTGTGTATATTGAGAATTAAAGCAACCAAACGCAACCATTGCAACCATCAACACGCAACGCACAAGAAGGATACACGACGATACACATAGAATTTGAAACAATCTAATTATGAGAAAATAAATGTAGTATGTGGCCATGTGGGAAATGAAGTCTTTGATCTGTCAAACAAGCAGAATTTTGAATTTTGTAAATATTATTAATTTATTTATTTTTATTTAATTTTAAATTTTATTAATCTTTCAAAATACTTTTATGTTCCATTTAATTTAAATCTTATCAAAAATCCAAAATAAACAAATAAAATTAATTGAAATTTAATGATGTAATGTAAACAAAAACATTTAATTTCTTAAGAGTACTGTTTTTTTTTGTTTATTGTTTACATCTAGATTTTTATCACATTACAAAATATCATTACCTACTGTTTATTTCAAATTAAAGTTTCTTTTTTTGT
Source organism: Anthrax anthrax (assembly GCA_963971155.1). Lineage (NCBI taxonomy): Eukaryota > Metazoa > Arthropoda > Insecta > Diptera > Bombyliidae > Anthrax > Anthrax anthrax. The sequence goes on from OZ020124.1 coordinate 3,449,019, forward strand.
TTTTTTTTTGAGTATTTTTAAATATTTATAAATATTTAAATTAATTTAATCATTTCTGTTCTTAATTTTGTATAAATTTTATGTAATAAATTATTATATAATTTTAAATTTAAATTTAATCCATAATTTAATTCAATTTCTGTTGATATTTTCTGAAATGAAAAAAAAAAATGCAATTCAAATTATTATTAAATTTTATTATAGGTAATATAAGGCAATATAAAATTTAAATATAGTATAATTTATTTACCATTAAAAATTCTGTGATATTTTCAAGATCAACTAAATCATCATCATAATATGATATTGATAATTTTTCAATTAAAAATAATTTCATATAAAATAATGCAATTGAATTAAAACTAGTAATTTCAATATAATTATCAATTTCAAAATATTTTAATTCAATTATTTCATTTAATAATGATACATTAAATACATATACTGATGAATTATTATTAATTGTTTCATTGAATTTTTCATTAAAATATTCATATAAATCATTTATACTTAATAAAATTGGTGTTTTTAATTTTATTTTACATTCTTTTTTATTGTAATTTATAAAATTTTCATTTAATAATGATAATTTATTATTATTATTTAAATTTAATATCATTGTATTAATATTATTATTTAATATTATTTCATTATTTTTATTAAATGAACATTTATTTTGAATTTTAAATAAATTTTTATAATTGATTTTTTTAATTTTAATTGGTATTGATATATATATAAAATCATTATAAACATTTACATATGAATTTAATTCAATTTGTAATTTTGGTATTAAAGATATATAATAATCATAATTATTATTATCCATTATTGATAATATAATATGAAATTTATTTGATTTAATTAAATTTTTATTAACATTTATTTGATATAATTTAATTTTATTATTATATGTTGTATAATTAATTAATAAATTCCATAAATTATTTTCATTAAATATATTATTCCATGTTATATGAAATGTAATTAATATAAAATATGTTTGATCATTTATTGTTGTATTATCATCACATTTATAAATTACAATATCTTTATTATCATTAATTGATAATTCTTTAATTGTTGATAATAATTGAAAATATTTAATTTCAGCATTTATTAAATCATCATATAAATGAATTTTTTTAACAATTGATAACATTTCTTGTTTTTTACATTCATTTTCAATTTTATGAAAAATTTTATTTGGTTCATTTAATAAATATTCCATATAATTATATTTTAATTTAATTTCATTAATTTTTTCATCATTTATTTCAAAAAAATCATTATCAATAACATTATCAATATCTTGTTTAATTTCTATTTGATTTGTATTAATTATTGAAAATTTAATACGATAAAAAATATTATTTTCATTTAAACAAATTAATTTTTGTATTGGTTTAACCCATGTCATTGCTATAATATTTGGTATCTCTTTTACATATTCATTTATTTCACATTGATCATTTACATTATTATAATTTAATTCATTTTTAATTATTTTCTCACCATTCGAATAAAAAAATGAATTTGTTGTAAATGTAATTGCAATAAATTCATTATTAGTTATATGAATTTTTCTTTCTAAATTATGTGTTAATTTTGATAAATATAAAATTTCAATAACACCACATGACATAAATATTAATAATGTATCAGTCGATGATGATGATGATGATGATGACGTTGATGGATCAATATATCGTACCATTTGAATTTCAGATGCAACAGTTATCACTAAATTTATATTATAACCTAAATCATTACTTGAATCTTCAGATAAACAAAATAAATTATTATCAATGGTAAATAAATAAATTTCATTTAATTCTTTTAAATTTAAATCATTATTTGATTTCATTAATAATTTAATAAAATTCATATTTATTTGTGTTACAATAATTGATAATAATGTAAATTTGTAATTAATCCATTTTGAATTAAATAAATTTCTATCATTAAATGTAATATCATAATGTTTTCCAATTAATTCAATATTAATTGGTTCAGATGAAAAATCATTATATACATTAAGTGTAATTGATTCTGTTTGATTTAAATTTTCATTTAATTGTAAACGAATAATAGCAAAACCATTTAATGTTGTACAAATACATTTTATATTTGATAAAAATTTAATTCTTTTTAAATTACGACATGATGCAAAATAATATAATTTACCAGTATTTAATAAACATATTGTATTTAATTCAGTTACAATAATATCATTTATTATACCATTAAATGTATTAATTTTATGTGTATCCGTTAATGTATTTAAATTATTTGAATTTCTTTTAAATATATAAATAATAATTGTATCATAACTCCATACAACAAATACAATTTTATTTTTACTTGAATTATTAAATAAACCAAGTGGATAAAATAATGTATCTGATATTTTCCATTGTTTTTGATTATTCATCACTTAATAATAAAGTCTCAGTAGATATTTAATTTAAAAAAAAAAAATTTATTTTGTCTGAAATTTTTTTAAACTTGTTACTTGTTAAGTTGTTATAGTAGAAAATCAAAAATAATCAACCAAACTGACATCTATTTCTTTTGTGAGGTTAAATTTGGATTTTGTTTGGAGTAATTATTTTTATTTATTTTAAATTTGAAATGAATACAACGTACAATAGGAACGGTTGACATTTGACAATAAATAGTGGTTGTTGTTGGTTGAATTGAAATAGTTTAATAATACACGTTTGATACGATTGACTCTTCAGTTTTCAGCAGTTCAGCTTCAGTCTAAAACAAATTTTCACTTTTCACAATAATCACATTCACAAATCACAAACAATTGAGGCATTCTACTTTACCTTGTGTTCTTGCAAAGTTGCAAGTACGGCTATCTTCAAAAAACGCATCACTACCTATTTGATGCGATATTCACCTTAAGATCATAATATGCTGAGTATCGCATCAAATAGGTAGTGACGCGTTTTTGAAGATAGCCTACTATTCAAATTCACGTTAGCTTTAATTTTACTCGCATCAGTGTTTCTCAAAATTTCAAAAATTGAACGTTAATTTTGAAAATTTAGAAAAAGTAAATTTCAAATGTTGACAGAAAAAAACATCGAAATTGTGTGAATTTTGTTTTATTTTTATTACTGCCAAAGCTTGAGCCCTAAATCGGGAATAAATTCTATTCCAGGAATTTTGATGACATAAAAGAAAAGGTAAAATTAGGATTTAGTTAGGTTAATTCTGAATTCAATTTAGGACAAATTGTTTTGTTGATAGATAAATAAATGGCGGCAAAAAAGAATTAAGTTGATAGTTAAATAATTAAAATTGTTACGGTTACCATTTAGTTAAGTTTTTAAAATAATTACAAAAAATTAAAATATTTTTACGTAATTTTGTGTTATTAATTGAAGATTTCAAAGTACGTAATTTATTGTCTTGAATGAAAATAGACCAAATTCAACAGGTTTTGATTGAAACAAAGGAGTCACAATTTCACAATGGAACACGAGTAAGTGAGCGTCATTTTTTTTTAAATTTCACTGAAAATTTACTTTTTTTTTTTTTTTTTTTTTTTTTAATTCTAAATTTCTAAAGATCTCCAAATCACAAGAAAATATATTTTCCGATACCCACTATCAAAGTTTTGTACAAAAGAGCACGTGAATGGTCATTAAAATTGGATGTAAGTTAAAGAATTTCTATTATTAATTACAAAACAGCTTATTGTCAGATCTAATCTTTTGGCGAAGTTCTATACTCTGTCTATCTATGTAGTTAAACCCTTATGGAAGTACACATAAATAACTTCATCCCTCACAATTACTAATCAAAGTATTTTATCTACAGTGTTATCACAATTCTTAAGGCTTTCACAATAAAATCAAATGAATCTTTTGAATATCAATACACGATCGTACAAAGTGATGTTGTTCAACGTTATTTCCATTAGGCCTTAACTGCATAGAACTAGTGGACAGAGTCTAGCTTTTTATATCTCGTTTTGTTGTATTTATTTTATTCCCATTTAAATTTTTTTTTTTTTTTTTTTTTTTTTAAATAAAATAGATGTACAATAAAGATGATTTGAGTGCAGATTTTGATATAAATCAAATTGAATTTTATAATGGTGATGACGATAAAGAAAATGATCAAGAAACTGATTCAAGTTTTGAAAAAGATAGTACCGATAGTGATTGTAATAGTAATAATACTGATACATCATCAAATTTTATGGAAATATTAAATGAAACCCAAAAAGTGATAAAGGAACGTAATAAAATTTTAAAAGAGAATGGTATTGATCGTGCTATGGAATCATTTTGTTTAAAAGAAATTGATGAAAAAGTTGGTAAATGGTTAAAGACAAATTCATGCTATATGGATGATAATTATGATTATAATCAGAAATTGAATGAAATAAATAGAAAAAAATATAAAAATGAAAAAAATGATAAGAAAAAACAACAAAATTTTGATAATAAAATGTTAATAAAAAATTTAAAAAAAATGCATTGTAATGGAATTGATTTAAATGAATTATCGTCATCATCATCATCATCACAATCAGAATATTCATCAGATGAATCAGTTGATACAGCTAAATATATATTATCAAATCGTAAATTAAAACGAACAAGTAACAATGACAAAATGATGATTAAAAAATTTCGTATTCAAAAATATTTAAATGAAAATAAAATGAAAAATCCAAAATTACCAATAACATTGTATTATAATGGAAAATCACCAGAAAACCGACGACAACAACATTTACTTACATATGGCTTACATTATGGCGATGATGATGATGATGAAAGTGATGATGTTCAAAATGATAAAATTCATAAATTACGTAAAATGAGAAAACTTTATCGAAATAATCGTAAGAATATTATTGATAAACGGCAATTAAGAACACGAATAAATAGAAATAATAGTATGGATTTATATGAATTAAGAGAAAAATATTTAAAATATGATAGAAATCGAAAGAAACAGAAATCTAATAGAAGTGAACCAATGAGAAATTATGAAGCTGGACTAATACGATGTCGTACACCATCTCCATCATTTTCGAATTTATCATCTGTATTTAATCCATCTAATGATGCAAAACATTCAACTGATATTCAATATGATGTTGTTCATAATAAAAGTTTAAAATCAAAACAACAATTAGAAGAACAACATCAAGAAATTCAGCAACAGCCATCACAAATGGCTACAACAAATCAAAGATCAACAACAAGATCAACAAGAAGTAGTTTTCAAAATTATGGTAATTTATTAAAAATTTATTCTCCATCTACTATGGCTGAAAAAACAATGATACCATCATCATCATCATCATCCGTATCGATGACAAATGTTCAAGATAAATGTAATAACGATACCCAAAATCAAGAGCAACAAAATTCAACTATCATTCGTAATGGTAGATTAATATTAACAAAGGAATTATTAGAAAATACAATTGGTACAACTTATACACAAAAATTTTTAAGTAATAAAAATGATACAGATCTATTAAAATACAATATAAGTGCTAGTTCAGAGGTATTGTTTAAACCACCGGTTAGTGAAAGTTCTGATAATGATGATGATGGTAATAATTCAAGTGATACAGATCCGTTGGAAAAATTATATAATAGATCGAAAAGGGGACGAATTGTTGAAATTATACCAGCGAAAAAAATAAATGCATGAATCCCTATATAAAAAAAAAAACGAAAGAAATACGTTATTCTTATTGCAGTGCAACAGATTTTGAGCCATAATTTCGTATTTTACTTTAAGATTTTAAGTTGGATTTTAACTTTAAGATAACAAAATTTATGACGAAAACATTTTTTTTTTTTTTAATTTCAGTTTCAGTTGAATTTTCTTTTTTGTTATTTTTATTTTGTTCTTTTTAAATAAAACAAGGATATTTCATTTGTAATGTAAATAAAAAATTAATTTTAATAAAAAAAATCACATTCATATGTGAAATAAAAAAATGTAATTTTACCTTTTTTGCCTAATTAAAAAATATTTTTGGTAAATCATCGTTTTGGTAAATTGTACTGGTACACATACAAACTGGTTCATATACTTCTGGTACATCTAAAAAAACATTTTTGTGCAGCCCTTAGTTTTATGTGTTATTATGATATACGTTGTATATCAGCTGATAATGACATTCATCGTCATTTCATGTGTTTTTGTTTATCCATTACACTCATTAGTGTAATTTAGCCGTAATCACCATTTTCACTTAAATTCAATTTTTATTTAGTTTTAAATTTTGATTATTAAAAATTTAAAAAAAAAAAAAAAAAAAAATCAACAAAAGGAAATAAATCAATGGAGGATAAAAACGATATAATAGTAATGATGCCTGGTGATAAATTAGACGAGGATGAAATGGAATCAAAAAAGAGAAAAGTTGTTATTGGTCCTGGTTTTCGTAAGCATGGTGATGATATTGTTGCATGTAAAGCTGGATTAAAAAGATACACAAAACCGAATACATTTTGGTTAGATAGCTATCAAAAACGTTATGTACCAGTACGTGGAGAATGTGTTATTGGTATTATAACAGGAAAATCTGGTGATATATATCGTGTTGATATTGGTGCACATGAATTAGCTAGCTTATCGTATTTAGCATTTGAAGGTTCTACAAAAAAGAATCGTCCAGATATATCAAATGGTGATTTAATTTATGCAAAATTATTATTTGCTAATAAAGATTTAGAACCAGAATTAGTTTGTGTTGATTCACATGGTAAAGAAGGTATACTTGGTATATTAAAAGATGGTTACATGTTTACATGTAGTATAAATTTAGCACGTAAATTATTAAATCAAGATTGTACATTATTTTTTAATTTAAAAAAAGAAACACCATTCGAAATAGCTGTTGGTATGAATGGTCGTATATGGATTCAAAGTAAAACATTAAAAGATACAATAGCTGTTGGTAATGCAATACAAGCATTAGAATTTTCTAAATACGAAGATATACCAAATATTTGTGAAAATATAGGAAATAAATTATTTAATTAATTTGTAATATACATACATATGTAATTTTGTATTTCATTTAAATTGAAAAAGAAAAGCAAGGATTAAATTTTTTTATTTTGTAATAAGAACTTCCCGAAATCCATGTGTTGATATTTTTTTGTTGTTTTGTATAAATCAAGAATATTTTTCAAGAAAAATTTCAAAATTAAAAACTCACCACAAAGTGCCCTTCTTTACTTTTGGAATGTAATACTACAAATCAATGTGTCCAATTTTATTCCATTGGTCTTCAATAAGAGATCAAAATATTTTTATAAAAACAAAATAAACACTTTTTTTTTTATAACGATTATTATTTTATAAAATTTATTAAATTATTTAAAACAATATAAATTAGTATCGATTTACAGTCCATTTTTAAAGCATAATCACTTGTCTTTTAAATTGATGCTCCTTTCAATTTTTTTGGTTTTTTTTTTTTTTGCATTCAATTTGAATAAACTCGTTTTTTCTTTTTATTTTCTGATTTTCAGTATTTTGTAAATGAAAACAACAAAAATCACGTTAGAGCAAAATAAATCATAAACATAAAATGGCCCAATATTTTTACGATCCATGAGAAAGTATGTGACTGTTTAAAAAAAAACGAATTTTAGGCGTTATTGCGGAGTATGTAAGTCATTCAATTCATTTATTAATTTAAAAAAAAAGAAGCAAAATTGTTAATTTTGTTTATAAACAATCTAAGAAAGTGCCTTTTAAATGATTCATAAAAAAAATATAATATGTAATCACTTTAAGTATATTTTCGTTAAAATTATTTCGTTATAGCATTGTACCCATGTAAAATATTTTATTTAAATCTAAAAATTCTGTATTTATCATTTATACTGTTTAATATACATCGAGATACAGTGTGTCAATACTTCATACTTTAAATATTTTCACTACTTATGGAAATGTATGGCCTTATGGAACCACTTTATATATATACTCCCATAAGGCCTGTAGTGAAGATATTTAAAGAACGAAGTATAAATTATTCTTAAAGATGAAAAAAAAAATAATAATAAAATTCAAAAGATACAATGCCAGTTAAAATACAAAAAAAAAAAAAATTTTTTTTTAAAGAATTTTTACTCTGTATTAGTCTCAGGAGAAATATGTATAACATAAAGTACATGAAAATTGAAGAAGGAAAAAAAAATTTTTTTTTCCAAATGTAGATATGTCATATCTACATCTACAATTGAAATACACGTTGAATATTACAGAGTATAAAATATACAAATTATTAATATTAAATATTTTTATATGGGTATCATAATTTTTTTTTATGGTCTCTGTTCGCTATTACATTGCGTATTACTATGTACATGGTCATACTTGTGTTTATACATACAATATATTGGACGTTATGATATGTTATATTTGAATTTAAATTTTTAATTCAAATTTTATTGCCTTTTCTATAAAAAAAAAAAAAAAAAATTCAATAAAGGCCATGTGATTTGTCATTCAATTTAAAAAAAAAACGAAAAATATTTATTATAATTAAAGAAGAATGAGCACCGTTGGAGTAGCTAGCAAAGCTTACGAACGACCTAATCCTGATCTATTGGATTGGCATATAAATTTAATGTAACCGCTAAAATTCATTCAAACAAAAATTTTTATGTATGAATGAAGACATCTTCAAGTATTATGTAGATTGCGTAATTTCACTCTCAGGTCCCATAGAAATTTGGTCCATTCTCGATGGTTAAGTAGAAATTAAAATTAAAACAGAATTTTCAAATTTTTAATTTTTTATGTAACAGCCATGCGACTTTTCTAAAGATTTTACTCAAAAATTCATAATTTCAGATGGAACCTATGATGTTACATTTCTTTTTTTTTTTATGGTACTCTAAATGTATCACGTAACGTAAATTTTATCATAAAATATGTTTTGTCGTGTTTGAATGTTATTTTGATTAAAAACAAAAATTGTTACTGTGCAAATATCCCATGCATAGGTAAACATCATCATCATCATCGTTTATGGTGTAATCAAAAGTATGCTTGAATATGTATACAAAAATTTGAATAAATTTATATGCCTTATATAAAACATATTATTTTGGTATGAGTTTATCTCATGAAAAATTCTTATAACCAAAAATGTTGTAGTTCTTGAATAAATTAGTTAATTTGCAATATTTGTTGTGTATGTGTGCTGGGTTTGTTTAAATGACACGTGCTCTGAATTTTCGTACATATATGTAACACAGCGAATTGTACATAACTACATATATATTTTCCATTATATACATAATAATGCCTACGTATTAAAATTCATTTAAATGTAATATAAAGGACTTACATGTATATAAGTAGTCATAATTATACTAAATAAAATGAACTATTGTAATTTACAAAAGGTACTCAGATAAAACAAAATCATAAAATTCATTAGAGTATTCGATGTATTTGGAAAACATTACAAATATAAACGAATATGCATATTCGCATGCTTATAATACGATTACGTGACGAATGTACAGAAATTTGCTAAAAAATTTGGAATCATTGAAATAAAAATTTTGAAATTAATTTTTTTTATATCATCATGCAAATATGAATATGAGACACAAAACATCTTGAATCCATAACGTTTTGAATAACTTTAAAATTTTGTATTTTTAAAATAAAAATTCTTTTAACTGATTATTTAAATTTTTAATTCAAATTTTATTGCCCTTTCTACAAAAACAAAAAAAAACAAAAAAATCAATAACGGCCATGTAATTTGTTATTAAATTTAAAAAAAAAAAAACGAAAAATATTTATTACAATTAAAGAAGAATGAGTACCTTTGGAGTAGCTAGCGAAACTTATGAACGACTAAATAATATTATGCACTTAAGGTCTTATGGTGATTACTTAAAGTGGTACGATTTTACATCGCTATGTATTGATATTTAAAAAATTCATCTGATTTTATAATAAAAGCTTTGAGTATTATGGACTGCTCGTGAAACAGTCTAATTAGAAATTATGAGAGAAGAAAAAAGGCAATATGTATACCATTAAGACCTTCAGTGCATAATATTTGTGGACAGAGTATAGGTATTTGAATTTTTTAGTAGTAACTTTAATTTTTTATCAGAACACTGTACGTATACAAAATATATGAAATTTATGTACAAACGACACGTACAAAACATCCAAAAATAAGAAATCTAATAATAAATTTCTTTATATGTACTTTTTTGTTATGTTAAAATGTGGTATAAACATGATTACGAATAAAAACCCAGTCATCATGAAAATTTCCCTATCTATACATTTTTGAATATGATTTTATGTTGTACAATACGAAAATGAACCTATAAAATATGAAGTTATGAATTTGTAATCAGTAATCACGTACATAAATAATTTTAATATAAATATATATATTGTGTGTGTGTATGTCTTGTTTATTGCCTGTGTTTATACCAAAATTTGAAGAAATTTAAAAAATTGGATCGTTTTCTGTGAAATTTTTGCCTATTCCTAGTTACTTAGTTCGTTGCTTAGTTCTTCTTCCTCAAAATAGATGCGTTTACAATAATTGCGATTGCAATGAAATCATAATTATGAGATTATTTCAAAAGAAATGGTCATCGACAGGTACATTTAATTTAAAATAAAATGCATTCAGGTTTAAATCCAGAAATTTGATCCAGAATATCTAAGGGCTTTTCATTGTTCCTGAATGCAGATTCTTAAAAGTTAATAAAAAATACGCACATGTGTACAAAAAAAATGTCATAAACAGACTTATTGAGTTCCCTTTGATCTCTAAAAAATTTCTGATGTGGTATCACAATGGGCCTTTCTGGTCTAAGTGTGCTTGCTAGGGAATTGGCGAGCGACCACCTCTACCTACCTACCAGGCTACCTACCTGCCTATTCAGTTCCCTTATTGAATTTTATTGATTATTATGAGAAAATTATTTTGAATTTGATGTGCATCAATTCTCAATTTATTAGTTTATGTTCTAGTTTTTATAAAAAAACAAATCATTTTTATGTAACAAACAAAATGCTTATATTAGAAAATATTGTGTGAATTGCATTTGATTTTATTGCCTATTTGATCGTTAAATAGATAAAGAAATTTAATATAGGAAATTCAATAATACAGACATAAAGGATTCAACGTGACAAATCATATTATGAATGTGTTGCATGCATTTAAATTTGTTTTTCTTCAGGATATCTAAACTATTTTTCCAATTGAATTCCTTTTGAGTATTATATCAATTTTTTGTTTCCTTTTTATTATTTAACATGAATTCAACAACATTCATGGAATCAGGAGATAAACGATGAACATTTTATTATAAATTGAATTTTTTTTTTGTTTTTTTAAAGTATACACATTAAATTTTTTGTACTACACATGAAATGTGCTGCGGCAAATACGTACACACATCTGATGGATTTATTACAAAATGTGGGTATAAAGTGTAGGAAAATTTTTTTTAAATTTTCTTTTTTTTTTTAAATTAACGTTCCTTGTCATCTTGGAAATAAATCAAAACGATTTATGGTTATCAATTATGATGTCCCATTTTAAAAAAAAGCCACATACATAAATGCTGCTAACATGCACACATACATGTGTAAAAAAAAAAAAATGTTTATATATACATTTTTTTATACCATAAGCTTTTATTCATGCAAAGTGTAAAGGCGATATCCTTATACGCTTCCACACACACACACACACACAAAATCTAGATTAAAAATATATTAAGATATTTTTAATGTTCAAATTTTAATTGTTATTTATTACATTGTTTATGTGATATTTTCATTTTATTATAAATTTATTACTTAATTTCGTTGTAAAATTAACTTGATATATCATAGTAAATGTTTTTATTAAATAAAAAATTTAATTTAATTTTGTTTTTTTTTTTTTTTTGAAAAATTATTAAATTAAATTATTAAAGTGATTTTAAATAAATTGAATCGTTAATTTAAATTTATTTTTTTTTTTTAAATTTGAAAAAAAAAAAACGTGAAAAATATTTTAGGTCCATTTTCGTAAGTCTAAATTCATATGAAGGACATTTCAAAATTAATGGCAGTTAATTCTGTTTAAAAAAAAAAAAAAAAAATAAAAAAAACGATTACTCGTATATCCGAGAAACTTTTCATTTAAATCTGTATTAATTATTAACAATGTAATAAAATAGTGCAAATTATGAAGTTCAAATCTCATAAATTTAAAAAAAAAAATTTAAATATGTTGGATAATTTTTAAAATTTATCAAAAAAAATTTTTTTTTTTAACATTTTTTTAAGACTAAAATTTTTTTCAATTTAAATTATTCAATTTTTTTTTATTTATTTATTAAAGAATAAATACCTTGATATTTAAAAAATTATTATAGTCTGTCCATCAATGATTTTCACTGCACGATTAATGAAAACAATTCATTGACGTGACACTATTTAAGTAGCACGAAAATATTTACATCACAATTTTAAAAAATATAAAAAAAAAAATAATTCAAGAGACACTGTACTAGACCAACCGTCCCCCACCGCTTCTAAAATGCAAGTGATTTGAATAGTCCATTTCAATGTCAATTTGTATTGTACTCAGTGCTACTGGCTACTAGAACTAGTTTGGTCTGGTCAAGTACAGTGTTGCCACTTTACCACAATTGTGGTAGATCTACCACTTTTTCGTTAAATTTGGTGATCTACCACACTTGTTTAAATATAAGTGGCAACACTGGTCAAGTGGCCATTGGCGTTTGCTATTGTTAATGTTTGTTATGCTGTGTACTAAAGTACAAATGAAACATAAAACATGGAAGTGAATAAAAAAAAAAAAAAACGAAAGCAAATGAGGATAACTGGTTTTCGCTCGAACTAGTAAAAGTTGGTTGAATAGAGTCAGAGTGATCATGCACTGATCAGTGGTCTGAGTACAAAAAAAAATAAAATAAAATAAATGGGAATGACGATATGTATAGAACAGGTTCAAGAGTCTTGTTTTACATTACATTTTGTTCGATTTTGTATATAGAGTATTCGTGGATTTTGATAGTACTCTAATCGAAACATTTTCAATAGGAATAATGAAAAAAAGGAAAAAGATGTAAATATTCCCAACAAGTCTAACACTGAAAATCATTAATAGACAAACTATAGATTTAGATAGCGGTTACAATTTATATATGTTTAAAATATCGTTATTCAAAATCAACAAAAAAAAAAGGACTGAGTTAAACCACTTTCAAACGACTCATATGTAGAAAAAAAAAAAATTAAATATTCTAGTATACACTTAAATATTTTTATTCATCCAATTAAGTTATTTTCAATTGATACCTGTTCGTATTATTGATTTTTTTTTCAATATTTTTTTTTCTCTATCGAACAATGAAAAGCCACAGAAAGTCATACATTACCAATAAAAAAAAAAAAAAACAAAAAAAAAACAAAAAAGGATTATATGTGTAGTTTTTTAAACTAACAATTAATCTAGTTTATATGAACATATCCAAATGTGATATTTAAAATGTACATTTGTATGTGTGTAGGTATTTTTATAGTGTTCAGTTTAACTGGTTTAACTCTATTTGAATGAATTTTTCTTATTTTATTTCTTTTTTTCATTTCAAGTACGTATTTGTTCCATTTATAAATCTATGTTTTTTTTGTTTTTTTTTTTTCAATACATGATGTTATCTATATGTGTATAGATGACACAACTGTAAAATGTATAGGCCAATTATAATTGTCCTTTTATTACTGTATTTGAATGATTTTTTTTTGTATTGATTATATCTATGATGGCAGTTACATATGTATATGGAATATTTGTACGTATGTATGTGCATATGTCGTCTACCAATTTATCATGTATAGGCTCAACCAAACTCAACATAAAAATCCGTAACGTACCGTAACGTAAGGTGCGATAAATGATTAATTCATCGTGTAATAACCAAAACACACGTAAGTTTACGTTCGTTAATTTTGGATCAATTTGAAATGTCAATTTTACGTACCTTAATGTGCCGTCGTACATTTTACGTAAATTTAAGTTTAAATGACAGAATTGTAATTTTTAAAAACTTATTTACATTTTTACATACGTTATTATTTTGGTTTACTTTAATAAAAATGACATTGGTAAGTACACGTTCATTCCATTTCTTATGTATTCTTATGTTATTTTGGTTGACCCTTAAGGATGTACATACATATATGTAATGCATGTGTGATTTGGGTATGTCTCATATATATTATAATAGCTTGTATATATGAGATACACATATACAGACAATATTGTACACGTGGAATATTTTATTGTGATTCAAGTATCGATTTTGAATAATTACAGCAATTAGTGTCATTTTATTTTTTAAGTGCATTTTTACTTCATACATTACTATCATGTATTATTATATCAATGTATTTATTCATCTATTAAAAATAAAACAAAAAGACTTTTTTTTTTATTTTATTTATTTTTTTTATTATATGAAAGAATTAAATAACAACCTCCTTATTTATAAGGACTAGAATTTGTGTAAATATGCATGTACACTGTTGTACCATGTTGTACATATCATAATAAAATTGTAACTTTTAATGTGGTGTAAATTCAATTTTTAGGTTAGCCTTATTATGTCTCACATGTACACACATTTGTGTAGGTAAAGAATACACAATCGTATAAAAAAAAAAAACAAACACAACGAATACGTACATGAATTGAAGTGAATTGAATTTTTTTTAAATGCAGAGTATCTCATTTTGTATGTAATTTAATGTAATCCTTTTTTAATTATTGTAAGTATAATTTTAATTACAATCCATTATTGTTATTTTATTACATTATATCCTAGCACATACATACAGAATCTACGTAAACGTACGGAAATGCAAAGCATATCTTATGAATATGTAGATATTTACTATACTATAGACTATAGTGTGACACTTTGCAGTCCATTAAAAAAAAGAAAAAATCTAAAAAGTAATTTTTTGAAACTAAAAAAAAAAGGATAATTTCATCAAAATTCAAAAAAAAAAAAATGAAATTAATTTACATAAGTAGATATTTAGATACAATGTAATATATAAAAATATTTGTACTCTGTTTATTAATTACAGGCAGTTAAGACCTTATGGGAGTTGTATATATATTTTTTTTAATTAGATTGTTTCACGAGCGTAGTCCTTAAAGTTTCAATAATATTAGATAAATTTTTTAAATATCAATGTAAAATGCCACTACTTTACGTAGCTGGTACAAAGCCTTAATTGCATATATAATTAATGAACAAAGTATAAAATATTTTAGAAATTAGGCATGAATTGCATAAACATAAGCATATAAAGCATCTTTTAATACGCATGCTGGCTTACATATGTACATATGTATCCTCTGAATATTCACAAAAAATATTTTGATTCCTTTGATTCAAAAAAAAAATTATATATATATATAAAGTCCAGGCACTTATAATATTTATGTGTATCTCAGATAACATCCATTAATGTTTAAATATGATATTAATAAAAAATGAATAAATCATGACTTGTTAAAAAGATTCAAGTCACTATCCATTACATCATATACTTACTATTAACATAAGTTAAGTAGTTTGAATATACTTAGATTTTATATGGTAGAAAATTGTTTTGACTACAGATACTACATACATTTATATTTTACCTTTAATTCTTATAAATTTTTAAAAAGGATAAAATGAAAATTTTTTTTTTTTTTTTTTTTTTTTTTAGTTTAGAATGATATTATATTCAAAATATGTGTACATTTATTTAAAATGTATAAAAAGTGATAAGTCAGAAATGTAAGTATCTCTCTTATTATTTATTATACATACATATATGTATATTTTTTTTTTTATCAAGGAATATTCCCAAGGATGTGAATGATATGAAATAATAAGTAACGTACATTTATGTATCTATGTAATGTACATATTTTGTATTTAGAACAAAACTTTAATATCTGTCTCGGGGGGATAGAGAAACTTGTATACTTAAGAATATGAAACTTGTATACTTAAACTTTCAGTATTCATGTACATAGTTTTCTTTCAAAAAAAAAAAAAAAAAAAAAACTGCGATATGGCAGTATTTGTACAAGTTTACATATAAGACATCAGTAGCCATAAAAATTGTAATAACTTTTGCATCACAATTTTATTTTTATTTGTACATACTGTATGTGCGTATGTATATGTAATGCATGTACTTTCATTTAATATATCTAAGAATGATCATTTTTTTATTTTTTATTTTTGCCTTTTATTTTTAATGTAAACTTTGTCTTATCTTTTATTATTTAAATTGCGGAAAAAGGATTGTGCCGACATTCATTCAATTGATACTTTTCAAGAGTTTAAACTGATGAAAATAAAATGTTATTTATATTTTTGTTTTGTTTTATTGCTGTTGAATTTTGTTTTATTTTTCAGTTTTTCCTTTTTCATTTTTATATTTTTCTTTTCATTTTTTTTTCTTTAAAAAAAAAAAAAAGGATAAATGAAAAATATTGACCATTTATATAGGATTCAAGTGTACTAGTACGTATGTTTATGTATGATGTGTGTGTGAATTAAATTTATATGTACACACATATGTTGAAGAAGAGTTCACACATTAAAATATACCATCCTGGCTCTACAGGATCATATGAAAGTATGATATGGACACATGGTTATGGTGTTCATTCTCATGTTTAATTTGTTCATACGATGAACAAAATGGAATTTGTAAAATTTACTATTTGTACGTACATACATATGTACATACTTCGTTATGTACACAAACATGTCTACATATTTTGTATGTAATTTGTGTCTATTTTTTGTACAAGTTAATTTTTTTTCTTCTTCTGGGATATGACATGAATTTATTACTGAAACAAAAAAAAAAAAAAAGGATGTAACGAAAAACTTTTTTAATGCAAGTACATATACCTCTATTATTTCTAACATTTATCTACATACTCGCGTATATTCCCATGTACACACAATTCAGCCAGGTACTTACTATTCAGAATTTTTTTTGCTATTTTTCAAAGGATGTTGAAATTTATTTTGTTCACCAGAAAAAAGAAATTTTTTTGTTTTTATTATTACATTTTTTTCTTATTAAAATTTTTGAAAACTTTTGTCAAATTTTCTTAATGAAAAAAAAATTTTTTTTTTATTCTAAAGAAAAATAAAAATATTTTCATTCATTTAAGAAAAAAAAAAGAATGAGTTTTTTTTTGTTATAAATTAATTAAAAATTTAAATTGAAAAGAAAATAAAAATTGAAAAATCCTGAAATATCATTTGTAGGTATTTAAAAACCAAAAAACCAAAAAAAAAAAAAAAAATTTTTTTTTTCATATCTATTATAAGCTTTTGCCTTCTCGGTTACAAAGATAACATTCATATTAAACCGCAAAATAAAATTTTTATTTGGTTTTTATTAGAATTTTTTATATAAAATTCAAAATGCAAAACAAAAAACAAAAATTGTAACGTAAATTTATTTTTTTAGCCAAGAAAAAGGATTCGTATTGGTATACCGAATCTGTAAGAAATTTTGCATATAAACAACATTTAAAATTGACTGAATCAGGTGAAAAAAAAAAAACATTAAAAAAATTTTACTTTTACAGTGAACCCTCCTCTAATGTGGTGTTTTTGTAACATAGTGAAAATTTCTATTTTGAAATAATGGACAACGAGTTAATCGCATTCAAGAACGGTTCACTGTATTCTTATCTAGCACTTTGTAAAATTTAATAAAAAAGAAATAAAATTTAAAATGGTAAAAAAAAAATTTTTAAATGAAATTGTAGACTGATAAGTAAAGTCTCAACCAAAATAACATAAGAATACGTAAGAAATCGAACGAACGTGTACTGAAATTACGAATGTCATTTTTATGTAAATAAACCAAAATAATAACGTATCTAAAAATGTAAACGAGTTTCTAAAAATGACAATTCTGTCATTTAAACTTAAATTTACGTAAAACGTACGATGCTTACGGCACATTTAGTTACGTAAAATTGACATTTCAAATTGATCCAAAATTAATGAACGTAAGCTTACGTGTGTTTTGGTTATTACACCATGTATTAATCATTTATCGCACCTTACGTTACGGATTTTTATGTTGAGTTTGGTTGAGCCTTATATGTAGGTTATTGAACTGATGAAGATGATGATGACAGTGATGATATGTGAAAGATATCCTTTTTCAAATTTTATTTTAAATACGACTTTATCGATTTTGTTTGGCAATTTTAAGAAACGTATTGTACCTTTACGATGTCATTTTAATAAAATCAGAAGATAATGTACGCAATATCAGGTGATATCGTATACAGTAATAAAAATTAATATGACATTCGCATGACATCTAAAAATTCAAAAAAAAAAAACAAAATCGTTATTTTCATCATAACAAAAAAATAAGAAAATGTTGAAATAATAATAAAGAGAAAATAAATTACATTTTTCTCACCTTATCAAAATTTTTTCATTGTTTTTGTTCTCTTTGTTTTTTTTTTCTTGTTAATAAAATTAAATTTAATTAAATTAACGTTTGCCTTAAGATTTAAAGGAAAATCTTTATATTTATGACAGTAAGAAGAACACTAAAAACTTTTCATATGTATTTATGTACATACATATATACACACATTCATGTAAACGTTATAAAATTCATTATACTTTGTATTTTAAATATATTCACTACAGGCCTTATGGGAGTATATATGTATGTGTCTGTTTTCTATTTTTTTTAATTTCTCATAAGAGCATTTCACGAGCATTGTTACCACAATTCTTAAAATTCTCATATAGTATGGGATGAGCTTTTTTAAATATCAATATACAAAGATGTAAAGTGGTACTACTTTTTGTAGTTTCCATAAGGCCTGTAATGAAAATATTTAAAGTACAAAGTATAGAATGCTGAACGAACATACATACAAAAACGGATGTGTACATTATTTTTGTGTACCATTTTAATATTTAATAAGAAGTCTGCTTATGAGTAACATAAATCACAAAATGAAATAAAAAAAATGAGATAAAAATAAAAATAAAAGGAAAACAAAAAAACAAAAAAAAAAAAAAAAATGTTTTCTCGTTTATTATTTTAAAAATTTAATGGTTTGAAATATGTATTCTAATGAGAAAATGTTCACTAATATATCTACATGCATAATACATGTATGCATGTGTTTAACGTATGTATATTGGGATTAAAACAAATGTTTAGTAATAAAATAAAATGAAAAAAACATAAATTAAAATATTAATCCAAAGGAAAATATACGTACGTTACACATGCATGTATTAACAACATTCTAAGAAATCTTATGGATTATTCATCGGATTTTATGGGTGATTTTCATCAGAACTTCTGTCTATTCCATGTAAAAAAAAAAAAAAAAAAAAGAAAAATTAACTTAAAAAAAAAATAATAATAGTCTCACGTTGTAATCAGTTACATTATCATTCCCTGCTTCATTTATGCTGATTTTAAATTTTTAAATGATATTTGAAAAAATTTTTATTGACATTCAGTTATTTATCACTTTTCAGTTTGTATTTTGGAAAAAATTTAAAATTTTCAACATGATTTTCTTTTTTTTGTCCTTTAAGGGTTTCACTGTTCCGAGGCTTCCAGACCTCATCTCACTCTTTTGGGGGGGAAAAAAAAGGGTTTCCACTTGTAGTGTGATAATTCTCTATAGATATTAAGGTAAAAGTGAGAAGGAAATACGTGCTTATGTAATGCACATCGTTTGTGCTTTAAAAATACTTTTATTTTATTTGTATATACCTACCAGAGAAAATATGAAAATTCTTCTACAAATTTATTTCGTAATTAACAAAAATTTTGAAATTTTCATTTTGTATTTATATGAAATTTTATTATCATTTTTTTTTTTTTTTTTTTTGTGTAAATGGAATTGTAACATGTGAATATCATTTGACTTTGTAAATTTTCTATGTAATGAATTTTGTATACGCATAACATGAAAATTGAATTAAAACTAAAGTTAAATGAGTTTAAAGAAACTCATGAGAAATACGTTAAATTTTAAAATGTATAACATTTACATTTATTACAATGTAATATAAAATATTTTTACATTTTATGTTTATAATTGAGATAATTTTTAATTTAATATAATACTTAACATGTATGTCGTTAAAAATGGATATTTAAAATTTTATAGATATGTCCATGCGTATATAATTACGAATATAAAGTGCATAAATATGCTTAAATATGATGATGTTATGTATGTACGTGTTACATAAAATTCATGTAAATCAAATGAAATTTTCAATTACTTGAGAGCTTTAATGAAATGGACTCAAATGAAATGCACACACATCATATAAACAATTTTTTAACATTTACTATTACTCCATGGCGCTACAGCTCATCCAGAGCTTTGGCCTCCTGCACCAGGAGTTCGATTTTTTACGACTTCTGTCCAGTTCCACATATTTAGTGTTCTTATGTCCTTTAGTACATTATGTCTCTATCTACTCTTTGATCTTCCGACTTGTCTCTTACCCTCAGGATTCCCATTGATATATTCTACTGATTCTGCAGCATTTGAAACTGCTCTTATAACATGTCCAAACCATTTTAGGCGCTGTATTTTAATTCATGTTTTGATATATCAATCTTTAAATACAATTCCAGGCATTTTTGTTTTGAACATTAGATCCTTAAATGTTTGTAGTTTCTTAAAATAAAATGTTTGTTTTTTTTTGAAAATTTAGGTCAAAATTTTTTTTTTCTTCTTTGTGGCTCTACAGCCCTTGCCAGGGCATTTGCCTCTAACAGACAGTTCTGCCACTCCCGTCGGTCCTTAGATTTTTATGACCAGTTCTGAATTTGGAATTTTTCTTTGTTAAAAATATCATAATAACTCTTTAAAATGTATACATACATAAATCTTCAATGTACGTATAAATACGTTAACATATGTATGTATGTACATATATAAAATGTAATAAAATTAATGTTGCCTTATTTATATGGCTGAATATTCTATGTAAAAAGTTTTTCTGTTTAATAATAATTTAGGTAAAGGCATTTTGTTTCCTTTTGTTTTTCTGTTGTTTTTTTTTTTTTTGTTTTTCAAATTTCCTTTAAAATTCATCAAAAATTTAAATTAAGAAAAACAATAACAAATTATATTACCCTTAATTAAGGAAAAGCATAATGAAAATAAAGAAACGTTATAAAAAGGCAATTTAAATATAATGTTGATATTTTATATATGATTTACATTTTTTATAACTTACAAAGATAATTTATGTTCATATACATATATTTATAATTTTTTATGTAAATTTATTATTTCAATGTGTTTACATCGAAAAGAAAATTTTAAAGGAATTTTTCGTTTTTTTTTTTTTTTTGTTCTCCATAAAACCATACAGTAAACATGTAATAATGTGTTTGCAAAATGCAAACATATTAACGTATGTATGTATGTTTGGTTTTTTTTTTATTTTTCATCATGTTTAACATTTTTACTATGTATAGTAAATCCCTCAGGATGTGTACATAAAAAAGTTTACATAACATGTCATACGATTGTATACATTTACTTATAATAAAAGTGTGTACATAAAAGGCCGATAAAGAGTTTTTTTTTGTTTTTTTTTTTTTTTGTTTTTTATTCAGAGAAAATTGCATCGAGATAATAATAATACAAGTAAATATTTGAAATTCTGGATGAATACATCAGTATTGCTTATAACGTAAAATATACCTCATATTTAATTTATTTCTGTTTCTTTGTTTTTTTATGTACTTATAAATTAAGCCTTAAAAATTTGCCATTTAAATATGCGTTTTGCATGAAAATCCTTACAACAATTTTTTTTTTTTATTTTTGTTTATTTTATAGTGAAATTATTGGCATAAATCGAGTGTTGTAAAATTAGAAAACTATTTATAGCATTGTCATCTGTATTTTAAATGAATGGTTCTTACCGTTATTTTCTATTTGATTTTCTGATTGATCAGTTTTCAGTATTTTGTAAACGAAAACAATAACAATTAAAAGGAGTTTAACATGAAAGATAATATGGCAACAATGTAAAATTTTTATACTCCTTGAGAATAACCCATGATTATATGTTAAGAAAATGAATTATACATATATTCCATACACTAATTCGATGAAATTAAAGTCTTATGGGAGTATATGTGTCCTTTTTAACTTTTCTTTCGTAATTTCTAATAAAAGATCATCTCACGTGTAGTGATTATCACAATTTGTAAAGTTATCAAATAATACGAGATTAAGTTTTTTAAATATCAATTTATACAGTGACGTAAAGTGGTTCTATTTTATGATCTTTTCCATAAGATCTTATTTACATTGAATTAGTGTATGGAGTATAGTTGGTTTATTTAAAAAAAAAACTATTTACATATATTTTAAATTTATGAAAAATAAAATTCCAACAAATGTAGTAGGTTAATGCAAATGCATTATATATACAACGCATTTATAAGATTTTTATATTGTTATTAATTTTTTATTGAATCTACAATGTACATACAAGGATATATGAATGAGTATGTACAATATGTAATAAAAAACAAAAAATACTATGTTTGTCCATTTTATCTGATTGATTTAAAAAGATTATGACTTATAATAAAATTTTATTATTATCCATTAATACTGAAAGAAAAAGAAAAAAATCTTCCTTTTACTGTGGGTATGTGTGTGTGTTTGTGCACATCAGGATAATGTGATGTCTCCCAAGATGACAAATGATAAATCATAAGCAACAGTTCATAATGTATGTAATACGTTGCGTTATTTCTGATCTGTACATGACTATCGTATATTTTTGTGTCATGATGATGTTATTTTTATTTTTGTCAAGATAAAAAAAATCATTCATTTAAAGCCTTCAGAGATTTCATTGTTTCAGAGGGATATTTTGAATTGAGGTACATTAATGGATGATAGTTTCTTAAGTGAAATTATAACTAACATCAAAATTAATGATCATTTCATATAGATACAAATTTTACTTAAAATTTATGTTTTTTTTGCTTTCAAAGTCCAGTAAAATTCAAGATTTTTCATAAATTTGAATAAATTGATTGAGTGACCATTATGATGATTAGTTGCTCATTTTCAATTCATTTTTGTTTTTTTTTTTTCATCGTAAACTCTATATTTAATCATCAAACATAAAAAAAAGGGGAACAAATTTTTTATTTTTCAAAAGTTTTGTTCTTCTATAAAAGTTGTTGAAATTAATTTAAAAGTTCTTTAATTCGATTATACAAAGAAAATTTCCTGCATTATTGTGGAAAATTCCATTGAATGAAAAGCGAATGAAAATTTTTTTTATTTATTTAATTATTAAAAATTTATTTTTTCATTTTATTTCAGATTTCATTTTTGGTTTTGTTTTTGTTTTGTTTATTTTTGTTTTATCTTCGAAATCATCGAATAATCATCAGATATTTATTTGAAAATTTGGGGAAAATGTGGGAAAAGAAAATCTCAAAAATGTATCAAAAATTATTTTACATTAATAAAATTGATGATTATTTTTTATGTATAACACGCATGTATCTGCTGTTGTGTTTGATTAAGTTATAAAAAAAATTTGTAAAATTATTTTATTACTTATTAATGCAAATATTTTTGAATATTTTACAAGACAGAACTTAAAGACATTTATCTTATTTATTTTTTTACTTTTATTTTATTATTATTTTTTTTTCAAATAAATTAATACAGAAACATATTTATTTAAATACTTCTTGTGAAATTTAAATTGTTTTTAAGAGAGAAAATATCTTAAAGTTTTTTCTGTTTTTTTTTTTTTTTTTTTTGTAATTGTGAACATTGATCAAATTAATGTTCTTTTGTTTAGTAAATTTATTCAATAATAATTTGTGTATATAATGAAATGAATTATAAAAAATTTTTTTTTCGCTTCTTTTTTTGTTTTTAAATAAATATCTTAGCGAAGAAATTTTTTAAATGAAATACGAAGAATTTTTTTTTTTTTTTATTTATCGACTTCACATTATACAAAATAATAAATATTTATAAGCCATTGGCTTTTCTGTTGTATACATTTACGAAGTTGTATCGAAGAGATATTGGGTCTTATAGTAATATAGGGCTGAATATTTTTTGTTTTGTTTTTTAATTTAAAATTAAAATTATTTAAAAATCTGATTTATTTTATTTGCCAATTTTATCATGATTCCTTTTATTGTCTATAAAAATGAGTAGATTGGAATGGGAGATCAGGATCTAAGATACTTGTACGAGGATAACAAACTCGAACGTTATAGAGATCTATGGAAAACTTGTAATGACGACACGAGACTTATGAAAAGACCAAAAAATCGCTACGGTTCAAGCAAATTGAATTGAAAGATCAGAAGATCACACTTCTTATTAAAATCAGCTGGCAGTGAATCTTTTTCCAAAGTCCTTTTCAGAACTGTAACATAGAAAAAAATATGATTATTATTTAAATTACAAATTTACAAGTATCTTTGAATAAGGATGACTATCCTTAAGTGATAGGTTTAAGTGTGTTAAATATTTTGTCCAAACTGCAGAGGGTAAAATATTTGTTATTGCTCTTACATTCCAGTAACATAAATGTTTGTTACTTTGTGTAATAATTTGATGTAAAAATAAAATTTTCGAGAATTCGAAATATTGAAACTTTTTTTTCTATCATGTTAACAAGATGCCGCGTTAGTAAAAGTGGCATTTTTCACTCCATAACTGTGGCCGTGTGTGTTGGCATGTTTTTAATACATACGCATTGTATATGAACGCTTAAGGATAAAATAAGATATTTACTCGTAGACACAAAAATTATATTGATACGTGTCTATGCTGTATATTTGTACCCCACGTGTATCATATAGCCTATATAGACTCTGTCGAAAATATTTTATTTAAAAACGTGAAATTCTCGTGTTGTTTTTCCTTTAAAATATTTTCATTTTTTTATTTTTTTTCATTATTTCTTTCTGATTTTATGAAAATTCTCTAAAATGAATTTTCTTTTTTAGGTGGGGTAGCTTGAATAGCTAAAAAAAAAACAAAAAAAAACAAAAAAAAACAAAAAAAAAATCCAAATAACAAAACAGAAAATGAGGGAAAACAACATAAAAAAGAAATGTAAAATACTGAAAATATGAATAAAACATTGATTATAAATATAATAATAATAAAAAAGAAAAAGAAAAAAAAAAAAAAACAAATTCAGTAAATACTGAAATGTTGTGATATGAATTTTTTATTTTATTACATTTAGAGACACGCATGTATACAACGCATATATACACATGTATTAATGTGATACACACATTTGAATTTTAAATTTATATTTTTGAATGTGAATTATGAACAATTTATCACATGTAAAAAATCTTTGATATCACAAAAAAAAAAAAATTTTTTTTGAAAATTTTCTTTTCTCTCTCTTTAAATTCGTAAATTTTCTTTAAAAATATAAAATAAGTTTATTGTTTAAATATTTTTATGTAATTTTAAGCTTATTGTATATTGCATTGTTGATTGTAAAATTAACTTTAAAATTTTGTTTATTGTTAGTTGTTGTTTTTTGTTTTCCTTTTTATTTCGTTTTGATAAGTACACGTGCTGCTTCATATTCATTTTTCGTTCATCTTTTTTTCATTTAAAATCTTTATTTCTTGGACTTACAATATTTCAAAGAAATGAAGTGGAGCTTTTTCTAACTACTTTCTTTTTGCTTCGTCTAAATCAAACAGGTTCACAGGTTATGCCATTTCCAGAAAAAGAAAAAAAAAATCCTTTTCTGTTCTGTTGAATTTTTAAGACAATTTTTCATTTTAAAAAGAAAAAAAAAATGTTTTTTTTTTTTTGGCATGACTTTTTTTTTGTTTAGTCATGTTTTGTGTATTTACTTTTTAAAAAATTTACTTAAAAATCTATACTTTGTACTTTAAATATTTTAACTACGGGGCATATGGGAGCATATAATATGTGTTTCATTTCTTCTCTCATTCACGAGCAGTGTTACCACAATTCTCAAAATTCTCACACAGTATGAGATGAGCTTTTTTAAATATCAATACAAACATGTAAAGTGGTATCACTTTTTGTAGTTTCCATAAGGCCTGTAATGAAAATATTTAAAGTACAAAGTATAGAAATGTAGCATGTTCTCGAGAAGTCAAAGTCATTTAACATAAATAAGATTGTGATTACTAATATGCATACGTAGATATTCGTATAGGTATGTTAGAAATTCAAATTTAGCGTACGTTATGTCTGTATAGACTAAAAAGAAAATTCCTTTATCTTTGTGTTTAGTGTAATACATGTTTGAGATGATAAAAAGAAATGCTTTCCTCATGTTTCTTTTTACATATAAAATTAAAAAAAAAATATGTATCTTCCATGACACACATAATAATAAGACTTTCATATAATTTACGTCATTTCTTATACACTGAATTTATTTCTATGTATTTATATTAATTTTTTTTTTTTTTTTGCCTTTTATCTTTTCAATTTTAGATTATTAGGTAACTAAATAGGGACCAAAAATAAATTCAGATTTTGGCAATGTCACAATGAAAAAGTTTTTATTTTATTTTATTTTATTTTTTTTTGTCCTGATGATGATTGTTATTACTTTTTATTATTTTATTTCTTTGCTTGATCCCCTGATGTTCATTACAAGATGTTTTTTTGTGAACATTTTGGGAATAAAAATAAAAAATTTTTTTTTCGTTTTTTACCAAATATTCTGATTTTTTAAAAACGAAAAATAAAAAAAATTGTTTTTTATTTTTTTTTTCATTTTTAATTGTAAAATAGATTTTTTTGTTTTTTGTTTGGTATTTATTTGCGTATATTCGTGCATTGAAAACGTTATTATGTAATCTTGTTACAGATTTTAGTATTTACTATAAAGTAAAAGGAAAAAAAAATTAATACTAAATATAAGTACAAGATTTAAAGAAAAATCAAAAAAGGAAAATACAGAAAATAAAAAAAAAAAAATACTTTGAAAGTGAAAAATAGAAAAAAGAAAGAAAGAAATATAATATTAAAAGTTTCGTGAACTTTGCTTAGAGTTTCACAAAAAAAAAAAAAATAAAAAATAAAAAAAAAATATGTAACTCACGACTAGCAACTGAAAATCAGGATAAGACTCTAGGATCATATACGTGTTATGCGGGAATTGTTTCCGTGTTCAAATTATTTTTGATAGCTCTATTTTTTTTTATTTTATTTTATTTTTTGTTCTTCATTGTTTACTTGACATTCGTTGAAATATTTAATTACATGAAAAATAATATGGTACCTCTTGTATGTAACAAAGTATATATACTATAGAAAATTATAAGAATTCTACTTAACATTTATCTTGACAGAATCTTGATTTTTGTTCATTTCAAAGATATGTATTATAATCTCATGAATGTGAAACAAAAAAAACAACGTTGAAAAATTTCCAAAATACACTAAAATTAAGTGTTATATATACAATAAAAAGTTTCAAGTTAAAAAGGTACTTGTAATTTCCTACACATTTGTTTGAAGTATATAGAAACAGGTGAATATACAATTAGTATAATACAATTAAAAAAAAAACAAAAAAAAAACAAAAAACATCCCATTCGTGTTATACTGACATTATAAGAATATTTTATTTAAGTTCCGGACTTAACACTGTAATCCATAAGATTTATAGTATCATAAAGGGAGCCAGAGCTCATTCAGAATAAAAGTTTTGTCACTGCAAGGGATTCCGGTATCCTCCCAAAAATTTCCAATAATCAAGAAATATCCACAAAATCATCAAGTTCTCTCGCGAATACTGAAAAATTTTATCTATTACATCATCAAAGATTTTTCTTGGAAAATTTTTTATTATTTTCAAAAACAAAAAAAAAAAAAAAATAAAAAATTAATTTTTCAAAGAATGAAAGGATATTATGAAAATAATTAAATAAATCTACAAAATATAAACGTTTATTTTCTTTTAAACATAAAAAATTTTTGTTAGATAACAATCAGAATGTTAATGTATGCGATACCATGCATTCCTATATTGTATGCGTATAGGACACTATGTTATTTTTTTCGTCCTTTTTTTTTTGTATTTTTTTTTTATACAAATCGAAATTCGAAATAAGTACATGTAGTAAACAACATATGAAAATGAAATATTTGATATTGACATGTATAGAATAGGAAAATTTTTGTTCACATTTGGGATTGAATTGTTTAACATCGTTTAACATTTTTTTTTGTTTGTTTTCAAACTCATGTTTGTACGTATGTTGTCTGTTATGAATTGAAAATTTGCACGAAAAAACAAAAATAAAAAAAAGGAAAAACAGGTCAAGGTTTATAACTTCATAATAATTTTCATGATAAATCGGATGGGCCTGATAAGATAAAACAAAAAAAAAAAAAATATATATATTGTGTATAGCACATACAGCCTTAAAAAAATTTTCATGTAACACACATAATCTGGTATATTTTTCAAATAAAATCATATTTTTCTTAATTTATTAATACACTTGGCTATGTAGGCAATATGAAATTTTTTTATTTTCTTTTGGTTTTTGTTAAATAAATATAAAATGATCACAACAATAGAATAATTTCCAAATCATTTGATTTCAATTTTTAAAATGCGTTATATGAGGTTGAAAAATTGAATAGAAATTCTGTATTATTTCGAATTGCCCTAAATGTTTGAAGAGCCCTAAACGTTGCTGGGTGTTCAGTAGATTAATAGATACTCCGGCTTCTAAAAAAAAAAAAAATTGCATTGTTGCAAAATTGCTTTGACTCAGTACCAGAACTGTATATGGGTTCAATTGCTTACAGCAACACTATAGAACATGAAATTACCTAGAAAAGTAATCCAAATAGTGCTCAAATTTAGGTCTTATCATACAAATTTTAGCTGTTGTTTATTGACAATTTAATAATTTGTAGTCCATGATAAGTTACAAATGCATAGAATTGTTATGAAAATTAGGAAATATGCGTTAAGCTTTTGAAGAAGTCTGTGTGCAAGGCCTGTATATTACAGTCATATTACACTCCATATACACTATAATTCGATGCAATTAAGGTCTTATGGGAGTATATGTGTCCTTCTTCTCTCCTCGTTATTTCTAATAAGATCATCTTACGAGTAGTGGTTACCACAATCTGTAAAGTTTTATCATACAATACGAGATGAATTTTTTTTTAAATATCAAAATACAGCGACGTAAAGTGGTACCACTTCCATTAGGTTTTAACTGCATCGAATTAATGTATAGAGTATAGAAAAGCTGAAATTTATCATAGAAATCTGTATTCTCATGACATAATTTATTTATTATTTATTTTGTAATCAATTTAAAATAAAATAAAAAAATAAATAAAACTAATAACAGTTGAAAAAAAAATTTTTTCTATATATGTTAGATAAATATTTATTTATCTATTATTTGAATTTACAAATAATTTTCAAAATTTAAATTGACATTAGTAATACATCATACACGACTAAAAAATCTATAATCTACATAAATTTTTATAATATTAATGGAAATACAAAACAAAAAAAAAATGTTTATTATAGAAAAAGTATATTTTATACTTGCTTTATATCTCAATTGAATATGATAGAATCAACGTCAATATCAATTTGAAAATAATAAATAAAATCAATAAAATGTACACTTTTATAAGTGAGCATGTGAATAATAATATACACACGTGTATAAAATGAATAAAAATAAAAAAAAAAACAGAAAAACAGAAAAATACTGAAGTACATAGAAAGTTAATTTCACTTTAACACGAATAAATATGAGGTCAAGTATAAATTGCCTTTTATGGACGTTTGTATAACATCTGTACAAATCTACAAATGTACATACATGTATAATTTCTGAATAAGTTAGATTCAATAACAAAATAAAATAAAAATAAATAAATAAAATAAAATAAAAAAAAAAAATTTTTTTCTGTCGTTTCTTATATATTTCAAAAATGAATTCAATTGAAATGAGAATAATAAATGAATTTGTAATAACATCATAACACATAATATGCTATTCAATATATACATACTAAGGCCATACTTTACATATTCAATCATAGATCCTTTTTTATTTTGCATAGAATTTGTAAATATAACGATGTAATTAATTTTACATTATATATTCGCATGTTATATAAATTCAAAAAAAAGGAAAACTTTTTTTTTTTTTTTTTTTTTTTTTTTTTTTTTTTTTTTAATAACAATTAACTAGTTTGATTATTTTGTGAAAATATAATGGATTTTTATTATATTATCAAAATTGATGCCATTAAAAAATAATCAACATTGAATTCGATTTATTTGTTAAAAATGAGTAAATCTACATATTTGATTACCAAAACCTTGTTGTTATGGTCAGACCATTTTTTTTTTTTTTGTATTTTATAAATAATTTATTTCGTGTTGAAAACCTTCAGTTTGATATCCATTAGAATATTAGATTTTTTTTTTTTTTTTTATGAGCACTTTTGTCCTTGACAGTGTGAAATTTATTTTATTTTATTTTTTTTTCATGAATGCTGATTTGTATTAATTTTTCTTCATGTCCTTTATTTTGTGAAATTTGAAAATTCTATGAAAACTTTTAGAAAACTTAAATTAACACATTTAGCTAACGGCTATTTTGTGTAAAAATATTTTCGATTTACTCAAGTGAATTATTTTTTGTTTGTTTTTTTTTTAAATATTTTAGTCAACACATTAGAAAAATGTTGTCTGAAATATCTGTTCATCACATAAACAAGTAATGATTCCCTCTCGTATTTTCATTATTAATATTGGTAATATTTTAAATGTACCACAAAATGACTATAAATGTCTCGCAAAATCATCGTAATGATGATTAGGCCCTGGCTCATATCAAGCTGTTGCGACAAAGGAGAGAAAGAGAAATGACTATTATGTCTTACTAACAAGCATTTAAAATCATATCGAATTCAATTAATAATTTTTCAATAATTTAAATTTAAAAAAGAAGAAAATTTTCAAAATATTTAAATTAACGAATAAAAAAATAAAAAAAAAAACCTACATATTTTCCACTTTTATAGCCATCAATTTCCTTTCTGAGAAAGCTGATCTCTGATTTGTTGGCTCAGATTTTCCTTTATTTACATATGAATGACACTGACACACCTTATAAAGGTCATTGCACCATGCAGTTAAGCTTCTGGTTAAAAATTTTGTTTTCTTTGTGGTTCTACATTTTACGATCTAAATTTAACTGCCGGAATCCTAGGACATTAAAATATCGAAACGACAATGGGTAGAGGTTTACTATACCTCTATTATGCATATAAGCATTTTCGTGTTTGCTTAAAACTGAATTTTTATGTTCGATTTTAAAATTCAATGTTCATAGTTGAATGTTTTTTTTTTGTTTTTGTTTTTTTTTTAACAAATTCAAATTGTAAATGTAAAGCAACAGATTTTTACCTTTAATTTTATTGTTCTACATTTCAAATTTATAACATGAAAACAATATATTTAGGTTAATGTATTACATTCCTTGACCTCGTATCATATATGAAAAGGTCGAAAAACAATAATTTATTCTATTTGTTATTTTTGCGGCCTTTTTTTTTTTTTAATTTTGTCTTAAATTTCAAGGTTGTAGACATTTGTTTATAAGTTAAAGAAAAAGAAAATGTTATTTTTCTTTTCGTTTTTTTTCTACATGATTAAAAATTCAACTTTTTCATTGTTTACATAAATAATATCGTGACAAAACTTTTCTTTGCTTCTTTATCAATTTATACTTGTTTTTTTTATTTTATTTGTTAATGTGCATGCTTAGTAAAATTGTTGTAATTTATTTTTGCACACAACATCAAATACAAAAGGACAACACTTCAAGAAAACAAAACAAAAAAAAAAATAAAACAAAAAAAAATTGAAAAAGGCATGCAATAATACAATTGCGTGCTATGTGTTACAAACATAATACAAAGCTTGTATACAATGAAAAAAAAAAAATTATTACTTGAAAAGTACATAATTAGTATTATTTGGACAGATATTATTTTTTCTTTAAGTGTTTATAATACACGACCTGTAAAAGCTTATCTACGTGTATGTAAGTATTTGTCCATTTTCAGTGCAATTTAAAGATTTTTTTTTGTCATGCTTTATTAGATGGAATAGAAGATCCTTTTTAGGACTACGAGACTTTAAAAGAAGATACCCTAGGTATTCAAGCAAGCACACTTAGGCCAAAAAAGGCTCATTGTGATATCACACCATCTCGATCGCTTCAAAAAGCCCAGAAACTTCTCGCTTGACTGAGATCTCCCCTGTACAAGGGAGATTTTGGAAGAAAGCATTTCCAAGAAAAATTTCTCTATTTCTAGATAGTGCCATACAATGACAGAGAAGGTGTTCAACGTTTTCCTTCTCTTCTTCATCCTGACATGCCCTAAATTATCATAAAATTTGCGTAAAAAATATAAATATGAAATTTGAATTAATTTTTAAATAAATATTAGAAAAAATTATTGATTAATTGAATGATTAAATAAACAATAAAATAATTGTATCAAAAAAAAAAATATTTAACAGACAGAAAGAGAAAACATGATAATTAATTTTTCTTATAAATCAATCAACAAATTGTCAGTGAAATAAATTAGTTTTTCTATATTTTAGTATGAGATAATTGCTATTTTTTTTTTTCTTACATTTATGAACGAGAAAAGAAAAAAAACAAAACAACAAAAATTAATAAATAACGAAAAAACTACAACTCTAATATAGACAATTTGTATTTGTAAACATTCTGAATACCCAAGTATTGTATTACATGATTATCAATCACAAAAATATAAGAATCTGTTAATTATAGAATTTTCATGTAATTGTATACATATGTATATACGATTATGTTTGGAATTATTTTCGTTTTTTTTTTTTTTTGTTTCTTATTATTGTTATTTTGAATTGAGTTTTTTGACAAATGACTTCCTATTTTATGTGTCATTTTTATTATTTCATATCAATTAATCAAAATTAATAAAATAAATTTATGCCAATAAATTGTATTTTTCTCTTATGAATTTTCTTTATGTATTTCATTTTTGATAGTTTTATCGCGTCATCATAATCGTATATGTAATCATCAACTTAAGTTATCCATTCAATTTGAATTGATTTAAGACAGTCATAATAAATTATAATCAAAATGTAAAAGGACCTAACGTTGTATATATGTAAGTATATAAAAATGATTTTATTTTCTAATTGAATGCATTTAATTATAAACAAAAAAAAATTTTTTTTTTCCTCAAAAAAAATTTAAATTTTAAATTTAAAAACTTAAAATTTAAATTTAAAAAAAAAAATCGTTAAAAAAATTTGATTTGAACAAAAAAAAACGGATAAATAGTATTTTAGGTCTATTTAATATTTAAGAAAGAAAAAATATACAAAAAAAAAAAAATTTGAAGATTAATTTAAAATGCCTGAATTCACATATAAAATGAGCAATAATTTCAAAAACATAAAATCTTTGAAAAAAAAATAAATTTTTTTTTTTTATCTAGAAAAACGTCTTGTAGAAAGCATCAAGAAAAAAAAATGAGGAAAACAATATTAAATTGATTAGAAAATGGGATTTGTTTTTTTCTGTTCTATATGGTATGAAAGAAAGATGTTAAAAAGCCCATTTAGACCTTTTTTTTCTTTTTTTTTTGATGAACTTTGATGATTATTCAGATTATTCAGGGTACATACAATTGTGTGTATAACATGGTATAACGCATTGATGAAGAAAATCTTTTATATATTTAATTCAAACTTAATGCATTTTTAGAGTTGATTTAATGTTGATTTCTTATTGTTTTTTTTTTCTAAATAAATTGTGTGTATATAAAGAGGTTTTGTAAGCTTTACTTACATCTATTTGGGTAGAGATTTTTTTTTTTTTTTGTTTATATTGTCCATTATTGTGATTACTATTTGCGCTCATTGAAATGAAATATTTGTACAACATACAGACATATGTATATACATAATAAACACAATTTTCATTTAAGTGATATCAAGTGTAACATAAATATCCTTTTTGTTATTTCTATAGAACTATTTTTTATCTAAGTTTTATCATTAATAAGAATTATGTTATACGTGTTTAATTAGTTTATTAGTAAAATTCTTCATTCAAGTAAATTAGTTGTAATCCACTTGTAACATCTGTTTTATCATAATTTAATAATAATAATAATTATTATTATTATTATTATGATGATGATGATGATATCAACATGTTTACATACATTAGAATGATGTAAGCACAGGTGTAAATTTTAACTTGGTATTTTGAAAATTTTCAAAAGGATACAAGAAATTTTATTTAGTTAATTCTTATACTTTATACTTTAAATATTTTTAATTACAGACCTTATGGGAATATACGTGTTTCTTTTTTTTTTTTGTGTCTCATAATTTCTCATAAGAGCATTTCACGAGCAGTGTTATCACAATTCTCAAAATTCTCATATAGTATGGGATGAGCTTTTTTAAATATCAATATACAAACATGTAAAGTGGTATCATTTCTTGTAGTTTCCATAAGGCCTGTAATGAAAATATTTAATGTACAAAGTATAGACTCTTTTCATAATGTAACCCATTTTTTTGTTGTATGGATTTTCTTTATTTTCTTTTTTCTTGTAAATTTCGAATATTTATCAACTCTACTTAATTTTGTATTACATAATTTCTAACAATTTGAACAAATTTGTATCACTTACAATTGGGTACTTTAGCTCAAGTATACATTTAGTGTTTTTTTTTTTTTTTTTATATATATGAACTGTTAATTTTTCATTAAATTTAATTATTATTTGTTTCCTATTTTTCTTATATTTCGTTTTCCTATTACATCGCAATGAAGACAACAACAACAACAAAAACAAATGTAAACCAGGAAGTTAATGTATATGTCATGTATTCGTATACACATTAGTGTGATGATACAAAAAATAATTTGTATTTTTTTTTTTTTTTTTTTTTTTGGCACAATTCCAATTGTATATAATGTATGGTAGTACACATATGAAAATAATTTTCTTGTCGATATTGCAAAAGAAAAATTATATTTT
Organism: Anthrax anthrax; assembly: GCA_963971155.1. Taxonomy (NCBI): domain Eukaryota; kingdom Metazoa; phylum Arthropoda; class Insecta; order Diptera; family Bombyliidae; genus Anthrax; species Anthrax anthrax. Next base: position 3,484,315 of record OZ020124.1, read on the forward strand.
ATAAGTCGCCTGTTTGTCCATGTTGTTAGATATTTGTGATTTTCTTTACTGTTTTTTTTTTTTTTGTTTTTTATCGTTTGTAAACAGATTCATATAAATTGTGTACATTTGCACATATAAGCAATTTGTCATTTGATAGTTTTCCACACAATTTTTTTTTTGTTTTTTTTTTTTTAAAGTAAAATGGATTACATGTTCGTTGGTATAGTTAAAACAGATTAGAACATTAAATAGACAAATCAGTTAAATGAAAAATGTAGAAATCTGAAATACTCAGATATATGTATGAATTTTTCTTAATATCAAAAAGTAATTTTTATGAAAACACCAACGAAAAAAAAAAAAAAAAAATAAAACTCCTTAATGTGTGCTTAAATTAAAGTTATATAAGAACAGATTATGAACACTTACATGTGTACATACCTTGATACAATAAGCTTAATTTGAAAGCTGCAATGTCGAGGCTACAAAACCTCATCTCATCCTCTGAGTGTTAATAATAATAATAAAAGTTACAAATAAATGAACATTTTAACATGATTTTATGATGATGACAACATATTAAAAATTAATTTCATACAAAGCAAAAATAATCTGGTACAACCTTATTAGATTGTACACGTAATGGATACGTGTTAATATGATTTGAGGCCTCTATACTCTGTTCACTAATATTATGCATTTAAGGTTTCATGGGAGTATGTCTTTTTTCTTCTTTCATAATTTCTAATAAAATCATCTCACGAGCAGTATTACCAGAATTCACAAAGTTTTTATTATAAATCAGATGAATTTTTCAAAATATCATTTACATACTGATATAAAATGGTACCACTGTAAGTAATCGCTATAAGACTTTAAGTGCATAATATTAGTAGACAGAGTACAACAATTTGTTTTTTTTTTTTTGAATTGAAATAAAAGTCTTTTTGAATGACATTGAAGTTGTTGTGAAAATATCATCATGTATAGCATTTAATTATGTCACTTTTGAGATAAACCGCTAATTTGTATAATAAAAGTAATTGACCAGAATATCATTTATCATTTTACAATTCAATTACATTTGACATAAAAATAAAGAAGAAATTATTTTTTCTAATACTCTAGGCATCTTCTAGGTAAAAAGAAAATGTTCACATGTCAGTAAATCTGTAAAATATTGTAATTTCAAAAAGAAGAAAGACATATTGACATACATTCACGTTACATGTTCAATTATTATTCAGTCTATTACAACGTATTCTAATAAGCATCAGAAAATTGTATGTGTACACAGTCAATCATTTGTACTTGAAGTTTTTAGTGTAGAATTTTTAAAATAAAATTCTACAAATACAAATACAAAAATTCAGTTCAATATATAATGACTAATTTAATTTAACATTTGAATTACGTAAATTAAAAATAAATTACAAGACTACGATGAGAAACTCGCTTTATAAGGCCTTTTACCAAATGCCGGACTTAAGATTTAAGAATCAGGACTCACGAAGTTGACTCAAGACTCATGATACCAAGCGATACCAAATACTTGCTTCAGCTTCGCAGTACTACCAAAACTATAGTTATCTGTCTAAATATCGCTTTTAAAAAATCAAATGAAATTTTGTATTGTAAAAAAAAAAACCAAACATATGACAACATCATTGACAACTTTCAATACATTTTTCATTATAATGTTGGCACTAATATGGTTTCAGACATGGGGCTCAGACTCATTTGAGCCTTGAGTCGTGCGGTATGTATTTGGTTTAGTTGCACATATTTTCATATGCTAGAATTAATTTTGATATTTCGAATTTTTAGTCTTGAGTCCGGCATTTGGTATAGGGTCTAAGAGTATGAATCCTAAAATTTATCACTACACTAGTGCATATTGACTTACTTATATCTTACATAAATTTTCATCGTAACATTTTTCACTCTTAACAGTTTTTTTTTTCTTTTTTTCATGAAAATTTCATTGTATAAATAATTAATATTGGGGAATAACTATTAGGAAAATTGCATGTCTGAAGGATTAAATTATTTTACACTTTTCAATATCTTTTAACTATATGTATGTATGTATATGTAAGTATACGTATAATGCTATGCTAATGCCAAATTATGTAAAGCCTTCTTATATAAATAGAAATAATTTCTTTGTGAGAAATGTACAATATGTGTTTTCATTTTAACATGTATATATGTATGTTACACACATGTACATTATTTTCTTTTTAATTTTTCATGTAACTAAATATAGAAAAAGTGATTGGAAAATTTCAAATATAAAAGGTACATACATACATACATAAATGAATATCATTTCATGAAAATTTAACTATATTCTAAGTGTTTTGATGAAATATTTATAAAAATTTTAAAAATATGAAAATAAGGCCAAAATATAATCTCCTCCTTTGAGAACAAATTAAAAAAGAAAAAAAAAAGAGAGAAAAAGAAAAACATTACAACAATAACAACACAAGAAAGGTAAAATCGTACTTGAGAAGCAATACATACTCGTAGTTTATAAATTATTCTATGAAATTTTATTATGATTATACGTGAACGTAAGCATGGTAAGTCTGTGTGTACATATGTATATGGTCTGACTTGGTCGGTAACTTTTTTTTTAGTTATCAACTCACAAGTATGTACATATGTATATACTTGATACTTTCTGTACGCCATCCACTCCTTTAATCCCTTAATTTTAAACGGTTTAGGTTATTCACCTGCCTTCTTAAATGTTCAGTTTTTTGTGTATTCTATTTCGTCTTGTATTTTTTTTCTTTTCTTATCAAAATCTAAAATGTTAGAAAAATTGATTCGAAAATATTTTTTTTTTTGTTATCTATTGCATATGATAAATAAAAATAAAAGGATAAATGTATGATCAATATTTTGTATCAATAATTTTGATCATTTTCATATAAAATTATATGAATAACTTTACTGTACGAATCAATTATTAACAATTTAGGTATAGCTGAGATTTATGATAATTCGAAAATAAACAAAATATACTTTTATAATCTTTTGCATTCATCATATTTACTGATGTTTAAATCCTTATGATAAAATTTCATTTTGTTTACTTATACACATGGCAATTGAACTTGAAACTTCAATTGGAAAATACAAAATTTTCAATGGATGACAATGATTAAATGTAAGATTAATAGCAATCAACATTTAAAAAAAAAAAATATGAACTGAAAATTTGAAAAAAAAAGATATTGTTTTCAATTAAATGTTCATTTAATATCGATTATACTCTGTCCATTAAGTTTTTGTAAGTATATTGAAGATACTCGCTTCTAAGTGCACATGTACTTGGGTTAGATTACTTTGTAGTGGCTACGTAAGTCTATTAATAGTGTTTTAGATCGATATTTGAAACTTTACTAAATTATGTAACAGTTAATTCAGGATTCACACAAAGCTTCGAATGTATATAATTAATGGACAGAATATAGTTTGGTATATTGAGTATAATTTATATATAAATTAAAAATATTTGAAAATATGTATATTGAAAAAGGTAACTACATCTAAGGTATTCCATGAATTAATGAGATTATTCGTATATAAATTTTTTATGAAATTTTATTAAAACCGTTTTTTTTTTTTTTTTTTGTTTTAAAATAATAAATTTAATTAACTTCTAAAACAAAATCTAATTAAAATGAAATTTTTGTAAAAATATATCAAAATTGATTTTATGATGATAATATCGTTTTTTTATTTTTTATTTATTTTTATTTTTTTTGTAACTTAAATCTGTTTTTATTAAGGATTAAAAAGGTATTGAAGCAAAAATAATTAACGAAGGATTTTATATTTTTAGCATAACAATTTCTATGTACGCTTATTAGATATGTACATGAAAATTTTGGATTATTATTTTTTTGAGAAGGGTTATGATACAATATCGTTCAAGTACAGAGTTAGGAAACATACATATATTTCATTATCTATGTCATCAATTTGTACTTGCTTCAAATCATTTTTTCAACATCAATTTTTTTTTTTTTTTTAAAGCATTCACAAAGTAAAAATTTCAAATCCCTTTAAACCCCCTCTCGTAGATTGTGTGTCCTTAAAAAAAAAAAAAATCGAATTTTCTTTAAAAATTTTTGTAAAAATTATTTTTCATATTTTTCGTTGTGTGTACAGATTGTATTTAATGATTGTATTTAATGATTGTATTTAATTGATTTTTCATATTTTTGTAAAAGATACAAGCACACAAGAATCCATGTGTGCTTTATTATTTTTCGTTTTATTTTTCTTTTTTGGTTTTTTAAACATTCAAACTCATATGTTACATAATATGGTAAATAAATTTGTAAACTGGAAACTAGAAAGCAAAAATATTTTTTTTTGTAATCAATTCGAGCTCTAATCTGTGTTTCCATAGTGAAGGAATTTCTTGTTTTTTTTTTTCGTTTTTGTATCATATGAACATTTTAATAAACACCAAAAACAGTAAACGAAAAATTCAATATGTATATAGAAAAATATCATGATAAAATTTAGCAATAAAAAAAAAATTTGTTTTTTTTCTTTTGTTTTTTACGAAAATCTATACCAGTCGTTCCAGTTCAGTGCTATGTACTTTAAAAAAAAAAAAAAAATTACCTACTCAAAAGTAAATACATACATAATCGGTAATTTAATGCGTATTATATTTAATGCAATAAACAAAAAAAAAACATGTAAAAGGAAAAATTTTTTTTTGTGCGCTTCAGGATTTTTGTTTATTTATTTTTATTTTTTTTTTTTAACATTTTTAAATGTAATATTAAATTTCATTAATTGATTTTTTTTGCTTCTTCCGTTTTTTTTTGTTTTTTTTTTGTTTTTTGTGAACCATTTGTCTCTGTATTTTTCATTCTGTATAGAAATGTGAATTCACATATGCTTTAAATTTATAAAATTCACAAAAAAAAAAAAAATTATTCAGTATAAATTACATATGCAGATTTTTTTTTCTGGCTCTTTTATAAAAAAAAATAAATAAATAAAAACGAATTTTAAAAAATGTACATAAAATTAATTTAATGAAAAGGCTCAAAGGCTATATATAAAATACAAGTCTACAAATTATATTGCTCTTGGATAAATTTCAAAAGAATTAAAATTAAAAACGATTTTAAATTCCACTTTTGTTTTTTTTTTTCTTCCCTACTACATATATACTCGTATATTCATCTCATTGCACTTGTAAGATGGTAAATAAATAATTTTGAAAGTTTTGATTTAAAATTAAAATGAACAGCAATTAAAACGGAATTAAAGATGAAAGTATCTACTGCATACATAAAAAAAAAAGAAATCAAAGAAAAAAAAAACATTAAAAATTAAAAAAAAAAATAAGTCTGCAAGTACATTGAACCAATGATCTAAACAATGTTTAAATATATTTTATATAGATGATGATGGTGGTACACATGAGAGTTTGTTGTATGTTATTAAATATTCAATTTTCAAAATTGAAAATTTCTACTATGATATGTCGTAAACTGAGTACATATTTAATCTAAGAACTTCATGTAATTCGTAGATGATTCTATGAAAATGAATTGTATGTATATAACGTATCGCAATTTGTTTTTCTTGCTTGTATACGTTTATGTGTATAATGGAACAATATATCTTATATATGTATATCCTTTTTGAATTCAACACTAAAACACAAATTGTTTACGCATATATACAGATTGTGTATACACAGAATTCTATTTGTTCAAGGATAATAAAAAAAAAAAATTAAAAAAAAAAATCTAAATGATATTTTAGCTTATAAACTTTTCTCATTATTATTTTAATTTTCTCTTAAATTTTATATTTTAGTGCGCATAAATAAAATGAGAAAAGCTTTCAATTTTCCATTATAGTACACAACCAAAGGATTTTTTTGAAGCTTTTTGTTTTTCCTAATACATTTACTATCGTAAATTTGCAATGTTATATCTATATTTACAAGGATATAAAATGAATTTGTATACTGTACTCGTATACCTACATATGTGTGAGTGTGTTTCATCATATTACGTATACATATATCACACAGAAAAATATACGAGTATTCGTTGGATATATTTTATAAACGAAGGTGCTTGGACTGTGTGTATAGTCTACATATACAAGTACAATAATAGAATGAACGTGAATTGCATAAAAAAAAATAAAACTAACAAAAATGGAAAATGATTTATTACTTTCGCATATCCTTTTGAACTAGATTTTTCGGGTGTTTTCTTTTTTTTTTTTTTAGTACTAAACTATCTGTTGTATGATAGTTTATTTTTTCAATTGATTTCAATTTTCATTAATGTTATTCAAAATTTTCTTAATCATTTTCAATCATTTTGAAAATTTACAATTTTTTTTTTTTTTTTAAAGCATTCACAAAGTAAAAATTTTAAATCTCTTTAAACCCCTCTTATAGATAAAATGAAATTTTAATTGATTTTTAAATTTTTACGATACTTTAAAATTTTAAGGTATCTTAAGAAAATTTAAAGACCAAAAAAGAAGACCAACCTAAATGATATCGAATTTAAAAGTAGAAAAAAGATTTTTTTTTTTTTTTCATACATTGAAAAATTTTATTTACCTAGAAAATTAACTTCTTATGAAAATTATTAATAAATGACCTTGAAATTTATATACAAACATATATACACCTTTCAATGTACTGTACCATTTTCATTTTTTTTTCTCTATATAAAAGATACTCTTTTAATTGAATTAATTTTTTATACAAACATTTTCTAATTTTGTTTATTCTCTTTTCTATACAAAAAGAAAAAAAAAAAAATTTTCATTTTATTTTGTAATTTGAAATTATTTTACAAATTGCTTTTACAAAATAATAATTAAATATATGTTTGTATATAAATAGAAAACACAAGAATGATTTTAGTCCTTGAGTATATCTTTATTGTTTTTCTATAATAATAGAGATTACTTTATATGTACAAAATACATTTATAGTTTCTCTCATTTAATTTTCATTTTTTTTTTAAATTACAATTAAACAAGAAAAATACATTTTACTTTATTTTGTATTTTAAAAAGTTATAAAATATTAAAATTGTATAATCTTGAATGTAATAACAATAGTTTATATAGAGAGGTGATGATGATACACAAAGAAATGCATTATGTATATGTATAGAATCTAAATTTAATAAATGAATTTGCCTTTTCACACACACAATACATACATACATACATTCACATATATCGTATAAAAAGATTTATACGTACTGCAGAATTTTAAAATGTTTCAATTATTGCATATAATTCCAAGTCATTGAATTAAAATCCTTCGTCTAAATAATATTGCAATAATAAAAAAAAAAAAAAAAAAAAAAAAACTGACTGTTTTTATACTATTACAAGGTGTGATAATTAAATTTATCAAAAGTTTTGATGAGAAAATTATGATGTTGTATGTAACTGAAAAATTTTGTTATAAATTTTCAAAGTTAAGGATTTTTAAAGTCACATAGACACATATTAAAACTTTATCAATTCGAATTTAATAGAGATATCAGAGCATTTGGTTGGTTGGTACACTATGGATATACTTTGAATATGGTATAAGTATACTTGATGATATACTATGAAATCTTGATATACTGGAAAATTTGAAACATCTAATATAGAGGTAAATTCGACATGATAACATCGAACTTTTTTTTTTGTATGTCTAATTTGATAAATTCAATTTTGCACAGAATTTTTTGTTATTTGCAAAAAAATTTCATTTTATTGTGGTATTTGATACCACAAAAAAAGAAAATTTTTTTTTGTTTTTCTGTACTTTTTAATGTCGTATTAAATTTTATTCGTTTCTTTTATTTGAAAATTTTTTCAAAAAAAATTCAAACAATAAATTGTAATTTTTTTTTTTTTTCTAATAAAATAAGAATGAAAAAAAAGAAAATGTTGGTTAAAATTTTTATTTTTACGAAAATTGGTAGTTTTTTTTTATTTTTTATTTATATGACAAGATGGTAAAATATAAAATTCGTTTGAGGTATAAATTATAAAAGTGCAAGCAAAAGGAGAATGGATTTGTCTGTGGTGATTGATGACAACCACAAATAATTTTTTTTGTTTTTAAATTAGAAAAAAAAAAAAAATCATAAATTTGAATTTTTTTAGTTAAAACAAAAAAAAATTGAGTCATTGGTTCAAGCTTTGCCAGGATTCTGGTGATAATATCTTAAATTTTCCAAGGTAACGAGTATCATAGAGATTTTTAAAATTGGACAAAATGTACGATACTCTACTGTAACCGTTAGAGAGGTGTACGTGCTTATGTGTTCAGTGAATGTTACAAAAACTAAATTTATAGTATTTTTATATTTATTAGAATTTTAAATTTATTTAGACATTTTCTTATGTATGCTAAACCATGTACTGTATAAAATAATATATAAGAAAGATAACATTTTACTTTTATACTCCATACACTAATTCGATGCAGTTAAGGTCTTATGGGTGTATATGTGTCCTTTTTTCGTAATTTCTAATAAGATCATCTCACGTGTAGTGTTACCACAATCTATAAAGTTATCATATAATACGAGACAAATTTTTTTTAAATATCAATACACAGCGATGTAATTTGGTTCTACTTTATGGCATGTCCATAAGACCTTAACTGCATTAAATTAGTGTATGGAGTATACATTTTCAATTCAATTCAATTTAAAAAAAAAAAAAAACTTTCATCCACTACTTAGTTATTTTCTTTGCTTTCATTGTTTTTTTTGTTTTGTTTTTTACAATAATTTTATTCAATTTTTCACCTGAATACATTACACACATTAAATACATATTGTAAATTCATTTTTATGCAATTTCAATATTCATTATTATAACATATATTCTTAAACCACAAATTTACCACAAAAGTAAAATAAAAAAAAAAAAATAAAACAAAATAAAAAAAAGGGAAAATAAAAAAAATTAAAAAAACTATTGAAAACAATGAATGAGAAAAATAAAAAATAAATAAAATAAAAAATATTACATTCTTTCCATACATTTATTACCTTCATGAAAATTCTGTAGAGATTCGAAAACCGAAAATTTCAAAAAAGATAAAACAAAAGAACAGAATAAAATTTAAGTTTGCTTTTTTCTTCTGGAAATGTGAATTTTAAAATACAAAATTGTTTTTTTTTTTTTTAAATTCAATAGGGAAAACTCATACAGACTAGTATGTATGTATATGTATCTACAGAGTATCTATATAGTTTTTTAAAAAAAAAAAAAAACTAAATAAATTAAACATAAAATGTTTACATACATCTGTACAATAGAAGATATATAGTACATACTCGAATGTGAAAAAATAAAAAGGGAAATTTTATATGTGCACAGATACGTATGTGTATGTGTATTTAATTTTCTTTTATTTTTTTATTTTTTTATAAGAATGCATTAAAAATATATAACGGATATTTTATTTAATTTTTTTTTTTTTTTTTTTTTTTGCCAAGGAATAAATTTTAATTCAAAATTTAAAAGTAAATTGAAAAACTTCTCGAATTTTAAATGTATCCACTACATACATACTATCAAACTATATAGTACATATCTCTGTAAATACTTATACATATATCTATCTCAGGCTGTATGTGTAGATATTTTCATTCTTAAAAGTTATCGATCTTTATTTTCCTGTAGATTTTCATGTACAATTATTTAATAGATAGTTGTCAGCTATTCTCGTATATCAGCTATACATTGAAATTTATAAATTTTTAATAACTTTTTTGTTTTTAAAAATCTAGAATAAAACAAAAGTAATTTTCAAAGTAAATTTCTTTCCAATTAAATATTTTATTTGTTATCTTGACCTAAAAACTATTTAAAAAAAAAAAAAAATGTTAAAATAAATGTATACATAGTGAAATTGTTTATTTATACTCTGTCCACTAATATTTATGCACTTAAGGTCTTATGACGATTACTTAAAGTGATACCATTTTACATCACTTTGTATTGATATTTAAAAAATTCATCTGATTGTATAATAAAAACTTTGTGGATTCTGGTAATACTGTTCGTAAGATGATTTTATTAGAAATTATGAAAGAAGAAAAAGGACATGTACTCCTATAAGACCTTAAATGCATAACATTAGTGAACAGAGTATATAGTTAAAAGAGAAAAAGGTATCAGAAAAAAAAAATATGAAAAAACGAAAAGCTTAATTACAAATGAAAATATATTGAAAATTATAAAACTGATTTTTTATTAATATACATATCTGATATGAAGCTATATTTCATATTAAAATTGACTTTTATTTTGAATTCTTTTACATTTAAAATTAGAATTGAATAATTGATGACATGACCGTTTTCATATTAGTCTGATTTTTATCATTTTCATATCAAGATTTAAAAATATCAAAAGGTTTTTCCAATAACAATGGTATTATGAATGGATGGATCTGTTTTAATAACTGCAAAGAAAATTAATGAATTCTCAATTTTTTTTTTTTTTTCAAAATTTTTTCAAAGACTAAATTACTCAATAAAATTTTCAAAAAAAAAAAATTTTTTTTTTTTACTTTACATCCTTAATAAGAACAAGAAAAAAAAAATATTCCGTACATGTTAAAGTTCTGTAAATGATCCTCATCTTTTGTTGATTTTAATATATTGACACAACTTGGTTTTTTTTGTGTTTTCTTTTTTTTTCTTTTATTTAAAGAAAAATTAGGTCTAAAATGTTATTCAAAATTAAAGTCATAAATCAAAAAAAAAAAAATTTTTTTTTTATTTTTTTATTTTCATTTTATTTATCCATTTTACATTGTTCTATGCAAAATTCAACGTATCATCCAATGTATGCCATACAAAATTTTCCATGTATGTATGTATGGGTGTATGCGTGTATTTGTGTTCAGCCAGCATTCAAAACCTCAGTATGAACTCGTTTTTTGTTTTTGTTTTTTTACTTTATTTCTTCTTTTAAATGCAAATGAGAAAGAAAAATATAAATTAAAATGAAACAAAAGTAAAATGCTCTCAAAAGGACAAAAATGAAAAAAAAAAACCAAAAAAAAAAAACAGAAACAAAAACTTTTAAAAGTTTAAGGTCAGTAGTAAAATGTAATGTTGAATAAAAGATATAGAATACAAGCCACATATTTTTTCGCATGAGATGGTTGCTTAAATATCGTTTTTATACTTTAACAATAATTATACAAAAATGGATATATAAACATTATAAGCATGGTTAAGTGACAGTTGATGCTAGTATACACAAACACACACACACACACACACACACAAATTAAAAGAAAAATGTGTATGTACATATTCAGTTGAATAATTAGATTATGACTTTTTCAGCAAATTAATTTTTCTTTTTCTTTTTATTTTTTTTATTTTTTATTTTAAATAGTTTTATTTGTGGATTATGATGTGAATGAACAAATGAAAACTGAAAAAAAAATATATGTAGGTATTTTTTGTTTTTCTTTAATGTTAATAATTTCATTTAATGGTTCTTAATAACTATATAACTGTTTAATGATTTATGTAACACTTTGTAGAAAGAAAAAGTTAAATAATTTAACGCTTCATTGTAGAACCTTTGGTAAAATTTTGATGACCACATTAAATTTTAGTTAATTTTGGTATCTAAGAATTAATTTTGACATCATCTTTTTCATTTTCTAGAGCACAAGTATTTAATTGTCCACGTATAAGAAAACATCTTGGACTTTTGGTCTAATTGGTATTAATTGATTAGGACGTTGTTGCCATCAGGACAAAGCTTAAATCGAAATGTAGCGTTAAAAAAGAAGAATTTCTTTTATCATCTTCTTATTATCATCATCATCATCATTAATGGCGCTACAGTTCGATGTGAGCCAGGGTCTAATCATCATTACGATTCTATCATATCTACAGTCTTTTTTAAATCATCTTCTCATCATTACTAGAACAAAATTCTGGTCGACATTCAAATGTTCATCATGCCTACAGATCTGATTTTAAAAAAAAAAATCATCATAATCGCAATATCAATTTCACTTAAAGAGCTTTGAGGTATCATTAATACACGTGATGTACATTTTTTTAATCTTTAACCCGAATTTATATCTGTATCTGCTTAGTATGTATGAATATCTGTAGCTATTAAAAGTTTTCTTTAGCATCCTTTTTTTTGTTTTTTTTTTCTTAATTTTAAATATTATGCTCTCAACCCTTCGTCCTATATTTTAGAAATTTAATCGTTTGTTGACATAATGTAGCATCAAGTAACCTATATAAATATTTCGTCGTGGTTTTTTTTTTTTTTTTGATTTTTTAAATTAATTATGTACAATGTACTTTCATTCCTATGAAAAACCAAAAGCAAAAAAAAAACAAAAAACAAAAAAACAAAAATAAGGGATTTGAAATAATATACAATTACCGTTTTAATTAATTCATTTTCCATGTAAGTTAGGCATTTTATTTTATAACAATTTTCATTATTGTTTTATAATGTCAACCAAAATTTTGATTAAATCTAATTAAAAACTGTTTTTTTTTTTTTCTTCTTTTTCAATTTAAAAGTTTTTATAACGGATCTTATACATTATTTAGTAATTTACGTTTAAACACAAAAATGTGATTTACGTTTTAAATTTTTTTTTTTTTTTTGATGACGAATAATGAATGAATTTTTATTTGTTTTTTTTTCTCATTTGAAATTAAATTAAAAACAAAAAACAAATTTATTTTATTTATTTTTATTTTTTTTTGGGTTAATTAGATACGTTTAATTTATGTTAATGTGAAATGTTTAAAATGATATTTTTGTATATTATTACCTATTTAAAAATTGAGTTTATATTATATATGGCAAGTGATGATATTACAAACTAATTTATTTGATTTCTTTAATTTTTCTGTAATCAAAAAAAAAAAAAAAAAAAAAAAATGAATAAAAAATAATAAAATTAAAAATTTAAAAAAAAAAAAAACCAACAAAAAAATACACCGGAACAAAGTAATCAAATAAAACTTCTCCCTTATCATCATCATCCTGGCGCAACAACCCAATGCGGGCAAGGGCCTAATCATCTACGATGATTTTTTCATGACTTCTCCCTTATACATAATTTTATTTTATTTTTTTTTTCTTTTTGTTTTTTTATCATTTTCACTTTTGTTTGAATTTTCCCTCATTCTATGTATGTATATATGGGTATAACCAATGTACTTCATTTTTGGTCATTTTTGTTTTTCTTATCATTTTTAATTAAATTTTACATCAAAATAATATTTTAAGCTTAAACCTAAAAAAAAACTAAAAAAAAAGTTAAAAAAAAAAAAATTTTTTTTTTATTTTATTTTCATTCATATTTTGTGTTGCGTGCAGAAAATAATGAAAATTTGTTAATTACAAACTTAATTAACATATTACATATTTTGTATGTAAAGTAATGTACATGTAAAATGTATGTATAAATGATTTTACAACCAAAATGTACGACAATTTTTAATGTTTGAAAAGAAATAAGGCAGAAAGTGAAGCAAACAAAAATGAAAAAAACGAAAAATAAAAAAAAAAATGAAAATAAAATAAAATAAAAGAATCAAGTAAAAAAGAAAAACAAAACGAACGAAAATTTAAATAACTTTTTTCTGTGTGTCGAATAATAATAATAATAATGAAAAAACCATTTTATTTTATTATTCTAATTAAAATTGAGAGAGAATAAAAAAAAATTTTTTTTTTCATTTTTCTTTTTCTGAGATATAAAGGATATGAAGGATACTTAATAAAACGTTTTCAAATATTTACATACACATAAAAAAAAAACAACAACAAAAACCAAAAAACAAATAAAAACAAAACAGAATGCCTGATAATGATTTGTTGTACTGGTCCAGTGCTATGTGGTACTGGAAAAGTGTTTAAAAAATTTCATTTTTAATTATGCATTTAAAAAAATTAACAAAATATTGATTTTAGGTTCAAATGATTTTTGGTCATTTGCAAAAACCAAAATAAAAAAAAAAATAAATAAAATAATTTTCATTGTTTTCTTTGTAATTTCGTAGCAATTGTTTATGATGTTAAATTAGGTTCTGCTAAATTAAGGACATATTAACTGATTTGTCTTGGTTTATAGAAGAAAATTTTTTGTTTTTTTTTTGTTTTTTTTTTTTTTTTTTTTTAAATTAAATATTTAATTAAGAAGATTTTAATGAGAAAATTTTATTTTGTACTAAATTAAGTCCAAAATTAAAAAATCAGCTCAGCTCAGTGATGTACTAATTAACGCATTGCGAGGTCTTAAAAAAAGCGTTCTTAAATGCAGTCTTAAATTAATTACTTAAAGTTACAAAATGAAAACGTTTATGGCATTGACCATCTTTACATTGGCCATGTTACGTAAGAAAAACATTTTTCTTGGATTTAACATCAAGATTACATCCTTAATTTTGTTCTATTAAAATAAGTAATCTCACATTTAAGTTTATATCAAAAACGATGTAATAAAGCTTAAATGTTATTATTCGATTTAAGTTTGTGTATCTTTATATCCAAAATTAATGAATTATTTGTTGAAATAGGCATAAAATTATACGTTTGTATTACAATTAATTTTATATAATACAAAAACAAGGATAACCCAAATCTATTTCAAAAATTTAACTATTCACGTATATATGTATCCAAAAATACTTTTCTTATGTTAGAGTATATCACATATGTATGTATGTATAAGTACATATAATATTGAGTTAAAATGTAATAAAAATCCCAAAATACACATACAATTAAGTTCCTTATCTGTAATTAATTTCCGTTTTATTTGAATTTTCAAAATCTTCAAAGAGTACACGAATGTTATACATGCATTATTATAAAGAATTCTAAACATGTAATTATTTTGATGTTTAATACCTAAAATACCTGAATTTATTGTTCAATCAAATTTTTCTTCATATTATTATTATTTTGTTTTTATTTTTTCTTTTTTTTTTTTTCCTTCTTATTTTTCTAATCATTGGGTTCTGAAAATTCATTTAGAAATCAATAATAGATAAAATCGTAACATGTACATAAATATACAACATAATCATTGTATAAATGAATGTATCAAATTTGTATATTCGTTTTATTAGGCCTGTTTCATATTGAAAGCGATGAGCGATGAATAATCATAGCTCGAATAATGCTTTTTAATGCATTCATTCAGATTGACTAGCGATGAGCGGTATCGCTGAACGTTGGTTTTACAACCAAATTTGTTTTGGTTATGAGTGATGATAATTAATTTCAATGTCAATGATGACAGAAAATGGATAAGCCCGTTTATTTTGTCTTTTTATCAATCTGATTTTTAATGGAGAATTTTCAAGCAAAAATAGTTTGCGAAGTGTTTTAGATAACAATTTCATTTAGATTTCCCAGTTCAGTCTGAAATACGCATTGCTCATCACTTGCTGCTCACCGCTAATCGTTCTTCAATATGAAATAGGCCTTATATCTACATGTATATGTATGTGCATTTGTATTGTATTGATATACAAATTAAATGTTTATTCATTCAATATAATATGTATTCTAAATCTAATTTACTCAGATATTTGATTAAATATTTAAAAAAAAAAAAAAAAAATCAAAATCAATGAAGCATATATAGATTCATTTTATTTTAAATACAAATTAACAAACTGGTATTTAATTTATCATTTTACAAATGTAACTAAACATTTCTAAACAATACAAAAAAAAAAAAAAAAATTATAATAAAAAAAATAATAATAAAAAAATAAAAATTAAAAGAAAATTCTTTTCTTTATTTATATCTTAAAAATCAATGAAATAGAAAAAAATTAAACAATAAAATATTAAATATAATTGAAATTTCATAGAAATGAAATTCAATTATTTTCATTCTATAGAAAGAGACAATTTTTTTTCTAATAATAAACAAAAAAAAAAAATAAAATAAATAAATAAATGAAAAATATGAAAATCTATTTTTATATATGATATCTAAATGAAAAACAAAAACAAACAAAAAAAAAAGTTTGCAATAAAAAATTTCATAATAAAAAAAAACAAAAAATTTCATGCATATGTACATATGTATCTGACTGTGAAAAATCATTACCATTTAAGCAAGTAACTAATCTTATTACAGGATTTTATGCTTTTTTATGTTTTCTTTATAATCGAATATTTTCATTTTTATGTGAAAATTTTTTTTCTATTTTTTTTTTTTATTATTATTCCTAGAAAATGTTCAACAAAGTGTAATATAATTTTGTCTTTAAATCTTTCCATTGAAGTGTTAACACAATGTTTTCCAATTATTTTTTTATTTTTTTTATTTATTTTCTTTTTTCTTCTTAGTTTATTTATTATTAGTGTTCGTATTTTTATATAATTTTATTTTTCTGTTGTTTATTTATTTGTTTGTTTTTACAATGAAAAATATGTTTTCTTTAAAAAACAAAAAAAAAAAAAAAATCTGCAATTCTCAGAAGAGAAAAATAAAATCTATCAACATTTAAAAGCTAAAATATAAATAAATTCAAAATTGTTATAGGGAACGTTAGATGATTTGTATTGTAATCATTAAATAATGGAAAAGTTTCTTTTCAAATGTACAAAATGTACATATGTAGATGTAGATTCATTTTTTTTTATATTATTATTATTATCAATATCAGACGTTATGAAAAATATAAAGGATCAAATTTAATCAAATACATAAAAGTCACAATATAAAAAAAAAAAAAAAAAAATTGAAAATATAAAGAAATGTTGATTTAAAAATCGATGTTATTTAGTAAATGTTGAAATGCTTGTGATGCACATACGATGTAAATTCATATGTATGCATTTGTTAATATAAGTGCATGTAAGTACAATAAAGGAATGAATTGAAAAAAAAAAGAATAAAAAAAAAAGGAAAATGAATGAAAATCTGAAAAATAAAAATTACAACAAAATTAATTTGAATGTTTACATAAGAAAAATAAGAAATTGCATACACATGTGTCGTCTTGTATATATACAGTTTAGAATGAAGAATTTTATTACAATGCAATATGACATGAAATAAAAATTGCAAAATTTAAAAAAGAAAAAAAAAATGATATTGAAAAAAAAAAGCTAAAAGAAAATTATTGATATTAAAAATTTTTATAGAGAAAATTCATATAATTCAAACATTTTGTATTGTGATTTATCGAAATTATTTTACAAATTTTTTAAGTAATTAACATGTGATGAATTTTTTTTTGTTTGTTTTTAGATTTTTCATTAATATATACAAAGAAAATTACAATAAATATACAATAATTTTCACTTACTTTGGATGGATTGTGCTTTATACCTGTAACAATTTTTTTTGGAATTTTTTTTTTTTTTATTCCTAAAAAATGTTTAAAAGTCTGTTATGAAAAAAATTCAATTAAAAACAAAAAAAAAAAAATTCAAAATAATAATTTGAAAATGAAATGTGCTTCGAAAGCAAAATTATTGAATTTTCCTAATAGATTAAATAAAATATTTTATTACTAAAATTATGAATATTAAAATGTAATTGGTTGAAGATGGTTTTAAATGAATATTTACATACACACATACATTTTTCTGTTTCAAAAGAAAATTTTTTTTTTATACAATTTAAAAAATTTTGTACGTTAAAAAAATGAATACAGAGAAAATTATTTCAATTTAAAAACGTTTAACATGTAAAAATTATCCTTTTAAATGAAAATCCTTTTTTTTTGTTTGATTGTACGTATGAATTGTTATGCCTGCGTATTAAAAAATATACTCAAAATAATTTTGAAATGTAAGCATTTACCAAATATTTATTAATTCATTTAGAAAATTAGATAAATTCATATACGTATATAGATTTGCCTTAAAAACTGGAATTCTATTAAAATAATTAAAATTTTCATATTTTTTATTTTTTTTTTTTTATATATTTCAGAACCCTTAGTAACCCTTCTCTTGTATTTTATAATTGAAAAAAAAAAAAATTATTTTATTTTCCAAATTAGAAATGTATACACACACACATGACGATGGTAATAATCAAAGGCTCAAAGGAAAACAGACAAAAAACAGACTAGAACCTGAAAACGGACAACGCAATTATTCTGTTTTGTATATTTTAGAAATTAGTTTCATTTACTTCAATTATTTTAAATAATTATAATAATGGCAAAGTCCTTTTGTTTAGTATCAAAATTTTCATGTACACATAAATACAATTTTATGTGCTTATATTTTACTTTGTATTTTTGAAAATTTACAAAAAAACAGAAAAATTTTGTAATTACCAAACTTAAAACATATTCAACTAGTCAAACGTAAAACTTTGTTTACATTAACATATACATATTCATATTTTTGCTATTTACATGCATGTCTCTACTTTTGGGAATTTTTCAAGAACATGAACAAAATTTGAAAATGTTTTTATATAAGTCTCTTCTAATGTATAGACAGACTATCATTGTTGTTTGAAGTGTACTTTGAAAATATTTTTCAATAAATGCTCATATGAGTATTGAAAAATTTACACTTGATTTTGAATAGAATTTATAACGTATAACGTTTGATTTAGTAGCAATGTGGTGAGGCATATTTTGGGGTTTAATTTCGCTTTTTCGCTTTAATGGCTTTTCAAAAAAAAAAAAACAAAAATTTGTTTTCTGTAGTTCGAAACATTGATTTAATACAGACAAACAAATTTTTTAATATTTTTTACAATTCATGTTGATTTTGTTAGATTCATTCAATCAAATAGTGTTTTGTTCCCAGAATGATAAAAACATGATCATCAGATTACTACTCCCTGGCACTACAACCCTGGTGTGGATCTGGGCCGCCCTCTTTCATCAGATTGATCTACATAATTTATCTTATGTAAAAGTTATCCTTTGCAAATCCTTTACAAAATACTGTTAAAATTTTAATTAATTATTATTTTAATTATAAAGTCCTTTAAATGATATTTGAACAATTTTATATAAAAAATATTTTATTTACAAATGTCAATAATAGTAATTTGAATTTTTTTTTTTAATTCAGAATTTCTAGAATGAATATAAAATAGTCATGTTATAATTTGTAATCAATTTATTGTTACCATATGAAAACACAATACAATAAAAATTTATTATTCATACATATGTATGTACCATATTTACAAATACTAGCATCATGAGAGCATCATATCATTTTTCTATGATGAAACAAAACATTAAATCCCTAGTGATTTACATTAAATTGACAAATTAAAATTGTTATACCTACATAATCTATATATACACAGAGTCCTTTTGGGTTTTGTTCCTTTTATTTTATTTTATTTTATTTTTTTTTTTGTATACATGTATAGATGTGAAAATTATTCTCTTTGAAATTTTTCCATAATTTTCCCTTAGCTACTGGTTCAAAATAATAAAAATTTCTCTTTATTGTGAGATGTATTTATTTTTTTTTCTGTTTTAATAAATATACGTACTATTTTCTACCCAACAAAAAGCTCACTGTGTAAGCTATATACATATGAAAACTTTATTTGTGTAAATATAGACTTTCTTATACCTCGGTATAATGCCTTAACTACACACATACATAATAAATTGTGGTAGTACAATTGTTACATCTACAAGCTGTGACGTTTTTATATGCTATGTCAAAAAAGGATATACCCAAAAACAAACTACATAAGTATATATACCACATCTCATTAAAATAAGCTCTTAAAGGAAAATCAGATAAGGTAGAAAACTTTCACATGAAAAAAAAATTTTTTTATTTTTTTTTTCAAAATTTTCTCTCAGTCATGTAGTGTCCTGTCAGTTGTTCAGTACTTTGATGGGTGTCCTTTCGTTCTAAACAAATATTTTTACGGTCGTTTTTCAAAGATTTTCCAAAAAAATACAAAAAAATTGTTCTATATATTTAAAAAAAAAAAAAATAAAATAAATTCCGTTTTTTGTTTTTCTTAAATAAAATCAATTCACGTATAATTAATTTTCTTTAAAAATTAAAAAAAAAAAAACAAGAAAAAATAGAAAGAAAAAAAACAGAATAAGAAAATTCGTGTAATGATGTTATTTTTTTTTTTTTTTAAAAATTAAAATAAATAATTTAATAATTTTTTTAACGTAATTTTCGTTACAAATTTTCTTTTTGTGTACGCATTTTATGAAGTTTGAAAAATACACACATATATATAAATACAAAAAAAAAAAAAACAAAAAATAAAATAAAATTAAGTAAGGGAAAGTAAAGCAGGAAAAACCGTCAATATACTCATCAAATTTATGTATGTGAAATAATTTTGAAAAATCATAAATTTTCGTCGTGTATATATATATACGCAACGTAAAAAAAACTAAAAAAAAAAAACAAAAAAATTTAAAAGAGAAAAATTTTAGTGAAAATCGAAAACAAAAAAGAAGCAAAATTCTTCTTTTCATCCTTATCGAGTATTTTTTGTTTTTTTTTATTAAGTATCCTGTATCATATTTTGTTTTTACTTTTGACGTTGTCCTTTTGCTTTTTTTAAATTTTTTGTTGTTTTTGGTTATCCGTTCTCGTTTGGTTTAAATAAAAACAAAAAAAAAAAAATAAAACAAAAATAAAAATGAATAATGATAACAATTTATTTAATATTTGTTGTTATTTTCATGAATTTTATGTAACTTTTTATGTTGGAAAATAATGTGTGGCAAATTCAGATTTTTTATTATTCTGTTTACGAAATAATTTTTTTTTTTTTTGTTTATTCGTTGAAGAAAATTCATATATTATGCGTACAATAAGTTAAAGTTTTCCGGACAGTTATTCGGTAATGTAAGAAAAAACCAACAAACAAGCAAACAAACAAAAAAGTCTTCTTTCAGTACATATGTACATATTTCTTTTAAATTGTGTTTGGGTACAGTGAAAATTGTATTTGAAAAAAAAACCAAAAAAAAAGAAAAATTTTATTATTACTTTAGTTTTCCTACTTTATGATGATAATGATGATGATGATATGAATAGAAAAAACAAAACCAAAAGGTCAAAATAAAAAGTGAAAATTAAAAAACAACAAAAAAAATTTTTTTTTTTACATAGAAAAAAAAAAGAAAAAAGAAAATTCTGTGCTTTTCTTTTCTTTTTTGTTTTATCGTTGTTATTACCACTGTTATTGTTATTATTGCTGTTAATTTCCACATATTACTCTTATGTATATAGAGTGAAAGTTTTAAGTACACAAATGTACACTATATAACGTACCAAAAAAAGAAAAAAAAAAACAAAAACAAAAAAAGGAAAAACGAATATGCGTATACTGTGTACGCTCGCTCTTCTTATTTAAAATATTATGAAAAAAAAAAAAAAATGTTATATGATGCTGCTAATATATATTTTGTTTTACCGTTTTTAACTTAACTTATACCACGAAATATAATATAATATATTAAAAGAAAAATTTATATACAACACATATGTACCTCAACAATATGTTTGTTGTATCTTAGTAGATGATATGGCCTCAATACAAAAAAAAAAGGAAAAACAAAATGATAATTTTTTTTTTCTCACATCATACGTATACACTTGTATGTATATAGTGGAACAACTTAAAAATATGATATCGTGTTAAAAAAAAAAAAAAAAACACATACAACAACAACAACAATTTACAGATACATACAAATAAAAAATGATGCATTTATAATTTATAATTTTTGAGGTTAAGAAATGAAATACACACATTGTGAATAAAAAGTGATATAAAAAAAAAATATAGAAATAGAGAAGAGGAATAATTCAAATGTGGTTTTTAAATAAAAATAAAAGGGTGATCAAGTATTAATTAGAGTAAATAGATAAAAAAAGTAAAAAAAAAAAATTTATTTGTAATAAAAATCAGTGCATCTGATAAAAAATTTTCCCAAATTAAAAAAAAAAGAAGAGAAAATAAAAAAATAGGAAAAATGCATATAATAAAAAGAATGTTCTCTTGTGTTCATATAGAAATAAAATCGTTACGATTATGATTAAAAAGAAAATATTAATAAATACAAAACAAATATCGTTATATTATCATAATACACGTATATTTCGATTTTTATACGATTAAAACGTATAAAAGCAGTATAAAATTGTTATTTTTGTTTTTGTTTTTATTAAATTTAAATATAAATTATCAAAAGGAATCAGTACGAAGGATAATAAAGAAAAAGTAATTTTGTTTTTTGTAATTTTTATTACTTTAATTCATAAAATGAATCGTTAATTTTTTGAAAGTGGTGTAAGTTCATGTTTTACTTCTTTCGAGATATTTAAAAGGAATAATAAATTATAATTAGTTTTTGAACTTACACCACTTTCAAAATAAAACGGTCCAAATATTTTTCTTATCATTTAAAAAAAAAAATTTAATTACTTTTGTAATCCTTTTATCTAATATTAACATAACCACCCTGTTCTTTCCATCTTTTCTCAAATATATTGCTTACTTGTCCGAAATTTGTTTTTTACTTTCATTCAAATATAAGATAATTTTAGGAATTTGATGTTGATGAGAAAAGAAGAAACATTTTTGTTACTTACCGAGTTGATTATTCACAAACAAAAAAAAACTAAAAGAATAATGTTCTTGCTATAATTTATTTAAGGATTACTGTACAAATGAAGAAAAAATGAACCACTTATTCAAGTTTATAGTAAATCCTTTCGAGATCTAGATGACGACTTTTAACCTTTCTTTTTTTTTGCTTTCTCGTTTTCATATAGTATCGAATTGTTTATACACACACACATATATACATAAAATTTTATCCTTAATTCGCTCATATTTTGCTTATGTTTGATTGTGAGTATTGCTTTTTCGGATATTTCGAGCAAATTTTGTGTTACATATTAAAATAAAATATAAAATTTTCATTTTCATTTTCACATACATACATTAAAAATTTATCTCTTCTCTTCAATGTGCTTACATGGTTGTATTTTTGTTTTTTGAATGTATGTTATATGTATTTATGTAAAAACAAAACTTCAAGGAGATCCTGATAGTATAAATGCAATAAAAAGGATAAATATTTTTTTTTTTAATATCTTTTTTGCCTTATCAATAAACATCTCAAAATATGTATGTATATGTAGTCATTGAGCAGTTTATATTTTTAGGTTTTATTGATAACCCGAAAAGCCCAAAAATGTTGAAAAAAGTTCTTGATTTTTTGTTTATGGAAAATTCTCGTATTTTTTTTTTTTCAAAGAAAATTTCTCTTATTTTCTCTATATTATCAGAATAAAGTTTTAAATTTGTTTTTTTTTTTTTTTAAATCATTACAAATTGAGTACAGTGAGAGAGATAACTCAGAAGAAAAAAACGTATGACACAGTTTTTGCTCATGTGTGGAATAAATATATATATTGTAGACGTATAGGTACTAAGTTATTTATTTTTTTTTCTCATCTTCTTGTGTTTGTATAAAGATTCCCGAATAGCTTTTATCAGGAACCGGAAAATTTTTATCTGAGAATTTTCAACTTAACAATATAATACTACACATATTGAATATTTTTTTCTATTACAATAATATTGTACTAACTTTAAATACGTACATAGATGTGTACACATTTATTTGTATAATTATAATCCATGGAAAACATATATATATATAGGATGTTATATTAGAATGGATTTTGTCACATATAATTCAAACACATTTATACAATTACATATATGTACATTAAATTTATTTGCTGTATGATAGTAATGAGAATACTTGAAATGTTTACGATTTTATTTTCTATTCTTATGTATAGTATTCATTTTACGATTGTATTTTTTTCTTAGAATTTTATCAAATCCAATAAAAAAAAGGTTTGTTAATTTAATTTCTTGCAATTTTATTTCTACATACATAGATGAATATACAAAAAACAATCTTATACATCCGTATACCCTTGTTATCAAATTGTTTTTAATTTACATTAAAATTTCGTAGAATTGGATTAATTTTAACTAATTGTACTTCTAAAATAATTCTATAAAAATAATATAAGGGGTATATGTTAAAATTTAAATTTATAATTTGAAAGTTAAATAAAAAAAAAAAAAAATTTTTTTTTTTAATTTCAAGTAGATTCATTTTAAATGAAAATTTTTTAATTGATATTAAAATCAACAAATAAAAATTTTTTTTAAAAAATTTAATTAAATATTTAAATTTTCAATTAAAAAAAAAATGAAAAGAAGTATTCATTGAAAATTAATAATATTTTATGAATTTTATTTAATCAATCAATTAATTGATTAATTTGACATACATATGTATTCATTGAAATGCGTACGAGTCCTTCATATATTCACTCAATATACGCACACATCAATTATGAGCACAATTTCAAATTGATAATTACAAGTTGATGATGATAAAGATGATCAAAAATAAAATGAATGCAAATTAAATAAAATATAAATGATAATCCGAAATTATATACATTTGTATATAGTATATGCATATGTGTAGATTTCAGTCAGAATAAATATTTATATTTGATTTATTTTCATCATTTTCAAAAATCATATCTATGCGTGCAAGTAGGCAGGATGTGGTCTTTATATTAAAAATTATATTTAAGGATTTTCGTTATAATTTTTGTTTACATTATGAATTTTATCAAGTTTGTTTATAATAAAATAATAAAAGCCTGATTTTGAATTGTATATCGTTGTCGTTCTGTGAAAAGTCACTAAGTCATATTTTGGCTAAATTGAATTTTTTACGAGCATAAAATACGAAATTATAAAGAATTAAAAATCACTATGTCATACTGCATATACAATACAGTAACTTTTTGTTTTAAACTTTGAACGTCCAACTACAGGTCTTTTAAAAACTACAGGTCTGTTCAAAAAGTAAACACTGCACAAAAACTGCACTGTTAAACGTTCAAAAAGTAATCAAGGCAACCTGTTCATTTTTGCATTATATTAGCTTAACATTAGCTTAACATTGACTTAACATTTGCAACATGAAATTCGATCTTGCAATAAGTTGAATCAAAATTTTTGACAATTACATACATTGAAATGACAGAAAATTTTCATAGAAAACAACACAATCGTCAAAACGTCGTAAAATACAACATTTATGTCAGAGCATCGTAACATTAAATATCTAATGTTACGTTAATAATGATATAATGTTATTGTAGCAACATTTCTGCAACACTGTATTGTCACTCCTTTGGGACATTATTTGAACGTACATATAAATTCATTTTTTGTTTTTTGTTATTTAGTATATTAGCTCGTACATATGTACATATTTATAACAAAAATATCATTAATCGTTTGCGTAGTTATAGAGCAGAAATCGCATTTTGGACACTGTTCACTTAAAATACAATACGCGAATACTACATGCATGTACAGTGTACTTTATATGTATATTCAAAAATTTCACTAAGTTTTTTTTTTTGAAATTTTAAAATTCGTCAAAAAATTAACGACTTTTTTTCTGTTAATGACAAAATATAAAAACTACAAGCTGACACCCAAAGTTCCAATGTTGTTTTTAATTTTTTAAATTTATAATGTTGATATTTTTATAGTTTGTCTATTAATGACCTTCAGCGGATATTATATGGGCTGAAAGTCATTAATATGACCTTTACGTACCTTTCCTAGTCTGTTTATATGTACGTCTAATGTAGTATCATTTATGGAGTGATTTTATTGAACTGTGATACTACTAAAATCGTAAGAAAATTTGAAAAAAATTTTTCAATGACGTCCTAAATATCCTTTTGGACTACTCAAATTAAAAAAAGTAACATGTAAACAATTACAAAAAAAAAAAATTATTGTTGCAGACTAAAAATTACAAAATTTAGCCAAATATTATCGACATATAATTTAAATATTTTAATACTAAAACATTCAACAGAACATTAATCACGTACAAACAATTTTCCTTTTTGTTCATATGATTTTTTTTTCTCAATCTTTTGAATGTAATTTTAGAGTTTTTCTTGAATTGCAAGCTTTACAAATTTATTCACATGAATATTGTGTACATGGTATACGTGCGCTTTGTATACGCCTATACACCAAAAACATTTTATAAAAATAATTTTCTTAAAAAATTTTCCTTCATATTATTCAAATAATAATGTAACTAACATTCATACGAATTTTTTATTTTTTATTATTTATTTATATTATTTTTTTATGATTTTGTATTTTGTCTTTTAAATAATTATTATTAAACATTTGGCATACAAGCAATAAAATTTAAGATCTTATGAATCACGGAAAAACAAAACTTACCTCATTACAATTTTCGTTGGTATTGCACTAATAAATTCGAATAAAATTCAAGAGACACCCGCTCCACTTGTCTTTCATCCACGACGTTCAAAAGATAACTGACTAGTGACCACTGTCACTAGTGAAATTAAATTTAAATTTAATAATCACTATGTCACTATTCACTAATTAACACAATACTGGTTCCACTAATTTTCAATAACACTACACTAATAAATTCGAATAAAATTCACGAAACACCCGCTCCACCCGTCTTTCATTCACGACGTTCAAAACACAACTGACTAGTGACCATTGTCACTAGTGAAACTAAATTTGAATTTAATAATCACTATGTCACTATTCACTAATTAACACAATACTGGTTCCACTAATTTTCAATAACACTGCACTAATAAATTCGAATAAAATTCACGAAACACCCGCTCCACCCGTCTTTCATTCACGACGTTCAAAACACAACTGACTAGTGACCATTGTCACTAGTGAAACTAAATTTGAATTTAATAATCACTATGTCACTATTCACTAACTAACACAATACTGGTTCCACTAATTTTCAATAACACTGCACTAATAAATTCAAATAAAATTCACGAAACACCCGCTCCACCCGTCTTTCATCCACGACGTTCAAAAGACAACTGACTAGTGATCACATAGTGACTGAAACTAAATTTGAATTTAATAATAACTATTCACTAACCGGATTCACTGCTATTGCCTTTTGCTATGTGTACAGTGATAGTGAACATGAAAGTGAAAAACCGGTATGACCTTGAACAAGCAAAAGCTAGATGGCCCGAACGAAAGTAAGTAATTTTCATTAACACTGCACTAATAATTTAAATAAAATTTACGGAACACCCGCTCCACCCGTCTTTCATCCACAACGTTCAAAAGACAACTGACTAGTGAAGTGACCAGTGACCACGTAGTGACTGAAATAAAATTTGAATTTAATAATCACTATTCACTAACTAACCCAAAACTGGTTCCACTGCTATTGCCTTTTGCCATGCGTACAGTGATAGTGAACATGAAAGTGGAAAACCGGTATGACCTTGAAAAAGCAAAAGTTAGATTAGTCGGCCGAAAGTAATGGGATGCGCATAAAAATACAAAAAATAAGAAATGGAGATAAAGACAAGTCAAGAAGCAAGTTTTAGATCATATTTAAAAAATTTCTATGGATTTTGTATGATAAAATTTGATCATCCTCTCAAAAAAATTTTTTTTTTTTTTTGTTTTTATTATGAATACAAAAACAAATAAGAAAATTTTTATTCACATCAAATTGAATCACAACCATTTTTTTTTTTTTTTTTTTATCAACAGTACAACAGTATTTTTTGTAATTTTCTTGTTTTTCTTTTCGAATAGGCCTTACTTTTTTGAATAGGCCTTACAATTTTGTACTTAGTGTGACTTTTCACACAGAACGACGATGATATGTGATAATCGTTTAATGATATAATTCCAAGAACAAACAAAAATTGATTTATGATAAATAATCATTTATTTTATTTGATTACAAATTTTAATTAACGAAATTAATTTGTTTGTTATTACATATAATATCATAAATTGAAATATAAGATAAAATTATGATAACAATAAAATGAAAATTGATACGTAGAAAAAGAAAATCATTGAAAAAATCATAAAAATTTATTATTTAACTAACAAAATTAATAAATTAATAATTTTCTTTATGAATTAAGATTTGCTTTAGAAAAAACTCAATTTAAATTAGCACACATGTATGTAATGTATGTAACAAAGAAAACGAGAACTGATTTACGATAACATTAATCCTAAATTTTTATTCACATTTTACATAAAACATTAAAACAAAAAAAAATTTTATTTTTTTCGTAAATTAAATTTTCTATATTATGTAACTGTTATATAATACGCTGCGTACATACTATATAACGTTAAGAATAAGATAACATTTTTCTCTTTTTTTTTTATGAACAAAACAAAAAAACAAAAAAAAAATTATTTATATAAGAAATTATTTTGTTTGTTGTTTATAAAATAATCAAATAAAATTCAAATTTAACGATATTTCTCATAGTATGTATATGAGTACATACATAATCTCTGTTAAAATGTATATATACTAAATCTTTATGGTATTTCATTAGTATTACGAAAAATTTGACAAAAAAACACAAAAAAAAAAAAAAATTTCTACATTTTATGTAAACACAACGAAATGTTAACTGCGTGACACCAAATGTAATTTAGTAAAAATAAAAATAAAAATAAAAAATAGAAAATTAAATTTTTTTGTTTTGTTCGTTTATGTGTGTGCGTATTTTCATAAAATAAAATGTAACAATAGGATATTTTACTGAATCTGCAAAAAAAAAAAAAAAAAAAAAACAAAAAACAAAAAACTTATTTCAAATATGTTGAATATAAGTTTCTTCATGAAAATGTAATTCAAATACTCTCCAAGGATTTTATTTGTATCTATACGTAAGAGTACAAGTACATATTCATTGTTTTTCGGTTGTGTTTTTTGAAATAAAAAAAAAAAAAAAAAAAAAAAATTCATATGATTCTATGCTATGTGAACAAACTATACATACTTATGTATGTAACGTACAATTGTTACAAAAATGTAATAAAGAAAATTTAGAATGTATGTATACAGAAGAAAATGTTCATTTACATAAAGATTTTTGTGTATATATAAGGTATACATAAAAACACGTAAAAACATTATAAGACCATGAAATTGATTTAGTCAACACAAAATTTCTCATTTTCTATATAATAACGATCGTATTATAAACAGTCCTTTACTGATTCTGATTTTTTGTTTTTACGTAACCAAAAAAAAAAAATATAAATTCCTACAAAATTTGTAATTTTGTAAATTGACAAAAAAAAAAAAAATCTTTTCATTTTCCTTTTTTATACATCCAAAAAAATAATGGTTTTTGGTTTTTTCTCTGTTTTTTTCTGTTTTAGAAGCAGAAAAAATATGTGATAGGACATTTAAAGATATTTTTCCGAATAACTAAATATTGACTATCATAATTTTTGTTTTT
Organism: Anthrax anthrax; assembly: GCA_963971155.1. NCBI lineage: Eukaryota > Metazoa > Arthropoda > Insecta > Diptera > Bombyliidae > Anthrax > Anthrax anthrax. The sequence goes on from OZ020124.1 coordinate 3,513,754, forward strand.
TGCTTTTTTATTAATTTTTATTGTATTTTTCTTATTGATTTAATATTTTTTACGATTTTACTCATGAATTAAAGTACATTTAATAGATCACAATAATTTTTAATTAATATACAAAATAAATGAAAAAAAATTTTCAAATTTGGAAACAGATCATTTATTTAAACAATTACTATACTTTGTACTTTAAATATTTTCAACTACAGGCTTTATGGGAGTATATATGGGTCTGTTTTCTATTTTCTCATAAGAGCATTTGACGAGCAGTGTTACCAACAATTCTCACAGTACAGGGATCAACTTTTAAAACATCATATTCAAAGATATAAAGTGGTGTACTATTTTTCGTAGTTCCTGTAGTGAAAATATTCAAAGTACAAAGTATAGTAGATGCATTATACTTCGTTTTTTAAATCTAGACACGTGTTAGTGGTGCTTCTTGTTAGTTTTTTGCGTTCAATTTGTATAAATTCGTCTTATGCTAACATAAATCATAAACACTATAATGATGTTTTTTTCTTATCTTCTATGATTTAACACGTGCCTAGATTAAAAAAAACACCGTTTTACTTTCTATTCATATCTGTGTTATTTAACTGACTTTTCCGTCTAAAAAAAAAATTAATAAAAATTTTAAATTTTTTTTTATCAATATTTTATTTTATTAATCGAAATTTTCTTGTTTAATAACAATTCATCCATGCTGAAAATACAATTAACCTTAATCGTTCACATAACACGTAATTATTTCGCATATGATATGTTTTCCATGAATGTATAACGTATGTTGTGTACATAAATACTTATAGGTGATACCATAAAAGATATATTTTTTTTCTGGGTTGTAATTTTGTACAGAATTTTATCTTTTTTTTTTTTTTTTTTGCAAGGAATAAGGACAAAGAAAAGGGCTATAAAAATTAACGTGTGATAGTATTTGTCATAGCAACCATATATTATAGAAATTAGAATTTTATCCATGTATTTTTTATATTATACATGGATAAAAGTTTTCATTATTTTCGTAAACGAAATATTTTCAATTTACAAGGATGATAATTCAATGAATAGAATAAAATTTCATTTATTGCATAGTTGATGGTGAAAATTATTTTTGTATTTATGTAAATGATGTAATTAAATTTTTTTTTTTTTTTTCAAAATATTAGTTCATGCCATTTTTAATAAAATACAGGTTATACGTTAAAAGTAAAAAAAAGAAAAAAATTTATTTCTATTTACTTTTAAAATTTTACAATAATCTTTGAAAAAAAAAAAAATGTATTTTATTTTTCTTCTTCTTTTCCAGGATATGATATGTGGTGGTGTTGTGCAAATTTGGATATTAAAATTTTTAATTTTCATTTTGGAAACGGATTTAATTAGTGGACGTGCAAATGAATTACATATTGGTGGTATATTTCCGATAGCAGGTAAAGGAGGATGGCAGGGCGGACAAGCATGTATGCCAGCTGCAAAATTGGCATTGGATGATGTCAATAATGAAAAGAATTTATTACCTGGTTTCAAATTAATATTACATAGTAATGACAGTGAAGTAAGTATAAACGATATTAAACAAATGCTTTTTTTTTGTTTTTGTTTTTTCACTGTATAGCAGTGTATACTCTGTCCACTAATATTTATGCATTTAATGTCTTATGGAGATTTCTTATAGTTGTACCATTTTACATCATTATATGTATTGATGTTTAAAAAATTCATTTGATTGTATAATAAAAGCTTTGCGGATTGTGGTAATACTGCTCGTGAAACAGTCTAATTAGAAATTATGAGAGAAGATAAAAAAAAAGGATATATTTAATCCCATAAGACCTTAAGTGCATTTGTGGACAGAGTATATATAATAAGTTTAATTAACAAGGGTGAGATTTAGATACCTCGACACTGCAGCTTAGGGAAGCTTATTGTATTCCTAGCACAGTGTAACAAATAAACATTCATTATTTTATGATAATATACATACATACGTATTCGTATGTAGAATGTATAAATAATCTTTCATCATTTTCTATATACATATATGCATTTAAATTTTAACTAATGAACATAAAATTTTGTTCATATATTTGTAATTTAAATATTAATTAATTTATAAATATGTACATACTAAATGTATACTAAATCACTGATTATATGATGATACTATTTGAATTTATGTATTCATTACAAAATTTATATACATAATCATTTTATTTGAAAATAAATAATAAAATGAATAACTAACAAAATTTTATGTGTTTATATAGATACATAGCCACACATTTGTATTTACAAAACATTGCCTAATGCCTATATATTATTAGGAAATATCCATTCATGTGTAAACATATTTCTGTATTTGCCATTGATAATAATTTATTTGGTTTCCTTTTTTTTTTGAAAATAAATTTTTTGAGATAATAAAATTTCAATAATATATCAATTGATAAAAAAAAAAAAAAAAAAAAAAAAAAAAAATAATATGTAATGAACCGAATGAAAGCAAATTACAAAATTTGAAAAAAAAAACAAACAAAAAATTGAATAATTGAAATATCATTATTGTTAATTGAAATTTTATTTAAAAATAGATTATAAAATAAATTTTAATTAAAATTAAATACGATGGGAAAACCAGTTAATTATGTGATATGATATTGATGCGATTTAAAAGCCATTCTACGTGTGTATAACACTTTAAAAAAAAAAATGACTTTCATTGTGAATGTGTAATTAAAAGTAAAATTACATTGAAATTTTTGAAAAATTACTATTAAAATTAGTCAAGAAGTTTAAATTGGATATCATACTGTTCATTTTATTTAAAATGAGATTTTATATAGAAATTTTTAATTTAAATTTATTTTTATTCACAAAATACCTGTTTTGTTAACATATAATTTAGTTATTTATACTCCATTCATTAATTCGATGCAATTAAGATCTTATGGAAAGGACACAAAGTAGTACCACTTTACGTCGCCGTATATTGATATTTAAAAAATTGTGATAACCCCTACTCGTGAGATGATCTAATTAGAAATTACAAGAAAAGAAAAAGGACACACATACATCCATAAGGCCTTAATTGTATCGACTTGGTGTATAGAGTATAAATGATTGTTAAAACCATTGAAATTGTCATATCATTATAAAATTCGATTTCATGTTGATTATATTGTGGTAAATATGTAATAACATTTTTTATGTCAGATATGCCAAACACTTTGTTTTTGTTTTTTCAACAATAAGGAAAATGAAAATAATTTCACTATGTTGTGTTGATAAATCAATTTTTTTCTAAACGTTTTTATTTATGAACACACACATGTGCGTATGTATGAATTTATCTGACTTATAATATTGGCATATCTTCAAAAAAAAATCAATGTTACCATATACATATGTACGTATGTATCGAGATATATTCTACACATGTGTTTATGTGTGTTCATAAAATCAACTAAAGTGTCATTTCATACAGTTTTCACAGCATGTGTTTTAAACAAATTTTTATTTTTTTTTGTGTGCAAGTATTTTTTTTTTATTTTATTTTTATTGTTATATAAAAATATTCATATTTACGAGGATATTATAAGAAATTTATTTTAATAAATTTTGAACATAATTTACGTAAAAATTTTGAAATATGTATGTCAAAAATATTTTCACATTAAATATGATCACATATTGTGTACATTCAAATACAATTAATGTGTATATTGCAATTTTGTAATAAACAAAAAAAAAAAAAATAGAAAGGAAAATATAAATAGAAAAATAATTGGAGACGTCAATGATTTATATCACCTATACTTTATCCACTAATTTGATGCAATTAAGGTTTTATCTTAATTTCTATCTATCTATCTATTTGTCCTTAAACACTTTTAAGAGCATAGGGCCTCAATAAATAATTTCCACCGGACGCGATTTTTGGCAAATTGTCTTATCTGCTTCCATGTTTTTCCGGTCTCTGGTATTTCTTTATCCAATTGACGCCTCTAGCTATTTCTAGGTCTTACTCTGCTCCTTTGTCCTTGAGGATTCCAGCTTAGAACTTTCTTGCACACTTCGTCATCGTCTTTCCTCAAAGTGTGCCCAATCCATTTTCTGTGCAATAAGACCTTAACTGCATCGAATCAGTGTATGGAGTACAGTATATGATTTATTTTGAAGTTGGTTTCTTTGAAATTACTTCAAAACCAAAGGGGTTGATTTTAATTTTAAAATAAAAATCTTTTATAATTTTTTAATATTTTTATTGTATTATCCTTGTCCGCATTATCAATATCAAAGCACCGTCAACACAAAGTTTGTTAAGCTTTGATAGGTATAGCAGAATTTTTTGCTTAAAGGTTCAAGGGTTTAATAATGTTGATTGAGCCCACTTGTTAACAAGCAATTCAATCGGTGGTTAATCTAAGCCCAGAGATTTGAGAAAATTTTTTGTTCAATGAAGTGTAAAAAAGTTTTTTGATGTTTTGCGATTTTCGGTCTTTTCATATTAACAATATTCAAGAAATACAAAACGTATAAAAGAACTTTACATTTTTACACTTCACCGAATCAGGAACTTCCCTCTTTGTTCTGTACTAACAACTCAATAATAGTTCGTCGTCATAGTCAACATTAAGTTGTAGGTGATATGATTTTCATGAAAAATCACTTTATATAGTGATTTCAATCGCTTTAATCTCAATTAAATGCGATTCAAATAAAATTTATAATATTTCTTTTGAATTCGTTTTTAAATTAAGGCTATCTTCAAAAAACGTTACACACTGCCTATTTGATGTGATACTCAGTGTATCCATGATCTTAAGCTGAATATATCACATTAAATAGGCAATGATGCGATTCTCATTTTTAAATGAAAAATATTTTACGTATAAATTTAATGTAAAAAAAAAATCATAAGCTAATATTAATTTTTATTTTTTATACTTGATTTTTATTATGATATATAGAAAACTAAAATACAATATTTTCTTGTACATATACGCAAATATAGTTATACACTATATAAATACAACTTACATATACACAAAGGCAATTACTTAATCAATTTCATTTTGAATAGATAATTGAATTGTATTAATTATTCAATATTGAATTTGAAATGAATGTAAGTACATGCATACATACACACACAAGAAAAATAAATAAAATAAAGAGGAAACTTCAATAAATAACTAAATAAATAATTATTTACACATGCGCACAAATCAAAAAAAAAAAAAAAAAAAATTATAATAATAATAAAAAAGCTTTTGATGTAATTTTGAATTAATTTTTATTATTATTTTGTACCAGTAATTTATTATATCCTACATAAATACGTATAATGGAAATTTATAATTATTTAATATACTTATGTACATGTCCTAAATTTTCTTTTTTTTTAATTTGCCTTACAACAATTTTCCTTATTTAAAAAAAAAAAATTACCAAAGAATCAAACAGAAATATGATGAATTTTCAAGTACATAACAATAAAAAAAAAATAATAAGAAAAAGAAAACAACTGAAAATGATGTACATACAAATACTTGTACATTTCTCATCGTATTCAATTTTATTCATAATATATTTTTTTTTTAATGTACTTCGGTCATGTTTTTCATACATAATTGATAAACTCTTAAAATAATAGTCATCAATGACATAAATCGATTGTCATAAGAAAGGAAATGCTAACTCTAAATAGCAGAACAAAAAAAAAAAAAAAAAACAAAAAAAAAGAAAAGAAAGAAAAATCGATAACATAATTTTGTGTTAAAAATATCTTGTATGAATACTATACAGAGTGTACACTTTATGTACATGAACATTAATGAAAGTACATATGTGAATGTGTGTACATTAACTCGGCTACAACAAGTGTATTTAAGTATTCAGATCCTTTTTTGGTCAATTTATATCCACAAATAAACTCCCTTTTTTTTTTGGTTTTTTTTTTTTTATTTATTTCATTTTATTTTATTTACTTGTCATGTAGATTATATAAAAAGAGCCTCATTTTTATTTTTATCGCAATGAAAATGAATCTTCAATTTGATATGTTATACTGAATGGAAATACACGTATGTACATATCATATACGCTAAGTACATGCAAGCCACATTATATACATATATGAATGCTGATAGAATATGTTTTTATTTTTATTAGAAAATCAGCAGCATTAAAAAAAAAAAAAAATTCCCACCTCTCATGTAAAATCTTTAACCAAATCATTAAAATTTATCTATTTATTTTATCATCCTATAATCGTATATAAATGGAATAAAAATATGATTTCTATTTTTATATTTTTATTTACATAATTTATCCATGGGATAACATACATATAGCACTCGTACATTAAAGTTAGTCTGTTTTGTTTTTATATGTTATCTCGTAATATTTCACTTATACTTCATACACTAATTCAATGTAGTTAAGGTCTTATGGATATGACATAAAGTAGAACCACTTTACGTTGCTGTATAAATTGATATTTAGAAAATTCATCTCGTATTATTTGATAACTTTACAGATTGTGGTAACCACTACTCGTGAGATGATCTTTTATAAGAAATTACGAAAGAAAAGAAAAAGGTCAAATATACACCCATAAAACTTCAACTGTATCAAATTAGTGTATGGGGTATAGTTTTGTTTTTTTTTTATATGTTATCTCATATAATATTTTACTTATAGATACATTTTATTGAAATTTTACATATTTTGCATCGTAAACAAGGAAAATAATGGAAAATAATAATAAAAATGAAAAAAAAATCTAAAAATAGAAAAAATACTACAATTCATCGATGATAGACAGATACAAGAATTTATTACCATTATTTTTGTTTTTATATTAAATATCTTTGCCTCTTTGTTATTTAATACATCCTTTCTTATAAATATAAAATAATGTGGGAAAATTATTAAAAGAAAACTTTATATTTTTTTTTATATATAAAAATATTTCAATATCAACCCTTTAGAGTTTTTTTTTTTTTATTACTATCAGAGTTGCGGATATTACGACCGAATGCATACATTTAATCCTTTCAAAGGAAAACGGATTACAGATTAAAAAAAAAGAAAAAGAGAAAAAAAAAGAAAAACGAGGAAATTAGATTTGTTCACAGAATAAAATGTGTAACAAAAAACAAACCGAACATCTTGATAAAATTTCACAATATTATATGACATGACATTACTTGACCTGATTAGTCGATAATCTGTTTTAATTCTGTGCCATAAATTTTAAGAAAATAAAATGATAAAATGATAACACATGCGGAAAAATTTATTGTATGTATTGTATTCAGAACAATTTAATGTAAAAGCGTATTCACTTTAGACATTTAAAATACGCAGAAAAAAAAAAAATTTTTTTTTTCCGGCTAAAAGTTTCATATTTCTACTGACAACTATACATTTGATGGGTTTCATTTGGTGGGCTGAATGAAAATTACCAATAATTTTATTTTATCCTGTTTGGTTACTATGCTGTTGTTCTTAACGTTTCGTTTCTTTTAATTTTGGATAAAGGATCAACCAAAATAACGTAAGAATACGTAAAATTACGTAAGAAATCGAACGAACGTGTACTTACGAATGTCATTTTTACGTAAATAAACCAAAAACAAGTTTTTAAAAATTACAATTCTGTCATTTAAACTTAAATTTACATAAAACGTACGATGCTTACGGCATATTTAATTACGTAAAATCGACATTTCAAATTGATCGAAAATTAACGAACGTAAGCTTATGTGTGTTTTGGTTATTACACGATGTATTAACCATTTTATTGCACTTTACGTTACGTTACGTATTTTTATGTTAATTTTGGTTGAACCTTTATACCCCGTTTAGTTACTATGTTGTTGTGTTTTTAACGTTTCGTTTCCTTTAATTTTGGTTAAAACTTATGTTACATGTAATTTTGAAGAATATTCAAGATTCAATTAATATTCAATGTTCAACGTACAATAAAATTACTTTTAAATTTTGTTATTATTGTTTTTTCTCTTTTTTTTTTCTTTCTCAATTTTTAATTTATTTCTTTTATTGTTTATTATCTTGTTTTTTTTGTTTTTTTTTTTTTCTTATATTTATTTTAAATGTAAGCACACATGTAATACATAAAAACGAAATATTTGAGATAAAAATTTTTTTTCTCTTTGATATCATAAAATTCAATTGTTATTTTGCCATACAATTCATTCAAAAATTAAAATTTGATAAATGTTATACATACATATACTCGTATTTATGTAACATACAATACTTATAAATATGTACATATTTAAATTTTCAATTCAAATATAACATTTTATGTAAATAAATACAAATAAAAATATACATAGACATTTTTATTATGTTTTTATATAAAAGGATGATGAAAAATAAAAATACATATGTACTATAATACAAAAAAAAAAAAATAAATAAATAAATAAATAAAAATAAAAACATGAAACATTTTTTAAATTATGTTTATACACAAAGATACATTTGTTCTGTGTATTGTGTATTTTCTTTTTTGTACATCCGATTTCTCACTGATATATACGTAATAATAGAAAAGAAAATTTGAATTATCAAAAAAGAATATTCAAAGAAAATAAAATCATATCTTCGTTTTTTTTTTTTTTGTGTGTTTTATATCATTTTTATGTTACATGCATATGTAAATGTGTATGTACATATAAAGTATAATTTTTTTTTTTTTTTTTTTTAAATCTATACAAAACTGAAAAATTTTCAATTCAGCATAAATTCACAATTTCCCAGTATTTTTCTTATTAAGTATTTTCTCATTTTTATATATAATACACCAAAAATATATAAATAGATTTTGTATCTTATATTCATGCAATATATAATAAATGCGATATTTAAAAAAAGCAAAAAAAAAAAAAAAATGAAAGACAAAACAAAACAAATTTATGTATATATATTACATATATGAGCATATGATATATGTTTTTATTACTTTAATATTACTTTTCAGTTTTTTTTTCTTTCTTTTTTCTTTCTTTCTTTTTTTCTATTTCCATTATACATATGTTTTATTTGAATTTGATCCCCATGTAACGTACATATGAATGATTTTATAAATTGTTTCACTAAATATAAGATACGAGAACAGAATAATCAAAAAAAAAAAAAAAGAAAAAAAAATCTATATAAAATTTTGGTTTCTCCTTTTTTTATTTTATTATCGTTTTTTTTTTTTTTTTTTTTTTTTTTTTGGTTAAATTCATATTTATTATGTAACAGCAAAGAAAAAAAAAATTGTTTTTTTTTTTTTTTTCGTTGTTGTTATTGTACGCATACTAAATACATGTTACATAAAATCTACACATTTTTACATTTCATATAAAAAAATTATTAAGGTAAATAGAAGAAAGAATGAAACCAAGGATTAACGAATGAAGAATATAAGAACACAATAACAACAACAACAACAATATTATGTAATTTCATATAGGGCATTTTTCGAGTTATAATGATTCCATACACATTACATAATGTACAATGTACATACACATATGAATGAATTTGAATAGAAAAGAAATTTGACAAACGAAAGGATATTCAAATGTTAATTCATTTTTTTTTTGTTTTTTTTTTTTTTGTTTTTGGTACAAATATACTCGTTCGTAGTAACTATGTGTTTATGTAAATATAAAACAAAAAAGAAAATTTATTTTTTATTTTTTCGTTTTACTTGGACTTTTGAGAAACCTGATTTTGAGTTTATGTCTAGAATTTTAATTTTGATAAATGATAAGATAAACTCACAAAGGCATCTAAATAAAAATAAAAATGAATATAAAAAACATGAATGGAAGATCCTTTTTCAAAAAAACCTTTATTTGCCTTTATGACATAGAAAACAAAAAACAAAAATACGAAGAAAGTTTCCATTTCTCTGATACACTGGCTATATTTTTCGTCATTTTGTTTTTTTTTTTGTGAGTATATGTACGTGATGAAAAACATATTTAACAATTTTTTATTGTTTTTTATTTTTTGACATTAAAACTTTTAAATTGTTTTATATAAATTTTATAAATAAATTTTAATTATTTTAATGTAGAAAATTTTCATGAAAAAAAAAATTTGTTTTCCCTAAAATTTTCATTTGTGGTGTGCTTTAAAAAATTTTTTTTCATAGAATTTTGTTTACATTTTAATCAATGGTTCTTACAAGAAAGGATAATAACGTTAGCAAAAAAAAAAAAAAATTTTTTTTCAAGGGTTTTCAATAATACTTTTATGATTAAAACAAAAAAAAAAAAATAAATAAACAATTTGTCAATATTTATCAATGTCTAAAATTAAAAATAATGAATTAATTTTGATGTACATATTTACAATAGAACAAAAAACAAACAAACAAACAAACAAAAAATTCCAGGAATGTCTGTTTCACTTCAGTTTTTTTTGTTTTTTTTTTTTTCTTTCAAACTGTCCTTTTTTATAAATAAAATTTTTCCTAATTCAACAATCGCGATGAATCCTGCCGTGCTTTAAACTTTAATCCTTCCGATAGCCAAAAAAAATATTTTTTTTTTTTTTTTTTTTTAAAGAAAATTTAATGAACCTTATAAAATTATGATACGTATTTTCTCCTCTTTAAAATGTTTTAAATTCCAACCAACCAACAAAAAAAAAAAAAAAATGTCCTTAAAAATTTGAACTTTTATATAAAATTTCGTTATTCGTTATATTCCCGTATTTTCATTTTTATCTGATTAAAAAAGGATTTGAGTAAATATTTTCTACTTGAACAATATTCACATTGTTTTTTGTTTTATCATTTGAGAGCTTTCTAAATGAGATATGTACGTGATACAAGATACTTTTTTTTTCTGTTCACGTTTAATGTTTATTAATAAAGTTAACCGTTAATACGTTAAGGTATGTAATTTTTTAAATTTGAAAAAATATTGAAAAATTTGTTTTTTTTAATAAACATAAACCCATTTTTTTTTTTTTAAGAATTTTATTAAATGATTAAGGAAAATTTTGTATGTATTGTAATTCAAGTCATGTTCAAATTTATTTTACGTATATTCAGAAAATTTTTGTCATTATTTTATTTAATTAATCAGGTAAAAATTGAATATCTCGTATGTTATCTATGCTAAGAAATTATTCGTAATTAAATGTTTTACCTTGCATAAATTAACTTATGTACATGATATATTTATCAATGTATCTGTGTATATGGAACAATAAAAAAAAAAAAAAAAAAGATGGGAATATTCTGAATATACATTATAGAGGCAGAAATTATTATTATTTTGTTGTAATTTTTTTTTTTTTGTTGTTGCCATTTTTTCATTATTTTTGTAGTTTCACAATATTCTCGAAATAAGATGGGAAAATTGATATGAAAATTGGAATATAATGCAAATTTATGTGTTATATTTAAATTCAAGATATGTATCGTATATGATATACACAATTATGTACGTTTAATTCAAATCAAATATACATATACGCACGGTCACCTGTTCTGTTCTTGTTAGGAATTTTTGTACCCTTTTACGGTACATCCTTTTTAGTCGTTCTAGACTAAACCTTTAAAGGGAATAATATTTGATTATGTAACATACTATATTACATAGGCATTTATGTAGTGATATAAAATTACAAATATTTCACTTGATATATCTCAATGTTTTTTTTTTTTTTATATTTATTTATAGAAATAACTTACGCATGTTCATGTAACGTGTTAAGGTTTCTAAGCAGTGTACCTAAATCTAAATTAAATTCAAATATAATATATTCGAATGTTGTACACACATATGTACATATATGTAATGCATGAATTTTATGTAATTTCATAACCATTGGCTAAAATATATATTATTATATGTATTAAGGCATAAATCAAGAAACATATAAATAAAAGTAAGATAATAAAAACTTTTGTTATTATAGATTTGGCCTTATTATGATCAGATTAATATCCATTAAATAAGAAAAAAAAAAAAAAAAATTATTTTTTATCCTGTTTGCATTTTATATAAACATTATGATGAAATGCGTACATATAATGTTTATAAAAAAGTTTGAGATATTATTTATGAAAGTTTTGCCTATATACACATGTGAATATGACAAGTATATATACATACATGTATGTAAGTAAAATATTTAAAAAAATAAAATACCATATACATATGTATAAAATTTATGAAGATAATTAAAATTTATTTATTACAACAGATATTTTTAATATAATTTTCACATTAATTTTGAAAAAAAAAAAAAAAACGGATAATAATTAGATAAATAAATCGTCGAGATTTTGTTGTTGTTGTTGTTGTTAATATTTCATTTTTCAAAGTAAATTACTTGAACAGGCGTATGTTGTACTAATTATGATTAAAATCATAACAATATAACTTAAATTTTTCATTTTCATATTTATAAATAAATTTTTTGTATTCCTGCTTAATTTTAACGCAACGTCTAAAAATTTTTCTAATATCAAATGAAATTGATTGTGAACAGCATTTCAAATTTTTTTTTGTGTTTCAAAAATTTTCAATTAAATTGGCCGTTATAACCAATATCACAGATATAAAAAAAAAAAATTTTTTTTTTTTAATAAAAATTAATTCCTTTGAACATCCGAGTGATGTATTATGACTTGGATTTGTTGTCTTGTTTGTATTAACAGCTTTCAAATAAATTGCATTTAGAATTTTAAAATGCGATAGAAATGAAATGCTGAAAATTTGATTGATATGCGCAATGTATCAATGTAAAATTGAAATGAAAATGTAATCATATAGTTTGAAAAATCTAAATTAGTAAAGTAATCATATATAACCATAGTTGATATAGTGTGATAACAAATTGATCAAATTATGAATCTGTTCTGTTGAGAATTACGTTTGCTTTTAATAAATTCTATACTCCATACACTAATTCGATGCAGTTAGGGTGTATGTGTGGGTGTATATGTGTCCTTTTTCTTTTCTCGTAATTTCTAATAAGATCATCTTACGAGTAGGGATTACCACAATCTGTAAAGTTATCATATAATACGGGATGAATTTTTTAAATATCAATTTATACAGTATCGTAAAGTGGTTCTACTTTATGTCATTTCCATAAGACCTTAACTGCATTGAATTAGTGGTTTATCACAACGTATGTATACATGAATAAGCTATTGTTTTAATTAAACAAAAGTTTTCTCTCATTTTAAAAAAAATAATAAATAATAATTTTACTTCAAAAAATAGGTAATCACCAAGACAATTGTTTATAAATTTTTTTTTTTTTTTTTTTACTTCATAAAAGTTTATTAGCTCTTATGCATACACATATGCAATAATATATTATGTGTGTAACATAATTCACCTTCAAGAAAGCATTGACATAAAAATTTTTTTTTTTTTTTTTCATCAACAACTGGAATGACAATTTAAAAGAACATTTCCTACAACACATTTTCCAAGTAAATTTAAACATTTACATGTACACGTATGTGAAAATTCATTGAAAAACCAATAAAAAGAAACGAAAAAAAAAAGTAAAAAAGAAAAATGAAAATGCAAAACAAAAAAAAAAAAAAACAAAAAATTAAATAAATAAAAGCTTTATATATATAATACATGTACATGCATTGAGAATACATGCATACATGTAGGTATGTATGTAACACTTGAAAGTTGCATTTTCTTTTGCAAAATTTTTCATAAAATGAAAATGAAAAGTTTTGAAAAATTTAAAGTTTTAACAACCTGCCTATGCAAGATGTTGATGCAAATAAGGCGTATACTCACTAATATATGTATATATTTTTTTCTTCTTCTATGTTTTTGTACTATTATACAAATTCTATATAAAATAGAATTTTACACTAAAACTTTCATCCATTATAAATCTTGAAATTAAAAAAAAAAAAACCAAAGAAAAGAAAATAAAAAAAAAATTTTTTTCTTCTTTACAAGGATTCCATAAAATTTTTGTTGACTTTTAGTTTGTATGTATGTATTTAAAAGTGTGCACACCATATTAAGTATACAAGTTGTAATGTTTACATATATTACATACTATGTATACATTGTAGTGTCGTTGTACTAGATTTAAGCTTATTCGACCTTGTCCTTTTTTTCTGAAAAAACACAAAAAAAAAATTTTTGTAATTGACTAAAACATCTCACTACATGTATTAAGGATATTGTAGTGTTTTTCATGTATATATAATTATTTAAAATATTAAAAACCAAATATCGTAACTAACGTACATACATGAATGTAAAGGATCGCGAAATTTTTGTTGCTTCGTTAAATAAATAATAATAAAAAAAAAAAACAAGATAAGGTAAATAAAAACAATAGAAAGGAAAATTTATAACAAAACATGAACATTATAATAAAAGGATATTTTCAAATATTTTCAAAGTTAAACACTTGTTGCCTACATATAAACATATATAGGAAAGTATTCCATCAAGAAATTATTTATTTTTGTATTGCGTATATATATATATAATTATCCTTAGCTTTTTGAATTTTTACTTAATATATGTTATTATAGTATTGTATGAAATTATCTATACTATACATACAGAATATGGTTTATGTTGTTATGAAAAGCCAACAAAACTTTGCCCATTTGATTTAATTTCGTCGAAGAAAAAAAAAAAACAAAATAACCTTAATTTTTTTTAAAAATGCCTAAGGACTAAAGAATCCTTATTAAAACATTAAATTATTTTATACCACTATGTTATAATATATATTACGATTGTTCGAAATTACCTATGTACAAAGAAAATAATGAAAGAAGTTAAAATGATGTTTTTTTGCAGAAGTTTTTTTTTTTTTTGTTTTTTGACCCCCATTTTCATATATTCCCTGTAGAAGGATATTTTGTAAATGTATCTAAAATTATGTATTGTTTCGACATTAACATAATAAAAATTTCTTTTTTTTTTTTAAATTTGGCAATGTAATTTATGTACATCATTTAATATATTTGCCTTTCAATATCAAATTAAGATTATCATTTTCAAAAATAAATTGTATACATAGAAAAAGAGAAATTAAATTTTCAAAAAAAAATTTTTTTTTGCAGACAATATTCCTTTTTTGTTTTTTACGTATGTATATAGAGATATGTACATAGGTATAAATGGATGAAATTTTAATGAAATATATTTCACTCTGACACGTCCTTTTAGCAAAATAGAAAACAGAAAACAAAAAAAAAAAGAAAATAAGACAAAATACAATTTCATTATAAAATAAAATTATCGAAGGTACCTTGAAACTTTTCCTTTATTTCAAATCTATGAGATATTTTCATGTACCTAAAATATAACGTGTATATATATATTAAATTACGTCTATTAAATTATGTCTATTTATTTTTCACTATGTACATTATATTAATCCATTTAAATATGAAAAGGAATTATTATGCTAAAGTTAATAGTAAATTTTGTTTTATACTTAATCTTATTTACTAACTGTTTACAAACTTTTCGAAAATAATTTATTTATTTATTTTTTTTTTTACATTAATTTTTTTATTATTAAACAGTAGGGTTTACAAAATTTGGCCATTAATGATAGAAAATTATGTGTTTTATCAACGATCATTTTAGAAAATTCCATCAATTTTGTGTGATTTTTGGGTAAAAAAAAAAATTTAATTAAAATAATTTTACGATAACTAATCCTGTAATCCTATGATTAATAATTGTGAAAATCTGCAGGAATCTGCCAGATTTCGTTAACTAAACATTCTGTTAACTTTCATACGGATTGTCGAAATTTTACATGAAAATTAGCAGAAATCTGCTAACTACGACTGGAATAGCCCAGAATGATAATGACCCGAGATTGCTAATGAAATTCTCTAAAAATTGAGTTAAAAAACTTTGAAATTTCTTTTTTCAATGAAATTTTGAGGTTTACATTCCCAGATTCGTTTATTTCACACGTACTCGAAATTTTATTACTTTTGTAACAAAGTCTTGTTTTGGCTTACAGAAGCACACAAAAAGCGAATTCGAATTTCAATGAATTAAGCTAATTTTAAAAGTAATTTAAAGAATATTTTCTGGAAATGATGATCTTATTTGGATTAGATTTATATTACATCAACTAAGGAAAAAATCTGTATGTAAAATGATTTAATCCGTTCATCAACTTTTATCTTTTGTTTATGTTAAGGAAATAAAAAAAAAAAAAATTCTTTTTTTATGCTTCCAAACACTTTTGTTGCTTCAGTTATTTAATTTATTACATTTTTTTTTTTTTGATTAAAATTTTTTTTTTACCTTATACCTATTATGACTGAAATGAAGTACAGGATATATACGATTTACTTTCATATTCATAAAGTGTGTTGTATGCACGTATTCTACACATTTTTATTTTCTATATCCTTTGGTAGAAAAAACAAAAAACAAAAAAAAAAACTTTTGAAATGCAAAATATAAATAGGAAGTTTTTTTTTTTTTTGTCCCAACATTACCATAAAATGTAGATTTTAAAACATAGTTTTATTTTCTTCTGTTTTTGAAAAATCAGATTTTTTTTTCCTGTTTACAAAAAAAAAATGTTTTTTTTTTTCTTTTTTTTTCCTTCATACACGTAAATTTGTTTGCATTTCATTTTATTCTTTCTGTACTTTACGTATGCAATGTAAAAATGAAATTACATAAAACATAAACATAATATTAACTATGCATATGGTAGATGTACATATTCTGACTGAATTTGAAAAAAAAAAAAAAAGAAAAAGAAAAAAATGCAGAAAAAAAAAAACAAAATATGAAATAAATAACAAAATTGAAATTAAAAAAGAGTTGAGGTAAAAAATTTGAAGCTTATTAAGCATATTTTTTCTTTTCCATATAAAAATAAAATATTGTATATTGCGATCTCATGTGCATGTTAATTTTATGCCCACATACATACATTTTATGTTATTACTTTGTCGTTTGTTTTTTACATTATATTTTGAAAAAATACAGAAGATCATGTACAGGATGTAGAAAAATCTTAGATGTTTTCGAGTTTTCTATTTTAAATTTTTTTCGTTCAATGGCTTTAGAATCTCATATGTATATGATTACAAATTTTTTAATTTTAAAAAATTCAAAATTGTCCTTTTCATCATGTTTGTACCATCTTGGCTTTACAGCGTTTGCCAGTACCTGATTGATTTCAGGTTTGAACGAGTACGACAGCTTCCTGCTTATATGGTTTCAGTGGTTACAATATTGTTTGAGCTTATTTTGTGACACGTAATTCAAATGGTGGGTAATTGAGTATCTGATCTCTACTATAACAACTCAATACTTTGCAATTCATGTTAAGCTGTTGGTGTATGTGTGGTAGAATTATCCTGAAAACTCACAAAACAGTAATTAGGCAAAGATAAAGAAATTCTAGCAATAACTCTAACCTAGCAATAAAATAACTAATTTTCAAAATATTTTTAAATATGTAAATTTCTTTAAAATTCTAAGTCATTTGCTTTTTATGTTAACTTTTATATATGTACAATACAAAATCTGTTAATTCGAATTTTGGAATTGATCCAAAATAAAATTGGAAAACACAAAATTTCAGTTACATGTTTTTTTTTCTTTTTAATTACATATTTTATTTGTGATTTATTTTAAAAATCCAGATATAATTTATCGCCGTTGACAAGGTTTTTCGTACAATTTCCAGTTCATTCACTTTTCTAGAATTATAAGAAAATTACATAAATGTTAGTATTTTTTTTTTTCTATTTACAAAAAAAAAAAAACACTTTGCTCCAATTTACTTATCTGATTTATTTTTTTTTTACCTAGCACAAACATTTTTGTTAAAAAAAAAAATCAAATGTATCTTTGAATTTATTGTTCTAAATCACCCTGCATTTATAAATTTCAATGTACATAATGTTTGCAATGTATGTAATATATTTTAGTTTATCCGTTGAAATTTTTAGAAAAATATCCGTTTTTTTTTAGTTTTTTTGTTTTTTTTTTAAATTTATCTTTCACATATGGAATGTACAAACAGATACAACAAAACATATTCACTCTGTTGTTCTTCATAAATAACATACAGAAGAAAATAGAATTAAAAAAAAAACATTTTTTTTTTTTCGTACATCATGTGTGTACACAGAAAAACTATATGTTTGCATACATAATTAAAAAACAAAAAAAACAAAAAAAAAAAAGGAAAATATGTTTAAAACAAAATTTTGTTTATGTTAAATAAATGGATAAAATAAAATTATAATAAGAATATAATTAAAATAAGTTTTTGTTTTATTTTTATTTTCTTGTTTTGCTTATCCGTTTTTAGGACATTAAAATAAAATTTAAAAGTTAAAACTTATTAACATAATTCATAAGCATATAAAAGTAAAAAAAAAAAAAAAAATAAACAAAAAATAAAATAAAATATTTTCCTATTAACATTTTCGTCAACAAAAATTTCCTATTAATATTTTTGTATTTAATGACCAATATTTTATGTACAAGAAGGACTCTCATGTATATAAATTTTGAATTATTTGCTACGTCAATCATATTATTGTGGATATTGTTGTTTTTGTCATGAATTAAACACGTATAATAATGAATTATACAAGAAAATTGCTTTTTCATAATGATTTACATTGTTCTTAGCAAAAAAAAAAAAAAAAAAAAAAACACAAAATACAAATTTTTCATATTAAAAAAAATATATTTCATTATAAATCATATAATAACATCTAATACACCTTTTGATAAAATAAATTACTTTAACTTTAAATTGATTGGTCTTAGATCATCAGTTGAATTTATTATTTTATGGCATAAATAAATTTATGTAATCGTTTGTATAAGAAAATATCTTTTCATTATTTTATTTTTAATTATTTATTTATTTTATTTTATTACTATTTTTTTTTTTTTTTGTATATTCAAGGCTATTCTGGTCGTAGTTATAACAGAATGCCAAGAAAGGGAAATCCCCCAATTACGATTAAAATATCCCTGTAGAAGTCAAATTTAAATTCAAATAAATATTTAATATAAATAAAAATTTTATATGAAAACATTTATTTATTATTTTGTAATTAGAAAATTTTTTTTTATCCTGAAATTGAAAATTTTTAAAATTTTCTTTTACATTTATTTGATTTGAAAATCTATTAATCTGGTTAAAAAAAAAAAAACAAAGAAAGAAAAAACAGAAAAATTATGATTATTGTTTGTACATCAAAATCCTGAGTTTATACATATAATATTTTCAGTAAATTTGACCTTTAATATTTACATACATTAAACTAAGCATACATATATGTAAATTGAACAAATTAATTGAAATGAATCTGAGATTTCTGATAATTATTATTATTATTAAACAATAATTGTATTAGACAAGCAAACATATTTTAAAGGCATTTAAAATTATTATAACACCTGATATGTCTGTTTAAATATTTACTTTAATATATGTATGGATATCGTCTATTATATTTTATAATGTCAGATCAAATTATTATTTTTCTTTGATATTTTTCCAGGAAAAATATGTACATATAAGAAAATTGAAAAATGATCATAATTCAGGCAAATAAACTGAAATAATATTAAATTACGTGTAATGAAAAAGAAAAATAATTTAAATTTTCAAGTATTTGTAATTTAATGAATTTATAGAAATTTTCATAAATTTTCAATTTTCATTGCCAAAAAAAATTTTTTTGTTTTTTCTAACTTTTCTTTATAAATTTTACTAAACGATGAAAAATTGTGAAATTTTTGTCTATAACATTTCCTTACATGTCCTTGGATTTATTTATTTTTTTTTAAACTAAATTTTACTAAATGATTTTATGTTAAAAAGAAAAACAAAAACAAAAAAAAAATATTGTTAATCAATAACAACTTAAATTGTCAACAATGACATGTAAATAATTTTGTATTTTTGTTTTTTTATCTCAATTAAATTCGATATGTTAGTATTTGAAAAATCATTTAAGAAAATGTATGGATTTTTTTTTTTAATGGTTCAAGATAGGTTGTTGTAGTCATAAAAGTTTTAAACAAAAATAACGGAAAAAAAAAAAAATTTGTATTGATTTTGTAACGATAATCGACAATATTAGAAGTAAATAAATTACTTTACTTTATATATTTTCTTGTATTTTTATGTATATACAATTTTTGTTTTTTTTTTTTTTTTTTTTTGTTCTTGATAATAAAATAAAGTACAGCTCGCAATTTTCTTTACATCATATACTAATAATATTTTCTTATTTTTCCACTTAGCCTGAAATTCCTGAAAGTACATAGTAATAAATTTATATGAATTTGAAGTACGTACGTATATACACACGATTTTGTACATATAGGAAAATCATTTGTGTATAGAATATATCTGCATGTACATATACATAAAAAGTATATCAGGATAAAATATAAAAAGAAAAGAAAATAAATTGAGTAATGACGTTAAAACAATTTTATTTCTAAATTGAACCTGAGATATTTTTACAACGATGAATAGAAAAAAAAAAAATTCTTTCAAACTTTTTCAATTTATAATAAATATACTGACATTATTTCGATTTGTTTTCGATTGTTTTTTGAAAATTCAAATACAATTATGTATGTTTATTTATTTTTTATTTATTTTTTGTTGTTGTTGTTGTTTGCTTTATTTAATTTATTCATTTGTTATTATAATTTTATTGTAATTTTTTTTTTTTTTTTTTTTTGTAAAATTGAAACTGATATCATATCAATTTTAGATTCTGTTATAATCAACTCTGATTGTTTTGTTACAGTATAAATATACAAAATACATACATTGTATACAAATCATAATGTATTTATTTTTATTCTGATTTTTTTTTTTTGATAAATTGAATTTATGCATATAACAGGGTGAATGTGATAAATTCAATTAATTAGTGACATTTTATTACTTATTTTCAAAGTAAATAACAGAATTTCAGTTAAAATATAAATTCAAATTCAAAAATAAATTTATTTTGTATCTATAATGACAGTTACATACATATACAATTAACATTGATGTTGAATCTTTTTTCCTTTTTAACAAAATTTTAACAGAAAATGCTTACACCCTATTTTCAATTTAAGAAAAAATTTTTCATTTTTGCTTTTTGGGTTTTTTTTTTGTATGATAGAGATCTGAAGTGAATTCTCTTATGACATGATAAAATAAAAATGAATTAAATTGATATTGCTAGCCTTTGATATTGCCTACAGGAAATTGACTCTGAATTTATTTTCAATTCAATTTTGATATCACCTTACATATTTTCTTCTTATTCAATACACCACAAAAAAAAAAAAAAAAAAATGAAATGACAAAAAAAAAAAAAAAAAAAAATAGGTAAAGAAAAAAAATAAACATAAAAAAAAAATAGAGAAAAATCATTTTATTTAGTTTCAAATACATGTGTATTTGAGCTCATATATATAAAAAGTTAACTTTTAGATTTTTATACATTTCACTATGACATGTTTTATGAAAATTATTAGAATTTATTGAGCAAAAAAGAAAGAGAGAAAAAAAATATTGAAAAGCAAAAAAGGAAAATTTTTTTTTGTGTTTTTTTTTTTGAAAAAATTGGAAAAACATCAGCTAACATTTCAATTTTTTTAACAATTTAAATCAATAATCAATGAATTTGAAGTAATATATTTTCATTGTTTTTAAAAGAAAATGAATATAGAACAAAAACAAAAAAAAAAAAAAAAGAAAAACGACGAGAAAAAGTACACGTGTCATGTAAAGTTTCAACGTAGATAAATTCAGTGTGGTATTGTACCTAGATACAAGGTATATCTGTTTTTTTTTTTTTTTTTACATAGAATTATTGGTTAAACAAAATCATCAGAATTTAAAAATGATATCAATAAAAATCAATGAAAATTGACTTAGGTTTAAATTTATGTAATTTGTATGTATGTTACCATAACCGCTATTGACATTTGAATTTATTAAAATTAATCTAATGTTTATGGGAGCAATATTTAAACAAAAAAAAAACAAAAAAAAAATACGTTATCTATTTTCCAATAAAAGAAGGTGTCTAATTTATTATTCAAAATTAAACTGAAAAAGAACCTTCATCATATTATTTTCGATCAAAAAAATAAAATAAATTGAACTAAAAACGAAATAAACAATAAGGTCCTCATACATATGAATGAATTTGCTGTATGTTCATATGTGCCTGGGAGTATGCCTTTTTCCTTTTATTTTATTTTTTATTTTATTTTTTATTTTATTTTCATTTCATATCCGTTTTATTGTATGAAAGCGCAACTAAAAATAATCAAATGTCAAAATTTTTAATAGGTTTTTCAGGATTTGAATTTTACATGAGCACATATACATACATATATGGGTGTGTGTGTGTGTGTAGTATATAATCGTTATCACAAGATATGTATTAAAATCTTTATAACCAAAAGTTCATTCAAATTTTATTGATTGGATTTTTAAAAGATACATATTTTGAATCCTTGAACAAAGGAAATCTATAACTGATATACGTATGTATATACGATTTGAAAGGACCTTAATGTGATGTTTTTTTTTAATCGAAAGTTTTTTTTTCTTTTTTTTTAAATATTTTTTTCTTAACGTTGTTAGTTAATGCCTTCTTTCAATGTCAATTTTATGAATTTTATTTATTCTTGTCACGCTTTTACTTTTACGTAAGTAAAGTACAGAGAAATTACAATGTAATCTCGTTATTTTAATTTTTTTCGAATAAGTTATCAAAATGACTTCAATAAAACAAATCAAAAAAAAAAAAAAAATTTCTTTTTTTTTTTTAATTTATTACAACACCACCTGACAAAATGATAAAATGAATAATAAAATAATAATTTCAATCGTTTTGTACTAGGTAGTATCCACCCATATTTTGTGTGGCATATTTGAAAAGGATAAAATCGGGTTTTTTTCTTTTTATTTTTTTTTTTACTTTTATTATTTTAAGAATATTGTATATATACTCACATATTTGTATTTTAATTTGAATTGAAAGGAATAAAGCAACTTATTATATTCAATATATCAATAAAAACATGAAAATTGCCTTGTACGGAGTGTTACAAAATATTAAAATAAATTTTATACGTTTAACAATTTTTTCTATATTTGGATATTATTATTTACATGTATACAATGTTATTATACTTCATACATTAATTCGATTCAGTTAAGGTCTTATGGGAGTATCATCATCATCATCATCATCATCAGCGCGGCAGATTAGTTCAGAGTGAGCCTTGGCTTGCTCCAGGATTTTCCTCCATTCTGTCCTTCAATCCGCCACATTCCTCCAGTTTTTTTAGACCAATATTCTTCAGGTCATTTTCAAAGCCATCTAGCCAGCGAAGTTTCGGACTGGGACATGCAGCATCACCTTACGGAAGTATATGTGTAGTTTTTCTTTTCTTTCGTAATTTCTAATAAGATCATCTCACGAGTAGTGTTTCCACAATGTGTAAAGTTATCAAATAACGAGATGAATTTTCTAAATATCGATATACAGCGACGTAAAGTGGTACTACTTTATGTCATTTCCATAAGACCTTAACTGCACCGAATTAGTGTATGGTGTATAGAATTTTTATATGTGTGAACATTAAGACAATTTATTGTTTTGAACACATATTTTTTTTTTGTTATTTTTTTGCTTTTTTTTCGTTCAAAATTACCATGAATATAAAATCCTTGTTTATGTGATTATATTACCATACATATGCATGTTTACGTGCGTATTCGAATGATAATAAATTTTTCGCTACCACATATCGTTCAATATAATAATAATCGTTCCTTTATTCAAAATATAATCAAAATTGGCCTTGTGACCTTTATGGAATTTTAACACACAAGATATCTATTAATAAATCAGAATAAAATAATTTTATTTTTTTTTATTTTTATTATTTTCCTGTCGATATTCGGTTTTACCTTATATGTACAGGATTACATTATACTGTATACAATCTTATCTGTTTTAATGTTATTATAAGTACTTTCCATTTGCATAATCAATGAAATCATTTTAAATTTAGATCAATTATGAAACTTAAAGAAGGTATGTAGAATGGAAATCAATAAAAAAAAATTTTATTTACAAGGAGAAATATTTTTTTTTTTTTTGTATTCTTTTTATATTACACACATTATGTGATGTATATGTGGGTGGCATTAAAAGGACATTATTTGAAATTTAGTGAATACATGAATGCAATAAATAAAAATACTTGCCAAAAATTAACATTTATTTCAATTCTATTTTTACGTAACAGATTTTTTACAGAGTGCTGTGAGATTCTGAAAAATGTATTACGTAAATTTATTTCAATCAAAAAATCACGTAAAATTTTTAACACTAAGCAAAAATTCTATTTTACATTGAAAATCTCCGTCATTTGTTTTGAAAGTGAAATAAGCGAAAAATTTTCACAAAAATTCATTTTACGAAAATACTTACTTATGTACATAAATATGTCCTTTGATGTACAAAAGGAGTTCATATGAAAAGTTCAAAGGTTACAGGCTTCGTTGGAAAAATTTTTTGTATGGAAAACTAAAAAGCAAAAAAAAAAAAACACTTTGTAGCCCACAAAAATCATTTTTGGATAACGTAAACATAATTTTTTAATGAAATTTCATTGAAATAATTAATACAATTACAAAATATTATAATTTTATTCGTTTTGAAAATAAATTAAAATTTTAATTGAAATTGTTTCTAAAGAAATCCTTTTTCCAAAATTTTTGTTTTGGTCTAAGATTAAAGAAAATTTTTAATTTTCACACATAAAAATTGTGTAATGTTTTTTTTTTTTTTTTTGTAAACAGTTTTTTCAAATCAATTTTTTTTTATATTATGATTCAGCTATATAGTCTGTCCACTAATATTTATTCAATTAAGTTCTTATAGCGATTACTTAAAGTGGTACGATTTTATATCACTATATGTATTGATATTTAAAAAATTCATCTGATAAAAGCTTTGCGGATTGTGGACTGCTCGTGAAAAAGTCTAATTAGAAATTATGAGAGACGAAAAAACAACATATATACTCCCATAAGGCCTGAAGTGCATAATATTAGTAGACAAAGTATAAGCATAATTTTGTATTCCACTTACATCAGCGTTTGTATTGTTATTTTTATTTTTTTAAATTTAATTATAGAATTTTATTTTTCTTAATATTTTGAAAATTTTAATTCTATTTAATTCAAAATAAAGTTTCTTTCAATTACAATTAAGTCATCATTTTTATGCCCATTTCCTTAAAATAATTTCAAAATTTTTATTTTCTCTTTATTTTTTTATTCTCTTTTCAATTTTTATTTTCTTTTTTGTTTTTTTGTTTTATTTGAAGAAAGTCAATTAGTTTTTAATTTCTCATTTAATTTATATTTTTGTTATTATTGTATTTGTATTTGTATACTGAGGGGGTTTTAATGATTATATACATTTTGTATAACTTAACAAAAATCATTGTAGCAAATAAAACAAAAAAAAAAAAAAAAAAATGTCCTTAAAATCAATCTCATCTACAAGTACTTTATACAAAACTATATGTAGGATTTAAATAAAATGAATGTATTTAATGCAAAAAATAAAAAAAAAAACAACATTAAAATAACTTAATCTTTGTTTCTAACCAGAAAATATTCATAGACACACACATATACATTCAAATATATACACAGATACATGCATTTAAAATAAATTCATATTATCGTACATTGTATCTAAATGTGATCTGATGTGGAATAAGAAAATCAATATATTCACTTGAGTTGAATTAAGTTGAGTAATAAAAACAAGTTCATAACATCTATATACATACATATATGTATAATGTAATTTTATATTAAATTTCATGTAAACATCAGATTATATATATTAAATTTAATTTTGACCAAAAAAATATTTTGTTAAGATAATTTTTAATAAAAGATTAAATAAAACTTTAATACAAAATTAATGATCAAAAGATAAGATAATTAAATTATAGTTACATATGTATATAATTTGGTGTTGTTGCTGTTGTTTTAGATTAATAATAAATGCCACAATAAAACCAAAACATTTTTATGTAACCAAGTGTAATTACATGCGACAATGAACAATAATTAATTAAACCATGTGTAATATATGTATATAAGGTGTATCTATGATGTATCATATTATATGTAAATATTATTTTATTGAGACTAGTTATTAAGTTATTTAGATTTTTGGGTTTTTTAAAAAAAAAAAAAAAAAATTTTTTTAATGGACATGCCTATGTACCACAATGTACAATACAATACACATTCACATAGCATGTGTATCGCTTGATGAAAAATTTCAAGAAAATCTTCAATTTTGAAAAAAAAAATTTAAAGAAAATCTTCTTTACAATTGAAGGTAGGTAGTTAGGTAGGTTTAGGTGGTCGCCCAGCTCGCCCAAGCAAAGCACATTTAGGCCAAAAAAAGGCCCATTGTGATACCACACCAGAAATTTCTCACAGATCAAAACATCAACATTAAATATCATTTATCATAATTATTTTAAATATTTTTTTTTAAACTTTTCCACTTAGATTTTTAAAGGTTTATTAAAGGTTTCCAACTTGATTTTTAAAGGTTTTTATTTTCAATGAATTTAATATTCTTGAATGGTATTTTCTTTTGCTTTGTAAAATAAATTAAAATGAAAGCAAGAAGGAAATTACAAAAATTTAATTCATCCCTTTGAATGATTTGAATTTCGAGTAAATATAATCCTTATTATAGTGAAAAAGCTAAGAAAAAATATTATGCTGAACAGAATTTTATTTTTTTTATTTTTTTATTAAAAAAGGGAATATACATACATACCTTATAGAATACACACCTTAAAAATGAATATCACATGGATATAACTAAGTTAATGTTGGTTTATTGATGGCTCTATACTATCTGTTTGAAAAATGTTATCTGCGATAAATGTAAAACACATGAAAAAAAAAATACACATACATATCTGGGTATATTTTAATTTATGTATATAAACTGAACTTTAAAGTCATAAAGTGTTTAGATATTTCGGAAATGTATTTTATTTCCTTTCGTATTTCCTGTTTTTCTTTTTTTTTTTTCTCGTACAATTTAATGTATAATGTTACATGCAATAAAAAGTGTCTTAATATGCTATATTTTCTCAACCATATACCATGTATGTAGTTTTCAATGACGTCATTCAATAACCTTTTTCTTTTCTAATGCAATGTATATAAAATTAAAAAAAAAAAAACAAAACATTTGATATTTTTTATATCTTAAATCAATTTCTTCTGTTATTGTGTATTTCATTAAAAAAAAAAAAAAATAATAATAATAAAAGGATGTGTCGTTTACTCCTGTTTTTCAATTCATATACATACGTACATATATGGTAAATTTGCCTTTATTTTTGCTTAGTTTTACCTTCAATACATAAAAAAATCCTATAAAATTAGGTCACGCAATATAAAACATTTAAAAAAAAAAAAAAAAAAAACGACAAATGTGTATGTGTAGACAGAACAAAAAAAAAAAATATATTCAAAGGACTTTTCAATGTATGCGCTAGTAGTATACCAGTCTTTATAATATGATTTTAGTATAAAATGCTTACCAAAAAGCACATAAACAGTTTGATAGATTGGCATACAACGTTAATATCTTCTCAAGGGAATAAATTTATTTTTATGTCGCCTTTAGCATTAACAATGAAAAAAAAAAAAAAAAGAAGAAAGAAAGTAATAATAAATTTTACCAAATTTTACTTTTGTTCTTTTTTTTTTTTATTTTTATTTTTTCTTTTGGAGGTTTTACTTTCTTTTACGTTAAAAATTTTATGAAAAATATGTTTTGCATGTACTTATAATACATCCATCTTTTTTTTTTTTTTGTGGTTTTAATATGTTATGTATGTACATATGTATGGGTGTATTTATTTATACATATACGAATGGTATGCTATAATTAATATATATATATAAACGTATCTGTACATTCATATATGTATGTATGTTCATATAAATATGTGCTCTTCTACCACAAAAACCATTGCCTATATATTTTGTTTGATCATTTTTTTTTTTTTTAAAAACAGGATATGAGTATTAAATTAATAAATATATAGAAAATTCTATAGATACATGATGTAGACACTTGAAAAGAAGCATTTTTGAATAAATAAGACATCACTTTTGTAACATCATCATGTACATAAATGAATAAAAAATTAAAGAGAAGAAAGCCAAAAAAAAAAACCAAAAAAAGAAAAAAAAAATAATCTAAAATAAAATTTGAATCACCAGGTTTTTATTATATAACATTTTTCTTTAATAAATCCCAGATGATGCATGCATGTAGTTAATGTTCAAATTATACACATATAAAAACGTGCACCTACACACACCAAATAACAAAAATTCGTTTTGTGTTTAACGTGTACTTATGGATTCATGTGAACATGGTTATTGTTCATATTATTAAAATAATGAACAAATAATGTCAAATAAAAAAAAAAAAAAAAATAAATAAATAAAAATAAAATAAAAGAAAACAGAAAATGCGTAAGAATTACCAAAATTATTGGTCTATAAAATGTTCATGAGAAAATTACATTTTTTTTTTTTTTTTTGAATTGATTTAATGAATCCAAATTTTTCCCTGAGAATTCACATAAAATTAAACACGTATCCATTAATACTATAAAAAAAAAAAAAAATTATGTTTTTATAATGCTAATTTGATTCTAATTAAATTACAAAACTCTCTTAATGGTATGATATGAATTAATATATGGTCTATTAGGGGTGGTTAATAAAACAATTAAAGTTCCAAAATAATATTATCCATCATAATGCAAGAAAATAATTGAATATTGGAAAAATAAAAAATTCAAACTCTGGAAACTGATTTAATGAGTATGTGCGAAATCTTTGGAAAAGTTGTCTAAATTCCAAATGGCTAAATTACTTTCAATAAAAGCTCAATTTATACATTTAGAAACACTTTGCTGTGCGGGATGGCTAAATTGTTGATAGTTTCAGTTTTCACTTTTTTACAGATTTCAGATTTCCATATGATATTGAAAATTCAAAAATTCAAATTTTTAATTATTTTTAATAATTGTTAAAAATTTAAGAAATTTTTTTTTCAAAAAATTACAAAAAATATGTAAAAATCAAATTACGAATAAAAACCATACATTACACTACATATTTCATCATTTCATACAAAAACAATGAATTTACCAATTTAGTCGCGTTCGTTGAATATGCTAAAACCTACTTTATCGATTTTTTTTTAACAATTTAACCATTTAGATATTTAGCAATATTTATCCGAATTTAGCAACATTTTGCACACGCTCTATATTACACAAAAAAATTAATATATCCTTTCCTAAGCTTCTGAGACAGTCGGTAGTACAATACAGACCATATTTATTTAAAAAAAAAACAACAATATTGCAAAAATGTATGCAATTTTTTACTAAATACATTTTTCCAAAGACATTCAGTTACATTAATACAGTCATAAGACAGTATAAGTTGATCATCAAGTTTTTGGAGAAGTCATCTCGTTATCGTCATTTTCAAGTTTCGAAATTCTTCAACAATGAAAATTTATCAATGTAATTTTTCAAAAAAATTATAATATGGAAATTTTAATCACTAGTAAAAAAAATTTTTTTTTTTTTTAAATTATTTACAGAAGTTATTTTTTCTGTTAACTTTACTCGTGATATTAATTACAAATTATTATTTATTCGTTTCAATAATTTTATGTAGAAAATAATTCAAGTATATACAAATCATAGTTTAAATATAGACGGTATATATAATAATGAATGATACACATTTATACTTTCATATATGTGTGTATGTACATGCCATGTATTAATCGAGTTTTCAATTTGATCAATGGAAGCCATAGAGAATTAGTTTACCATGAAACACAAGAACATTGTTTGATGAATATTTGATGAAACATGAAAATACAATGTACAACAACCGTATATGCTATTGTATAATGTACATATGTATGTAGAAATCAACAGTATTTTTTTTTTCATTTTTTCTTTTTCAATTTTCATTCATTATGAAAATTTTCTTGTATTTTCCATTTGTAAATGATTTAATATTCTCATTATTTGAAAGGATTTAAATAGCACATAATAATGAATTCATAGATTTAAAAAACAAAAAAAAAAAAAAATTTCATACGTGAAAGAATTTTTTTTTTATATTTATTTTGAGTTTACTACGTACTTTCGTGTACACACATTATTGCGTTATTATTATAAACAGCAGGCAAGGATTTTGGTTTTTAATGATTATTTGTTATAGAATATTCAATGATATTATTTAAAAAATTGATAAATGCTTGCTTAGTAATTTTCATAGACAATGCTATCATTTTAAAGTAAACATTAAGGATAATAGCAATTGTTTACAGGATACGAGTATATAAAATTTTATGTATTCTACATAATTTACATACATCGATTTTTTCTTATTTTTTTTTTCTTTTTTTTCTTTTTTTTGTTGATTTTTATTTTCATTAATCATTTATTATTCCTTAAATTAATTATTATCGCTTTCAATACCTACACACACACACATATGCACATTTAATTTAAAGGTCATACGCATACATATGTATGTAAAATGAAATAAGTATATAACGTGAGATACAAATAAATTACTTTCTTAAGATTTATTAACATAAAAGTTTTTTTCGTTTTTTTTTTTATTAGCACCTCATAAATTTTTCAAATTACACATACGTGTACGTACGTGATGTTAAGGTACATATATGTATGGATATAAAAAAAAGCAAATTAATTTCATTTATTATTTAATTTCAATTAAAACTTATTTTTAAAGTTATTTAATAAAATTCGAATATTATGTTCTCTTTCATCATGCATATACAAAACAAATAATATTTTGTTATATGTACATATGTGCTTTATTCATTCTATCATATGTGTGTGTGTGTATTCACATATGTACATACATGTGTATTTTTTCCTTGTGTTTTTGTTTTTTTTTTTTTTTTTGACTCTTTATTTAATTTTCATTGGTTTGAAATAACATCAGTATATGAGTATAAGGACAAAATTATAATATTTTATCATGAGAATTACTACATATGATATATGATGGTATGGTATAATTAGTACAAATAAAATATCATACATTACAATGTTAAATAAATAACAGTGGTAATTAATACAAACATTGGTAACTTGTACTACTTAATGTTATGTTATTCATATACATATACATATGTATACAGCTTACATACATATGTGTAATATAACATATTATTTTCATTTACATTTTCATTCCTCCTACGGGCATTTATTATTTAGGGATAATAAGTGATGTAGTTAAGAACCATTTTCATTTTTGTTTTATCACGATTTTGAACAGTAAAATATTGTACAAATGTACACAAATATCAGCCAGTGTGAACATACATATGTACATACATATGTAGCAATTTTATATGATATTGTCGGTTTAATAAGGAATATATAAATACATATTGTATGTGTATGTATATAAACAAAAATTGGCTATTATTACTTTAAATATTTTACTCATAATGTTGAGTAAAGATTTTTTAACTGATGACGATATCAAAATTAACAGCATTCGTTTATTTACTAAAACATCCAGATATTTGTATAAATTTGTAGCTAAATTATTAGCTAACATACCTTAGGATAAATTAAATCCATTATC
The DNA here is from genome assembly GCA_963971155.1 of Anthrax anthrax. Classification (NCBI taxonomy): domain Eukaryota; kingdom Metazoa; phylum Arthropoda; class Insecta; order Diptera; family Bombyliidae; genus Anthrax; species Anthrax anthrax. Next base: position 3,545,605 of record OZ020124.1, read on the forward strand.
ATCATTATTATCATTATCATGTTTTCTCTCATTATTATAAGCTTAAAAAAAACCAAAAAAAAAAAAAAATACTAATAATAATACAAAAGTAAAAAGGCACATAAGTATAATTACATTTTCATTTATTTTTATCAAACTTACATAAAGTACACATGTAGGAAAAAAACAAAAAAAAAACATAAAAAATATAATGACATGAATTTTTAATTTAAAATATATGTAAATAATGTAATATGCATAAGAGTATATTTTATTTGTCGAACACATGCGTTATGTGTAACACAATTTTTGTAATGTACATTTTTCCGTGAAAATTCATCCGTGTGGCAATAAAACATGCATCAAAAATATATTTTTTCATTTTATTTTTCATTTTTTTTTTTTGGTCCTTTACTATCATTATTACTGTAAATTCTTTTTTGAAATTTTAATAGTTGAAAAACAAAAAAAAAAAAACAAAAAATTATGAATATGAAAAACTCTAATTAAAATAGAATGAATTTGTAAAAAAAAAAAAAACAAAAATATGAAAAATACTTATCTAAGTGAGTGTTAAAAAAAATTTTTTTTTTTTTTTTATTATCCCAGTTGTATTCAAGTTTGCATTGTAATTCATAGTAACACCAATCCTCATTTTCTTTTTTATTTTTATTTTTATTTTTTTTTTGTGATTCCCATACATTCACACTGATATTTCAGTACCTTGTTAATGACTGTATATGTACGTGTACGTATGTAGTATTGGACATTGACATACTTTTTCCAATATATTTTCTTCTTTTTTTTTTTTTTTAATACTTGTTCAACACTATATACCATTATTTCATTATTATTCTTATTATTATTATTATTTTTTTTTTTATTATTATTATTATTGTTACAATTGTTATTTTTATTTTCATTTTCATATTTTCTTCGTCGTTTTTTTTTTTAATTTCTTTTTTTTTTTTTTGTGATTCAAAATTTAAGTCATGAAATGTTTCGTGATAAGCAGCTATTCACAATTATTATTATTTTTTTTGTTTTTTTTTTTGTAAAAAGGCAAAATTATATACCACTCTTGTATAAAAAAAAAAAAAAAAAAACTGTGAGTATACTTTAATTAATTCATGTACACACATGCACATGTGTTTGTAGTATAGAAGCGTTGATATTCAAATATATTCGCGTATGTATGAATGTGAACAAATATTCTGTTAAATTATATGAATAATTGTGAAAGTTACCAGTACTTGAGAATTAATTTCGTCTTGTTTCATTTTGATTGTTGTTATTGTTGTTGTTTACAAAAAAAAAAAAAAAAAAAAAAAAAAAAACAAAACAAAGGAACAAGTTCATGATGAAGGAAAACATTAAATCAAGGAAATATATGGAATACACACATATTCTAAAAATGGTGGTGTATAAAGTAGTACAAATTTAAATAAAAAAATCATAACAAAAATGAACATCAAATAAAAAAAACAAAAAAAAAAAAAAAAAAGGAAAATATAACGATAACTTCTAATTTATCTTATACGCTCTGAAAAACAAAAAAAAAAATGTACGAAGACATTGTTTTCATTTTTACACGAAACGTGTGTATATGTGTCTGTGCAATACCACGTTTTTTTTTTTTTTTTTTTTTTGTGTATTTCAGGGTATATGACCTAGAAAAGAAGGAAAAGCCAAAACATTTGAAATTTTATTAAATGAAAATTACCACAAACAGTCAATAAACTAAATGTAGTTATAATCTAATCATATTGGATTGTTGTTAAATACATTTTGAAAAAAAAAAAAACAAAACGAAAAATGTTCATTTATGTATGAAATGAATATAATTTCGAGTTTAAGTACAGAACATTAGGTCAAATGCATAAAATTGTATGAACATACTGTACGTATATGTATAGCTGAACTTGAGCTTATAATAATAATAAAGGATATAAAATGAAAATTATATGACCGTCAAGTCGATAAGTATAAGTCATTATTTACTAAATACGTACATTATTTTAAATTTATATATTCTACAAAACAAAAAAAAAACAAAAAAAACTATATAAACACTTTGAAGGTTATCCATTTTCCATATATTCACTACAATAAAGTCCTTAAAATATAAAAAAAATTTTTTTTTTTGTTTTTATTTTATTGATATTGAAAAAATTCTTTTATAAATTTACATTTAAAAATCGATTTTAAATTGTAATTGCTTTTATTTAACTGTTGGTTAAGTAGAAAATATATAAATGCAAATATTCTCTTCATGATTTTACATCAGATTAACCCTGGGATTCTTTGCATACATTTCGACGACTTTGAATATCCTTTTGTGCTTGAATTTTGGTAACTACATTTTTCAATGATTTTTCATGGTATTCTTTTTATTCCATCATTTTAAGACAATTAAAATCCTTGCAAAAGGAATAAAACATAAAAAGACTCAAAATTTTTCAAATTTCAACGTTTTTCAATTTTTCGTGAAAATTTGAAATTTCATGAATCCTAGGGTTAATACAAAAAAATAATAAATAAAATTTAAAATACTTTAACTGAAAAATTTACAAATGTAGAGTAACAAGTTTTCTTTGTAATCAACAACACAAAAAATATCCAGATTTTAAATTTATAACAAAAATGGATACAATTTTTGTTTTGTTTTTTTTTTTGATTATTTTAATTTTTTTTATATTTTATTTAATTTTTAATTTAAGTTGATGAAAACAAAATTTATGGAAAAAAATCGATTTTATCTTTAGTGTCGTTGAGTTAAAATGTTTTTTTTTTTTAAATTATTTCAGAAATTATCGTGGTCATTTTTCATGAAAATCTCAAAAGATTATCAATTACTTCTGGTAATGTACAAAATCATGTATTTTTTCTAAAAATTTAATTGATAGTAATGGTAATCTCCCTTTTTCTACAGTTACATCATTTCCATATTTTTTTTTCTTTTTTTTTTGTTGATTTTTTAAAATTTTGTATATAAAAATTCGAGAAAATTGGAAATTATACCAAAGCAGTTAATTTTTATGTTTAATTTATGTGATTATGTTGTAACGTATTTTTTTGGTTGTACGTGTGTTATTAATTTGGTTGTTCTTAGAACAAATTCTCTCAGAAATTTGAATTAGAATCAAAATGTAACGTAGAAAAATAACAAAATAATTCATAACATAAAATAAGTATTTTTTTATTTATTTTTTTTTACCATGTACCTCAGTCAACGTACATACGTATACCGTTTCCATCGTGTTCAAAAATTTTAAAGCTTTTGTAATTTATTTAAATTTAAATATTGACAAAATGTTGAACAAGATAAATTTTACATAAAATCTATAGTACATCATATTTTTACTAATTTTCAATTTTTCGTTGTTTTTTTTTTTTTTGGCTTTTCTTTACAGTGTGAACCAGGATTGGGAGCTAGCGTTATGTACAATCTTTTATATAATCAACCACAAAAATTAATGTTACTTGCTGGCTGCAGTACTGTTTGTACAACAGTTGCAGAAGCAGCAAAAATGTGGAATCTTATAGTGGTAAGATAAAAATTTTGTTTACAAAAAAAAAAAAACAAAAAACCCCAGATGAAAATGTGCATGTAATCTATTGGAAAATTGTATACATCGTATATAGAAATAATTTTCAAATATGTAAAATGCATTATCAAGTTAAAAACAAAACAAAAAAAAAAAGTACTTTGTGAACAGCTGTAAGTAATTTAATTTAAATTTTTTAAAAACAAAAACAGAATGTTGAACTAGATTGTACAAAAAATTTTTGATATGCGCATTTTTTCGCATTATTTACATGCACAATTCGTGATTATAGCTGACCATGTTACAAATTTCTTTCAAAAGTTTGTTAAATGACTATCATATCTAAATCACTGCAATTTGTTCGTATCTAAATTACAACAATTTTTCAAACATTTCGACAGATGATCAATACCGGGTTTCGTACATATCCGTTGACAATAATGACAATTATTTTTTTTTATTGTAGTCATGATCAAATTTTATGATTTAAAAGCTTTAAGAATTTTAAATTTAAAGCTGAATTTTGTTTTCATTTTAAATTAAAAAAAAAAAAAAAATACATAATGCAAAAAAATCATTTTTAATTATACTTGTTCATTATGGGGAACACAATATTTATATTTATTACAATAATAATTTATTTTACTGACTTTAATACATTGTTAATAAAAAAAAAAACAAAAGAAAATGTAATTTAAAATTTTCACATTTTATATAACAGATATCCCATTACTATGGGTTATATGGGGTAACAGAAAAGAAAATAACTCTTATTAACCTGATTTATATTACATATTTTGAACATTAAACATTTACTCTACAAACATTTATCTCAAAGGAATTGTTCATAAAAATGAAAATAAAAAAAAAATTAAACATAAAATGAAAACAACAAAAAAAAAACACATTTGTACAACACATAATTTTTCATAAATTTCCTGTTTTTTTTTTGTTTTTTACGAAATGTATGTACAAAATAAACAAAAAAAAAAAAAGAAAAGCGTACATACGTAATAAGAGAATATTTTCAATTTCAAATCACGTACTCTACAAAATATAATAAAAATGTAACATTTTAAAATTTTTCCTTAATTTAAAATAAGAAAATGAAAACAAAAAAAAAAAAAATAAAAAATAAGAAAACAGAACAATAAAAGAAACGTTGAATCAAAACGCATATTGTCTCGGAAAAACAAAAAAAAAAAAAATAAATTAGAATTAATGTTTGCGTAAAATTTCAGACAAAAAAAAAAAAATAAAACAAACAATAAATGAAAGCAGCTTTTGTTTTATCCTTTTGAAAAAAAAAAAAAAAAAATATAAATAAATAAAAATTTTCTTTTAAACGTTAACTAAATCAATAGATTTGTCTAATACAGAAATTAATGAAATTTTTGCATAAATAAATTTTTGTACAAATTTACTTTTGAAAATTTTTTCCATAATTTTTATTTTTCTTTTCATTTAAAAACAAAAAAAAAAAAAAATTACAAATAAAACAGCTTTGTTATGGTGCATCAAGTCCAGCATTATCAGATCGTAGCCGTTTTCCAACATTATTTCGAACCCACCCATCGGCCACCGTACATAATCCAACAAGGATTAAATTAATGAAAAAATTTGGGTGGTCACGTGTTGCCATACTTCAACAAGCTGAAGAGGTCTTCATATCGGTAAGAATACTACAATGTTTATAACATCTACTCTAATGTTATATGTTGTTATACTAAATGTAGATATTTTCAGTTTTTTTTTTTTTTTTTTTTTAAATTAATTTATTTTGTTTTTATTTTCTCAATTTTATAACCTAAAAAATAAAAAAAATATAAATAAATTGTATTCAATAGGTTTTTGCCTTTCGTAATAAAAAAAAAAAAAAAACAAATAAATTTTGAAAAGATATCATTAAACATTTAATTCACATTCTTTATTTTATTCACATTTTAGAAATTCTCTCTCTGTTACATAAATATACATTCATTCATTTACTATGTGTGTGTGTGTGTGTGTGTGTGTGTGTAATAATAAACATTTTTCACATAATTTACCATGTAACATGTAATATAAACTGTAATACACATTATTGCGAACGTTTTTATTTTCAAATTAATTTTCAAGGATTCCCAACACATATAATCAAGAAAAATTATACTGATGTACATACATACATACATACATATTCATGGTATTTGAAATTTAATACAATTTCAGGAAGTTATTGATTTTAAAAAACAAAAATTTCTTTTTCTTTTCAATTTAAATTGATATACACTATACTCCAATATTAATTCGATGCAGTTAAGGTCTTATGGAAATGACATTAAATAGTACCAATTTACGTTGCTGTATATTGATATTTAAAAAATTCATCTCGTATGATAACTTTACAGATTGTGGTAACATTCCTTGTGAGATGATTTTTTATTAGAAATTATGAAAAAAGAAAAAGGACACATATACTCCCATAAAACCTTAACCGCATCGAATTAGTGTATGGAGTATAATATATTGATATACGTGGTAAATATATATATATAAATTATTTATTATAATCTACAAAATTTTTGGTGATACGCATATGAATGCATGATCAACACACGTATATACATACATATATCCTGTATTGTGCGGGTATATAAAAATTTTATATTAAATATAATAAATAATTTTATTTTGTTTAATTTAGTTTAAAATGATAGCTTTCGGTTTTAATTATGTAAATTACTTTTATTTGACAAGAAATTCATTAAAATGAAAGACAAGTAAAATATATATTTATGAAAGGTTTTATCTGTGTATGTAAATCCATACATGAATAAAGGAGCGTAAAATTTAGCGAATGACAGTTTTGTTCAAAAAATTTTTCTGTATATAAGTTACGTAATAGTTGCTTGTTTCTGACTTCATTAAATTTTATTACATTTTTTCTTTTCTATACAATGAATGAAAATCCTTACAAATTTTTGGTAATAATTTTTTTTTTTTTTTGTTTTTAGTTAATTACTTGTGTCAAATCCTTTAGAAACAGAAAAACAAAATTGTATTACCTGATTTTTAATAAAAAAAAAAAAAAAATTTTTTTTTATTCTATTATATAATTTCTTCGTAGTTAATCTTTATTTTCTGTTACTGGGTTAACTAAAATAAATTTCTAAATTTCATTACATTTTACTATAAGGATTAATACTGAATTGTAATTAATGTGTCATGTTAATCGTCATCACATATACATTTTATGTAATCCTTTTTTATATTAAATGAATGATTATATTCTATGTATAGCTACATAATGTAACACGTAACAATTACAAGCAAGCATGTGTGAAATACAAATAATTTTTTTTTTTTTATTTATTTATTTATTTTTGTGATAAGCTGCTTCACGACTTGACTACAATTTTAGTGTTATTGTATCAAATCACATATTTTTCACAGTTTCAAAATTGTATCATTAAAAATTTCTAAAAAAAATTTAATTTCATAGTACTGGCCAATATTTATGTTACCAAATTCTTGTTTTTGTTATTTCCTTTTTTATTCTGAGTCAATTTTCACATCAAGCGAATTATCGTATACATACATGCGAATTTTCTTTTTTCTAGTTTTTTTTTTTTTTATCCAGCATGAAAACTTAAATGTTTATGTATTTTATGCATTGTACAACATGATTAGGTATGAAATGTGAAAAAACAAAAAAAAAAAAAAAAAATTCATGAAATGTAATACAGCTTATTACATATAAATTTAATACAACATTAAAAGCGTAACGAAATTACTTTTATGTATTTGTCTAAGTGTACATTTAATATGTATGTATAAGAGATTCATGTATCATATTATGAAATGATACAACAAAGTAAAAATTTAAGAAAGGAAAAATGTTAACATAAAAATAAATAAAAAATGTTGTATACTAAATTGTATCAACTTTGTTCAAAATGAAACACAAAAGGGAAAAATACTCTTAATAATGATAGAACTTTAGTCCGGGAATTTTCCTATTTTTTTTTTTTTTTTTTATATTTATTATTTTATTTGTTGGGAAACATGAAACCATGTAATTTTATATACTTGGTACGAAAAAAAAAAAAATGTATATAAATTTCCTTAAAAAATAATCTGTAATCCTGTATGCTCAAAAAAAAAAAAAAAAACTTCTCCATGTATATAAGCTCTTAGAAAGACAAGAATAATAATAATAATATGAAAAAATAAATAAATAAATAAATGAAAAGAAAAATTGTTATTATTTTTAGAAACCTTGTAAGAGGTTAAAATACCATAGTGAAAATTGTATAAAAATTCATGAAAATTTTTTTAAAGAATTTCATTTAATATCGTTTACCTACAGAAAATGCGTGCATTACATACAAAAGGGGAAAAAACAAAAATTTTCTATTTTCTTTTACATTTAGAAAAAAACAAAAATTAAAGTAAATAATTTCCATCTTTACATCTACATAACGTGTGTAATACATTTATTTTATTAGTAAAAATTTAAAAGCACTTAATTTAATCTGTTTAACACAAGTGCCAGTAAATTTTCTAACTTAAATAAAAATTTAAGAAGAAAAAATTTTTTTCTTTTTTTAGTGAATATTAAATACTTTTAAAAGGGATATAGTACTATGACACGCAAACATTATATACTATATACACAGAGGTATTAAAAATGAATGAATGATGATTTATTATTTTTTAAAAATTCATTTAAAATAAACTGGCAAATATTAAAATCAAACAGGACTTCTTTAGTCAATCAAAATTCACATTTTCATGTTTTAGTGAAAATTACTTGTAGCATATACATATAAACAATAAAGTATTAAGGAAAATACAATTAGGTAGAATTCTAACACTACTAATTAAAGCACGGAAGATGAGATATCTTGTTTTCTCAAGTACGACTTTCTGAAAATGATTTTGCATGGAAAATACATTGGGAAACTCAGTAAAGGGAGGAGGAGATCAATTTGGTTAAGTAACTTCAATTCTTGGTTGAATTGCAAAACGGACATTTTATTCTCGTGTATGTATGACAAAAACAAGGTTAAAGAGATGTGATAGAGAATCCCCATAGTAGAGGTTTACCCTTAAGAAGCAGCATATTTAAACAAAAATATTTAAATAACAAATTTTAATCAAACACATTTTCTTTTGATAATTTGAAAATTTTTTTTGGTCGTACTTTTGCAGTACAATTTTTTTTTTAATGAAAAAAATTTTTTTTTTCTAATTTACCTGACTCAATAGTTGTACATAAGAACTCTCATATATAAAAGAAAAATTAATGTTCACAACATAATCCCATTTTCAATATTTTCTAATCATCAAAAAATATATAAAGTGGTTTTTCACATTTAAACGCAAAAAAAAAAAAAAAAATTTGTTTTTTTTAAATGTTATAACATTTAACATGATTAAATGTATAATTTTCATATTAATTATTTTTGTTTGCTTTTAGTCAATTTCAATTATATATTTTCAATTATGTCATCGTTTTGAAAAAAAACAAAAAAAAAAAAAAATTAAAACAAAACACATTACGTACACATTATTTATGATATGCATATGTTTAAAAAAAAAGAAAAAAAAAATAATTTGAATGTGTGTGCGCAAAAGATATCCAATTATATGAAATTTGTTTTCGTTTTTTTTTTTTGTTTTATAAATATATTTTTTAATTGCAATCCTTTAAATAAATATATACATCATACCATTAAAATTTTTAATTATATATGTGTGAATATGATACACAAATACATCTAAATATATTACAGTGTATACATTAAATGAAAATTTTTATAATTGACCCAAAAAAATAAACGGGTTTTCCTTTGTTTTCGTTTTTATTTTGTTTTTCCTTTTTTATTTGTATGTGATACGCTTAACCATACGTACATAAAATACATTTTTGTTTTTTTTTTTTTTTTTTATCCTGATAATATTTATTTGTACAACATAATATACGAAATAGCATCTACAGAAAAATAAATAAAAAAAAAAAAAAAACAAAAAAATAAAATTTCACCTGAAAATTTTTCCAGAATTTTTTGTTTGTTTCTTAATAGGTAACAATGTAAAACCTAGGAAAATGGTCACAATATTATTAATGCGTTAAGTATATATGTATGTACACTTGTATATAAACGTAGGCGAATATTTACACCGCTCTTATATATTTCTATATTTTGTTTTTCACCTTCGAAACAGGTGTTCAACTATTTTTATTATTATTTTCAGATTTTTAATGAATACAAATTTAAAAAAAAATCTTTTGTATGTATTTTTTCATATTATTTTGCAATTTTTTCTTTATTTTATTTTTTTTTATTGTACGATTATGTGGAATTATGTATCCAAGTTTTTTTATTTTCGATTGTTTTTTTTTTTAAATCGCATTAACTGATGTTTTAATTAAAAATAAAAAATAAGTAACGTTCATGGACATATAGAGAAAAAATGAAGAAAAACAAAAAACAAAAAAAAAAAAAAAAAGAACGAAAAGAAAAATGTAGAAAAAGAAAAGTAAAAATAATTTCTAGAAAATTCAAGTGAATGCTATTACCATTGAAGTATTTATTGTATAAATCAATATTTTACTATTTTCCTAGTATTTATATGACTATAACTAATAGATAATCTATTTTTAATTATCACTAAGAATACAACCACGTGTATTTCAACAATAATGTGAAAATTATTGATACTAAAGCGAATTAAAAATAAATCAAAAATAGTAATAATTTTCCACTTTAAAAAAAAAAAAAAAAACAATTTTCTTTTTTCTTTTTGTATTTTCAGACTGTTGAAGATCTTGAAAATCGTTGTTTAGAAGCTGGCATCGAAATAGTTACTAGACAATCATTTTTGTCCGATCCTGCAGATGCTGTACGAAATCTTAGAAGACAGGATGCTAGAATAATTGTAGGTCTTTTTTATGTTGTAGCTGCTCGTCGTGTGCTGTGTGAAATGTATAAACAACAATTGTATGGACGTGCATATGTTTGGTTTTTTATTGGTAAGTATAATAAATATACGTATTTTACATTTTCGTAAATGTTGTGGAAAATCATTGCATTTGTGTGTGTGTGTGTATCTGCAGGTACACAGATAATTGAATAAAAAATCTATAAACCACAAATTAACAAATATAGTAAGTTGTTCTAACCATCAAACAATCATTTCGTTATACGTGGAAATATACGTATTTTCCAATCTCTTTATCTACGTTATTTTACTTGGGAAAACCAAATACATAATTTTTCATTATTTTTAGAGTGTGTGCGGAATGTGGCTAAATGACTAAATTATTGGAAAAAATCGGTAAAGTAGGTTTAAGCATACTCAACGAGAATGTAATGTATGGTTTTCGTCTGTAATTTAATTTTTACATATTTTTTGTAATCTTCTGAAAATAATTTCTTAAATTTCTAATAATTATTAAAAATAATTAAAAATTTGAATTTTTGAATTTTCAATATCATATGGAAATCTGAAACATAAAAAAATGAAAACTGAAACTATCAACAATTTAGCCATCCCGCACAGCAAAGTGTTTCTAAATGTATAAATTGAGCTTTTATTGAAAGTAATTTAGCCATTTGGAATTTAGACAATTTTTCCAATGATTTTCGCACACACTCTCAATTTCAAATGAGTGCAAATATTATTTTAAAAAAACTGCTTTATAGAATTGGTTATAATTTTTTAATAACTTTAGATATGTCAAGTTTTTATTAAAATTAAAAATAAATATTTTACATTTTTCTCCAGGGAAATTAGAGTATCTGATATAGTACATACAATCAAATATAATACATTAAATTTTAACACAATTTTTATGTGTAAGTGTATTTTAAAATAGTATTAAAAAAATATTCTCGTTTATTATTTTATCATTTATTATATAATAAATCAGATTTTTCGTTAAAAATGTATTAAACAAAAAAAAAAAAAAGAAAGAAAAAAAAAATATTAAAATTCTCTTGTATAATGTTTAACTTGTTGCTATATGAATTATAATTTTGTATAAGGATTAATTCACATCTCGTATTGTAATATCATTAAAAAATAAAAACGTTCTCATTTTAAGATATTTATCAACATTTTTATGTTTCGCATATAAAAAAATTTTTATTGTATATGTTATGTATCTGTATAAAATTAAGTGAGTTTTCACGCATAACATGTACAAGCATACTGAAATAATGTACAATATACATATGTAATCCATTCAACAGATTTTAAATACACACATACTATCAAATTGTCGTTATTTTGAAAATATAAAAATGTAAAAAATCAAAAATTAATATTTTTTTCTTTATTATTATTTTTTTTTAATTTTTTTTTTATATGTGATGAAATTTTAATTTATGTGAGTTATGTATCCGAGATAAATTGATCAATTGCTTAATTTAAATTTACGGGTTTTAACGATTCTGAATAATTTTATACTCCATACACTAACTCGATGCAGTTAAGGTCTTCTAATTTCTAATAAGATTTCATGAGTAGTGTTACCACAATCTGTAAAGTTATCAAATAATACGAGATGAATTTTTTTAATATCAATATACAGCGACGTAAAGTGGTACTACTTTATGTCATTTCTATAAGACCTTAATTGCATCGAATTAGTGTATAATGTATAAGAATTATTTTACTACAATATTTAATTGAAAAATTTTAATTATTTTTTTTTTTTTTGGGTGTAATTTAAACTAATTAAAATGTTCATAAATTACACAATGTCCTACAGAAATGACTTTATTTCGAAAAAAAAAAAAAAAAAAAAAAATTATTTTAAAAAATTTTATCACCACGGCTCGACCCTAGAAATCATGTACGTTATAAGGACATCCCACTTACATATGTCATAGTACAAATGAGAAGCCATGTGTGTGTGTTTTAACATAAAACAAAAACAAATATAGTCGCCCACAAAATCCTATGGTGCAAAATTTAAAAACCTATAGAGATAAATTCTTCGTTTTTTTATTTTTATTTTCATTTATTTATTATTTTTCATGTATTTTGCGTGTGAATGATTTCATGTTTTTAATGCTGATAAAATATCTTTGTCACAGCTAGAGTAGATACGTACTCTATCGAAATAATGTACATTTGTATGTACATAATATATTAGAAAGGCGTTTAATAAATAAGTCTGAAAGTAACACGACATAAGTCTATGTATGTATTTTGAAATTGTTTAAATGTACACATTTATCAGTTTTATTATTATTTTTTTTTTGATAAAGACAAAGAAAAGTGTGCAGAATATCATTTAATAACGATTTTATTTTTTTTCAAGGAAAATTAAGACATTATTTTTCACATTTTATTTGTCACTTGTCGTATTTTTATTTTATTGAAAAAAAAAACAATACAAATAAAATTTTTTTTTACTAAATATTAATTTTTACCTGTCGTGTCGTTTCTTTTTTTTTATTGGAAAATCAAATATTTCTAGGATACAAAGGACATTTTTAGATGTTTTTGTTTTATTAAATATTTTTAAAAAAAATTTTTTTTAAGGACTATTTAAGGATTAATTTGATATCATTTTGCTATTCTTTTTCAATAAGCATAGTTACCAAGACAAACTGTAAAATACAGGATAGTTTAAGAAATATGTTACAAGCATAGTAGTTCTAATAATAAATAAAATTTCTATCCTAAGCTACCTGACAGGACTACGTGTATATAAATCACTTCTCATATAAAAATTTTGTTTATGTTTTCCATACATTTCTTTGATTAAAAATAATATTGATCATGTAAAATTAATTTAAATAAAAATAACGATAGGCAAAAAAAGATAATTTCATTTGATATTTCATCCTTTTAATTAATTTTATTATTAAATTCATATTTTACAATTAAATTTTACCAAAAAAATAACAAAAAAAGAAAAAAAAAATGAAACATTTTAATTTTTAAGTTATTCGTATCGTATGGTCAATTTAACTATTAATTAATTATTATTTTATTAATTTAATTGTACAAACAAAAAAAAATGATCAAAATACGTCTTTTCTTTGATAGAACATCCTTTTTTTTTTTAGACATTCTAATGAACTAATTAAATTATATATTTCATACATATATATATAAATATTTAAGTGTGCTATCTTTTAGTTCGTTTGCCTTAATTCAAAATTGTAGACGTTTAAACATGTTTTTATGTATTCATAAATTTTTTTTTTCTTATTAATTCATCTTTGGTGTTTTTTTTTTTCATAAACGATTTTTTTTTTTTTTTTGATATCTTTACTTACTTCATTTTCTAATTAAATTCATTTATAATTTCATAAAAGTAAAGAATTCTTTTGAAAATTTATAGAGCAAGAAAATTGAATGAAGGCATCATTGATTACACAATATGAAAATTTAAGTATTCTTATAAATTTTATTTTGAATTAATTGATATACATATATAAATACGCATACATATATAATAGATGTTTCTCAATAGAATTTCAACATAATAATAATAATAATTAATAATTTGTTCATTTAAATTTAATAATTTTTGTATTCTCATTAATTTAATTAATTAATTTCCTTTTTTAATTTTATGTCTCAATAATTTTTGTTAATTTATTAAAATAAATGTTATATAACGCATGCATTTATATAATGAGAAATTTCCTTTTAAATGGCGCATTAGAAAGGCCTGAATTTAATTTTCGATTGATATAAAATTATTTCTTTTGAAATTATATCTATTCATCTTGTTATGTGTAATAACGAATTATTGATTGTTGATTTCCTCTTCTACATAATAAAATGTAGGAAAATATCATCAGTTAAGGTGTATGAATAATTTCTTGAATTTTTTTTTTTTTTTTTTTGTTAATTTCTTACATAACATAAATGTGAATTTAATGATGTTTGATAATTGATTAGAAAATATATTTTCTTAATTAGAAATTTATTATTCATATTAACAAATGAAATAAAATATTGCTATTCGCACTTTAAATGGCTCTATACTTTGTCTACTAATATTATGCACTTCAGGTCTTATGGTGATTACTAAAAGTTGGACCATTTTACATCACTACATGTATTGATATTCATAAAATTCATCTGGTATATAATAAAAACTTTGTGGATTGTGGTAATAATGCTCGTGAGATGATCTTATTAGAAATTATGAGAGAAAAAAAAGAAGACATATACACTCCCATAAGACCTTAAGTGCATAATATTAGTAGACAGAATATAGTTATTATTATTATTAAGCACTGAGGATGAGATGAGATTTGCTAGCCTCTACACTGCAGGTTTCTAAGTCAAGCTTTTTTTATATCCCTCACCCCCGGTTAAATGGCCCTATTACTTTAATAAATTGCAAAAATTTATGATTTACACAAAATTATTGAAAAACTTAAAAAAAAAAACCTAAATGACAAAATTAAATAAATTTATTGTTTACACATTGTTGATATTACCAAAAAATTTTTAATTAAGTAGTATTTGAATACTACTAAAATTCAAATAGCATTTATATGAGATCTAGTAAAATATGAAATGAAATGAAAATGTAGTAAATTTTTAATTCTTCATTTTTTTTACGTAATTTTAATAATGTCATTAAAATTATATTTATAAATTTTATTTTATAATATAGAGAAAAAGAAAAAGAGAATTTCCTTTTAATAATATACACATTTTAAAATCCTATTTTATAATGATTTTCTGACCTTCTCATAAACCACATATATATACATATTAGTTAAGTAATTATAAAACTGATGGTAGACATAATTGCTTAAGATACTGAATGATATCTTTTTTGACATTCATTTAAACCTTTATATAATATATTTATATACGCATATGTATGTGTATATATTTGTATATATGAAAATTTACATATGTTTATGTACTTACTATATTATATTATATGCAAAAATGCTATTTTAAATTTACTACATAAACTTTTCAAACATTAAGTTTATTTTTAATGATGTCAGTAATATTATGTATATAACTTTATTCTCTTTAATACATACATATGTGCATATAATGAAATGTTAAATTTTTTTTTTTTTTTTAGATAAATTTACTAAAATGTAAAATATTTTCTTAAGGTTTTATATCATCATAAAATTAAATGGTTTGTGGTTTATAATTTGAAAGAATTAAATCTGAAAATATAAAATTTGTTAAGTTTGCATTTAAATTACAAAATGTGAATGTAAAAGATACGTTGTATAGATGAACAAACAAAAAAAAAAAAAGAATTTTATACTAAAATGTAAAAAAAAAAAAGCAAAAACACACCATTAAGCAAAGGAAAGTAGATACTTTGATCAAATCAATGAGGTATACAAGAATTTGATTTGAAAAACAAAAAATGTAATGGATTTTCATTGTTTCAATGAATTTTTTAAATATTAATTTTTTGAATCGTATATTTACACTATACAGCCTTAGAATATACATTTCGGACCAATGATACCTCAATATTTGAAATTAGTTTAGTGGTTTAATCTGTACAAAGTAATTAAATATCTTGTGTTAACGCTTAGCCTATTAAAAAGGCTTTACCATTGTTGGACAAAAACAAAGTGTTTCAAATAAGAAAATATCCTATCTTAATAAAAATTCTCTCAAACAAAATTTGACAAAATATGAAAATATTTTTTTTTTTTGTTTTTGCTTAGCACTGTATAAACATTGATGTATAGATGTAAAGGTCCATTTCAGTAAATATTAAATTTATTTGTTCAATTTGCATGTATTATATAATATGTGTACACAGACAAATTAACTCTCATACACTTTTTGTATACACTGTTGTATATGAATAAGCCCAAAATTCAACATCAAAAACTAATCCCAAATAAAATAATCCAATAAAAGTTTTAGGGTTTATAAATTTATATTTAATTTTTCGACTTTTACACACACACATCATTCTCATACATAGATACATATGTACATAATAAATTTTTGTCTATACATTGTAGATGTGAATATGTGTTATCTAGTTATTTTAATATAATTAGGCTAAAGTTCGGAAGTAATTAGAATTTTTGAAAAATTAATTTAAGTATATATACTTATGTATAGACAAAAATTTGTTGTTTATTAAGTTCTTAAAAAAAAAAAAAAATTTTTTTTTTGGTTTTTTTTTATTAAATTTTTTTACTCAAATTAATGAGCTTTTTAAATTTCAATTATTATTGAACAATTTCAATGAATAAAATATTTATAGTTCGTTTTTTTAAAAATAAGCACGTGTAAGTTGTTAATGATGGTTTTTTGTATTCTTTTGTGTTCAGTTTGTATACATAAATTCATCTTTTTCTCTCTCTACGCCAGTTTTACCAGATTGCTATGGTTTACCACACGAGAGCATACATAAATCCTAAACACTAATTTAATAATTGCAATTTTCTTATCTTATATGATTTAACACGTGTCTATCTTAAAAAAAAAACACACTATAAAGATGAAATTCAATAAAATTCTGAATTGTTACTTAAAATAAATTTAATTCAAAATTTTAACGATTTTTTTGTTTTGTTATTTTTCAAGTTTCATTAAAGCATTTTTTTTATTGCAATCAAAAATAATAATAAATAAATTCATCAATCAATTTTCCAACTAAAATGTGATATTTCAAAAATAAACAAAAAATTTCTGACAAAAAATGTACGTAAAGTGTGTACATAACTGAAATACGTTATATTTTCTTTTCCCTGTGACAATATTTATACATAATTCAATATTCAATTTTTATTATTATTTGTTTTTGTTTTTTTTTTCTGAAAAGTCGTTATCAATAAATATAATTGAAATATATGTAAGCACATTTGTACATAACGTACACGTATGAACATATGGGCTAGAAAAATAAAAGTAAATGGAGAGAAAAAAAAAAAAAAAAAACAAAAATTTGATGCCAGGTAAATTAATTTGTTTTTCATCGATAAAAAGCATATTGGTGAAAATTCAATACAAATTCATTGGTATACGAGTAGAATGTATACATGTAATGCGCTTACAATGTTGCGTATATTTGGACGTTATGTGATGTTCGTCTATAGATATTTTGAATTATTATGCACTTTTTTGTAAAGTATTTGTGAATGGCTTTTCCTCATTCGTTTTTTTTTTTTTTGGCCCATGAAATATGAAAACAAAACAAATAAAAAATAAAAAAAAAAAATATAAATAAATAAATAATCAGATGAAATATCAAATAAAAGCATATCTACAGGCACAATTGAAATAATGGCTTAAAAATAAATTTTTTTTTTTTAAATACTTAAATGAATGGATTATTTGAATTTATTGTTAAATAACAAAATATCATTCAAAGTCGATGATTTTTGATTGAAATTTCACTGTATAAATAAAAACAAAGAATATTATTAAAGTATTAAATACATATGCATATGGTACCAGTACAGGTTTATACATTAACATATCAATTTTAAAATTTTACTCTAAAAGTAAATACTCGTCATTTGCTTTACTTGTACTATTTTTACGATACCCATAACAAAAAAAAACAAAAAAAAAAAAACAAAAAATTAAATTCCATTTTTCCCATGAAATTTAATTTTTGAAAAAAATGACCATTTTAAAAATAAAGTAATCATACTGTGTGTACCTATACATTGTATTTTTATTTAAAAAAAAAAAAGAAAAAAAAAAAGATTTAATTTTTTTTGATATTAAGTTGACGTTATTTTGTCAGTAATACATTTAAAAATGGTTCTTTGAAAAAATTTTTTGATCCTTTTTTATAACGAAAAAAAAAAACTAATAACGATGTAATTGTGTTACATATTGATTTGAAATTTTGTGTAAATAAAATTTGTTTGATAAAAAAAAAAAAAAAAAAAAATTCTTTTTTCCTACTTTGATAAATAAGAAAAAAATTATGTAAAATGTTCAAAAAAAAATTTTTTTTTGCCTTCATTTTTTTTATTTTAATTTTTTTCTTCAATTTTATTTAAAAAAAAAAAAAAAATTTCTTTTTCTTTCTTATTAGGATGGTACGAGGATAATTGGTATGAAGTGAATTTAGAAAATGAGAATATATCTTGTACTAGAGAAGAAATGAAAAAGGCAGCTGAAGGTCATTTAACAACAGAAGCATTAATGTGGAATCAAAATAATCAAAAAACAATATCAGGAATGTCTTCTGAAGATTTTAGGTAAAATTTTTATGTTAACATAGTTACATGTACGAGTATCTTTTTTTTTGTTTTTTTGTTTTTTTTTTGAAATCTTTAGATTATCCAAAGTACACATAATTTTTATATTAAAGCATTCTTAATTAAATCGATATTAAAAAATAAATAAATTTTTTTTTCTTTTTTGTTTTTTGAAATTTAAAAAATAAAAAAACAAAATTTCACAGAAATCATTATTCATCTCAATTCAATCTTTAACTCCTTGTCATGGTACTCGTGTATTCATTGCAGTTTGCAGAAAATCATTTTTATTTATTTATTATTGTTTTTTTATTTTCTAATTTTACATGTAACCGTTCATTGTTTATATTTTAATCTTTTTCATTTTATTTAAAATGTATCTTTTTATTACTATATCAAAGATTCATTTATATTGTATCTTTTACTTTGTCTACAATAACCTGTATTTAATTTTACACATTTTATTGTTATTTCATTCTTTGTTTTTGCTTTCATTTTTTTTTATATTTTTTTTTTTTTTTATATTATCTTTAGGCAAAGGCTCAATGAAGCTCTCATTAATGAGGGCTATGATATAAATCACAATCGTTATCCAGAGGGTTATCAAGAGGCCCCTCTGGCATACGATGCGGTATGGAGTGTAGCGTTAGCATTTAATAAAACAATGGAACGTCTCAAGGAACGTGGAAGATCCTTAAAAGATTTTACATATACAGATAAAGATATTGCCGATGAAATATATGCTGCCATGAATTCAACACAATTTCTAGGTGTCTCGGTAAGTTGTTGTTCAATACAATGTGCATGTGTATGTAGTTATAGTGTATCATGTTAGTAGTAAAATGCTGCATATACAAAAAAAAAAAAAAAAAACAAAGAATTTTTATCCATCAAAGGATATACACAATAAATGAATTTTTGTTTGTTTTTTTTTTTTTTTTCAAATACACCTTCCAGTGTAGTTAACTTTATGCTTTTCTTTCGTATGTGTTCACAATTGTAAACATATAAAAAATTTGTATGTACATGAAAAGAATGTACCGATTCATTTTTTCTAACTAACAGCATTCATTTTACATTCTTAAAACGAAATACACACACATATTAGGTTTTTCATTATACATATGTATGTAAAAAATTAAAAAAAAAATTTTTCATATTGTTTTTTTTTTACTTTTCTTTTATACAAAATTCACCCTCTTTAGGCTTTAAGTTCTGTAATACACGTATAATTGTGTGTTTACATGTGTTTTATTCAATTTATGAGCGATGTTTTGTTTTTATTTTTATTTTTTTTTTGTTTATAAATCACATATACAAATACTTTATATGTTTTAAAAGGAACAAAAAATTTTTTTTCTTTTTATTTTTGTTTAATCAAGTTGTTTAGTTTTGCAACATTTTATAGAGTAATTAAAAAAATATTCAATGTAAATATGAAAGGTTTTTTTTTTTTTTTCCTGTACTTAAATAAATTAATTATTGTAAATAATAATTAGTCAATTCAAAAGTATGCAATTTTATTTGTTATTATTACATTTTATGTGAAAATAAAAAAAAAATTTTTTTTTAAGTAATTTTTAATTAATATTTAATTCTAAAATGCATGAATTATATACACAGATCATTTTTCTTTATTCATGTACCTTGGGGGGGTTAATTCAAAATTTCTAGTAACAAAAAAAAAATTTGCATGATATAAACATGTTCATAAAATTCAATTTAATTGATATTACAGGAAAAAGAAAAATTAAAAAAAACAACAAAAATCAAATCAAATCCTGTTATTATGAATAAATTTGGCAACAAAATTTCTAGAGGGAAATTTTTTAAAACGAATATTTCTCAAATTGTTTAAATTCAAACCTTGTATTTAATTGTAAATTTCATCAAACTGTATTCAAACGAAATTTCTTTTGTATTTTTAACATTGTAACTTAGCGACAAAAATAAATATCTTTAATTACAAATAAAAATTCAATTTTCATTTTAATTACTGATGATAGCAATTTTATCCAATCCATCCAAGTAATACATATATAGGATACTTTGATGTTTGTTAACGACCCAAATGCGCTGGAAATTGTAATTTGAATTGTCAACTGTGAATGGAAGTATTTATTGCAGTTATTTGAAAGTGATTGAGTAATTTTTGTAAATTTTTGTAGATTACTTGAATTAATGAACCGGATACATACATTTCCACGATTGTATTGGCAAAAAATTTACAAAGTTGATCTTTTTGTGCCGTCAACGTTGACAATGCATTTATGAAAGTACCCATATGATATGAAAAAATCGAATCAATTTTTCAAAAAAAAAATATTGAATTACTGAATAAATCATATAATGCACATATACAAATATAAATTTCATATATAAAACGTATTGTAAAAGGATACGTGTATTTTTAAATATACATATTTTAACAAGTGACACTAAGTTGTGTTGTATAATCTTTTGTAATGGATACTGTAAATGCTTTAAATAAATAAAAATATTTTTATAGACATTTTTATTCCTTGTTAAATATTTACATTATTTTTGGTCTGTTTTTTTTTTTATAGTATAAATTTTTTTTTTCTTTCTTTTTTTTTTTTTTTTTTGAAATTTCCAACACCTATACTACATTATATAAAATATTATAATCCTTTTGCAATTCTATGTCCAAATGAAATTTTGTAAATTGTGAAAATTGTGAACATGAAAAAAAAAAAATTAAATAAATAAATGAAAAATAAAACTGATATGAAAACATATTAAGATGAAAATTAAACAAGATTAAATAATAGTATACAATATATTTCTGTAATGTTTATAAAATATTTATTTAATGTATACAATAAATAATGTTAAAAAAAAAAAAAAAAAACTGTACAATAAAAATAAATTTTTATCCTTTTTACTTATATATCATTTTCATATTGGACTATAACAAAATTTTGTAAATATATGCAATATATGTTCATGTATTTTATCTGTACATATGCATACTGTATGCATATACACTTGTTTATTTAATTAAATTTGTAAACAATATACAATGATATGGTACAACACCATGTATTTACATATTTATTTACTTTTATTATATATAAATACTGAATGGATTTTACATTAAATATGTTTTACGATGACAAAATATGGGATGATACAATACAAAATTTTGTGTATTGTATATACATACTACAATGTCACATATCCTGTATATATTCAGCATGTAAATATAAACACAAATAATGTAGAGTATTTTTGTAGCATATATCCATTGCAATCAATGTGTAAAATTTCAGTTTGATTGCATTTACAATAAATATTTTAAATAAAGGATAAAATTGAAAAATTCCATAGATTTTTATCCTATTTGATTCATGGATATATAAAAGTATTATTTATAATTGTACACACTTTTACATGAGCTTGTAAATTTGTTCTTTTTCAGTCGTGTTTTTTTTTTGCAAAATAAAGCTGAAATATTCTATTAACACATGTCATTCATCAATATGTTCAACATTGACCATATCTCTGAATTATTTTTTGATAACATAGAAAACAAAAAAAAAAAATCCAGAACATTTCATGTTTACATACAATATTATGTGATATGTTAGTTATATGTATTTTTTGTTTTACACTCATCATTTTGGTTTTTTGGTTTTTTTTTCTATTATTTTATTGTAATATTTTATTTTATTTTTTTTTTGTTTTGTTTTCTTAGGGTGTTGTAGCCTTCAGTTCACAAGGTGATCGAATAGCCTTAACACAAATTGAACAGATGATCAATGGACAGTACATAAAACTTGGATATTATGATACACAGGCTGATAATCTAACATGGTTAAATATGGAACAATGGGCTGGTGGCAAGGTAAATTGAATATTTTTTTTTTTTTTTTTTTTTTGATATGTAATGATATATTCAATGTGAAGATTTTGAAAGCATTGACATTGAAAGAACAATGTTTGTGTATTATATTACATGTCTACGCATGTATTATGTGTACATCATATGTATGTGTAGGCAAAGTCTAACACATACATATCTCATTTAATAAACTGATTTTGTAATATTTTATGAATTTTTTCCTTTGAAACAAAATATTATTTATAATGTTTCAACTTACACATACTTTTATTTTAAATAGAATTCATGTAAATGTATCTTCAAAAATTATCTTTTATTTTGTTAAGGTAAAAATTCTATTCAACATTTAATTCAATTCAAATAAACTCATTTCTTTGCATTCATGTACACATTTTGTTGTACATAATCTACCATGAATGGTGTAAATAATCATTTATGTACATACATATGTATAATACTAAGTTTATCTTTGTATACAATACACATTATTAATTAGTATTGTTAAATCTTCTCTTTATTGACTAAATTAGGTGTATCAATTTATAATTGTAATATGGTATTTACATGCGTTAGGGTATCCTTCTTTATTCTCTTGAATCTATTCTATGTAATTCAAATCTAATTTTATCTTTTAAAAGTAATGACACAATAAAGATTGAAAAGTTTAAAAATATAAAAATTTATTAAATTAAATTTTTCTGGGAACGATTTTTCATTTATTTTTATTGTGAAAATTACAGAAAATTAAATAATTACTTTAGAATCTTTTTAAACGCGATTCTATCCATTACTTTCATGGTCTAATATAAGGTTTAAACGATGAGACGCTTATAAGACACATATGAAAAATATGAGACACCGGGTGAAGGAAATGAGGCGTGTATGAGGTTGCACGGTATCTATGGGCTACGTCTCACTTCCTTCACCCGTTACACTGGAAGCAGTGTAAAGTGTCTTTTCATGTATGTAAATGCCCTAAATCCAAGCCAGACAGATCAGAGAAAACGGAATAAAAGAAAAATATAACGAATATTTTCATTATAAAGGAACGATGGAAAGGAGGAGATCACATTTGCATTAAACTCTACAGATTATGCAGTTATTACAATGACAAATTTATTCTTTTCTGTATAATCCTTTTAAGTTTTTAGAATTAAGTGGAATTTTTTCTTATATAATGGAATTAGGAGATAAATCTTACTTTTCTCGATACGAAAAAAAAAAAACAACTCCATAAATACGGCATCATCGATTTGACTGCGTAATAATAAAAAATCCTGACAGTGTTTCAAATGTCATTATCATGATTTACATAATTTTAAGTCACAATCTAAACTTTTATGTATGTGAACATAATTCATCAACATTTTTGTTTTTTTCTTTCTTTTTCTAAAACAACCTACTATACTCAAGAAATAACAAAAAAAAAAAATCTTAAACGAAATATAAATTGTCGTTATATTTAATTAATCCTATATTTGAATAGATTAAATTGATTTTTATTTTATAATAAGATAATATCAAAAACAATATCATCGTGTTTATATCAAACACTTTTTAAATACAAATCATATACGCGCTATAATATTTAAATTATCCTTAAAAATGTATTTTATATACACGTATATACTATTAAAAAAGATTTCAATAAAAGAAATAAAAAGATTTAATAAATTGTAACAGAACATTAATATCTCATAGATATGAACATCTATACGTATTTATGTACTAATAATCTTGTACATATATTTACATAATACTACTCTGTACATGTAAATATAGACACATACTGTACATGCATATATTCAGTACATTTTCTAAAGAAAATATCAAAATAATTCCTCATGGCATGAAAAACACATTAAATAAAGTTAAATAACATCAAATATAATCATTATGATGATGACGATGATGATGATGATGGCAAAAGCAGCTCATTTAGAAATTCAATTTTATAATCCCCTACTATAAATGTTATCGTTTTGATATAGAGAAATAAAAATAAAAATAATAACAAAAAAAAAAAAAAAAACAAACAGCTCAGTTTCATACAGGAAATTGCAAGAAAATTTCTGAATTGCCGGAGCTGTATAGAAAAAAAAAAAAAATTTTATTTCATTTTTTTTTTTTTCTTCATGTTTTCTTTATTAAAATTGAAAAGAAAGAAAAAACTTAAGAAATGAGAAAAATTGAAAATAAATTGAAAAACAAAATTAAGTTTTGTATTATTTTTCCTATCTTTTCTGTTTTTTTTTTTTTTTTCGTTGTTATTATTGACGCAATATACCGAAAAATATTTGAAATCCTTGAATTATTTATTTTATTTCATTTTTTTTTTAGATCTAATATGATTTTTTCTACACATTATCGAATTCTAACAAAAAAAACGATGAAGGGATCGTAATTTAGTTTTTCAAAGTTAAATTTAATTCAAATTAAAATTTTGTATGTTATATTTAAAAAAAAAAAAACATTTCTGATATTTCGATCTGTAATGAAATTTATTTTTCTTTAAAAATGAGAAATTAAATTAAAATATCGTAGAATCAATAATAACAGATAATAATTGAATAATAAGGATACTTGATGGGACTTAGATGTAGGTATCTGAAAGTATACGGTTTAGGTGTTTGCAAAAATACCTTCAGGGCGGTATTGGGCCTTTCAGTGATCAAATATCCTTAACGCAAATTGAACAAATGATCAATAAACGATTACTTCATATAGTTTAAAAGTCTTAAAATCGTATAGATTCGGACACAATAACCATGAAGAATCAAATATAAATTTAAAAATCTTCACACATGCATACGTGTATGTGATACGTGTAAGTGATATAGGTGGGCTGTCCAAAATTTCATACCTGTCCATAATTTAAACAATTTTCACTTTGCAAAATTATCCTTTAAGGCTTAACCAAAATAACGTGTGCTTACGAATGTCATTTTTATGTAAGTAAACCAAAATAATAACGTATGTAAAAATGTAAATAAGTTTTTAAAAATTACAATTCTGTCATTTAAACTTTAATTAACGTAAAATGTACGATGCTTACGGCACATTTAATTACGTAAAATAGACATTTCAAATTGATCGAAAATTAATGAACGTAAGCTTACGTATGTTTTGGTTATTACATGTATTAACCATGTATTAACCATTTATCGCACTTTACGTTACGTTACGTATTTTTATATTGATTTTAGTTGTGACTTTAAATTCAATATAACCAGTATAAATATGTAAAAATTATTCTACAAATTTTTCAGTTAAATCCTTAAATAAAAAATGAATAATGTATTATCTATTTTTAAGGATTTAAAATTCAATTGTTTATTCATTCACACTAAATCACAATTTTACCATATTTCATTTGATGGAATTTAAAGTTTATTTTGTGATTTTGGTTATTTTTTTTCTCTCTGTCTTATTTTTCTAGATGTTATATTTACTTATTTAAAAAGTGTTATTTATATCATTCAATTCAATTTTTTATTTGTAAAAGAAAAAACCTACAAAAGTTTTCATTTCACAAGCACGTCTTCTCAATTGTAATCTTGTAAGATGTGCGTAAATAAAATCTGTTGGGGTTACGTACCTATCATATAGGAAATTTGTTTTTTTTTTTTTTTTTTGTATTTGAGATTTTCTAGTTTTTTTTTGTTTTTTATTTGAATGAGAAGTTTTTCATATATGTAATCTAGAAATTTAATATGCCAAGAGGTTAGCTTTAAGAAATTTTATTTATTATGTGGGCGTAAAGTGAAAACTCCTAAAGGAATAAAAAAAAACAAAAAAACTGGGAAAATAAAAATGTTCTAATGTAATGTAAAAAATTTTTTTTTCTTCTTTTATTAAAAAAATAAATCAAAATTAAGAAGAAAAAATAAAACTTAATTTTTTTTCTTACATCCTTTAATTTCAAATTCAATTCAAACAAAAAAATTTATTCAAGAAAAATTCTGTTTTATTTTTTTTTTTTTCTAATTAAATTTTCATTGAATTTTGATGTTTATATTTTGAAATTTACATTAAAACTTTTTCATACAATAAATTTGGTTTTATTTTCCTTATTCAGAAAAAAAAAAAAAGAAGAAGAAAAAAAAGTCAAATTAACATAATTTAATACAAATGAGTTCATGAAGAAAAATGATGAAAGAACAATAATAACAAAAATTCTAGAAGAAAATTTGTTAAGAGTACTTTTCAATTTTTCTTTTTTTTTTTTTTGTTGAAATTTTCATTTTAAAATGTTTCATAATACCCGTACAAATATACTGTTTTGTTTGTATGATGACAGTTTTGTGAACACTAATTATTATTAGGTTGTATTATTAAACTCTTAAGAAAAACAACTTCTTGTACATATATATAAAGAAAACAAAACAACAAAATTCTGTAAATTAAGAAAATGAAAAAAAAATAAAAAAATAAAAAATAAAATAACAAAACAACTTTTACTTTTGTTTCATCGACAAAAATTATTTTGCATTCAATTTGCATAGAACGTGCTCATATTATTTCATTGTATACATATGCACTGTATATATACATACATATGTATGTGTGGATGCTCTATACACGGTACAATGAGTATTCATATATACAGGAAAAGAATGAAATTGTCTGAAGATTACATACAAAACAATACTAATAGTGTTTCTGAATACTAATTGTGACAGGATGAACTCTTAACCGTTTATTTTATGCACTTTCATGTTGTACGAGTACAATGCACCTTTATATGTTTGTATGGGGATATGTTGGATACATATGCCATGGCGCAAATATATGTATACAGTTGCATTGCATTGTATACGAAATATGTATGGTATACGATGGATATCTTTTTTATTCATCGAGCTGGCATAATTACTTTTTCCTTAGCTAAACGTGTACATATAGTACATATACATGCGTGCTATGCCATAATCCATGTACAAAATCAAAAAAAAAAAAAAAAAAAACAATTTTATAAAAGAGATGCTCTAAAATTTTATTAAAGACAAAAAAAAAATATGTATATGGATGTATCTAAGGATATAACCGTGCATGACATAGACAACAAAGAAAAAAAAAAAGAAAAGAGAATTTATTCAAGAAAAATGCAATTATGTATGAACATTAATGTCGAAAAATATAAGATTAAAAATGATAAAAATTAAAATTAAAAAAAAAAAAACAAAAAAATAATCATAAAAAGCTAAAAAAGCTTTTATCTTTATCTTTTGTCATATTTACACTACATTCAACATGAAATCCTTAAAAATTAATTTGACCGTTTTTTTTTTTTAAATTTATGTGAAAGATAAAAGGAATAAAAATTAAAAAACAAAAAAAAAAAAAAATCCACATTGTTATCTGCTCTTTAAAAAAAAAAAAAAAATTAAAAAAAATTTACCATATTTTAATTACAGGTACCACAAGATCGAACAATTGTCCGAAGAGTCTTAAGAACAGTATCTCTGCCATTATTTGTTTGTATGAGTACCATATCTAGTTGTGGTATAATGGTAGCCTTAGCTCTAATAGTATTTAATATTTGGAATAATCATAGAAGGTAAGTGATATGTACATATAATATAAAATTCTATTCCATTTATTCTTTAACATTAAGATTATTCAAGTGTATATTATTTAGAATTTATTTCAAATTTCTTCTTGTTTTCTCTGTTTGTTTAAATGAAATTTTCCGTTTTTTTTTTTGTTTTTTTTTTTTTTAAATTAAATATCAAAAGTATCTGACATTTTTCTTACTTAAATGCTATATAATCACAACCACTTTAGTTTCTATTTTGTTGTTCTATTAAAATAACATTTCACTTTTTGTTATTTTATAAAGTTTTAAATAAATACTAAATATAAATAAAATGAAAAAAAAAAAAAAAAAATTTGTAATTAAATTTCTATTTTAAATAAATTCAGTAAAATTCTTTATTATAAAATCTTAATTAAATACAAAAACTAAAAATTTTAGCATTATAATATAGAGTACGTATGTATATAAATATCAACATACATTTGAAAATTCAATTCAAATAAATTTTATCTCATTTACAAACTTATACAAAAAGAAAATTTTTTTTGTTTTTTTTTTTTTTTAATTTTAGCTTTTCATGTTAATATAAATTGAAAATGAGAAACTTTATATTCTGATATTTTCATTTCTCTTACACCTACTTTTATAAACCTAACTACTATTATAATCATTATGAAAATTTTCCTATTTAACTTTTTCAAATTAAATAATAAGAAAATTGTTTAAATAAAAGCTGTTTTGCTTTACTTTAACAATTGTTTGAGGATAACCAAAAAAAAAAAAAAAAAAAAGGAAAAAAAAAAATTAAAAATCAAATAAAGCAAAGTAATATAAAAGAAAATGAAAATTTTGTATAATCACGAGAAATCAAAAATTTTTGTGTATATAATAAGTAATTTGTACATTATGTATATGAAAGCTATTAAAATATTATTGTTTTCATTTCCACTGTAATACAGTTATTTATGATTTTAATTAAATATATTTATTATAATTTTTAATTTTTGTTTTTTTTTTTTTTCATATAAAATGCTTTTTATCATTTAATTTGAAAATTTTATATTTCATTTATTATTAGAATTAAAAATATTTAGAAAATTATTTTATATTATAGAAAATTTCATTAAATTATGTGATTTACAATCATATTTTATTTATATCGCATAATTTAATTCAATATTCATTTCAGTTGTATTTAAAAAAAAAAAAATTTTTTTTTTTTAAATTACACAATGGTTATGAAATGATGTAGAACGTTTTGTATTGGACCTATTAATTTGTATTCATAAATTTTTGAAAAAATTTATAATTACTTAAATAGAATAAATTATGAAAATTTTATTTAAAAGAAAAATCAAACAAACGACAGTTATTCTAGAATTATTTTTAAATTGAATTTTTTGATATCCATAAGCAAGGATATACGTGTAATGTATTTTGTGTTAATAACAAAAATATTCCTTGATATTTTATACAGCTTTAAGATCTCTCTGGTTTAGGAGAGATTTCGGTTAAGAGGCTTCTAGGCTTCCTCGAGGTGTTCTCTAAAAAAATTCCTGGTGTAATATCGCAATGGGCTTTTCTGGTCTAAGTGTGCTTGCTGGGAATTTGGCAAGCGACCACCTCTACCTACCTAACTATATACAACTATAAAAGGACTAATCAAAGGTTATCCTAAAAGATTTACTCTTTTCATTTTAAAGCAAAAATCTTTACTTCTATGGAAATATCGTATGTGAGATACATAAATGCGATCCATTAAAGGCATGACTAATAATAATGAAATTGTGGGTGGTAAAAAAGCAAAAAAACAAAATATATATTTAAGCAATGTACAACACAATTTTCGAATTTTTTTTTTTTCTTAAATCCTAATAGGCAGCATACTCATAATAATCTAAGTGCTGTTGTTTTATTAAAAAACAAAAAAAAAAGAAAAGTCTGAGCGAGAAAATAATTTATCACTAAAAAAGAAGACAAAAAAACAAAAAATTTTTCTATATTGTTCTCGTATTCCTTTTTTTTCTGATTTAGTCGATTTCTTTTTGTTTAACAAATTTCATTAATATTGTAAATTTGATTTTAGACTATATTATCTGGTATATCTGTGTGTACATTATGAATTTTTTTATACACACAGCGAAGCAACAAAATTGTAAATTAAAACTTTTATTGAAAGAAAAACAAAAAAAAAAAAACGGAAAGAAAACAAAAATTTATAATAAAGAGAAACACATAAAAACAAAAACATAAACAAAGAGAAAAAAGGATGTTGTTTATTTTATTAATTTTTATCCATTTAATTTATCCAATGAAAAAGTCACGTATATATATTAAACAAATAGATATGAAAAATTCGGTTAATATGGAAAATACATTTTAACGGACTTATATCACATTATATGTATATTTATATATATTTTCTTTTAATATTTAATATGATTTTCTTTCCTTTATCATATTATTTTACTTTTATCAATGTATTTCCTTTTAGAGTGTGTATGGCATGTAAAATGAAAACTTTACCAATGTAAAATCAATATACATAAGAAATGTATCAAAATGGTATATCTGTATGTACATTTTGTTTTTTCCTGTTTTTGTTTTGTTTTTTTTTTTATATTGAAGATAAAATTGAAGACAGAATCTTTGAAATCCTATAAAATTTTTTTTTTTTTTTTTTAGGACAAAAATTTCAATTTAAAATTCTACTATTGTACAAAAGACATAAGGATTATCATCAGTATTTGGCTACATTTTATATTGAAACTTTATCAATTTTTAATTTGCATAGTTTAGAAAAAAGAAACAAAAAATATAAAATGAAAATTATTTCTATAAAAAAAAAACATAAATTAATGAAGTAAATTAGAACGAACAATAAAATTTCATTGTTATTATTATTGGAATCATTTCCCTTAATGTTTACATACATACAATAATATGCATGTAACGTATTTATAATTTCAAAAAAAATAAAAAAATAAATAAATATACTCTGAGTATAAATTGTCCAGTTAAAATGTTACAGCTAGTAATAACATTAAATAGTTAATTAATATAAAACAAAATACTTTTAGATGTTGAATAAAAATTGTTAAATTATTGTTGTTTATTAGAAAAAACCATCATAGTACATAATTACAATTAAATTCGTATAATTTATAGATTAAAGGATAATCTACATGTTAGTTACAAATGGACTTAGACTTTGGACTTAGACAAAGATGGACAATGAATTTAGATATTGATCTTTGTTATATCACATCAAGCTTGTGTAGAATATTGAAAATTGAATTCAATAAACTGTGATCTGCCACAATATCCTTATCCACATTTACATTAATTTTGTACAAAGCTCAGAATGAAAATATTAAGACCAATATACATTTGAATTTTTCAAATAGTCCTTCGGAGACCCTCCTCTCATAAGTTCCCCTTATTTAATTGTTCTTTATAATCATTGAATTACTTGGTAATTGATCTTATTTTATTTAAATACGTGAACAAATATAATTTTAGAAAAAAAAAACAAAAACAAATTTAATAATCAAAATACACGTTACAACAAATTTACTATTTAATATTTATGTAATGATATATAATAAAACCCAATTTAAATCAGATAATATAATAAATTTATAGAATTTACGTGTAAACAAAATTTTCACACCAAAATTGCACGTAAAATTTAATCTATTTGCTATACAAAAAAAAAAAAAAAAAAAAAAACTCATTTCTATATTTTTAATTTATTTTAACCTTATTTAATTAGATATTCTAATACCTTATTATCTGTTATAAAAATTCACATTAAAAATCAATTATGACTCGTATAAACAAATTTATTTTAAATTTAAAATAGCTTATTTACAAAAAGTAAGATCTATTTATTTTATATTTTATGAAAATTTCATTATATTTATATATACGAAACAGTTACATAAATGAATAACATACATATGTACATATATTTACGTTTAATACGAATAAATATCTTTGTTTACTACATTTATAATGAAAATTTTATATTCAAAAGACAGTGGTATAACAGAAGTTGACATAAAATTTTTTTTTTAATATAGTTTTATTTTGTTTTCGTTTTGCTTTTTGATCCTTTCAGAGTTATACAATCATCTCATCCTGTCTGCAATACAATTATGTTATTTGGTGTTATTACGTGTTTAGCATCAGTTATACTCTTGGGAATTGATGGACGATTCGTTAGTCCTGAAACATACCCTCAGGTAAATAATCATTTTGAAACAAAATTCAATTTTATTACAAAATTCATGATATTACAGTAAATATAATATTATCCTTAAAACACAAAAAAAAAAAATACAAAAACAGAGGCATACAAAATAAAATGATAATATACAACTTTTTTGTATAGTTTTTTTTTTAATATTTATATTTTCTTATTTATTTACAGATATGTCAAGCACGAGCATGGCTCTTATCGACGGGTTTCACTTTAGCCTATGGGGCTATGTTTAGTAAAGTTTGGAGAGTTCATAGATTCACAACAAAAGCGAAAGCTGATCCAAAAGTAAATAACTACTATATACACATACAACATACATACATGTGTGATACAAATGAAAAGAAAAAAAAATATATAAATAATAATAATAATAATAATAAGAAAATAAACTTTTATGATTACTTTTCTTTTCATTTTCCTTTTTTTATTTTGTTGTTTTGCTATTATTTTTCCCTTTTTATTTATTTATTTTTTTTTTGATTTTATTGTTATACATCACTACAGAAAAATTGATTTTTTTTTGTAATTTTCCTATTGTAGAATATTTTATCTACCAAAACAAAAATTATACGCATGTATGTCTGTATCTCTTTTTTACATAATATAGTCTATGAATTTTCTTTTGTTATATGTATTGAAAAATCGAAGTAAATTAGTAAATCTTGAAAATTCTTTAAAGAAATTTTTTTTTTTTTTATCAATTTGAAAATATGAAATATATGCGTAAAATTTAAGTACCTTCGGGTAATATACGTTTTTTTACACATAATTTTCATTTTTCAAATAAAATTAATAAACACATTTATTTACATGAAAGTTTATTATTAATTCAATTTTGAAGAATTCAATTTATGTGCAAAAAAAAAAAAACAAATGAAATTTTATTTGTTATGGAAAATTATATAATCGTGACCAAAAAATTTGTTTTATTAAATTCAAAGTAAATAAAATTGATCCTTGATAATTTCGATTTGCTTTAATTTATTTATTAATTTTTTTTTTTTTTTTTTTGAATGTCCTTATCATCCGTATATCAATCAATCCTTATCAATCATAATTTGAACTTAATGCATTAATTGATCGAGATTGATCGAATCCGATTTTTAAAAAAAAAAATTTCAAATTCGATCACATTTCCAATTATAATTAAGAAATTTTTTTTTTTTGTTTTCAGAATATCAATTTTTATACTAACATTATTTAAAAAAAAGAAAAATTCTATTTATTTACAGAAAAAAGTAGAACCATGGAAACTTTATACAATGGTATCTGGTTTATTATCTGTAGATTTAGTTATATTATTAGCATGGCAAATATATGATCCATTACAACGTAGTCTAGAAAGATTCCCATTAGAAGATCCAATATTGACAACAGATGATATTAAAATTCGTCCTGAATTAGAACATTGTGAAAGTGAAAGAAATTCAATGTGGTTAGGTATGGAAAATTTTTTTTTTAGTATTTATTTATAAGTATTTTGTAATATATTAACGATCATTTGTTCATTTTTTCTTTCTCTATTTTTAATTAGGTCTTATATACGGTTTTAAAGGACTAATATTAGTTTTCGGACTATTTTTAGCTTATGAAACTCGTTCAATAAAAGTAAAACAAATAAATGATTCTCGTTACGTTGGTATGAGCATTTATAATGTGGTAGTACTTTGTTTAATAACAGCTCCAGTTGGTATGGTAATTGCATCACAGCAAGATGCATCGTTTGCATTCATTTCATTAGCTGTGATATTTTGCTGTTTTCTTAGTATGCTTTTAATATTTGTGCCAAAGGTTAGTTATTTAAAAAAAAAAAAAAAAAAGAATTGTAATTAATTCCATTAATTTGATTTTTACAAAAAAAAAAAAATAATAAAAAAATTTCTCTCATTTTTCGTTAGGTTATTGAAGTCATTCGACATCCAAAAGATAAAGCTGAATCTAAATATAATCCAGATTCAGGAATATCAAAAGAGGATGAAGAAAGATATCAAAAATTGGTTAGCGAAAATGAAGAACTACAGCGACTGATAGCACAGGTAAACATTTTTTTTTCAAACTGAAATATACATATATATGAAAAAAAAAGATATGTTGTTGTTCTACTTTGTTAATAATGAAAATATATCAAGATTATATATTGAAAATCACTTCCTTTATGTACATATAGTTACCATGACAATAATTAATTTTCTTGTATATTTTCAATTTTATTAAATTTTTTTTTGTTTTTTTTTTGTTTTTTTTTATAGAAAGAAGAAAAAATTCGATTGCTTAGACAACGATTAGCTGAACGTGAATCTGGGAAAGGACAAATACCCGGTCAAACTATAACTGCTCTAGAAGGTTCTGGTGTGGGTGTAACGATAACTACCCCAACATCATTAGCAATTACACAAGGTAAAGAATCTCTAGTAGTGATACAGCCAGAACATACAACAACATCAGATTTTGATAGTGCCATTGGTGGTGGTATATCAATTTATACACGTTCATCACGCGCTAGTCAATCAGATATTGAATTCTCGGAAAGTTATTTGTAAAATTTTTATTTACCTGATGGTATACTTAATATTGTGTGCATATATGTATATATATACAATTGCATACACCTGCATATAATATATTTAATGCATATTGAGAATGAATTTAAAGAAAATGAAAAATTTTCTAATTTCTACACATAAATAACTAAACATTGAGACACGTAATTGATTGATGTTCTCTTTTTCAATGTTGAAAATGTTGTTGATTTTACATTAAGAAATTCACTTTATTATATATAGTATGTATGTATAGATAAAATTATATAGTTAGTGTATAATCAATCGTATATATATGAATAGCACCACATACACACATACACATACATTTCACACGTGATATGTAGTATATACATATATGATAAATTTTTCCTTTATATGTCTGTTTTCTATATATTGCACATTTGATTGATTCAATGCAGAATTGTCAGTATAAATGGGAGGAAAAAAAAAAGAGAGATGCAATTTATTTATTCCTTAAACAAGAAAATACAAACACATGTAGATGATATTTTTCCAGTTATATAACTTTCCAATGATCGACAGTTCTATATTGAATTTAAAAAAAAAAAAAAAAAAAAAAAAAAACGAAAAATATTCCATACATGTATACGTCAATTTTTCTTGTTTTTCCTATAGTGTTTTATTTGATTAATAGAAAATTTATGTATTTCTAATTTATCTTTCTTTTTTTTAAATTCACAATAAACAATAATTTTGTTTATGACAACATAAATAAAACGTAAAATTTTATTTTTGCTTAACAAAACAATATAATGCTAAAGGACATCATGTATAAGAGAACATGCGAATATCAAAAATGTATCTGACATTTTTTTTTTTTTTTTTTTATATGTTATCTATTTGCATTTTTGATAGAATGCAAAATTTTATTATTAGATAGATAAATTTTATTTCAAAAAAAAAAATTTTTTGTTTTTTTTTAAAGAAAGAAAAATACAATAAATTCAATTCAATTATAATCAAAATATGAAACAAAAAAAAATAACGTCTTTTCTCGATTTTGACATTTGAAAATTTTCAAATACACAGTACATAAATAAAATGTAAAGTAAAACAACAACAAAAAAATATTAGCACATGTTTATGAAAGTGAATTACATATATGACAGAATGAAAATAGCATGGTATCAAATTCAGTTACATATACTTTATATTTTAATCATATATTTATTTTTTCGTTTTTTTTTTTTTGCCTTTTTGAATGATTTTCAAAAGAAAAAATTTTTTTTTTTTTTTTTAGAGAAAATGATTTTTGATCTTAAACATTTTTTTTCTCTTCTCTCCTTTTTTTGTTAATCTCTTGGGCAAATAAATTTTTTTTTTTTTTGGGCAGGGTGACTTTTCAAGGGTTAAAACGTGAGTTGAAAATATAAAATTTATATGGGCTTTATTATATACAAAATGTGAAAATTATTAATTTTGAATGAAATGATAACAAATGTGAAATCTACCGAAAAACTACTAATAATGTCCGAATTGAAATATTTATTTATAGGTTAGAATTTTTTTTTAGAAAATTGTTAAGAGATTTAGATGTTTTATTATAGAAAACTGTTACAATTTTTTTTGAGTTGAGTTACATATTTATTTCTATTTTTTTTTTTTTTTTTTTTTTTTGAGCTTATAAAAATTTGTTAACAACACAGGATTTTGTAAAATGATTTAATATTAAAAATTTAAAAAAAAAAAACATCACCTACACATGTTTATTATGTTTTCTGTTGGTATGAGACGTAAAATTTTAAAAAATAAAAAAAATTTTTTTTTTTTTATTCCTTTCTGATACACAAATTTAAATTCCAGTCAGTACAATTTTTCTTAGAATTTTCTTTTAGTACAAATGCAAAATAATTTCAAAGTATAAATACCACATAAATCAGATGAGATATAAACTATTCAATCATGTAGAGACAAACATACGTAATGTCTTATCCATGAAATAATGATAGATAACTAAATAAATAAGAAAAATATCGATCCTTGTAAAAATAAGTAAAAAAACAAAAAACTTTTGAAAAACTTTTCTTTTTCGATTTCAAATATAATTACGAAAACTTACGAAACTGAGGATTAAACATATTGATGTAACGCAAAAAGTGATCATAATTAAAAGAACTGTACAAATGTTTAAGAAAAAAAAAAAACAAAAACAAACTAAAAATCAATTATTTTAGTCATGCTTAATTCAAGATTCAATGTTGAATCTCACGTATAACAAGCAATGGATTCATGTTTTTACTTTTAGCATTACGTCATGAAACGTGCAAAAGCAATAACAAAAAATGTATAAGAAAAAAAAATTTTTTTTTTTTTGGTTAGTTTTAAAAATTTCCTCACAAAAATCTAGATTCTAAGTAACAAAAAAACCAAATAGCGAATATGTACTTAACCTTGAATTGAGCCAAGTGGTTGAAGTATAACTCGATTTTATCAATTAATTTTTATTATTTTTTTTTAACAAGGGAATTTTTTTTTGTTTTTTGAAAAGTTTTAAAACACAGAGTACAGTACTGTAAAAAATAAAATAAAGTTCGATCTCTCTAGGAAAACTCTCTGATCTGTATAGAAACATGATATTGTTGCGTTAGAAAAATTATTATAAAAAATAAAATAACTTAAATGATTAAAAGGCAGCTAATATAGTCTTACATATTGCTTAGAAATAAATTAGAATTAATTGAAAAAAAAAAAAAAAAAAATTTAACGCACATTTTATAAATGTAGGCCCAAATTCTGGGTAAGAGTCTCTTAATTCACTTAATTTTTAACTTTTAAAAAATTTTTAATTAAATTTGATATTCTGAGTAGCAGATATTGTGGAGAATTTAAGTTTTAAGAAAATAAGAGATATATCAAATAAATGATAAGAGGTTGGAGGTTAAGAGTCTTTTAACTTTTACCCAGAATTTTGCTGCCTTAAATTTCAATTTAATTTAATTATGTACACACTTCATTTATTAGTGAATCATTAATTAAATATTAAAATGAAAAAATTAAATAGACAAAAAAATAAAATAAATCTAATTCTCAGGAATCTCAGGTAATATCACAAAAAATCAGACAATCACAAATTATAATATAGAGACACCTACACATATCATACATATCTATGTATACATTCTTGCACATACATATGTACATATAATAAATGTCTGCATATATATACACACATAAATAATATATTACATGTGCCCACATAAAATTCTGAAAAATTTTGTATTTAATAAATATTGTCGTCACCATAGACACCATCACAAAAAAAAACAAAAATAAAAAAAAAATTATAAAAAAAATATTATAGAACGTGTACGAAAGTACAATACCCTTTTTATAAGTACATACGTGTATAGTAACTGCTGTAACATAATCTCAATTAGTGAACATCATTATAAATATTTTCAACAAACATAAAAATAAAATGTATCTGTTAATAATTACAAACATAAGTTTATGTCAGATTAATTACTACTTTATACATGTTATATGCGTATAGATACATATATACAGTATGTATAATATAATTATTATTAAATTTATTTAATAATTTGTTACAATAAAACATGTATGTATGTACATATTCCATTTTATTATTATAATTTATTAAAATCTCTAAAAATAAACTGATTACTAATAATTACAATATAATAAGATATCATCAAAATATTAAGTATATAATATATAAATTTGTTGTTATTTTAAATAATATGTTGTGTTGTTCCATTATAATTATTATTATTATTAAATACAATTTAAAATTTTCTAATTAATTTTGTTTAGTAAAATTTTAGTTGACTCTAATTATTATTATTATTATTAAAAAAAAAAAAAATTTTTTTTTGTTATGATTACTATTATAATTAGGATATTTTCCGTTTACATAAATGATAATAATTATTAAATAAATATTTTTCACATATACACACACACATACATGTGTGAGGTATAAATTGTGTTCATATCCTATATAATATATATAATGAAAATAAAATTAATTTTAAAGTAAAAACACTATTTTATAATACATACATATACATACATATGTACATGTATGATCCTTTATGTTGTGCACAACATAATTTTATTATGTATTATACATACACTTATATCAGATATTCATGAAAATATACTGTATACTTATAGTTATTATATACATAGTAATACATATATACATAGTTATAGCATTTAGTTGTAGTTGTATTTAGTAGCAGAATATATAATAATTATAATATGAGAAAATCATATTCATCTTGAAAGTTAAATGAAAAAGTTAAATATGTTATTATAGAAAGAATATTATAATATATGTAAATAATACGTTATGTATGTACATATATCATATTATTATGCATAATAATGAAAATGATTTAATTACATTATTAACATATACCTAATTATGTGTATATATACATACATATAAAAAAAATAGTGTCTTTTTAAAAATGATTTAAAAAAAAAAAAAAAGGATATTTAAGAAAATATGAAAAACACACTTAAAAAAACAAAAAAAAAAAACACAAAGAAAAATGAAAAAAACAAACACAAAATTTATTATTATTACTATTTATTATACATGAATGTATAGTGCAATTCGAATAAAAAGGATTTTTATTAAAAACAAAAATTAAATGAATGAATTTTTTTTTTTTTTTGTTTTTCGTTATTTTCATTTTTTTTGTTTATTTCCAAATTTAGGTGAATAC
Source organism: Anthrax anthrax (assembly GCA_963971155.1). Lineage (NCBI taxonomy): Eukaryota > Metazoa > Arthropoda > Insecta > Diptera > Bombyliidae > Anthrax > Anthrax anthrax. The sequence goes on from OZ020124.1 coordinate 3,585,258, forward strand.
AAAAAACAAAAAAACAAAAAACAAAAAAAAAAATTTGAGAAAAACAATAAAAGGATATTACATATCCGCATAATTCCCATGTATCTAAATCAAAATTTACAAATATTTTGTATATCCTTTTTCCCTATCAAATATCCTGGCACGTTGTCATATAAAAACTCAAAAAGATTAAAAAACGTTTTTTTTTTTTTTTTTAACTTTCATTTCCTATATTCTCTTGGTTTTCCTTATCCTTATTATATTTGTATTTTATAAAATGTGCCCGTTACATACATACCAAGCATGTATGTATTTATCTTGTATATATACCTTTTGATAAAAAAATATGGTTGATCATAATGAATTGGCAAATTTTAAATGGTTTTTATTTATTTCTATATATTTTTCATTTTAACATACATATTTTAATTTGATATGAAAATTTTTTGGCAAAATGTAAGTAGATTCAAAAAAAATAAAAATAAAAATAAAAAGCCTTAAGAAGAATTTAAGAAATTTGATTTCTTAAAGGCAAAAAAAAAAATTTTTTTTTTATGTGTATTTATTGATGTTGTGTAATCGATGGTATAATCCTGTAAAGTCAAACATTTTTATTTGTATATTTTTTTTTGTACAAGAGAAAAGTTAAAAAAAAAAAAAAAAATGAATTGTGATTTCATATTTTCTTAAGTATAAACATTTTAGTCTGTTGAAATAGAAAATCATTAATAATTATTTTTGATTATGAAATGAAAATGTATTTTTTAAAGTAAATACATGATGTGTATTTACATGTACTAGGAAAATATTGGAAAACTCACAAAAAAAAAAAAAAAAAAAAAAAAAAATGAAATGATCAAAAAATTCATCCCTTAAAAAAAAACTTAATTGAATTTATTCTTGTTCATTTTGTTTAAAATTAATTAAAATTAATTTTTTATTTAAATTAATCATTTATTAATTTCTTAAATTTTATCTTGTAATTTAAATTAATTTCTTAAATACGTATAATAAATACGTAATTTTATCATATAATGAAAATTTATTTAAAATTCTTTACATAACATTTTTTAATATATATTGTAATATTTAGTAATTTATGTACATATAAATACAGAAAAGGAGTTAACACAAGAAGTTCATTTTTCTATTTTATAAAAATGATAAAATATCACATACCATCATTTTGAATACGATAAGAATTTAAATTACGACTACAATTTATATTGTTGTAAAGGAAAAACAAAAAACACAACAAAAAAACCAAAAATATTCTCTACATGTATTTTACAGTGTTTACACGTGTGTATGAGCAATATAAACAAAATTTACACATGTTTATGCTTTATAACCAGTCTGTATATTGTAGTTTGTATACTACATAGACTTCCCGAATTTTAATATCTTTTCTTCCCAGGGAAAAAAAAAACATTTTTATTATTAAAAATAGAAAAAAAAAAATAAAATAAAATATCATCAACAACTCAAAAGAAATGTTATAAAATAAAATATGCTAAAACTGTATAGTATGTATTTAATAATAACATTTTAAAGACAAGACAAGGTGAAATTTAATGCTGTAAGCTAAACCCTTGACAATCTTAAGTTGTAGAAGGATTAACAATTCTCTTCTATATCCTTTTTAAAGGAAATAAAAAAAAAATACAATAAAAATGAACTTTTGAATAAAATGTCAACAAAATAAAACCACATACAATATATTCTAAATTTGTGTAGATAGTTTGTATGTGTATATTGGTACGTATCATGTTCTTCCGCATATTTATACGTATGTTCGTATAATAAATAGGATATGTATGTATGTACAATGCGAGCTATACATACATTTAATATATTATATTTTCCCATTTTTGTATGTATGTATGTAAGAGTAATAATAATAATTTATATATCATCCAACTAACATTGTCATCATATCTTGTTGTAAAGGGAAACAATATGAATGAGATACCATCCGAATACTCGACGACATTCTCTGTACACTTTTATGTATAGATTTTCTTTTCTTTCTGTTTTTTTTTTTTTTTTTGTTTTCCTTTTATATATATTTTGTAAATTTTATATCATCTACAGCCTTGGGAATTTTCTGTTTTCCTTTTTTTCTAAAATAAAAAATGCTGTTTTATTTTTCTTTCTTGTTCATATTTTTCTCATCTTTTAATATACTTATGCCTGTGATGTTTTTGTTTTTTTTTTTTTTTTTTTTTTTTTTAAATGTTTATACTCGTATGTCTATGATAGAAGACACTCTTTCAGTCAAAAACCAATTTCTCTATATTATACACATGTAAATATATTTTTAGTGTAATTCTCTGTTTAGATAAATTGAAAAAATATCTTAGCACATGTATTTTGTAAAATCTTTAAGAAACAAGAAAATTTCATATACATTGTAATAAAATTGAAAATTTTACTTAAATGATGTGAAAATAATTTTTTTTCAGATTTTATATCAAAAAAAAAAAAAAAAAAAAAAAATTAAATGAATTTTCTTTACTATGAAATTGAACAAGAATATTTAAAAATTTAAAAGAAAAACTATATTTTTTTCATTTACAAGAAAAATTTTAAGAATTTTGCTTCAAGATAAAATTAGTTTTCAGTTTCATTTTAAATGCATATTATTAATTTTAGATACTTAAAAATGATGTAAATTAATTTCTTTAGGCATGAATTTAATCAATTCATTGAAACTTGGATCATTTCAATAAATTACCAAAGAAACTAACTAATTTCTAAAATATCTTCAGATCTTGATATTCATTAAATTCATAGTTATTTTGTTTTTCTAAAGGATTTTATAGGATCGGTACAAGCCTTATTTATGCTAGCATTTCATTCGGTATCGATTTGACTTATACTGATTTGAAAGGATACATAAACACGTTTCAAAACCGAAATGAAATTTTCAAATTCGGTATTAAAATTCCTGATTTCACATAAACACTTATACTGCCGTTTCTGAATCGTGAGACTTTCCAATCAAATCGTAATGAATTCAATACGGAATGAAATTGTAACATAAACAAGGCAATAGATTTTAGATTCAAATAGCCAATATAATGTATGTAAAAGAATTGATGTTGGTTAAATGAAAATATTAAAAAAAAACTTGAAAAGAAAATTTTTCAATGTATTATTTTTTTTTTGGAAAAATTTCGCAATTTTTGTAAATTTTCCCCATGAAAATTTTTTTTTTTTTGCTTTGTAAAAGTATAACAGAGAACTCAAATAATAAATTCGTACAATAAATTTTGTTAAAATGAATGTAAAAATTTAATTTTAATAAAATTCCAATAAAAAGAAAATTTTTTTTTTTTTTTTTTATTAAAAACAAAAAAATAAAAGTACATAATGTGAATGAAGATACTTGAAAAAATTTTTCCAAGTTGTGAAAAAGGATAAATTTTAAATTAAAACTTTAACAATTTTTAACATAGTTTTCTTTTCTCTGTATACATATAAAGCAATCACTAAAATACCATACGATTTATTTTTTGAGGTTTTATGAAAATATAAATTGAACGTATTTCAATAGTTTCACATATTACATTATTTGATAATTTTCAAGTATAAATTTTATATTTTTTGTTAAATGGTAGTATGGTATTTTTTTGAAAATTTGTATTAAAAAGGAATTTCGAATGGTTTTTCATGCACGTGATAAATATGAGAAAAATTTCATAAAACTTTAATTGAAATGTTATTAAAAAGTTTTTTCAACAACAATAACAAAAAAAAAAAAAAAAGAAAAAATAATAAAAATTTTCCCACTTATATTATGTATAAGTTTTTCTACTATATGTTATTTACAAAATATCTAAAATTACTTTAAATTTTCAAATTTAATAAAATCGATAAAGTATCAAATTTTTATACCATAATTTATTTAAAACAAAAAAATAAAAATAAAATATGTAGATAAATTTCTTTTACAAGTTTTCGTATTTTCAAAATTTTACATTCGTTTTCATAAAATTAATCACTTGAGACTATGTATTATGTACGAATGGAAAAATTTATTTAAAAAAAAAAATTTTTTTTTGTTTTTTGTAAACGTGTTTGAAATTAAGATAAAATTAATCATTGGAAATCAAAAACTTAATAAAGTGCTGTTCAAATAAAACGAATCCTTGGCATAATTTTTCATTTTCTTTTACTTGCATATGAAGTTTTATTGAACGGAATTTGACTATAAAAACACTCAACCAAGAAGAAAAGCAAAATTAAGATCAGTTAGAAAATCTTTCAAGAGAAAAGAAAATTTAAATTATTATTAAAACGATCATTTTATAAAAACAATTTTTAAAAACAAACTGACAGAATTTTTAAAATGAATGCATTTTAAATGAACTCAGTAACAAATTGACCCTTGAATCTAATGATCACAGATTTATTATCTGACAGTAAGAAAAATAAGACAAAATTGTGTTTTTCATCATTTGTTCATATTACCAATATATCAATGCGTTATGGCATTGAAAATTTTCTGCTTTGTAAGTTCAAGTACTATATATTGCGATACAGCAAGTAGTTTAGATAATTGTTAATTTAATCTCTACTATACAAATTAAGTAACAAATTTACTAATAACTCGATTTATTTCATTTTATGTCACACACTTTAAGTGACTCGATCTGAATTGCCGTGAAAAATTATACCCACAGAGTGATTAAGTCCTAATTCATATCGAGTTGTTGCATCGATGATAAAGCATTTTTTTCATAAATTTTATTTTTTTCATTTTTAGGGAAATTTTAATTGTTTTTTTTAAAAAAAAAAAAACAAAAATACAAAATCATGAACTGCTAAGTCTTTTTACTACTTTATAAAAATTAAAGTAAATATAAGAGCTTAAATAATTTAAAATTTTCATCATATACAATATACAGACTAACTAAATGTTTACATTTTATATAAACATTCTTACATAAAATCTTAGTTGATTTTTGCTCACGAATGTATGTAATGTTGTTGCTATTTTAGATAACAAAAAAAAAAAAAATCATGTATGTACGTGTATATGAAGTCTTCCTGAAGGAAAATCATAAACAAAGTTTTTCTTATCTATGAAATTTTATTTAAAAGAAAAAAAAATTTTTTTTTCCAATTTTATTATGTCGGCATTGTTTTTCCTCCCTTTTTTGTTCTTGTTTTTTCATTCTTACTATCTTACTTAGAATCCTTTAATATTTATTCAAAAATGAATGTTTACTTCGATAAGATTTTAGCTTCTAACTTTTTTTTTTGCATGCTTTATAAACATTTACATACGTGTATACCACTGTAAGAACTTATTTATCGACTATTTTGAAAAATGAAGTTGAACAGAACGCCTTTAAGTATTTTTTGTTTTATCCATTTTTTTTTGTTTGTTTGTTGTAATGCATACCGTCTTTTTTTTTTTTTTTTAATTTAAAAAAAAAATCCTTTTTTTTTTTTGTTTTTAGAGAAAAGAAATATTTAATAAAGAAACCAATAAATAGAATTAATGTAAATAAAGGCAAAAAAAAAAAAGGCAAAATTACAATAAAACAACAAATAAAAGTATAAAATAAAACTTTGTTTTTTTTTTTTTTTTTGGTTTTTTTGTATTATTCATAAATATGGCAAAGGTTAATTTAAAATTTGAACAAAATTAAATTCAAATACCCACAATGATGATTTTTCAAAAAAAAAAAAAACGAAAGATCGAGTAAAAAATATTTGCGTAAACTTTTAGTAAAATTGCAAAGAAAATACATACAATGGAAAAAAAGAAGAAGAAAAATTTCAAGAAAAACGAAAAACAGAATAAAAGATTCAGAATTTTTTTGTTTTTGTTATTATTTTGTTTTTTTTTTCTATTTTTTTTATTTTATTTTAGTTTACAAAAAAATCCATCAGGCTAATAAAGGATATTTTTATACGTGTGTATCTATAAAAAATTAATTTTGCGGTTCTATATGGAATATTATGGAAAATGCAAATTTTGTACATATTGTTTATTTTTTTTCTTGTAAATGGAAAAATATTTAAAAATTTTTATTGAAAAGGAAAATTCATTAATTTTGCGTTTTTCTGTATTTGATGTAAAATATTTGTAATTTATAAAAAAAGTTTGGAAAAAAAATTTTTTTTTTAATTTGTACAGGTCTCGTACAGGTTGAAACTTTTATTTTCACCTTTTTTTTTTTTTTGGAAAACAAAAAAGTTTTCAAGTACTTTTCAAATGATATAAGTACTTTTACAATAATATTTAGTGTATCCTTGCTATTTAAATTACTCTACTCTGTATCGTCTATAGACGTTAGTTATTTTAATCAGGGATTTGCTATTATGGTTTTTGCCTTACTCTATGCATAAAGTACAAATATTAATGTATATGATATTTATATTTGAACTTTTTAATAAACTTTACATCTAATTCTGATACATACATATATCATCATACGTTATTTAGTAGACTAAATAGAAAAATAGTTTGTTTAACTTTTTGAAAAAAAAATTAAATTGAAAACTCATATGTACTCATGATATAATAAATTTAATTTTATTTCCGGCAAAATTATTATTTATGATCGTTTTATGTACACAAAAAATGTGTTTAGAAAATTTTGCTTTGAGAAAAACAAAAATAAAATAAAATATTAAATAGTGAATTTTCATACTAATATACATGATTAATACTTTTTGTACTATTGTAATTTTCTATACTCCACACATTAATTCGATGCAGTTAAGGTCTTATGGGAGTATATGTGTCCTTTTTCTTTTCTTTCGTAATTTCTAATAAGATCATTTCACGAGTAGTGTTACCACAAACTGTTAAGTTTTATCATATAATACGAGATGAATGTTTTTAATATCAATATATAGTGGGACTACTTTATGTCATTTTCATAAGACCTTAATTGTATCGAATTAGTGTATGGAGTATAAATGCAAAAATTTTGATTAATTTTTAATTAGAGTCACCAAAAGTTTTACTTTGTATTAGAAAAATTTTTTATTTTTCACAAGGTCTCGTAATCTGTTACCTTAAATTTCAAGGAAAGATAAAATAATTTATACATATGCCAAAGATTTTAATCACAAAAAAATATACTCTGTCGAATAATTACATACACAATAAAGATCTTATGAAAACTACGGTTAAAGTGATACAATTTTCCATCATTATACACATCAGTGATATTGAAAAAAAAAAATTCATTTGATATTGGTATGAACAACTTTAAGAATTGTGATAATACTGCCCATGAAACAATTGAAAAAAACAATAAGTACAAATTTACGAGATAAAAACAAAAATATAAATATTATGTATGTGCTCTCATGAGGTCTTAATTGCATACAATTAATGAACAGAGTATAAAAAAACACACATTTATGTGGATGCATGCCATCAATTAATGGATACATTGAAAATTTTTAAATTCAATTTATTTTGTATGAATATTCTTGATTTAACCGAAAATATACAAAAAAAAAAAAAAAAATATTTTGCGGTCAATATAATCAATATAATGAAACAAAAATCAATGATTTGATATCATCAATATCAACTCATTTCAATTGACAATAACGTATAAATAGTTTTTTTTTTTACATTTTTGTTTTAAAAAAAAAATTAATTTTAAAAGTCATTTTAAAATGTAAATTAAATAAAACTACAATAATTCGTCATTTATTTAATCTGAACGATCGATGTACAATTATTTTAGTATACTTGATGTACTTTACATATGTGTGAGACATGCGACATTATTAATTAATTTAATTGAAAATCAATGATTGGTGGTTATCTGAAGTTTTATAGCTGATATATTCAGAGTTATTACAGATTTATATCAGTTGCAACAATAAAAAAAAAACGATTCAATTTTAAAGTATATTTGATTTGACACGTTACATTAAAAATAATTTTACAATTTAATGTCATAATAATGACATGAATTTATATGAATTCCCGTCATTTATAATTTTCGCTCACAACTGATAATGCTCCTTGAATTCATCAACTCCATCATTTTTTATTCAATTTATTCAAACTGTATCTGATTATATATATATTTTTTTTAAGTTTTAAACTATACTCTGTCCACTAATATTATGCACTTAAGGTCTTATGGAGATTTCTTATAGTGGTACCATTTTGTATCACTATGTAATTGATATTTTAAAAAATTCATCTGATATAAAATAAAAGTTTTGTGGATTATGGTAATACTGCTCGTGAAACATTCTAGTTAGAAATTTTGAGAGAAAAAAAAAAAGACATATGTACTCCCATAAAATCTTAAGAGTGCATAATATTAGTGGACAGAGTATATACTGACTACATCGAATTAATGTATAGAGTATAGAACGAATTATTTTTTTTTTTATTATTTTAACTTTGATAGATAATTTAAATGTACTAATAATTTTCCTGAATTTTATGTACTTGATGTTTATTAAATAATAAACAAAATATTCAGTTATCATTTTTTTGGCAAAATTTTCACTAAAATAAGCATATTATGTTTATGTTTCAATATTATGAAAATACATTTATGCAAATTTTTTGCATGGAAAAGCATTTTTTTTTATTTACCTTATTTTCCCTGTATATTTATTTAAATAAAAATTTGTTTTTGAATTGATTCACTAAACATATACGAGAAAAAAAAATGAAAACACGGAAAATTCAGTTCAGCGATACATATAGAGATCATTGGGTAAAATGATTTATGCAATGCAGGATAATATGTAAATTCACATGGGTGCTTCAATATACACAAATTGTGAATTGTACAAATAATGATAAAAGTTAACCGATTCACTCACTTGCTATTGCCACCATGTACATGTATTTAACATTATGTTATCCATATTATATTTGATACATGAACGTTATGTATGTACATTCATACAAGGATATTTGTATACATTTTGTATAATGTATGCATTATATGCATTCATTTCATATATCTGACATAATTGTGTATGTAAATTTTGTGATTGGTCATCATTTATTAAATTTTTATTTATATATAAATTCAAATTGATGAAATTTATTTTATATAAAATTTTTTACTTATAAATTAGATACATTCATACAATTTTAACCAGAATTTTATAGATACATTCACATGTACACACAAATTCTGATCACATTGAATTTTCAATCATTTAATCATTGGCAACATGAATTTAACATGAAATGGAATTTATTATAATTATCATTTTATATAATTTATGAATATTGATAATATAAATCTCAAAATATTGTACATAAATATACAATAAATATATATTAGCTGTTATATGGAATATGTTTTACATGTTGTATATGCAATAAATCAAATTTTTCAAATAATTTCAATATTCATTAAAATATGTGAACGTGTCATGTCTATGGGCATATATGGCCACATATGTGCAATTACACATGATTTTCCTTTGTTAATTTTTTATTCGATTATTAAAATTCTATTGGCTAACAATAACTCAAATTGACAAGATTTCAAATTGATAGGCAAGGATTTTAAATTTTAAACTATCACAATTTTTTTGAAGGATAATAATGAATTTAAACACAAAATTAACAATCATAATTTGTAGATATGTGATATGTAATCAGGTTAAAGAAATTAAAAAACATGCATTTATTTTCGAATCAATGATCTTAGATCTAAAATTATAATCTTAGTTTTCTTAATTTGAATATAGTGTATGGCAATGTTAGAATTTCAGGACAAGAAGTTAAAAACTTTTTTCTTGAAGTGATTAAATAAAATCAGAACAAATATTCTTCATTTTCCATATTCGAAAATTAAAGATAACTCAAATGTTAACCGAATATTTAAAATAGAAAAAAATATTTTCATGTCATGACATTGCATTGACCTAAATTAAAAAGATTTTCTCTAGTTGAGAAGATTTTATTTAAAATCTAATAAATTTTCTATGCAATTTAGATTAAACATTGCCATTTAATTTTCTTTTAAAATCGATTATAAAACAGGACAATAGATTGTTCAATGTTAAAATAAATTTTCTAAGAAATATAACACAAAAGGATACTTGACAAAGGATCTATTATATTTGTTAAATAATATGTACATATAATTTAGTAATAAAACATGATACAGGTGTGTTATGGGTTATTATCATTAAAAATTTACTATTCACACTTTCAATAGATAATAAGGATAATTTTGATTAACTATTAACGTTATGTATGTATATGTATATCCTTTATATGTTATAAGAATTTTCTTTATTTAATGGTTATATCATAACGTAATTCAGTTTTATAAATTGAAAATTTCAAAAAAAAAAAAACAAAAAATTTTTCTTCTAACGCGTATTAATTTTTTTTTTCTTGTTTTTTTTTGTTTTTTACTTCTATTTTCAGATTACCAAGATCATCGTACATGAAATTATTGTCAATTTTCATCACGTGATAGATAATTTTTTTTTTAATTACATTTAGTCAAATATTTATATAAAACAATAAAATAAATTATATAAAAAAAAAAAAATAATAATAATTAACGTACGTTATAAGATTTTAGATATTAAATTGATAGAATTAACTTTAAAAAAAATAAAAAATAAATAAATAAATAAATAAAAATAAAAATAATAAGAAAATAAATTAAAAGAAACAAAAAAATGTGTATTTTAAAAAATATAAAATAATATGGAATAAAATTTAAAAAAAAAAAAAAAAAAAAAAAAAAACGAAAAGGACACTATGACATGCAATTATCGTTTTCTACATATGTACATAAAAAAAATAACAATATTATGCTTCGTTTTTTTTTTTTTCATCTAGGCACGTGGTAAATAACAGGAGATAAGAAAAAAACATCATTAGTGTTTATGATCTAAGTTTGCTCCCATTTGGTTGCTGTTGTTTTCGCTTATAAAACTCAGTAAATTAGTAATCTGGTAAAACTGGCATAGAGAGAGGAAAAGACAAATTTATACAAATTGAATGAAAAAAAAAACTAAAGAGAAGCACCATTAACAACAACACGTGCCTAGATTTAAAAAAAACCGAAGTATAGGTTGTTTGTACTTATATTATTTAACACACACACAAAGACAAAAACAAAAATAAAAGGCATTTTTTTTTCTAGTTTTATATTATAATCTCAATATAATAATTGTTAATTAATAAATTTAGTATGTTAGATGATATCTTCAGGTTTTAGCAAAAAACAAAAACAAAATTTAATAATTAAATTAGAAAATTCATATAATCATGAAAATCGAGTTTAAAAAAAAAATAAGGAAAATCGTCGTTTTATTTAGAAAAATTCGTAAAATCAAAAACAAAACAAAAAAAAAATAATAAAAATAAAAATAAATTAATGAACATGTGTTTGTATAAAAAAAAAAAACTTTTTTTTTGTTGAATTTTCAATTAAAAAAAAATTTTTTCTGAAATAATAAATAATAAATGGAATCATTTGTATATTATATAAAAAATTTTCTAAAAGAAAAAAAAAAAATAATAAAATAAATAAAAATGTTCAGTAATAAAAAAATTTACTCTTCACATAATGTACATACATATAAAAAAATTTTTCAAATATAATCATCAATCAATAATTAAATACGAAATATTTCACTGTCCGAACATACATAGAAACCATTTAATAGATTAAATTTATTTTTTAATCTTAGAATTTGTATAAAATTTGCATGTTAAAAAGAATACTTCTTTATTCATGTAATCTAGGATTGATCTAAAAGTAATCATTTAAAAAAAAAAAAAAAAAAAATTCAAAGAGTACCTTGAATTAAACTGCCCTATTTATGATTTTCCAACTTAAAAAGAAAAAAAAAACGCCAAATTTCAAATTAAAAAATTTTTTTTTTTTTGATCAAGTGCGATCAAACGATTTTGAACATGAAAATTCTAATCAATCCCTAATATTTCAATACCCTTATCAGTTTATTAATTTAAATTAATTCAATTTATTGTATAAATAAAAAGGAAAGCATTTTAAAAATTTCTTTTTTGAATGTAAAATTAATTTATTTTACATTTTATTTATTATTTTTCACAATTAATGTTGTCTTATAATTAATTCAGTTTAATCTGAGAATAATTTTAAGAAATGAAAACTAAAAATTTAACTTAAATAAAAATTTAAGTATTTTATTTTACAGACGATTAATATAATGAAACAAACATTTTAAGTAATCTAATCTTTTATTACTATTTTCATGTCCTTATACAAATTCTCAGTTGTAATAAATTTAATGACTGACAAAGAAAAAGGGGAAATATGTTTATCATGACATGATATATGTACATGTGTGTCTAGAATCATTTAAACAAACAAAAAAAGAAGATAAAATGCTGACAACTCTAAAATATGTATAAATTTCGATTATATAATAAAGGAAATTAAAATTCATGTAAGAAGACATTCAAATCCATAGATGACAACTTTAAATCTTGGAAATTTTCCTTTTTTATATCCCCCCCCGTTCCCATTTATTTTTCATTTAATAACAATTTTGTCTGGAAATAATATGCAAATACAACAATTTCATTTTTTTTTTTAAATTAAAAACCAATTTTTACATGTATGATCATTTTTCATGCACTTTGCATACATACATAATGTATGTTAAAATACATAAAATTCATATATATATAAGTATACCACAAAAATGTGTTGCATTCTATATGATTCCATTACATATACATACATATAAATACAATATGTATTCTGTATGATATAAGTAGATAAGATAGATATATATATATAAAGATATATAATTATACTCATTATAAATTGTAATGTATCATATTTAAATAATCTAAATTATACATTAGAAAAAAAAAATTTTTTTCACAATAATTGTGACATGTGAATTTTAGGAATTTTTAAATTCTATGTAATAGAAAAAAAAAATTAATTATAGTATATAAAAATTATAAATAAAAATGAAATATAACTAAAAAAAAAAAAAAATAAATAAATAAAAATTAAAATATATTGTACTATGTGTGTGTATAGAGAACGACAACAGATATTACATGCAGTCATATTTTGGCTATATACAATTTCCGAATGGCTTAGTGAAAGTATATCCGAATTAAGATAAACGATATCAAAGATATTAAAATACTGAACATTTTTACATGAGCACAATGACGTCCGAAAACGGATAGATCCAATGGTAACTGAACATGGATCTGATGCTATCCGATCACGGACACTATGTGGTACCCAGATCATTGAATTCTGTGTTTTAGCATCATTTTGCAATTCGTCCTTTTAATTGACTTTTACATATAAAATCATGAAAATTTATTTATTTATTTTTTATTTTTATGAGAGATGTTCATATTTCGAACAAAAAATAATCAAATAATTTTGCCATTCGGAAATGTAATTTCAAATATTGATTAGCATTTTGCAAATAAATATTATTTGTTCGTTATAAAATGAGATATAAATGTATATTAAAAATTATATTAAAAATGTTATTAAATTTATTATTAACAATATGAGAAAAATGAATTAATTTAATAAAACAAAAAAAAAAAAAAAAATGAAATAAAAATTTTATCTGCATTTAAAAATTAATATAAAAAAAAAAAAATTGTGAATAAAAAGAAAAACCATTTCAAATAACAAAGTTATTAATTTTTATTTAAATTCAAATGAATCACATATTTATGTATATTTTTTTTTTGTTTATATACTGACTGTTGTAAAATCTGTTAAATTTTTAAATTTTCATATAAAATTTTTCATTGATTAAAATTACAAAAAAAAAAAAAAAATACGAAGATTTATATTTGTTTTTATTGATAAATAAAAAATTTTATTATTATTATTTAAAATTTGTTTAAATGAGAAATTTATCAAATTTTCTTATCAAGTTGCCTGTAAAAATCAAAATAAAAAAGAATTTATTTTAAATTAACTGTAAGAAGAAATTTAAAAAATAAAATATAAATTTAATGTTTATGTACCTTCATGTATCCACACATATTGTTCAGTTAATACATCGTAAATAGCTTTTTAATTAAAGGGCCTTACATTAGTATAAGCCCTTACCGGTTACATTGGTAACCGTTTACTAAGCCGTTACTAAGGTCTTAGTCTTAAATTCTTATATTATGAGATTAGTTTTTAGTAACGACTTAGTAAATCGTTTATTGGTAATGCCCAAAGTCTATAATTTTTCTATATTTTTAATAAAATTGAACACCATAACTTTTAATTTATAACTCTGTAGTACAAAAATTTTATATTACAAATTTTTTTTTTGTTTGTTTTTTTGATTTTATATGTCTTTCAAAAGAAAATCTTCTCAATTTCAATATGTGTGAAATAATTTTGAATTTTAGGTTGAACTACGTTAAACTACGTTATTTCCTTCGTGCTTTAGCCATGCTTAGTAGATTTTACTATAACTTGACATTCTAATAATTTTTGTACAAAATTTACAAACTGTCCAAAATTTTATATGAAAGTTAACAGAATTTCAAGTTAGCGAAATCTGCTAACTGCAACCAGAATAGCTCTGAATATCTTTGTCTGAATATACATATAAAAATATCATTTTCATATTTTATTCATTTCTTAACAATCCATGCTACAATTATTTCAAAGAAGTATCCAAAATGAATTAATTATTTTTTTTTCAATTAAAAAATTTCAAATTAATTTCAATATCTGAAATTTCAAATTTAAATTTAGAAATATGAATTGAGAGTTAAGAGTTTTCTGTTTATAACACGTGAATAAATATATTGAAACATTTTTAAAGTCCGTTTAATTGTAATCGTTTAACCAAATTTAATTAATATGTTTTGTAATTGAGAAATTGAGTTCTATTTTCAGCGTATTAACAAAATCAAGAAATTATTTAAAATTTTTTATTAATTAATTTAAAGAAATAAAAATAAATCTAATATTCAAGATGAAATTTAGAAAATTTATAATTTATGTATTTATGTAATTAAAATGAAATGCGATATAATTCGCATGGTTTTATGAATTAATGAAATGTAATTGAAGCAAACAATAAAAAAAACAAAAGAAAATTCCTAAAAAAAAAAAAATTTTAAATAAAAACAAAAAAAAAATTACAAGAACAATATAAGACTTAAATGTATGTAGGTATAAATTATATAAATTATAATGCAAAATAAGTTATGTATATGTATAATTACGAATAAAATTCATTTAAATATGAAAAAAACAAACAAAATGAATATTTTAAAATGTAAGTGTAATAGATAAAATCAATTTGTTATTAATAACACAAATTTTTTTTTCCTGTTTTTATTTTTTATTATTATTATTTATTTTTTTTTGTTTGTTAGAAAAACAAATGTTATATAAAATATTCTATTATTATAGCAAAGCTAAAATATATAGTAATTAATTTATTTATATTATTATTATGTAAATGAAAAGAGAATGAAATTAATTATAACAAAAAAAAAAAAACAAGAAAAAAAAAATTTAAAAAAAAAATAAAAAAATAAAACATCATAAGTTTGAATAAATTTTATTTGATTTTTAAATTAACGACTTTTTAATGTTAAATATTTAAATATTATTATTAAGGTACATTTTAATATCATAAATGGTGTCGTGTGTGATATTTTAATCCAATATCATGATCCTTCAGTCATTTTTATTCTAGTTCAGTTTTTTTTGCTTATCTGTATTAAAGTATATTGCTTAAAATATCTGTATTTTATTACATTAAATTTCTTAATAATTTCATTATGATCTCTCTTTATTAATTGAAATTTTAGAATAATTCATTTTCAAATTTTCGTTTTTCCTAAATTGTGGTAATACAGAAATTTTTGAATTCCTTTAAAAAAAAAAAAACAACAAAAATTTTTCCATAGGGAAAATAAACACTTTACAAGAAGAAAATCTATGGAAAATGAAAATAAAAATCGAATTTATTAAAAATATAATGAAAGAGAGGGAGAAGAGGTAATCATTTGAAACACACATTCGAATGTACTTTAAAAACAAGATATAAATGGATTTAAATTGTATTACAGACTATACAAAGAAAAATTTAAAGATTTTAAATTCATTACTGATTTATATAATGTAATGATTACACTTCAATAAATAAAATATGATGATAACTGATAGCTTCGTTACAGAAATTAATTAGAAATTGTCGTTATCAGGAATATTGTTTACTTTCATTTAAAAAACACAAAACAAAAAAAAAAAAAAAATGAAAATGTTGATTGAAAATGTCATGTAAACACATTTTAATTAATAAAACTGATTACATGTGTATCAGCTCGTAAATACACATATGTATGTATAAGTCTGCATAAGTGGATAAGTCTATTCGTAATAATACTATTTATGATCAATTAAAAATTATTTTTTAATTGTTTTATTTGAATTATTAATGAGATATGTATATGTACAGAATTTTCTTTTTTTTTTTTGAATGAATGATGAGTTATTAAAATTCGTTAAATACATATTTTAAATTGGATATTTATTACGATAAATTTGAATTTTATATACATCGCAGTCAAACTCACATGGGAGCTTTTATTATGTATCCAATATAAGTTAGTACATCGTTAAATATTTAATGTTTCAAAAAACATCGCATATATTGCACTATATCCAAAAAAAAAAAAAAACGAATAAATGAAATTGTTTCATTAACAAAATATTACAATTTTTTAAAGAACCCAATCGATTAATTTATTTAGGCGTCAATTATGAAAGTCTATTGCTAATCGATTTTATGTTACAATCGACTTTTGATATTATGAAACTCAATTCGAGTAAAAATTTTTCTATTATAAACTTGAAAAGTTGTTGATATTTTTGTGATAAACTTTTTTAAAAAAAAAAAAAAATGACAACAAAATTTAAAAAATAATAAAAATTTTGACAACGCAAATAAAAAATGTTTATATAAATTTATGTAAGAAGTAAACAATCATAACAATTTTAGTACAATATTTTTTTTTAGTACTATGCATGTAAGCCGATTTGGTTTACATAATACCGTGATTTGTTTTGATCGACTTTTAAAAGTCGATTCTATTTTTTTTTTTTTATTTTTTCTAATAGACTTTCATAATAGACACCTTAAAATAATTTCAAAGGAAAATTTGAGGTATTGAAAATCTTTAAAAGGAAATAAATTGCAAGAATGTTTTTTTTTTTTTTGTTTTTTCTATTCTATCGTTTAAACAAAAAATACAGAAATGAACTAACATAGTCGTGTCGTTGTTCCTTAATGACTTCTCTTTGTTCATTCATTCTGGCAATTGATTTTGATGTCATTATCTTGTCTTGTAGTAACAAATTACTTAATGATAATGACTATTTTTTTTTTGTTTTGTTTACATTGTATCGATTTATATTAAATTTTTTGACATTTTCTGTCAATAAGAAAATATTTCATAAAATAATATTCTGTACATATTATAAAAACACCATTTATAAATTTTTATACAATATTATGTTCAGACTTAAGTTGAAAAGCTCATCATAATAATTATGAATTGTTGTAGTCAATTAATTGTCCTTCATCATAATGTGATATTCGATATCACTGATAAAAATTTTAAAAAGCTGATTGAAATTTTTTTTAAATTTTTATAGGCTATTTATTTGCTTCATCATTAACTACATATTATTGGAAGCATTTTCAAGTGTTGAACTTAAACGTTAGATTCAAATTGTGCTTTAAATAAAATTTTTATTTCTATTTTTTTTTTTTTTTAACAAGAAAAAAAAAAGACAATAGCTATTTTCGTGTTATATGAAAATGTGCTTACAAGAATTTATTCTACAAAATAAAAAAAAAAATAATAAAAAAAAATTCAAAATTTTCAGAAAACAAAAAAAAAAAAACTTGTTTTTTTTTTTCTTTTTATGGAAATAATCGAAAAAACAACAGAATGATTCTCTAGATCCCATTTATTTTTAGCTAACCGTATTTATCTTATGTATTATTCATTGTATTTTTATGTAAATTTAGTTATAGTTTTCCTTTTATTTTATTATAATTTTTTTCTTCTGTTTTTTTTTTTTTTTTTTTTTTTTTTTTGTTACTTTGAATTTATTTTATTTTTCATTTTTATTCAACGTCCACAACAAATTAAAATTGTATTTATCATACTTTGCTTCCTTGTACAGTGAAAGAAAAGCTACTTATGGAGATTTTCTATCATACTTTTCACAGTTTTTCTTTTCTTCTTCTTCTTCTTCTGTGTTTTGTTATAATATTAAAATACAATGTAAATTGGTAAATAAGAGCTTAACTTTTCTTTGAAATATTATGTACGTACATATACGAAAACATAGACACTGTACAAAATTGCTTATGAATTGTACATACATATATATGTAGATGTAAACATGATCACATGAAATGTATTATCTATGCATATATAATAAGAATAATGACCTGAACACAATTCCAGCGAATCTACGAGCAATAATCAAATTTGTCAGCAAAATTTTATTTTTGGTCGCTTGAAGAAACGCAAAACCAGCGATAACAAAATTTAAAAATGTGACTATACTTTGTAGTTTAAATATTTTCTCTATTGGCCTTATGGAAATTACGAAAAGTAGTACCATTTTACATTTTTGAATATTGATGTTTAAAAAGTTCATCCCATACTGTATGAGAAATTTGAGAATTGTGGTAACACTGCTCGTGAAATGCTCTTATGAGAAAATATGAAATGAGAAGAAAAAAGACATGTGTATACTTCCATAAATATTGTAGTGAAAATATTTAAAGTACAAAGTATAGTTCGTTTGTTTATTATTTTTTCTATTCTATTTTATTTTTTATTTTCGAGCAGCTATTTGGTACCAGCTACTAAAAAATACAACAACAACGTGAAAATTGAAAAATAGAAAATAGAGCTGCAAAGCTAATTATGCTGTGACCACGATTAAATCTGCTGATCCATGATTAGCTGTAATCCGCGATCACTAACCAAGAATTAGTTTTAATCGATTGTCGTCGAAACTTTGATCAGCTTCATAAAGAAAAATGAATTGTGAATTTTTTATAGGTGAATTTTTCATCGGTAGCCGATAGTCATAATTGTGATCAGGTTATTATATTCATATTTTCATATTTGTATTCTGTATTAAAATATTCAAATAATAACACAGGTTTGTGTGAATGAAAATGTTCAATTTAAATTGTACACCATACGTACATTTTTCATTTTAAATTTTCTTATTTTTCCTTATTTTCTGTTCAATTTTCTTTCTTTGTTGTTTTTTTTTTTTTTTGTTGTCATGTATAAATATCCTATTCTCAGAAGATATTTTATTATTATTTTAAAACAAATAATAAAACAAATAAAAATCATTTGAAAATATAAAATAAACAAAAAAAAAAAAAAATTAAATAAAAAATGAAATAAATTAAAAAAAATGAATTTATTTTGTAAATGTTACGCTGATAGCTATAATTTTCATTTTATCTTATTCGAAGGCCAACAGTATTATTTTCTTAAATTAAATAAAATTAGCTCAATAAAAACAAAAATAAATAAATAAATAAATAAATAAATTTCTCATCATTATCTATTTAATTGAATTTTTAATTATTTTATCAATATTATTTCCAAAAAAATTTTTTTTATTGTTTTTCAATATTTTTAAATATCAAGAGGTAAACAAAATAATTGAAATTCATTTTATATGTTAAAAATAAATGTTTGTTTTCAATCTACTTGAAAAATTTTAAAATGCAAATGGAAATATATTGCAAAAATAAAAAATTAAAGAGAAAGAAAAATCGTTAAAAAACAAAAAAAAAAAAAACATTTTTAAATAAAATCCATTTAAAAATTTTTTTCAAATCTAAAAAAAAATAAAAAATTTATAGTTAAAAGGCACTTGTAGTGGCTCTTTCTATTTACCATTGAAGTAAAATTTTATCTTTTCCTTGATTTTTTTAAAATATTTTTTATTTTTTTTTACACTCAGTATACTCGGTTAAAAAGAATAATCAGACTTTAAAAAGTCATTCTATTACCATATTTCATAAAAAAAAATTACAATCAAAATATATTGTAATGACATGTTGTATACAAAATAGTAAAGTATAATACAGATACAAGAAAAAAGAAAGCCACTATCTATAAACTATAAGATACCACCACTCATGATGGCAGTAAAAAGTGGAAAATCAAAAATTTTTCTAAAAGAACAACAATAAAAGCGGAAATAGCAAAGAACAAAAAAAAAATAAAAAATAAAAAAAAATATGTTCTCTTATATTTTATTGTCCAAGTGTTAATAAATGGCTATAACAAACAATCTATATGAACGGTAACAAAAAGAACACAAAAAAAAAGAAAAACGACTATCAAGAAGAGAAACTAACTAAAATGTTTTTTTTCTATCTTTTCAAATCAACTGTATAAGTTTGTATGTATATTGTTCTATTCAATTTTGAATAGAAAATGTCTTTTTGATGTTTTTCACAATCATTATCATCTGTCTTAAACTTTAAAAGAGACAAAAAAAAAAAAAAGAAAAAAATAAAAAAAAAACATTAAAGAAGAATTTTGATAAATTTAAAATAAAATAAATCATATACTTTTGATTTAAAATTAATTTAGTGGAATTTTAAAGGCAAATTCCATAATAAAGATTTTTAATCTAAACAAAGAAAAAAAAAATAAGAAAAAAGAGTAAACGAACAAAAGAGATAAAACAACAAAATTTTAAAATGGACAAATCATTATCAAAATAATTTTAATCTGGTCGTTGTAAATTTGTATGTAATCTCAAATCAATTTAATTTTATACAATAAAGCAAATATCTATACTCTGTTCACTAATTACATACAGTTAAGGTCTTGTAGAAGTAAACATGTTCTTCTTTATTTTAATTTAGGATGTTAACAAAATTCTTAAAATGTTTCAATAAATTTAAATGAAATTTTTGAATTTCAAATTAAAAAATGTTGTACTAAAAATAGGACTATTTTATGTAATTTACACAAGGCCTTAACTGATTTGACCGACAGAGTATAAATTCTGTATTAAAAGTCCAATAGCATATGTACGTATAAATTTCATTCAAATTTATTTTGTTTTTTTTAAATCTGTTAGCGGTCGAAGTACTTTTTACACCCCCTAATCCTCTAAAAGTCCGTATTTTAAAACAGAATCTTAAATAAATGAATGTAGAAAATTAAATGAATTTTTTATATCTGACCTATTCATTATAATATACTCTGTACACTAATTTAATGCAGTTAAGGTCTTATGGAAATGACCATAAAGTATAACCACTTTACGTTGCTGTATATTGATATTAAAAGCATTCATCTCGTATTATATGGTAATTTTACAGATTGTGGTAACACTGCTCGTGACACAGAAAAGAAAAAGGACTCCTATAAGACCTTAACTGCATCGAATTAGTGTATAGAGTATATAAAGCATTCATGAATTTTAGAATGCATTGCGTATGGTTATTACAAAGCAAACATATAGAACATGTTATATTTAATTTCAGATACTAATTTAGATACTAATTACGTTTTCTATGAAACTATTAAAGTTGATTAGTGAAAGTATTTCAATTAAATTAATTACAAATTACTAAAATTTTGCATGTAAATTTTTCGTTGTATAGAAAATAATTTTTTTTTTTTTTTTTGAATTATTTTTTTTTTAACTTTGATAAAACAAAGATTACATAACAAAACAATTATAATTATCATTTTAAAATCAAAACAAAAAAAAAGAAATTATGTATTATAAAAAATTGTACATTTAAAAAAAAAAAAAAATCTAATTTAAAAACGCTTTATAGCTCCGATATACATATTATAATTATTTTGATTTTTTTTTAAGTGTAGTAACTCGTTCCGGAGTAGAAACACATTCGTTTACCATATAGAAAAATTGATACAATCTTTTCATTCATAATTTTAAAAATTACACTAAATACAGATTTGAAATTGGTTTTGCATAAGCCTCTAATATTTTTGATAATAAATTTATTACCATCAACATTGTCAGATATACATACATACATATTTGCAAGATTGATACAAGATTTAAAGAAAAATTAACTTTCACTTTAAGTAAAAATATTTCAAATTAAAATTTAAATCATGTTTGCTCGTATTAATTGGCATAAGTTCATATGTACATTAAAATTAGCTTTGTACACTGTAATTATGTAAGAATAATAATAAAGAAAATAAAAAAAAAAAAAAACAACTTAAGAAAATTAAAAAAAAAAATTCATAAACATTTATAATTTAATCATAGAAATTACATAATTTGTTTGAGAAAAAAAAAACAGGTAAATAGCAGCAATTTAAAATCCATACATGCACCATGACGTTGTATATCAAATCCAATTTTTTTTTTTTTAGATAAAATTGGAACTAAGTAAATGTTGTGAATATTTGGTCATTGGCATTAACTTAAATTATGTGTATAATAATAGCAAATACTATTTGCAAAAGGTGGTCTATGGGGATGAGATTACGAAAATTTCTAGAATTTATTCTTTGGAAAATTCAAATGATATCCCTAATTTTAAAAAATTGATAATTTTCATTGAATTTTTTCAGAAAGATTTTTCTTTTTCAGAAAGGTTCAAAATTAAATAAATTTCCAAAAGATACAAAAATTTTTTTTTGTATTTATTCTAATTTAATCTATTGCAAATTAATTGCTAAACACCCGGTATGAATTGAATTTTTATCAATGCAGAATTTTCTATCCATCGAGGTTTCTGCTATGGCTATGGTCAATGTTCAAATAAAGTCTTTGACCATTTAACATATTTAAAATAAACGTTAAGAGTAAAATGTAAAAATATATAAAGATGATGCCAAGATCTGATGATGCTTTCTTAATATCATATGTTCATGTTATTTATTTGATCGAATTGGCCTGAGTATTAATGCCAACTAACAGAATAAACAAAACACACGCAAAGATTAAAAAGTCAATACCTACATATAAAATGTACAAATACAGATTTGTACAAACAGAAGACAGATTGAAGTTCTGATTGCCAAGCTTTGGTTTACTTTCAAGACCTCAGCAGCACCTCAGTTTAAACACTGATACCAAACCAATGTTATTAATATGAATTTAATTCAAAAATTAGTTATTCAGTTGATATTGTGAAGTCGTTATTGAATCACGTTTTATAACGATTGTGTGTACCAGTATTATAATTAGCGGTCTTTTTTTTTTTCATTTAATTCATATCTTGTTTTTATTTTTTTGTATTATTAAAATCGGTGATTTACAAAAAAAAATTTTTTTTTTTTAATCACCAAAAAAAATTTTTTTTTTTTTGAAAATGAATAAAAATTATATTCTGGTTTTTTTAACAATATACATTGAATTGATATTATTGATTAGTATTAATGGTAAATTAGAAGAAAAATTTGCATGGAAACAATTACAATTTGCATGGCCTTCAAAAGAAATTGAAAATGAAGCAATTAATAATGGTAAATATATACCAAATAATAATTTACCATTAGGACTTGAATTATGGAAAGATAAATTATTTGTTACTGTACCACGGTAAGTAGATTATTACACTTAAATGAATACAAAAAAAAAAAAAGAATTTAAAAATAAAAATAAGAAAAAAAAAACTTGTTTTCCTTTTTATTGTATATATATTTGACTCCATACAATATACTTATACGCAAGATTTAACACAGATTAAATTGTAGCACTTATACGACATCATACATATTACGAGTATATATGGGAATCGGCATTAATTTAATTTTCAGAACATTGAATTTTTGTATTTCGTTTTCTTTTATTTAAAAACATTTTTTTTTTTTTTTTTTTTGTAAAGCGATAGTTAAACAACAAGATAAAATAAAACTTGAAATAATGTGATCTGCAATTTTTTGTTTTTTTTTTTTTTTTTTAATTCTTGTCCATATGTGGATATCAATTATGCTGTAAATAAAATAAAAAAAAAATTGTATTCACATTCATATGTATAAGTGTGTACAATATATATGCATGTGATTGTACTTCATTCATGTATGTAACTCTTAATTAAACTACTTTGTAATAATAATAAAAAAAAATTTTTTTTTTTAAATATAAAAGTGAAAAGAAAATTTTATGCAAATATATATTACATACATGCACATATGATGATGATATGTGA
Source organism: Anthrax anthrax (assembly GCA_963971155.1). Taxonomy (NCBI): domain Eukaryota; kingdom Metazoa; phylum Arthropoda; class Insecta; order Diptera; family Bombyliidae; genus Anthrax; species Anthrax anthrax. The sequence continues at coordinate 3,609,441 of OZ020124.1, forward strand.
ATATTTGTTCTGGTTTGCTGCAGTTTCATGCAAATTTTATATTTTAACGAATACAATCTTTTTTTGTTTTTTTCTGTTTAAAAAGCTTTTACATTCCAATATGGCCTTAAGGCTTTCTACTGCATGCTTACCACATTAATGTACTACTGCACAAGTATGAAAAGTAAAAAAAAAAAAAAAAAAAAAAAAATCATAATATTCTGAGAGTATTATGAGGTAAAGGCCACTATTAACGGAAAATATTAAATAAAAATTGTTTTACAAACAAGTTATCGAGTATTTTAATAGTGATTTATTAGATTGAAAATTAAAATTAAATAAAAATTAAAAAATTAAATGAAAATTTGAAAAAAAAATTTAAATGAAAATTTTATATTTGAAAATTGAAATTGAAAATTTTATATGACCAATAAAAAATTTTTTTAAAATAATAAAAATTATTAATTCGAAATTTTCAGTTTGGATACATTTTTTTTTAATAAAGAAATGAATTTTATCATCCTGTGACCATTGGAACCCATATGCACAAAAAATACAATTTAAGATTGCTTTTAAATTTATTTCAAAAGATGTTTCTCGATAGTGTAATCAAAAAAATTTGAAAATTCATCTCGAATTTCATTTCATTTTGTTTCTTGATCTACGTAATATGCAAAATTATCCTTTATGCACAAAAAAAGAAAATAAATATATTTTGTTCTTAAGAGATTTGGCACATTTTTGCAAAGTTATTATAAAAATTGTATAAAATGAAAATGTTGATTATTCTCATGAGATCATTATACGATTGATTGTATAGTTTTCATAATAATTTAAAATTCGATGATTGACACCTTTATCCTATATATACAATAAATTGAAGTACATATAGACGTTATTTTATGTTTAAATAACAAAAACCACGTATAATGAAAAAATAATACGAATGCAAACGTATCTGTCTGTTGCATGTATGTATGTACATACATAGTTATGTATAAAACAAAAGGTATATAAACGAATGTTTTTTTTTACCTTTATCAATATGTTCATATGTACTCAATATGTGTATGCAATATTAATACAGATAATGTACGTATATTGCATATCAAAAGAAGAATAAAATGTATCCTGTGGACGTGATAGATGTAATATTAAATTACTTGATAAATGTATACTGTGTACGTACATCAAAAAGTATATACAATATTTTTCAGGTAAAATAATTCTTATTATTATTTTTTTTTTTTGGAATATTATTCTAAATAAATAAATGTGATGATGATGATGATGATGATGATAGTTACATGTTTGCCTTTAAAATGAATTTGTGAAATGCATACAAAAGAACACAAATTTTTCTTATCATAATATACAAAATATATGAATATGAAAAATGAAGTTAAGAACTTTTTCAATTTTCTATTTAACTGTATATAAAACGTTTATGTTCGCAATGATGATACATATGTAGAATTTTATATTATGGAATTTATTTTTATTTTACTTTTTTTTTTTTTTTTTTGATAAAGTTTTATTGTAAAATTCCACAAAACTTTTCTATACTCTATACACTAATTCGATGCAATTAAGGTTTTATGGAAATGACATAAAGTAGTACCACTTTACAAAAAAATTCATCTCGTATTATATGATAACTTTACAGATTGTGGTAACACTACTCGTGAGGTGATCTTATTAGAAGTTATGAGAAAAGAAAAAGGACACATATAGTCAGTCCCATAAGACCTTAATTGCATCGAATTACTGTATAGAGTATAAAGATACAGGCAAAAAGAAAAACAACAAGAAGGAAAAAAGGCAAAATACAAAATTCACTTCTTTTGTTGTCGAATTTTCCTTTTTTTTTTTGTTTGTTTTTCAAAAACATTTGAAACAATTTTTGACATGAAAAACAAATATGAAAATAAAAAAAAAAAACAAAAAAAAAACAATATTTTAAATACATACACACATATGCATATGGAGTTTATATACACAAACAAAAAAATAGCAACATTCATAATATTATTTCATTTTCTATTGTTATATTGATTTTGAAAATATATAATTACAAAAAATAACAGAATTTAAAGAAAATTTAAAGTTTTCAATTTAAAAAGAAAATAAATATAAATAACAAAAAAAAAAAAAAAATGAACAATCGAAAATACGAATTTATTTTTCAATTTAATAATAAACAAAATAACTTTTATAACGTATAGATTTGTATGTACATATTGAAAAGTTTTTTTTTTTTGTTCTACAGAATTCAAATAAAATAAATAAAGGAAATGAAAACATTTTGTTTTCATTAAAAAGGAATAAAGTTTAATTTATTTTATTTATTTTTTATTTTTTATTTTTGTATTTTAATCCTCAAAAAATTTGAGAATGCATTAAAGTTAATCACAGTGTGAAAAATTGAAAATATGTAGTACTGTATTGTCATGTATCCTTTTGTTTACCTTGATTTTGACTAAATTTAAAAAAAAAAAAAAAATTTCAATTTTTTCAAAAATAACGAACATTTGATACAAATGAAAGAGTGGAAGAAGATATCCAGAGATAGGTCCTTCTATCTCCTAGGTATTCTTTTCTAGAGATAGGTTCTTCAGAGATAGCAGAGGAGAAGGTCCTTTTTAGGACTGTCTGGCCGTAGAAGAAGAAACATTTTTTTTTTTTTAAATTTTGAAAACAAATTAAGTCATATTTTAAAACTTTATAATTAATAAATAATTCATTCTTAGCGTTTTGTGAAAGTTTTTTAAAGTTTTTTTGATCAAGAACTTTAAAATCTTTCAATTACCAAATAGGTAAATATTGAATTTTCCGTATTTGATAGAGAGACACCTACAGAAAAAAAAAATTAGCAGGGCTTGTAGTACATTTTTTATTTTAGGTCGGAAAACATAAAATAATTTTTTTACAAAAATGACTTGTATAAAGCAAAGTGTACATTCAAGATTACAATGCTGCGCTCTGTTTATCAGGTGTGTAATCAAATGGTCATTACATTTTTTTGATCTTTTTATTTTTTTTTTTTATTCTAAATAAAGGATAACATGTTGACTAGACACAAATTTCATTTTACATGACTATAAATCTTAACTTTGAAATTTTCTCTACCAATTTAATTAAAATTTTTCAATCGAGTATTTTTTTTTTTTTTACATCTAAATTAAAGGTCTTCATTGCCTTTGTTTTATGAGCCGCTATTACCCTAAACACAAATAATTTAAATGAATTTATCTGTTATCGACAGATATATTTTTTTTTCTATTTTAATATTCTCAGTAATCCTGATACATTTGCCGTAATACCTACATGATTACGTTTTGAATCAAATACGATTATCTATTTTTTAGATCAAAAGAGTAGAAATACTTTTATTTAAAATTGAAATTTATTCAAGAATTTTTTTTTTTTTTTCTTTATTTATTATTATTTTGTATCTAGAACGTATTAAGAATGTACGAATACAGAATATAATATATTTAAACATTTTTTAGATCTTTTAATTTAAATAAACAAGATTTAATTATTCATAGAGTAATAAATTGAAAATGAAGTTATTTTATTTAATATCATTTTATATTAAGTCAAATTTAAAATAATTTCAAAGAATTTTCACCGTAAATACAAATTTAAATGATTTTACAATTTATTGCATTTAATATTTAAATTGATTTATTATACCTACTCACATATTATATTATAGATATTTCATTGGTATTATTTTTCAATAAACTTCCATTATTTGAAGCACATTTTATTGAATATATGTACGAGTAAGTCATGATTCATCAGAATAATTAAATTTAAAGAAAAAAAAAACAAAAACAAAGAAATATAAATTTATATGCAAAGTCATTATTAGAATAAAAGCATTAATTGTCACGCTTTCAATATTCTTCGCTTTTATGTGCAAAATTACATTACCTATATTTGATTATATATTTATAGCGTTGTTACTTTTCCTTCTTATACATATATTGTATAAATTTAATGAATGAAACATACCTGCCTGTGTATTGTATGTGTGTGTGTGCATTTACATACATATTCTTCAATGCTATATAAATTAATAATTTGTTGAAATTTAAAATAAATTTTTACTACTGTTACACTGCATAATTATATATATTAATTTATTCAACCTTTAGATAAGCATATAAGTATGCATATCATTACACTGGGAACATGTACATTAGAATGTGTGTAAATCGTTATAAAGAAATATTACTAAAACGTGTACCTGCCTACATACTTGGTTGTTGCTTTTTTTTTTTTTTTTTTTATTAATAAATAAACGTGAATTCATTCTACAAAATTAACAAAACAAGAAGTTAATTTTCGATTTAATAAACAAATTTTAAAAAAACAAAAAAAAAAAAAACAAAAATTTCCCAAATGCAATCCGGTTTTTAAAACCAAAAATACAATGGAAAAACAAATTAACTTTCTTACTGAAAGTAACATAAAAAAAAAGTTAAAAATAAAAAAAATAAAAAAATCAAATTTCAATAAAAATTTTTACATTTTTCATAATTGTGATTTTTTTTGAAAATTTTGTTTACATCAATCATATACAAATGATTAATTAATTGTCATCATATTTTTGTTTCTTAATTTCTGACAAGTTCATCAAGTCTATAGTCTGTTTATCAATGATTTTTAATGTACGCTAACACGACAAAAAATATTTACCTACATCACAATTCTATCCTTTTTTTAAAAAAAATAAAAAATAATAATAATAATTCAAGAGACATCTACTAGACCACCCGTCCCCAACGACGTCTAAAAGGCAAATGAATTCAATAAGTATTATTATCCTAATTTATGCTTGACCGACTGGACTAGACTAGTTTTGTTTGACCGCTATGCTGTGTGGTATGGCTATGCATACATGAAACATGAAAGTGAACTAAAACACGAAAGCAAATGAAGATAACTTGTTATCAGTGGCACTCGGACAAGTATAAGTTAGTTAAATATGCTAAGTACGAGATGTAGAAAAAACAAAAAGAAAAAAGAAATAAGGGATGATAATATGCAAAGAACAAGAATACAAATTTTACAACACATACATATAAAAAATTTATTCTGTTTTGTATGGAATATTCATGGATTCTGGCAATACAACTCGTGAAATACTTTTATTTGAAATAATTATAAAAGAAAAAAAAATAGATGTTCACAATAAGGCATACATTGAAAATCATTAATAGACAAACTATAGTTAAGTGATTAAGCAACCATAATGACTATGCTAGCTTGTATTTTGTTGTAATAAAATTTGAAAGTTAATCTGCTATACCAAACGATTATAAGGTGTTTTATATGTTTTTTTATTGGACGATTGTTATAAACAATGCATTTAATATAGAGACTCAAAATTTGAAAATGTAGATTCGCTGATTCGCAATGTGATAATTTTTTGATTTCAGAAGGAATTTTTTTTTTTTATCTTTTTATTATTTAAAAAAAAAGCAAAAAAAAAAAATTCACGCGACTTAATTTGTAAAAAAAAATTGAAATCCATGTCAATATACTTTTAATGTTAGAAATGACCTTTGCATAGAAATTCTCTTACATGTACGTATGCTGCTGCAATACAATATGATATATTCAAGGTCGTAATTAAAATTAAATTTCCTGTAGAGTTGATTACTTTGAAATTTCCAAAATAACATAAATCATTAACTTAAATTATTAAAATATGAATAATATAATTATTAAGAAATTTAATTAAGTCAAATAGTTTTTTCCCAAAAAAAAAAAGCAATTTATTTATTTATTTATGTTTTTTTTTAATGGAAATGCTGGAATATAAACACATTCAAACATGTTATGTCTGTTAATTCATTAAACTTTTTAGTTATAATGTTATTTTTGTTAAGTATACGATTATCATTAAAAAATTAATATAAAAATTTTCTCAGATAATTTTGCTAATCAAAGTTCATTAAACAAATATAAAAATTTAAAAAAAACAAAAAAAAAAATGTCATTCAAAAATTAACAATCCATAACTGATATGTTCATTTTTTTTTTTTTTTTTTTTTTTTTTTGGCTTTTTATTATTTTTCATTAATTTTTACAAATGAAAAATATAATTGACGTTGTAACAAGCACAAAAAGCATTATATGCTCTAATTATGACAATTATTTATAAATTTTTACACTACAAAAGGTTTAATGGTATTTGCTATGTACGTTTGTATGTTATGTTCTCATGTGTGTATCTGCTCATTGTAATATGTAAAACTTTCGAATGAAAAAGTAACAAGGTTTACTGTGAAACACAGTTTTTTTAAGGCAAATATTACATGTGTGATTTTTGTTTTCATTGATATTGGGTTTTTTTTTTTTTTTTGAATGATATAATTTTCATTTATTTGATTTTTTGTACTTTTATTTATTTTGTTGAATTTTTGTTTATAATAACTGAAAGTGATACCGATAAATCACAACAAATTCTCAAATAAATAAATTAAAAAAAAAAATTAATAATAATAAATATGCTTTAGGCTGGTTTCACACGTTACACCTGTCAAACAGATTTTATGTGATTGTTTTAATTTTTTTAAATTTTTGATCTCATTAAATAGAATTCTGAAATTTTTCCATTCAAATTCTGATCTATTTCAGATCCCATTCCAAAAATAGAAATACTGTTCGCACTTTAGATTACATCTTGATCATCAGATCTTGTACGATAATTAATTAGCAATTGCAATAAACCCCCATTCAAATGAAGATCAGCCTTAATGTTACATCATTTTATTAACAAACCTCAAAAAATATTATTTTCGGTTTAAATTTTGGTTATATTTATTTTGTTAAGTTTATAATAATTTATTTAATGGTTAATTCTATGTTACATAATATTTAAAAAAAAAAAAAATATTTTTAATTATGCGATTATACAAATAAATCGATAATTATTTTTTTTTTCCTTTTTGTTTTTCATTTATTATAAATTTAATTTTACACACAAAATTAAATACGTACAAAATAATAAATTCAAATTAATTTTCATGATTTTCTATATATTTTTATGACATTATTTAATTATACATAACTTTTTTTTTTTTGTTTACAAAATTACTACAAAAAAAAAATTTATTTATTTTTTTTTTTAATTTACAATTAAGACAACAAAATAACAACACCAACAACAAAATTAATAAACACATAAATTAAATTGAACCATTAATGTAGAAGAGTACGTTTGTATATGAAATTTAATAATATTCAAATTTAATTGTGTAATAAATATAGTCTATTAGGTGTAATGTCCGAAAATACAAACAAGCAAAAAAAATAAAATAAAATAAAATCTACATAGATACATTTTGTAATAATGTTATTAAATTTAATTTGATTTCTGTTCCATGAAATTTTATTAAAATTTATACCAAAATCATTATTTTGAAAAAAAAAAAAAAAAAAAAAAAAAATTCGTATAATCGCGTAATATTTAGTAAATTTGGTCAGTTATAATCATTAATGAGTTCCGATGTAAAAATAAAAAAAAATAAAAATGAACCTGAAAATTTTCATACCTGAATTAGACACAATCATTTCATGAGTAATTTGAGAAAAAAAAAATTCTCAATAAAGAATGTGGTAATCATGTTGTGTTATGGTTGGCTTTTAAAAATAATTTACACTTGAAATCGATTTTATAAATTACATAATTTGCACCTAAATACAATTTTATGTTAATACATGTAGAATTAAATTGATTAAATTTTTAATATTTTAACATATTTTAGATTATGTACTTTTTTTTTAAATATTCAGGATAAATAGAGGACCTTAATTTAAACCTATGATTCTCTTCGAAATACAATTTTCTTTCTCCAATCAAAATTAAATTTATGAAATAATTTTTAAAAAATTTTTGGAAAATTTCTGGAAAATTTCTGGAAAATTTTTGGAAAATTTTTTGGTATTAGAATGATTTTTCTTTAAAAGAACAGAATTTAATGGTCCCAAATATGTAAAATGAAAAGAAAAACTAATCAAACCTTACTTTCATATAAATCAACAATAAAGAAAATTTCCATTAAAAATTTTTTGTAACATTTTCTATTTTTTTATTTTTGTTTTTGAATGAATATAGTTGGAAATCTGGTGTTGCTGCATCTTTAACATACGTACAATTACCAACAAATGAAAAATCACCCATTCTTCAACCATATCCCAATTGGGAAGCAAATAATTTACCTGGAGAAATTGGAACTGGCTCTACTCAATCATCATCATCATCATCATCATCTGAAACAACAGGTAAATGAATTTAAAAACGTATTCATTTGTACATGAAACGTATATATTTGGGCATTAACGTATTATTTAAGTGCAATGAAAATGAAATTATTCAACCGCAACATTGAAACTATTTTATAAAATTGAACATGTAAAATTGTTCTTCATTTTAAAATTTTACAATTTTTTCTTTTTTCAATGTATTGTGTACGAAATAGTACATACAATTACGTTCACATATATTTATATTGCATGTGTGTGTGTGTTTAGTAAATATAAAAACACATATTTTTGTAAACCTTCGTAAACATCTGTTCAATTCGGATACAATTTGAAAAATTATTGCATTGACTATATACATAAATGTATTACTTGTAGATGCATTGAATTTGGTACTGGGGATATGTTAGTTTATGTGCATTCATGGATCCTACACAATGTAGACATATTTATGTGAATATATGAACAGTAAATAAAGATATTTTGTAATAGAAAAAAAACAAAAAAAAAAACAAAAAAATAAAAATTGAAAAAAAAACGGAAAATCCTCTTCAATAGAACATTGAAAAGAACCATAAAAAAATATATGTACACATGTATAATGTAGGTCAATATTTTATTGCTGTTTAGAAAGGAAATTAAATTAAAAATAACAAAATCAAAATGATCATTCTTCTACGTGAATGGAAAAAAAAAACGTAGTTACGTAAAAACGTACATTCAAAGAATTTTATTTTTCATGGGAAAAACGTTATATTCAAAAAAATAATCAAAAAATAATTCAAGCAAACTAATAAAAATGAAAACAAAACAAAAACACAAATATTTGCATGCTCATATTCATAATATTCCTTGATGAAAATTGAATCTTAAATAATTCATAAAATTCATAAAAATTAATTACAATTGTAAATGTAAATTTATTCAACGTATATTTGCATGTACATACATAAATATGTATGTAAATCTCCTTTAATTCAAGGTGGAAGAGCTGAAGCTAAGAAACCAACTGAAATTGATGATAGTTTAAATAATAATTCAACGATTATATCAACATTTCGTGTACAAGCTGATGAATGCGATCGTCTATGGGTAATGGATACAGGACTTTCTGATATATTAGGTGAACCAAAACAAATTGCCCCACCAGCAATTGTTATTTTTGATTTAAATACAAATCAATTATTACGTAGAGCTATAATTTCATCATCAAATGTTAAAGAGGATACATTTTTTGCTAATATTGTAAATAATAAAAATAAATTTTTTTTAAAATTATTATTCTTATATTCTAAATTTTCTTTTATTTTATTTTTCTAAATACAATCAAATATGTATGTTTTCAGATTGTTGATACTTCAAAAGATGATTGTGATAATGCATACGCTTATATTCCTGATTTAGGAGCATACGGTGTTGTTGTTTATTCATTAAAAGATGATAAATCATGGCGTGTTAAACATAATTTCTTTCATTTTGATCCACTTAATGGTGATTACAATATTGGTGGTGTTAATTTTCAATGGACAGATGGTGTTTTTGGATTAGCTGTTGGTTCAAAGAAAATTGACGGAATCAGAGATGTTTATTTTCATGCACTTTCTAGTACTAAAGAATTTATTGTACCAAATAAAGTTCTTCAAAATGAAACATATTCGACAAGTCCAATGTGCTATTATGAATTTAAATTATTAGGTGATCGTGGACAAAATGGTCAATCATCTGCTGAAGTATTTGATAAAGAAACTGGTGTTATTTTTTATACTCAAGTAAATAAAGATGCTGTTGGATGTTGGAATACACGTACACCATACAATACAGATACACAAGGACTTGTTGATTCAGATAGTACTACTTTAGTATTTCCAAATGATTTAAAAATTGATGAAAATGGTTATTTATGGGTTCTATCTGATAGAATGCCTGGATTTATTTACAAATCATTAGATCCAAATGAATACAATTATAGAATTTTAAGAGGACGAACAATTGAATTAATTCGTGGAACACCTTGTGAAGGGTATTAATGCACATACATACGTTTTTTTTTATTTTTATATTTTATTTAGAATTGCATTGCACAGTAGTTTTAAATATAGAAATTTAAGAATTAAATTTGAAAATTAAATTACTGCTTTTTTTCCTCCAATTAATTGAATAAATATAATTTGAACTTTACATGTAAACTTCACCTAGTTTATTATTTTAGTTTTAATTATTACGAAAAAAAAAATTTTTTTTTCTTTTATTTTAATATACTTCATATGTTAAGAATAAAAGAAATTCAATCGTACACATATTTAATTTACTGGAATATTAATTTCATTTCATTTTGAATGATTTTGAAAGAAAATTATTGGATTACTTTTATTCTGAACAATTCAAATTTTTTGTTTAGCCGTTATTACTATCTTGATAATTTTGAATTTTATAAACCTAAAAAAAAAATTGTTTAGAAACACTGTTATAATAAAAAGCATATTTGACTACATAGCATAAAATGGGAAATATATTTTGCACGTTTTGTTGGTTTGTACATAAAATAAAAATTGGTGTAAATACAAAATTTAGTTTTTGTTCAAAAAACCAGTCAATTTTTATCTAATTCAAAAATTTGTTTAATATCGAAATTTTAAAAGAATTTATTTTAACGTTTTCGAAATTTTTATTTAAATAAAAATAAAATAATTTGACCCTTCTTAATATGAGGGTAAAAAGAATTTAATTAAATGATTTTATAACAAATAAAATTTTAATTAAAAATTAATTTAATAAATTTTGTTTTATGGTTACCCGGTAATCCGGTTTAAAAATGAAAAATAAATTCATTTTTGGTATTTAGGCATTTCGTAATGATATTTAAGCTGTATAAAAAGCTAATTAATATAGAATATAAGAAAAAAAAAAATTATTTTTGGTTCAGTTAATTTCTTTAAAAAAAAAAAAAAAAAAAAAAAAAAAAAAAAAAAAAAAAAAACTAATTATTAAATAAATAATTTTTTGATAAAATAATAAAAATAGAAAATTTAAAGCAAAAAAAAAATCACCATTGAAATCATGCACGTTTGATGACGATGAAATTCATGAATTTTTATATTATTTGAATATTTTATTTAAATTTGATTATTAACAAAATATTGAAAAATTTTTATTAATTTTGATTGTCGGGGGGCTTGTGCATTAATTTCATTATAATTAGAAAATTATAATTAGAAAATTTCACATACTTGTAAATATCACACATCAGAGTTACATAAACAACAGTAAATATGAAAATATTCCTATTTTTATTGTACATAATTATTTCGTTAATTTAAACATACGAATCGGTAAATTTTAGGATAATTAATTTTTACAATAAATTAATTATTATTATTATTTTTTTTTTTAATTTTTTTTTTAAATAGAAACAATATGTTTTATTTCATTACACGATTGAAAGAAAAATTAAAGATGATATGGTGTATACGAATGGCACAATTTATAACATCTATGAAGAAATTAAGTTTTTTAAAAATGTATTAAAATCGTATACAATTAAAAAGGATTTTACATTTTATTAATGTAAAAGGCCATTAAAAAAATATTTCACATTGTATTGTCGTATGGCCTTTTCATCGTCCTTATACGACATTTTTCTTAATGCTTCTCAATAATATTTAACATTGTTCTACATCACAAAATGATAAGGCAATGATAAAATTTTTTACTTGGAATTATGCAAAAGAGAAATAATTATACTTTAGGATGTTTAATAAATAAAGGACTTTTGATCAATGCCAAATAAAATGCCAAATTTAACATTTAAAATTGTATATGAATTGTATTAGTGTATGATAACGATGGTAATGAGGATTCAGTACTGCAATAAATATGGATTGGAGAATTGAAAGGTCCTATATAAAATACTAAAATGGTCACAATAAGGATTTATAAAAAGAAAATACTGAAAAAAAATAAATAAATACATTTTTTTATATGGAAAAAAAAACAAAAAACAAAAAAATTTATTTGGTATTAAGAAAGGATACACGTCTTTGTACGTTTAGATTACACAAAAAAACCAAATTTAATTGTGTATACGCAATCATTCACTTATAATATACCTTTTATCATACGTATAAAAATTAAAAAAGAAAACTTGCCAATTTAAAAAAAATAAATAAATAATAATTACAAAATTATTTTTTGTAAACATTGTTGAAAACAGAATTTGTGTGTCATTATTAAAAGAAAAAGAAGAAACATGTAAAAATAAAATAAATCTTGTATTTTTTCTAAATGATCTCCTTGAAGGACTACAGATTTTCCTCAAAAGATGTTCAATGACTTTTTTTTTTTCATTTTTTAATCAATTTTCAGCTATCAATATTGATGGAAAATCTCTTCTGTTTTTTAATTTTTTAGGCATTTTCAAATATCAAAGGACATCGAAATCCTTTTTGGTAGTGTATAAATGATGTAAAAATCTTGATCAAAAATAAAAAATTGAACTTCACACAGATCTTCGTATTTAACATACAATTTAAAATTTAATAAAATGTGGCGTGTGGATAATTTTTTAACAAAGTGAAAAATGATCATTATCAATTATTCGTTACAGATAATTAACATTTTTGATTTTATTCATTGGAAGTGAGTGAATTTAAAAAATAAAAAAAAAAAAAAATACGAATAATTTTATAATAAAAAATGTTGGTGGTGTTCCATTACATTCATCTGACAAAAAAATTTTTTTTTAGTTATTTTTCAACAACGAATCTAACGAATTCATGTATATATGTACTTACATGCTCAATATAGGAACTTTCGAATAAAACTTAAATTTTTAATTCAATATTATAAATATTTTTATTTGAACAGTAATGGCGTATAGATTATTTATTTTTATTTTATTGCATTTCACATTTGCACATGTAAGTAAAATATATTATTTTATTTAAATTAAATAAAGAAAAATCATTTCATATTATTCTATAGGATTATTCTGTATTTTATTATACTGCTGTTAAAGAAATGAAAATTGGTTCTGTAGAAGGTTTTGGTTATATATGGAAAAATCGTACAATTAGTGAATTTATTACATTTTTAACCGATATTCCGAAACCACATTCAAAAATAGAATATACGATTTATTTACAAAATAAAAAGCCAGCTACTTTAATATCACGTACATTTAATCATTGTACAAATGACAAAGCATCAAAAGCATTGATCAATTTTATCAGAAATGGTATGGGAAATATGTCCAATTTTACTTTAGGATGTCCAATACAAAAAGGAACTTATGCAATTAATAATTTAACATGGCCAATTGATAAATTACCAATACCAGGTAAATTACCAAGTCTATCATTTCAACTTCTGTATGAATTATTTCAACAGGATAAGGATTATAAAGATAGTTATATTAAACTTACCATTAAAGGTGCTTTTAAAAGAAGTAACGAATAGTGAAATATTTTATATGATGAAAATAAATATTAAAAAAATTAAAATGAAAAATTTTTTTATCATAAAAAAGTTCTTCACTATTATTAATGAATTTGTGTTATTGGAAAGAAGTGATATAAGTTAAAAAATTTTCAAAATCAGTTTTCTATACATAAATTGTCTTACAAGGAATATAAACCTTGATATCCTAGAAAATTTTCAACAAAAATAAAAGAAAAAAATACGAAAAGAATATAAGCAAAAATTTTACTCTTGCATTGAGTATGGTAGAGAGTACAAATGTGAGACACAAAAAAAATTTAGAATTTAAAAAATGGACTAATGCCACTTTTAAATCAAATCCTTTAAAATATTGTAATGTACACTGAACAGAATTTTTCAGCCAAAAATTGTCAATTTTGAAAACCGCTCAATTTTTTAAATATTATCATGATGAGGAGTTGAATTTTCTGAAAATATATGTTTGCAGTTTCATTTAATGTAATGGACATTACGTTTTATATTTCTTTTAAAAATAATTAACAAATGAAAAATAAATCCAAAGGTAAAAGTTGCGTGAAAATAATTTTAAAAAATTTATTTCTTTTTTCCTGTTGTACATAGAATGCTAAATTAATATGCGTAATATCTATAACAAAGTTTTACCTAAGTATACTCTGTTCACTAATATTATGCACTTAAGATTTTATGGAGATTATTAAAAGTGATACCATTTTACATCATTATATGTATTGATATTCAAAAAATTCATCTGATTGTATAATAAAAGCTTTGTGGTTTGTGGTAATACTGCTCATGAAACTGTCTAATTAGAAATTATGAAAGAAGAAAAAAGACATATTGTACTCCTTTAAGTCCTTAAGTGCATAATATTATTGAACAGAGTATAGAAATAAAAATTTTTCATGTGGTGCACGAATAATACGTATATTATTAGAACGATATGAGAAAAAAAATAAATACAAATTAACAATTTTCGTTACAGATAATTACCACTATAATTTGCTTCAATCAAAAATGATAACGTTCGTAATGATCATATCTTATTCAGTTGTTTTTAAAGTATCAGTTCAGTTGTTTCATATATTCAAAATACATGAAGTTGTTCAAAATAATATTTTTATTTCATTTTTGAATATTGTAACTAAATAATAATGATATTATTTTTCTTTATTAGTATTTTAATACATTTAATTTTTACATACGTGAGTAAAATATATTATACATACATATGTGTATAACAAAAGAAAATAATTTTTTCATAATTTTCTTTTCTTTTTTTTTTTTTTTTTTAATTGACTTCAGGATTATTCTTTATTTTATTATACTGCTGTTACAGAACTAAAACCTGGCTCAGTAGAAGGTCATGGTTATATATGGAAAAATCGTACAATTACTCAATTTGTTACATTTTTAACAGATATGTCAAAACCATGGTCCAGATTAGAATACACAATTTATTTACAAAATAAAAAGCCAGCTACTTTAATATCACGTACATTTAATCATTGTACAACTGATAAAGCATCAAAAGCAATGATTAATTATTTAGAAAATGGTATGGCAAAAATGTCCAATTATACTTTAGGATGTCCAATACGAAAAGGAACGTATGCAGTTAATAATTTAACATGGCCAGTTGATAAATTACCAATACCAGGTAAATTACCAAATTTACCATTTAAAATGATTTACGAAATATTTCATAAATATAAAGATTATATAGATACTTATGTAAAACTTACTGTTAAAGGAGCTCTTAAAAGAAATAACGAACAATAAAGGATATTTTGTATGGATAAAAATAGAAATAAATAAGTTGAATTAAAATTTCATATAAATAAATATTTTGTAATAGTCATAGTATTTTTAATGTCAATGAGAGTTCAATTTGTACGTGTTAAAGTTCTGTAGCTATTTTAGTGTAAAAAACTGAAAAGGATTTATCAAAAGCCTAAACGAAATTCTAATTGCTTTATTTTGACTACACGTAAGTGGATTTGGATTACTGCATGAATTTTAGATTGTTTTAACTCATTTTAATTTTTTTCCTCGATTCTCAATTTGTAATTTTAATCGGCCTCTTTGAGACTAAGTTCAATTTTTTAATTTTAAAATTTTGTTATTCAAACATTACACTTTACAATTTTTTCAACGTAAAAGAAAAAAATCAAATTTATTGTGGAATAAATTTCAAAGGACAAAAGCAACGTATCAAATATTTGAATTATTTTTAATCTTATACAATACCATAGTATTTTTGTAATTGCTATCGAGGATTTGTTTAGATGAAATATTAGATGAGACGCTTTTATATCATTATAACGAATTTTAAAAAATTTAAATCAGATAACGTATAATCATCAATTATATTGTTGTCACAGCTAATTACCACTATATAATTAGCTTTTATTGAAAATGAATGAATGAAGAAACATTCGGTAAAGGTTAAATTATTCAGTTTCTTCTTATTACCGTGAGATATTCTTATCCGTTAAAATATTAAAAATAATTTAAATTTAAAAAAATGATATTTTTGTTTTTCACAAATATCCTAGTACATTACACTTTTGCAAATGTAAGTAAAAAAAAAAAAAAAAAAAATCTTGTATGGAAAAAATTGATTTCTTTCAATTGATTTTCTTATTTTAATATTTACTATTATATTATATAGGATTATTCTATATATTTTTACAATGTAATAAGGGAAACGAAAAATGATTCAGTTCAAGCTTATGGTTATATATGGAAAAATCGAACACTTAATGAATTTATTACATATTTAACAGATGTACGTGAACCACATTCAAAATTAGATTATTTACTTTATATACAAAATAAAAAACCAATAACATTATTATCACGTTCATTTAATCATTGTTCATCTGATAAAGCATCAAAAACAATGATTAATTTTATTAAAAATGGTATGGGAAATTTTTCAAATTTTACTTTAGGATGTCCAATAGAAAAAGGTACATATGCAATTAGAAATTTAACATGGCCAGTTGTTAAAATACCAATACCAACTAAAATGCCAAATATACCATTTAAATTTGTTTATGAATTATATGAACAGGATAAAGATTATATAGAAATTTATATTAAAATTATCATAACAGGAATTATTAAAAAAACTGAACAATAATAATGAACATATTAAATGTTAAATTTGTATGAAATATTTATATTTGGATTATATTGAATAAAACAATTAATTTATGTATCTGTAAATTGTATTTAAAAAAAAAAATTAAAAAAAAATTAAAAATAAAAAAATTTAAAAATTAGATCATATTTTCACTTACAAATGGATTAACACTCATCTGTCGTAACAATTGGAATCCCAAACTTTCATCAATAGTGATTGTTTTGTGTCTAATGATAATGAAAAATCACAGTCACCAAATCAAAGAATTTCAGTGATCGTGATGAAGATCTCTGTAAATTAATTTTTTAAATTTTTTTTTTTAAATGTGAGGAAATATATTTTTGTTTAATAGTTTGAGATTAAGAAACATATGCAAATTCGTTTTAAATTTTAATTATTTCAATGTGCTTGTCTACACCTATGCAAGTATTTCAATGAATGAGAAAATTTGTAATAAAGAAAATTTTTTGTTCAAAAATGACAAATCCGTTCTAAATTCATTTACGTTGAGTAAAAATTTGAAAATTGTTCACATTTAATGACATGAATGAATTTATTGTTTTAGTTGTACATGCTTGATTTTTTTTTTTTTTTTTTTTTGAATAATTGCTTGTAAATAAAAATGTTTAAATGTTTGCAAATTTTTGTGATGTGCTTTGGGGGTGAAAAATTCAATGCCAGGAAACCATTTTCCTTTTGTACCGCCATCATACCATGTGTTATTTAATTCCTTCGAAAAGATGTATTAAAACAGAAAATTCATCAAATTAATTGTAAAGTTTTTTTTTTTTTTTTTTATCTGTGTGTCATGATTTGGTAAAAAAAATTTTAAGAGTTTATCATTATTGTCCAGATAAAAGAGCTGAGCTACTGCAACAAATTTTTACAGAATAAAAATTGTTTATTACAAACAACTCACACACAATTCCAACAAATGACAACACAACATGATAATTATTACAGGGGTGTCCATAATTTGCTTTCTCTTATGCACTATGCACTATGCATTTGAATTACGTATTTAAATTTTATTCAACCCAATCCATATAAATCCCCTTTACACTACTTGGAGATGTATTGTGTTGCCATTAATAAAATTAAATTGAAAATTGTAAGACACAAAAAGAAAATTATTATTCAAGTTCTACGCATAATGTACGCTGTTAATTGTCATCCATATGTTATATAGTATATGAAATCTGCCTGGGCAACCATATATGTACAATACAATGTACACACAATATAAAATAAATACATAATTTTCTCTCGTACATTTACTTTCAGTTTTACGTATGTACAAATTTTATATACTCATCTGATTTATAAGCTATTCCGACAATATATTATTGAACTGGCAGCAAAACAACAATAATCAGCACAGCAACTGCTATGCTATTGTGTAAATTTATTCTCACCCGACACGAACAAATCAGTTTCTCTATTGGCTTGACGACATTCGGTACGTAGTGTTTCTTTCAATTTTGCTGCCGCCATTATTTTTCTTATTATTTTCAATTTAAAATTATTTTTAAAATAATTTTTTTTCAAAATCGGAAAAGTAAAATAAAAATTTTCATATATTTCGAAATTTTTTCTAAAATATTTGTGATTTGATTTTTTTTTTTTTTTTTTGATACTGACTTAAAAAAGTAAATTTTAAAATTTGAATAAAAAAAAAAAAAGAAAAAATGGAAACACAAAAAATGGAAAAATGGGGGACAAAATTAACAATAAAATTTTTAAAAAAATATCGTGAACATCGTTGCTTATGGGATTTTAATGACACAGAATATAAAAATCGTGTTGCACGAACAAAAGCACTTGAAGATATTGTCGCTAGTATGGCATTAAATAATTTCGATATTAGGAGTGCTAATGTTAAAATAAAAGCTTTGAGATCAACATATTTACATGAGAAGAGAAAAATTCGAAAAAGCACTAAAACAGGAATTAGTTATAGACCAAAACTTGCTTGGTATCCCCTTGCCGATAGCTTTTTACGTAATTATGTAATGGAAAAATTTTGTTTAATGGGTGCTGTTGTAAGTATTTGATAATATGCAATTAATTATTATTATTTTTTTTTTATCAATTACATTCTTGTCAAAATATATAGTACACATATCATTTAAATATTTGTATTTTTAATGTGGGATTCAATTGCATAATAAAAGTAATACACCTTGAACTTGGAAAAAAATAAATATCTGTTTGTTTCATATTAATACCCGTAAATTCTTTCGTGTGTTAAAAATTGTCTATATTGTCACTAAGCCGCCCACTCACCACCCCATTCCAATTATAAAACAAAGTTGTACATTTCAGATCTAAAAAATTTTGTGCATAAAATGTTCATTCTACAATAAGTTGTAGTAAATTGTTCCGTAATTAAATTTTTTAATAGGCCTGTTTATATTAAGACAAACAATTTTCACATTAGCTTTTGTAACAGATAACGATATAACAATATATGGCGTAGACTGTAAGTGATTTTTCTGGCGAAACAATCGCAGTATCTTAAAATTCAAATGAAACCCATCCATTTGATAATGTAGAATACTTTAATTTCATTAAATGAAACCAATAAAAATTAGAATTTTTATTTCAATTCCAATTCAAATATCAAATTCAAATCACGAATAAAATTAAATGTTTATGCTTAATTTAATGCCTTTTATTTTATAGCCAAATGATGATGATGGTCAACAATCGGCACAACCAAAAGAACCACCTAAATCGAATGAAGAAAATATTGCAAATGATCAAGGAAAACAAAATTTTCCAAATTCTTTGCAGCAATCATCGAATACTAATGTGACACAACAAAAACCACAACAAAATTTATCTGGTCCAAGATTTAAGCAATCGTCATCGACTCAATTACAACAGCAATTACAACAAACATTATTTACAAATAATTCTCAGCCAAATATTGCACAAACATCTGATAAAAGGGATAAACTAATTCAAACATCAAATCAAATTCAAGCTTCAGTTACAAATTATGGAGGAATTATTGAAAATTTTCGAGGAAATCCTTCATTTTCCAATTCCATTTTAACTAATCGACATAAAGAATACGATGAATTTGATGCATTTGCAAATAGTGTAGTAGCACAAATGCGTACATTACCATTGGATATTGCATATGAAATTCAATTACAAATTCAATGTTTAATAACACAAACAAAATTAAAAGTACTTGGTCGTCAAACATCAATTATTGTTGAATCTAATAATAATAACAACAACAATAATAATAATAATAATAATAACAATGGGAATACATCAAGAAATTGGAATCATCTACAACAGCATAATGGAAATTTTTCAAATCCATGTAATGGTGAAGTGAAAATAGAAGAAAATGATGATTCAGATCAGCAAACTAGTAATACCATGGAAACTAATCAAAATTCTTCGATGCCAAATACAAATTGCTTTACTAGTATTCCAGATGGTTTACAAGATGCCGAAGCAAGTGATGTCGAAGATTATTTGGGTTTAGAATAAAAATTTAAAATTAAATAATAATTAATAATATTTCAATTTTTATCATTAAGATTTTCATTGTATATGTTTATACATCACAATAAATATTTGCATCACTTGATTTTATCTGTAATTAAAATAATAATCAAATACAAATGGAATCATTCTCTTAAAAAAAAAAAAAGATTAGTTTCATTTGAAATTCCTTGGAACCCTTATTTCTATTGGACCATGCGTTGGGACTATACCGGGTAATACAAAATGCATTTGAAAATTTCTCCTTGTTTTTTCATCTCCAACTAAATGACCATTCAAATTCATAGAAACATTTTAATGCAATCGCAATACATTATTGTGTCATTTTATGCATTTACATTATATCGAGCACATGATTGATACATATAACGTAAGTTATGTCATAATCAAAATTATAACACCTACAACTAGTTATACCGTTATTGACATTTTTCATATTCAATTCATTCATAAAACAAAAAAAAACTTGAACCATTGCCAATTAACATGTAAATTATTATTGTGAATGAGATTTTATCAGTTTCACATTACATATGTACATATTTTGACATACATACTCGTATAATATACATTATTAAACAGTATCTATACATGTACATATGTACATAGATACAATCAAGTATTATTATATGGTAAAATGTGATATCATAGGCACACTTGTTTAAATCAAAAATTCATTTTCTGCATTTTCATGTTTATGTTTTTTGTTATGGTAGGTTTTAAATTTCTTGTATGTACACACTTACATAACAATTTTACAAAATATGTTGTTATTTTCATTTCATTCAAATAATAAATTTGTTTTTTTTTTCGAATTTCGAAAATATTTGCATATTACATATTTAATTACAATTTTCAAAAGATTGTAGAAAAATACAAAAAAAAAAAAGAACTAAGCAAAAAACAAAGGAAAAGTAAAAAAAACAAAAAAAAAATTGATGAAGCCATTGAAGAGAAAAGACAAGAAAAAAATCAACGGAAAATTTTTTTTGTTTTTTTTTTTTTTTCGAAAGGCCAGCCACAGTTTTTCTTCTTTTTTTCTTTAATCTCAAATTACTTTCTATTTTAAATGAGAATTCATTTAATTTGCAATTTTTATTCATTTTATTTTATCTTATTTGAATAACTTTGATTTTAATATACGAGTATTTATTTTACCTTGTTTAATTTAGTGGTATTTTGATATTTAATATCTTTTCTAATGTTCTAGAAATTGTTTGTAAGAACAATTTTTAATAACAATTCTTCTATTTATACGGTATATGATGGCATATAATATGATCAAAATGATATTAATATTTTCTATGATATTTATATGGTACATTAATTAGAGGTGTCATTCACAATTTTTATCTATTTCATGCTCATCTTATATGGATATGTATGAAAAAAAAAAAAAAAACACAAAAAACACCTGTTTGGAAAATGATATCAAATTACATATGATGCAGCGATATATTAACAATTTTTTTTTTTTGTTTTTTTTTTAATTTTTTATCAATGAAATTTTCAATAAAACTCAATTATATCTCATTTTTAAAGCATATAGTCATGTGTGTGTTCTAAACGAGTGCTTCTTCTTATTATTTTTTAAGAAAATAATAAAGTAATGATGTAAGTAATTAATGAAGTTCAATTTAAATAAATTCATTTTTTACTCTAATATTCGATCAGTTCATCAAAATCATAAAAATCAGATCATTGATCAGTTCTGTTTTATATTTTGTAAACGAAAATAACAGGAACTAAATAATATTTTATGTGTTCCATAAGAACACACATGACTTTCCTTAAAAAACTAATCAAAATTAGGTTCTAAGTGAACCAAAATAAGAAGAAAATAATCTTTTGTATTTGAATGAAAACATTGATATGGCCCATGTTCATTTATGGACAAATTTTTAGGGCCTTATTAATAACAATTTTTGCAACCAGAGAAACCAGTTGACGACGTTAACATCAAAACACAAAAGTGGAAATGGATTGGACATACCCCCTTAGATCCAATAACACAGTGGCGAAAACAGCGCTTAAGTATAACCCATAAGGATCCAGAAATAGATGCAGCTACCAAAAAACACTTTGAGGAGACGAACAGTAATTTCAGAGTTGAAGACAACAGATTATGAGTGGAGTAATGTAACAAAGGTCGCACACAATCGGGTCCAATGGAATCTAATAGTGGAAGCAGAAAAATATATTAGAGATATCGTAGATACATGCATAATTAATATATTTTGAATGTAAAATTAATTTTGATAAAAATTCTGTTATCTAACCTACTATTGAAATTTTATGGCATTTTTATTTATAGTAAAAAAAAAAAAAAAAATAAATAAATAAAAAATAAAAAAAATAAAAGATACTTTATAGAGATAATAGATACCATAAATAAAAGAAATGTTAAAATTATTTTACATTGTAATATAACAACATGTCTCATTTAATGTGAGATATCTAACATACACCCACATTTATCACAAAGTCAAAATAATTGTTTTAGTTGTTTTTTTTTTTTCAGACTCATTTTCACTTTGATATACGTATAGCGGTTATCAGAGTAAAAGTTATTATCATTATTGTTTGTGAAATATCCTAATTATCATACAATTCACATGCAATTCGTAATTTTGTTTTTTTTTTTTTTTTTTTTTTTGTTAAATTCTCATTTACTTTTCTTCGTAAAAATTTACACATAGATGAATTAAATTGTGAATTGTACAATCTTTAAGACGACGATATAACTTATACAATAGCACATATAATAGTGTGTAAAATGCATTTATTTTTATTTTTCCACCTTTTTCGATGAAAAATTATTATGAATATTATTATTGTATAGGTTTTATCCCTTCATTTACAATAGATGAAAATTTTTTTCGCTATTAATTTATTTTTTATTTTTTTTTTGAAATTTTGTTTTGTATTGTATTTATCTTGATTTAAAGTTTCTCCACTTTATGTAGACTGATTAACATTATCTTTATTATTATTTACGATATTATCCATTATTATCTGTATGTACATAAGTACATACATATATCTACATATGATGACTTCTTTCCATTTAACCATTTGATTTTCAATACAATAAATAAAATAGTGCACAGTTGTCAGTTTTACAAAAGTGTATAAATATTATTTTAATGAAAATTGTATGTATAGAAAACATACAGAGTAAATTAGAAAAAAATAAAAAACAAAAACTGAAACCTTCATTAATATACGTTAGTATACGTACAGTGTATGTTGTAAACGACATAAACATATATTATAATGAAAATAAAATAAAAATAACGTACATATATGTATTTACCGCCATTGCCAACAGGTAACCGAACCTCAAACCCTCAAGAGGAAAAAGAAAAACTGAAAATAAAACAATTTTTTTTTCTTGTTTTTTTTTTTTCTTTTGGCTTTTGAAAATTTCAGAGATGAGAAGAAAAAAATTCATGTATGTACATAACGTGTGTGTAAGACAAACATGTTAATGTATTGTATGTTAAAGGTATAAAACAACAACGAAAATACATAACGTATATGAATAAGATTGGAATCAAACAAAATGTGATAGAAAAATAAAAATAGTAAATAAAAACAATACAAAAATTCAACATTCATTTCTCGACTTTTATGTATTTTCTTTTTATTTTTTTTCTTATATCTTAGTCATACTATATGTAAGATCTAATTGATATCATAATGAATTTCCCATTTGAAAATTTGCAAAGAAAAATTAGGTAAATCGAAAAACGTATCAATTTTCCACAACAGCCCGAACAAGTAACAAGCATTTATTAATAATAAATTAATTTATTAATATAAAAAAAAAAAATTTTTTTTTTTATATTTCTTTTCTCAATTTGGAAATTAGAAAAAAAACGAAATTTTTAAATTTGAAAAATTTCAGTTAGATTTTCACCTTTCTTAGTATCAACCCTAAGAAATTATTTAAACCTGACACAATACACAATAAAGTCTCTCTCACCTGGAAAAAAAATTGTATTTTTGTTTTTTTTTTTTTTTTTTTGTTTTTTCATGCAACAATGACTGGTTTTGTCGGATTGTATTTTACATACAAATAAACTGTATACATGTAAAATATACAAACATACATATTTAAACATGTTTAAAACGAATATCAACGATTCGATTTAAAAAACTTGAATATCTCTCAGATACATTTTTCCCCATACTTAGATACTGGTTTCTATATATAAACTGTATTGTGTAGTATTAAATGTTACGGTTCAGCAATTACCTTTAATTTTTTTTTTTTTGTTATTCCCAAACCATATTCAACTAATACATAGATAATATCAAAAATATATTAATTATGTGCTTGTGTTCACACGTAAAACAGTGTATATGTGTAAAGAAAAAAATTTTTTTTTTGATTGTATATTTAGTCAAAAAGGTAAAGTAAAAGACTTAAGAAAATTCAAAAATGTTTTACATATACTTTGTATTACAAACAATTTCATTTACTACATTGGTTAAAAGTTATTTCGTTTATTTATTTATTTTTTTTGAATTTTAGTTGAATTATTGAATTGTTGACGAATAGATGAAAATATTAATGAAAATGCATTAAATTAATTGCAAAAAAAAAGAAAAAAATCCGTTGTATTTAAATGAAAATTTCTAATAAATAATTCTTTTGCTTGAATTTGTTTAAATTTTACAAGCGGTATCTGGTGCACATGAGATGGTATAGTTGGGTGTGTAATATATATTATCAGTGATATTGTCAATTTGTTATGTTTCGATAATTTTGATGACGGAAAATTTTTTGTTTTTTTTTTTTTTTTTTTGAGACAAAAGTTTAGCAACAATTAAAAATTTTTATCACTATAACTTTTAGTATAGATAAACAAAAAAAACAAAACGTGTGTATTTTATATTACAACACAACAATTACACCTTATATACCCTATCGATAAAGGTGCAAATGTGAGGTGCCTCAAAAAGTCTTGTCGTGCATTTATTATACGCATACTGTATACGTGTAAAATGTGTTTAAAAATATAGTTGTAAAATAATAAAATAAAAAAATGTTTGTATATACGTTCATTTGTTGTTAAACTGCTTTATTTTATTTATTTGTATCACATATGCAACGTAATCAGTTGAGAATTTAATGGCAGCTATGTAACTATAATAATTTAAAAAAAAAAAATAAAAAATAAATAAAAAATACATATTTGGTACTTAACCATATATTTTTAAATGTAAAATTAAAAAGTTTCTGTTACTGATAAAAAAAAAAAAAAAAACTGGTGTTTTATTTTGGAGCTATAATGCATACCAATCATAATTTGGACTGCTATACATATTTTACATAAAACAAAAAGTGCTTTCATACAAGATCAAGTTCAAGTATTTATTTATAAAAACAAAAAAAAAATACAAAAAAAAAAAATAAATATTAAATTCATGTTATCGAATTAAAACCTAAAAAAAATAAAAAAAATAAGAACTGGAGTTTAATTGCATTTTTGTTTATTTAAAACTTTTAACGGAAATTCAGTGTTAAATTACCAAAAAAAAAAAAAAAAAAAAAATCCCCAAAAGATACGTATTTACCATTTTGTGCTATTTTAGTAGAATTTTTGTGTTCAAATTATCAAAAAAATATTAAAATCATTTTAAATGTGTGAAAACATTTTTGAAATTGTGTTTTTGTTCGTTATTACGTTATTGTGTTCATTTAAAACTGAAATTTTTTTTTTTTTGTTTTGTTTAAATTCATCAAATCGAAATTATAACATCGAGCATTTATCAGGATTATAACGACTTACAATAATTAATAGATAAAAAAAAAACATCCAACGATAACGTAAGAAAATTATTTTTTTTTTTAAATTTCTAGTCTAAAACAAGTAATTTTTCTTTGGTGGAATTTAATTTTGTAATACACGAGTATTTAAAAAAAAAAAACAAAACCAAGAATTTCTGGATACATTTATATGCAGTTTATCATTATAACTCACAAATTAAAAAAAAAAAAAAAAAACAGAAAAATAAGCAGCTGAATCAACTGTTATGCAGTTTATATATAGTATACGTAACTGTTTTTATAAATGTATGACTTGATATGACCTACTAAATATCACTACAGAATCTACAGTAATCAACGTGCATTTATATCTTTCTTTCAAAAGAAAAGATACACATTCATAAGGTAAAGATGCGTAAAATGCGTATCATTTTTATCATTTATCTGTTTTTGTTTTTTTTTATTATTACTAATTAAATATTAAAATTTTATCTATTTATACTCTGTCCACTAAAATTATGCAGTTTAGGTCTTATGGCGATTACTTAAAGTGGTACCATTTTACATCACTTTGTATTGATATTTAAAAAATTCATCTGATTGTATAATAAAAGCTTTGTGGATTGTGGTAACACTGCTTGTAAAACAGTCTAATTAAAAATAATAAGAGACAAAAAAGACATATGTATGTGTGTACTCCCATAAGACCTTAAATGCATAATATTAGTTGGACAGAGTATAATATTATCATGTTATAAATTTAAATTGATCATTAATTTTATTATCAAATCTCAATAAATTTATACCAGAACGATGTTTATGGTCGTTCTGGGTCAAAAACGAATACACGAAAAATTAGATACATATACGTACGTGTGTTAATGTTACATGTGATTATGGATTGGTATTTCGTTAACACGAAAAATTAAAACAAAGAAAAAAAAACATTAAAATTCTCTATGGTATATTGATTTTTTTTTTTTTTTGTTTTGTGCTTATAACAAATGTCATTACCCCCAAATATCGGGTAAAAAAAAAAATAAAATAAAATTACACGTATTCAGAATTACCTTTATTTTTCAATATTCGAAAAATTCATTTTTTATTTTGTTGTTGTTGTTTGTTTTTTACCTTGATGTTCGATACTGCATGTTCAGCTAATATTATTGAAATTAACAATATTGTTCGTGCATATACAATCAGATATACGAATATATACCGTATAAAATACAAATAAAATAAAATTAAAATATAATCAGCAATTTTCATTCGATCGTGGCAAAATTGATTACCTTATAAAGTTATTTAGCATGTATGTACATAACTTCAATTTTGCACCTTCTCTGCTATTTTCATAAAACAATTGATATTCGCCTTTGAAATAATTTTTTTAAAAAAAAATTTATTTGTTTACCAAAATTGTATTACATTATTTTCATTTTTGAACCAGTGTTCTTAAGGATGTAAAATCGTATTGCTGTGCATTTATTTTAAAAAGAAAATGTCCTGAAAATGACACCAATAAGAAGGGAACAAGCAAGAAATGTTTTGATTTCCTGTCGTTTTGTTTCTAAAATATCAAATTTCCAATCAATACATAAAACGGATAATGGACTATATTTGATACTTTGTAATATAATCTACCCTTGGACATCATATTCTTGCTATAATGATGTACCAAATTTATACACGACATGCTTATATCAGGAATATCAACGACATTTAAGAACGTGAGAAAGAATTTTTGATCAATATGGTGAAAATTTGTAAGATCAGATGCGAAATTGTGAAACTATGCAAAATACATTTGTATCACATTTTTAAACTATAGTCAACTGTGTTTTAAATAAACATTTTTTAATCATTATTTTTCATTCATTTTGAATAAATTTCATCTTTTTGCCTTCATTCTTTGTTTGCCAATTTTCTATATTTTTTGTGAACGAAAGCAGGAAAAATCACAGACGTAAAGGCAATATGGCAAAGATGCAAAATTTTTATGCTTCGTAAGAATACATCATGATCCATGACTATAAAAAAAAAATTAGACCGCAAAAATGTATCTTTATTTGATAATGTTTGAATAGATAAAAATATCTTTAAATCTCCCAAAAATGTTTCAATATTTATTTCAAACAAAAATTTGAAAAAAAAAAATACTAAATATAACCTAAATTTGATTTATTATCATGTAAACAATTTAGAAGTTTTCCTGTAATTTTTAATTTTCATCAAAATATTTTGAATCTAGACCACCGCACATTAGGTCTTAGTGTTGGCATACATTTTTTTTTTGTACATCCATAAACTTTTGTATTCAGATACGATTCACTTTATGTATGTGCTTAATTCATTTTTTACATTAAAAAATATGATTTCATTTCCGTCAAAAAAAAAAAGAAGAAAAAGAAGAAGAAAAAAATTCAATTCAACATATTTTATAGTTTCACAATTTATTAAAAAGCCACAACATAATTTCGTCATCTAAATCTTTATAATAAATCTAAAAAAAAAAAAAAAAAACGACAAAAAATGAAAAACTACTAATGTATCCAGTATTTAGTTTGGTTAGATTAGATTGCCTAAATGATACAAACACATACATGCATATGTATGAATGATACATTAGAGAGCTATAACATAACAAATGATCATTATTAATTCAATGTGTATAGTATATGCATAAAAAAAAAATATCTTTTCTTTTCTCAGAAGTTACTCATCGGTGTCATGATTTTAATGATGATTATTATTTTCTGTAGTGTATATGTAATATAATCATTAAGTTTGTATTAAAGAGAAAAAACAAAAACAAAAACAAGAAATCTTAATTCACAAACAACTGCCAACTGCCTTAACCTTAATGAATAGACAAATGTATCTAACATCGTTATGTCTGTCTGAGGTACAATAAAAAGTAAAATTAAAGTTAAAACAAAAAAATTACAAAGGAAGAAAAACAAAAAAAACAAAAAAAAAAAGAAAAAAAAACAAAAGAACTCGAATACAATTAAACAAGAAAAACTTTAAAAAATTTTAATTTATGTATGAATGAAATAAAAATAAATTTTTTAAAAATAAAAAAAATTAAGTAAAAAATTTAAATAATTCCACAATTTTGAATACTATGCAGTGCAATTTCATTTTGAATTTTTTTTTTTTTTTTTTTTTTTTAATAATAATAATTAATTTCACAACATTACGTTACCATTATACAAATTTTAAATGATCTTACTGTGCAATAATACAAACGAAAAATAAAAATATGTAGGTACATAAAACCCCTTAAATAATTTTCATTTGGGTTGAATTTTTAGAAAGCATACCATGAATAAATTAACGCTGTTGGTCACTTATTTAATCGTTTGTATACTTTCTTATTATTATCATCATGTTTTTTTTTTTTGTTTTCTTTGAAATGCGGTATCTGGTACGTTTATTATGCAATTAAACTGATTACGTGCGTACTAATTTAATAAGAAGAAATTATATCAAATTTTTGTAAGGAGATTCAGTAATCAGTTATCAATGGCCAATGGAACGGGCCAAACAGAATCAAAAAAAAATAAAAAATAAAAAATAAAACATAAAGCACAAGTTTTTAGTGTAACGTCACGTAACGTACTTTGATTGAATTATTCAACCATGAATCAGGGCTGTTACCGTTAAAAAAAAAAAAAAAAGAATTTCTTTTCCATAATGAAAACAAAAATGAGAACAAAATAATCACCAAAGTGAGATGATATGAATGATGGGAATCCAAATTAGACTTGTATGAACACACTGGGATGTGCGATTAATGTTCATTTTTTAAGCCATTTTTTTTTTTTTTGTTCATTTATTTTTGCTTCTAACATTAAATTTTTTGGGTCTACACATTATTTTTAAGGTCCCAAGTAGATGCATGTGTATATTTTGCTTTAAAAAAAATTTTTTTCTATTATTATAATATCATCGTGTAACTATTAATGAGTACAAAATAATTTTAAATTTATCTTGCACAAAAATCGCAATACGTTGTATGACATTTAAATTTTCTCAGACATGTTGAATTTCACTTTGTGACATGCAAAATAATTTACAAACAAACTTATACGTGGATGTAATATTCACAGAAACCTATACATGCTTATATAGGTAGGTACCTATACTTACATATCCACTTTTATATTAGTGAAAATGAAATTTCCTTGCCTTGTTCCGCAAAACTCATGGCTTTTGGCTAATAGGGTATATTCTACCGGATTGATGTACGTAAATTTTTAAGAAACCTGAAATTTTTCTTTATTTTAAATTTTTTTTCTTAAAAAAATGATCAACGTAATAATTAAAATTTAAATTAAATTTTTAACCATTAAGAAAAATTTTTATATATATATTTTTTTTTTGATTATCTGAAAATTAAGTACCTACTAACAGCACATCAAATTTTTGCCTTTATTTCCTTAAATTTTTTCTTTAATATCAGCTGTGCGTTAAATTACCGTATGTGAATGTGTACAAGGTGAAAGTAAAAGTTTTAAAAAAAAAAAAAAACGAAAAGAAAATTTTCTAAAAAATTTTATTTTCATGTAAACAAAATGCCAAAATTTAAATATCATCTTCGTTTTTTATTTCTTAGTTTTATATGTAGGTAAAACTATTTTTGTTTTTCTCAAAATTCACATAATTTTCAATTTCAATTTTTTTTAACACCTAATAATTATTAACTGTATAGCGGAAGTGTTAAATGCACTACAAATTACATGTTACATGTTTTAGTAGTAAAATAATAATGATAGATCGTTTTATATAACACATACAATTACAAAGGTAAAAAAAAAAAAAAAACGTTTTTCTTTTATCGATGTTGTTACGTTTTGTTTTTCAAAAGAAGAAGAATTTCGTACGAATTTTTATATCAAAGATTTACCGTTTTTGTTTTTTTTTTTTTTTTTTTTTTTTTTTTGTTAAATGTGATTTATGTGAATATCTGATTTCGAAATTCTTTTCTTTGATCATATCAACATATCATCATCATCATCATCCATTAACACAATACAGGCCAGGCTAGGCCGCATTAAATTAAAAAATCATTTATTATGTATGGCATTGCATTTATGCAAAACACGATCTCTTTTCAAATCCCAATCCCCATTTAAAAAAAAAAAACTGAACATTTACAAAGGTACTCAATACTTGATTCACACGATCACCTCAACTTTATTAACTTCTGCATTTTATTAATATGAATTTTTATTTGTCATAAAATTTTATAATTTGTTATTTATTTATTTTGTTTTTCTTATTGAACATTTTAATTGCATGATACTACAAATGCATGTACACAATATCATATGTGTTGGTGTGCAAAATAAACGAATACTGTGGATTTGTATACCACCAGATTTCCCTCGTCTCTTTGATACCTAATTTCAATACTACTCAACCAGAAAATATTTACAAAAAAAAAAAAAAAAAAAAAACTGAAAATGAAAATAACAAAAAATATACGTGGGGGTTCACAATAATACAAAATTGAATTCTTTTCCATTGATAAAATTAAATTGCAAAATAAAATTCTGCAAATCTAAAGTTGCCTTCGTATGAACAACATCGTATGTACCTACAATGAAAGTGGCTCAAGATTATTTTTATCTTATTTTTGTATTTTGTAAGAGAAATTTTAAAGAAAAAAAAAATAAAGAAGAAAAATGAAAAGCAATAATTTTACTTTTTTTTTTTTTTTTGAATTTTACATACATATTCCACGGATCCATTAAAATTTTTATTTAGTATAGCTACACCATACCGATTGTATTGATACAAAAAAAAAAAAAAAGAAAAAAAAACACAAATATGAAGATATGCATGAATGCAATTATAACATGAAATTTGAATGATAGATAAAAGACGAACAAAAAAAAAAAATATGAACTCCATCATCATAATTTTTTTTTTTTTTTTTTTTTTAATTTTAAAATTTACATTTAAAGAAATAATAATCAATGGGGGATCGAGGATTCAAAGACTCATATAGTCTTTCAAACTTTATTGTTAAGACTTAGAAGGGTATAATAGTCACGTCATGGTCAGGAAACAGAGCCAAAACGAAAGATAAATATAACATTGTAAAGTAACAGCTGCTACCATATATTACAGTTACCCATTATTGGTAATGTATAATCAAATGGTAATAACTATACATATGTTTACATACACACACACACATCCACACATATAGTACTGACCACTGGTGCTGCTGGTTTTTCAACAATCTTATCCATTTGAATCACCTTAATAATTTACATTACGTTTACATGAAAAACTTGTAAACAAGTTATAAAAGCAAAGAAATACTTTTAAGACTTTCAATAGCATGAAAAATTGTTAGAGCAATAAAATAAAAAAAAACTTTATAGTGTACCTATACAGAGAGGATACAGGGAATAAGACGTACATTAAGAAAATTGTTTTTAGAAGTATTGAATATAACATAACATTTTTATTACAAAATAATTAATTCACATATACACGGGCTACACCATTGAAGTTATAGTGCATTTCAAGTTGTTAGTTACCGGCTTGATGAACGTACATAAAGTTATAATGTTATATAACAAAATGAACACTAAAAATAAACTAAACAAAAAAAAAAAAAAAAAATTTATGATGTATCTATAGTTAAGAAAAGAAAAGAAAAAAAAAAAACTAAAATACGTAAAAATTTTGTGTGGTTGATAGTTATTGTTGTTAATACCCATACACAACGTATTGAATCCAATCTAACAAAAGATACATATGTACATATATTACCAAAAATTATGATCATATGGGTAACACAAATCCAACGTATGTACATTATAGATAATCATTGATATTATATTGATCACATATTTTAATTTTTTTAACAAGGTTTTGTGTGATACAAGTCAAGTACATAATCAAAAAAAAAATGTTATTACACAAATTCATATTTTGTTCGATCTTGAGAAACAAAATTTAATTACAGTAGTAAATTTTGTAATGAAATTACTTTTAAAACAGGTTTTTCATTGTACAATTATGTACATACCTATATATTGTATTAAAATTAAAACACATACATTTGTACTCACTCATATGTATGTAGGTATATAAATTCATTAAATTGCAATACATTTGCATGAATTCATACCGTCAAATATATGTAAGTTACAATTTACTGTGAATGTAAACTGAGGCTCCGTGCTATGACTACGTGAAATCTATAATTTTCCCATTTTCTATAGGAATAAAAATTTAGAACCGTATTATTTTTTGGAAAATTTTTTGAAAAATCTGGAAAATTTCAAAATATATTTTAATGTAAAAGAAAATTTCATACTTTTCCTTGTAGCCCAAAAAAATTGAACAAATTCAAATCAAATTTATAATTTGATCAAAATTCACCCTTAGTTGATAGATTTTGAATATTTAATGGAATTTGATTATATAAACCGAACAAGTAATGAGTCATTAAATATATTATTTGTATAGTTAACGGAATAATAAAAAAAAAAAAAAAGGTTAAATAAATTCTTAAAGTTTATTCGCCAATTAATCATGTATTTTAGTGTGCATGCTTCATATAGCACGTTAGTTTGGCCTACATACACTGCAATAAATAATAATAGAACTAGCCATGTTGCGATTTGTACTCATATTTTCCATGTAAAAAAAATTTTTTTTTTTTTTTTTGTTTACCTTTAATTTATTAGGTACATTAGTACACAATGTTCATCCTGTTAAGAAGATCAGTACATTTTAGGCCTCTATAAATTTCATTAAATCGAAAAATTATGATTTACTTTTTTCTGATATTAAAGTAATAATAAATCAAAAAAAATTTAGTTTGTATAGGAAAATTGTGTATTGTGTACGTTCCTACTACCTATATCTGATTGGCTTGTACGTTAGATTTTTTTAAATAATTTTCTCACGAAATTAAAACGTTTTATAAAAAGATTAATAAAGAAAAAAAAAAAACGTTTTTTTTTTGGTTTGTTTGATTTTTTGATAGACACAGACATTGAACATTTAAAAATATTGAGCTTGAAAAATGTATCGATCGTTATAAATTTTTTTTTTTTTTTAATTAAAATCAAACCACAACTGTTTGTACTGTCATAATAGAAAATTATTATCTGAATAGCAAAACAAGAAAAAAAAACGAAAAATTTTCAATAAAATAAAATTTATGTATATGAGAATTTCTTATAGGTCACTAACTAAAAAAATATCAGTGAAAGTTAAACCTAAAAATATGCTACAAATACACAAAAACAAAAGCCTTTATATGCATATTACATACATAGGTCTACTATTTATATCTGTGGTATGTTACACAGATTTTAAACGTTGCTATATTAACTTAAATAGTGAAAAAAAAAAAATAAATGTAATATGTGACTTTCTAATTTGATTTAAATATCTCTATTAAATTATACGTATCTAAAGGAAAAGCTTTGATAATCTATTTTTAAAAATATCTAAAAAAACAAAAAAAAAAAAAAATGCTCTAAATTTCATATTCATAAATTTCAAATTTCATATTCATAATTTGTAGACATTAATTAGCAAAACCAAGAAAAAATTCGAAACAAAAAAAAAAACATTTGCCTTTTATTTCTTTTCATCGAAATTTAAATTGAAATAATTATTTTTTTTAAAGTATTTACTGATTTCCTATGAAAATAGAAAAATTTAATTTACTGAAAATTCCATTAAAAAAAAAAAAAATTGTTATATAAAAGTACAATATTTATTAAGTAGCTTTGTTTGTTTGATAAAATGAATTACATTGCACACTTGAAATAGAACACGACGCTCTAATCTCAAAATTATTTAAAAAAATTTCAAATATAATCAACAAATATTTATTTCATAGAATAAAGTAATAAAATTGTAAAATTTTAACTTTGTCTGTGTTATGCAATATGTAGGTACATTTTAATTTACACATTGTACGATGAGATAAGAAAATCATTGAACTGATAAAAAATTTGCAATGTGTGAATTGTTGCAAAATATAAATAATTTTTTAATCTTTATTCAAATGCTTTCTTAAAATGATTTACTTTACAGTACGTATGCATACGTTGGTAATTTACCTATACTCTATACACTAATTTGATGCAATTAAGGTCTTATGGAAATGACCATAAAGTAGTACCATTTTACGTCGCTGTATATTAAAAAAATTCATCTAGTATTATATGATAATGTTACAGATTGTGGTAACACTACTCGTGAGATGATCATATTTGAAATTATGAGAAAAGAAAAGAGACACTTATAGTTCCATAAAACCTTAACTGCATCTAATTAATGTATGGAGTATATGTAGATATTTGCTTTGTATTTTGCGCTACTGCAACCGTTTTTAAACTTCATGTGTAATTAACTCTGGTAATCATAAAATTATTAATGGGTTTTTTTGCCTTTAACATGTAAAATATTAAATAAAAAGAAAATATATCTTAAAGAATTTACTCAGGGTAAAAAAAAAAAAGTACCTTAAGTATAGTCAAGTTACATGGGCCCTTTTCTTTTGCATTGTTCATTGTTTTATTTTATTTCTTATGAATTCAAGCATGCGTGTTTCCGTTAAACTGATGTTATCTCAGGTTGAATACTATCAGGGGAGAAAATTATTCTATTTTATTTAAGTCTAAAGCTTGATCAAAGTTTTGTTTCTTACCGACCAAATGTATAATATGTATGTTGTATTGCCATAGCAATTAAATTTTAAACCAAAGTCGTTATCATATTGTGTCATTTTTTGACATGAAAATTTTAATTTAAAAAAAAAAAATAATTGTACAAATTACAAAAAAAGAAAATTTGAAAAAAAAAGATTCTATACTCTGTCCACTAAATGTTATGCACTTAAGGTTTTATGGGAGTACACACATATGTCTTTTTTTTCTCTTATAATTTCTAACTAGACTGTTTCACGAGCAGTATTACCACAATCTACAAAACCTTTTTTTTTTATATCAGATGAATTTTTTAAAATATCAATACATAGTGATGTAAAATGGTACCATTTTAAATAATCTCCATAAGACATCAAGTGCATAATATTAGTACACAGAGTCTAAAAATTTGATTACGAACTAATTTGTGTATGTACAATACGTTGTAACGTATTGTATACGTAAAATTTACAATTACACATTATTTTGTGTAGGTGATTAATTCAATCAATTTGAAATAAACATATAGAGAATACAATAAATTGGTCAGAAAACTCATAATAATTCTATTAAAGATTTGTATTATACCCACACATGTATCAATAATCATACGTAGACCATGACTGAATTATAAGTTTTTTAATACGTTGACCAATTCATGTAAAGAATTTAGTATTTATACCTCTGTCTTTGATAATATTATAAATTTCAAAATTAGATCATTAGACGTGGGTGTGTGCATATCTTGTTTTTTTTATTTTTTTTTATTTTCAATTGTAACGTAAATCTACAGATTACATTTAAATATTTATTTTCTTATTTAAAATATGCAAAACTTATAAATATTAACAAAATAGAAACATGTTCAGTAATTGTATACCTACTTATACTATACATATATTGATTGGATTTATTGTTGTTATGAAGCCGGTATTGTGAAAATTGAAAACATGTAAAATATTTTGTATATACGATTTTTTCATAGCCTAATAATTTTTACATGTAAATCCTATAATATTGAAAGCGTTGTATGTACACTAACCATATGTACAAAGTATATACGTGTGCATACAATTTTTTTTGGTTTTAATACCGTGAATTGTTTTTAAAATACAAAACCCATTTGTTTCAGGTTTATACTCTTATATGTATGTACATATATGATTCAATTAAATCATTATCCCCAAACAAAACAGCTAATAAAAAATATATATCTACTTTCAATAAAGCTATTTCATGAATACATAATTCAAATACGTACGTTATATTTGAATATTCAATTACGGTTCTTAATACAAGAAAATATCTTTTATTATTTATACTCTGTCCAATAATGTTATACATTTAAGGTCTTATTGTGGAGTACATATATCTTTTTTTTTTGTCCTCTCATAATTTCTAATTAGACTGTTTCATGAGCAGTATTACCACAATCCACAAAGTTTTCATTACATATCAGATGAATTTTTAAAATATCAATACATAGTGATGTAAAATGGTACCACTTTAAGTTATCGTCATAAGACCTTAAGTGCATAATATTAGTGAACAGAGTATAAATTGTTTGTATTTATAATAACGTTCGATACAAAAATGTTACTTACTACCAATTAATCATTATAAATTAAAAATTCAATTTACAGATTATTCATTTTGTAAAATAATTTATACATACATAATTAAGTTCTCTGAATTGCAAAGAACTTTATGTGAACTTATAAATATAACAAAATGTGGGTGTGGTATGGGAAATATTGTTATTGTTAAAAATTCATAAATAATAAACATTTCGAAAGTTGATTACGTTCGAATAACATACGAACAATTTATATTATAAAGTAAAAAAAAAAAATGTTTTTTTTGTGCCAGTGATAATGAAAAGTGGAATAAGAAACGAAGCGATACAAAATAAATATTTGATGGCATTAAAAATACTTTGATCGAAACAAAATTAAATACCAAATGAGAATACATGTAATCATTATTTTATGAAATACGTTACAAATTATTGTTTAATTTAGTTTTTAATATTTTTTATTAAATGGAAACTGAAATGATCTCACTTTTAGAATGTGTCGAATGTTGATTTAAAAAACAAATTTATTAACAAAAATTCAACAATCAACATTGAGTCTAGAATCTGGCTAGACAATAAAATTGTTAATATGTTTATAAACATATTCGATTTTATCAACATTTAATTTATGTGTTACCGTAATAATATTTTTCTTAATTCAGGTCATGTTTATTTTTACAATTTTATATCGTGCATGAAACGTAAAACAAAAAAAAATCGAAAAAAATTAAAATACAGATTAAATTGTAAGTGATTAGACTCTCTGTAAATGGATATTTTATGGAAATAAAAGTATTGACTATTAAATTAACAGCCTATAAAGTGTAGGCTACAGGATATTACGTATTTCCTGTTGAAGAATAAAAAGATGGCAATAAATTCTAGTACTCAATTGATCCAGTTCAATTTTTTTTTTTTTTTATTTTGACCAGGAATCGATTTTCTTCATTTAACTTGATAAATCGCTACATTACAACAAATCAATTTTATCTTGAAAATCAGATCTCTTAATATGGAAACTTCTGTAACTCGGCACATAAAATTTTTCGCAATATAGCCATGTATGATCAAAATTCACCCACATGCAAAAATTTCCATCTCTGTATATGTGTCCTTTTAAAAAAAAAAAAAAACAAACAAAAATTACCATCAATTATATCATCTGTTGAACTGATCATTACAATTTTACAAAATTTATTTCGCCCACAAAATGGAAATTATCTTCTTAAATTCAATTATATAATTTAAAATTCGTTTTAATCGTGTATTGCAAAAATATTTTGAAAAACAATTTTATATTATTTATTTTTTTTTTCGAATTTTTATTTTCTTTGTACTGATAACATATGGAAAAATCAAACAAATTGAAAACATTTTCATGATAATGATAATAATCATTTCTTATCTATATTGCATTTGTATAATAATAAATGTAATGACATACGAAACCCAGTTTTGGCTTTTTATTAAAAACGAATTCTTTTTTTTTCAGTTTATTTTGAATTTTTGTAAAAAAAAAACAGAAAAATAAAACTACACAAATTACACAACATGTGTAGTTCGAAATAGGTATACGAGTATGTTAAAATTCTATATAGGATTTTTCCGTGTTAATTCGTTTCTTTTTTTAAATTAATTTTTTTTTTTATTTTCATTTTTTATTTTTAATTTTTTTTTTTTTATTTAAGAAAATATGTTTTATTTATTTGTTTAATGGTGTTCTAAAGTTTCCAAAATGTTTTATTTTTAATATCACTATATTGACTATACGTTTATAATTTTCGATATATATACTCGTATGTATTTACTATACGTGGACGCACACATACTTATGTAATTTTTTTTATTTTATTTTTTTTTTGGTTTCAATTTTTGGATAAATTGTTAAATATCAGACCAGTGATATAAAAAATGTAAACATGTTCAAAAAACAAAAGAAAAATTTTTTTTTTTTTTGTTTAAATTCAAAGTTACGTGTTTAACTGATAAATAAAATACAATAATTCGTTATTAGTATGCGTATTTTCACATCCACGAATGTGTACGTACTCGTATGTATGTAGTACAAAATTTTCTTGAAAAAAAAAAAATAATTTTCTGGCATTAAAATGTCGTTCTTAAATATTTTCTATTAAATCTTTTACATCATCAATCTGTACTTTTAAGTAATAAAATTCATATACATACATATGTATTAAATTTAATCTTTTTTAATATTAATTTATTATACATATGGAACACAAGGCTCACATACAATACACAGATTATTTACGTATTGTAAATGATGTCTGAAACTTATGATGTGTTGTGTGTCTTCACATTAATTTAAAATGTTTATTTATACGTTTTTAAATTTTTTTATTATTTTTTAGTTAATAATTTTTAAATACAAAAAAAAAAAACAAAAAAAATTGTAAAAATAGATTAAACTAAATTCACAATCATTCCATATTGGCATACAAAATAAAGAAAATTTAAAAAAAAAAAAAAAAAACTTGTTGTTATAAGTAGGTGGAAAGGTATACAGTAAGTAAGATTCATTGAAAATTTAAAAAAAAAATGAAATAAAAATGAAATAAGATGCGCACGCAGATTCTCTCTATTTAATTTTTTTTTTTTTAATTTTTAATTTTGTTAAACATAATTTAATCGTTTATATTTTTTGTAATGTAGAAAAATTGAAAATTTTATTATTTTTTTGAATTTATTAGAAATATTTATTATATCTAGAAAACAAAAAAAAAAAACAACAAAAATTGAGTGTTGTATTAAAAATTCATTCAGACATTCATTGAATGAATTTGAATAAAAAACAAAAACGTTTATTAGATTTAGTTTGATTTTAAAAATAGTGTCTGTTGCCAATTAGTGTAGTGTACAAGCTTAAATTTAAATGAAATAAAAACGAAAATTTAAAAAAAAAAAAAAACAAAAATTGATTCAAAATTTTTAAATAAATTTTTGTGTAGTATATAAACGAACATTTTGTGTTTTAGATGTTTATATAGATACCGTGTTTTTGATTATATTCACTATTTGGATTGTTAAACAAAAAAAAATCCCAGTAATTAATTAACTATGTGTATATAATCCATAAATTCTAATTATATATTTTTAAATTTTCGAAATTGATCTCCCACGACATTTTAATAAGATCATCATTAAAATGAGGAAATATATAAACAATATTATATGATCCATCAACATTAACTAAAAACATTAAAAAAATGCATTAATTGCATATTTTTAGCAGATAAACAACATAAGCATTTATTATTATTTTGTTTTGATCATTTGATCAATCAACTTTAATACAATAACGAAACGAATGTTTACATATATGTGAGTTGCATATATATTATAAAAAATCGTATGTGTATGTGTGAAATTGGAACGAATATATGTGAAAGCCCAATGTGAAATATATAATAAACAAAATGTGATTTTATGCACCTATAAATTATAAAACTGAAAATATGTGTTTTCCTACATACATATATGAAGTATGCATGTGTAGTGCATGTATAGTGTACAGATCCAATCCCATACATATAAATTATAGTAAATCTTTATGTATGTAGTTTCGATCACTTTTGTCATATTTTTGTCTTCAATTCACGTACTATGTCGTCTGGTCTTAAATGTTTTAATCTGTTTTTTGTTGCATGAATTCAAACTATTGGATGACAAAAACATTATCATTCAAGTAAAATGAACACGATAACCCAAAGAAGTTTTTAGTTTTTTTTTTAGATTTTTTTTTGTTGTCTTTATAGATTTGCTTAAATTAGATTTATTATTTAAATTTCATTTCCTTTTTCTATTTTCAGTTGACAATCATCGAATCAATCAACGACTAAACGAAAAACAAAAACAAAAAAAAAAAATTTCCTTTATCGAATGCTTTATATAAAATTATTTTGATGGTGCTAGTTTTGCTACTATTTTACTTTTAATTTAATATACATAAATTAATTAATTAGAAAAAGGAATTCATTTTCGATGAGGTGATCACGAATAATATAAATACAATAGAATATTTAAAAATGGATCATTTGGATTTAGAAACAATTTTATCATCATCTTCAGCAACATCCTGGATATTACCATCATTTGATCAACAAGGTATATAATGTTGAAATATTTTTTTTTTTTCTCAATTGATCTTCGTTTTTGGAAGCATCTTATTTATCATCTAATACGTTAAAAAAAAATTTTTTTTTTTTTTTTTTTGTTTAACTAACATATACGTAATATTTTAATAAATTTTCAGATGCAAACTTTTTATCCGCTTCAAGACAAATACTTGAACCAATTATGGAAGAAACATCAGAAGATGAAGAAAATCAAAGTTGGCCTCAATATGATAATGTATGGAGTTCAGAATCTGAAACAGGTTCAGTTATACGAATTGAATTACACAATGGTAAGTTTATTAACGTTTATTCATTGGCAATTGTATAATGAAAATTTCTATGTATTTAATGAAAATCAGTAATTTTGAAAAATTTTCTCACGAAATTCAAATTTAAATTTTTTTTTTGTTTTTTTTTTTTTTTTGATTTATTATAACGTCATAAATATAAATAAAAGAATTGTGATTGTAGTCTTCGATTGATTTCATATGTTAATTTTTTTTTTAATTTCATTTCATAGATCAAGATGCAATATCTGAACGTGATTTTGCTTGCCCAGCAAAAAGACCACGTCGTGATGATTTAATCATAATTGAGGGTAATAGTCCACCATATCGAAAATATTCACAACAACGTAATGATATATTAACATTTAATTTATCATCTGATATTAATAATCAAGATAATAATTGTGGTTATCGTAAACGTTTTGATGAATTTTATTCTGATTCAGATAGTTTATCATATAATTCATTAAGTCGATCATCATCATTAATTCAATTTGAATCATTAGAAAAACAATTACAAAATGATATTAGTACATCATCACTTGGTAATTCATCACCATCATTATTAAATATTGATAATAATAATGCTAATAATAATGAAACAATTATATTAAATAATAATAAAGGTTCAATAAATTGTTTAAAAAGATTTGAAAGTTCTGAATCTGGTTTAAATCATCAAACATTTTATAATTTAGATAAAATTGAATTTAATAATTCATTTGTATTTAATGATGATCAAAATCATCATCATCATCATCGTTATAATCATATTAATAATAATAATAATAATAAAAGTGATTCAGAATCAAGTGATAATAGCATATTATCACATGAAGAACGTATTCCAAAGCCATCATCATCATCATCAACATCATTTTGTGGTGGTAATCATTCTAATGATCAACGATCTAATTGTATTTATAAAGGTGGTAGAAATTCAACAGAAAATTTAAGTGAAGATAGTGGTTATTGTGAACATACAGCGGCTGCATTAAAAATTAAATCAAAAAGTATACCAAATTTTTTACGTCATCATGAGAATTTTTCTGATTACTACAATAATAATTTTGAAAATCATAAAAGTCTTGAATTAATTACAACAAAACGTGAACAAATCAAATGCAATAATAATGTACATACAATAACAAATAGCAATGAATGTGATTATTTATTATTTTCCAAAAATGAAAATATTAATAATGATCATCAGTTATATTGTGATAATCAAATTTATCCAAAAACAACAACGAATACATTAAATATAATGAAAATAAATGAAAAACAACAACAACAACAGCAACAACAACAAATATTCAAGACTAAAATAGATGCAAAAAAATCATTAAATTTAGATACGAAGGAAATCAACGAAGATGATGAACAACGTCAGCAGAACAAAAAACAGAATCATTTTGAATGTAATGAATTTGTGTATTGGTTCGGTGCCGAAGATCAAGCTAAAAATAAATTTTATACAAATAGACAAAATAATAATATTGTATCATCGTCATCCGGTATAGTATTAGGAGGATCTGTATCATCGTCGTCGTCGTCATCTTCAGCATCATCGTCATCATCATCATCGTCAAGAACTTCGTATCGAAAATTTTCTTCACAATTATATCAATCGTCCAGTTTACCGGATGTACGTACTCAGTTCGATTATGTACTCGATGTGAACAATTTAAATCATAATCCACAATCATATGAAAATTACTATAATAATAATAAATTAAATTCAAATTTAAATAATTTATATCGTTCAGAAAAGAATAATCAATTTACAATAATATCAAGTTTACCAAATGATTTAAATATAATCCTTAGTGACAGCATTTTAAGTGATCAATATAATAATCGTGATAATAATGATGAT
Source organism: Anthrax anthrax (assembly GCA_963971155.1). NCBI lineage: Eukaryota > Metazoa > Arthropoda > Insecta > Diptera > Bombyliidae > Anthrax > Anthrax anthrax. Next base: position 3,653,191 of record OZ020124.1, read on the forward strand.
AATAATATTGAATTTGTATGTAATTTAAAATTGAATAAATCTGAAAATAAATTATCATCAAATAGTAATAATTGTTGTTATTCTACATTAAATTATAGTGGTAAATCAATTGCATCATCTGGACAAAATTATATAAACGCTAGTTATAATAATTTAACATTATTAGATTATTCAGGCCGATCTAGATCAAATCGTAATAGTTTTACAATGTCTGATGGTAGTGGTAATTCAAAAAGAAATTCTAGAGAATTTGAATTGGGTAAAGGTAATTTTTTATTAGATGAAATTTCATCACATTTTGATCGAAATTTATCAATATTAAGTGATCGTACACATGATAGTGATTTAGTTAATGAATATTTACAACAAACTGAAAAAACTGTTTGTTCTGAAGATTTAAAACCAAAACCACCAGCACGAAAATCATCATTACAAAAGGAACAAAATGTTAATAATAATAATGATAATAATAATAAAAAATTACAAACAATTGAAAAGCCACCAAGAAGAAATTTGAAGCCTACTAAAACATTTGATCAAGATCCAACTGTATTGAAAACAAATTATGCTGAAAGTCTTGAAAAATGTAATTTTGATCCAAAAGAACTTTCTAATACTGATCTAACACAAATATCAAATCGTTCAACATCAATTAAACGAGGTTTTGTAGCTAGTACACCAAATTTGAATGCTTTCCATCATCAAAATGATGAAATTGATGATGATTTATTGCATGTATCTAGTGCACATACTTCAATGAATCCATTACCAAATGAAAAGAAAATTGGAATTCTATTATCAGAGGGATCACGTACATCATTATCTAAAGGTGTTAGTTTTTGTCCAGTTGTTTCTGAGATCAGATGGCGAGAACAATCTTCTGAAGAAAATGTTGATCCTGATTCTTTAGAAAATGTACAACATAATCAAAATAAACAAATTGAATTAAATTATTTTGATCAATCAATTAAAAATACTGACGAAGTTGATGCAAGTTCAACATTAAATAATATAACCGATTTGAATCAAGGTAATAACAATGCTATCAACATTCAAAACAATAATAGTCAGACAACAGAATTTGATCAACAACAACAACAACAACAAAAACAGCAACAACATTACGAATCTGAATTAAGTTTGAAATCTAGTAATATGTTGAATAATGTTGATTTAGAAATTAAAGTCGGGTCTATAGACAACGAAAAACGAGATAGTACAGTCAGTAATGTGTTGATCGTTCAAGAGAAAGCAAGTAGTGATTGTGTATTAGATGAAAAGTTAGTTGATAAATACGGTGAAGAGAGTATAATAAATGATATTGAAAATAATAATAATAATAAAATGTTGAATTGTGCTAATGTTAAAACAAGTGATGACCAAAAACGTGGTAATAATGAGGAAGTGAATGCCATGAATAAAATAATTAATGATAATAAAAATTTAAATAACAATAATGTTGGCGTTAAAAGTGCAACAATGCCAATGACATCGATAACTAAAACGATGACGGTTAATAAAAATAAAAATGTCGGGGCAAATACCGGAACTGACTTATTAAGTTCGAAGTTCAAACCTAAGCCGGATGAAAAACAACATAAAAATGGTTTTCTTTCGCGTTTTACGGGTGGATTTCGATTTTCGCTACGTCGCAAAAAGAAATCGTCAACGCCAATGACAAATGACTTGAATACAAATGATAATATGATATCATATGATAAACGTAAATGTAAAAATAACACAATTGACGTCGGTGTTAGATCATCCACAGGTTATACAGGAACAAATAATAATTCGAATGCATCAAATAAATCACCAGATTTTATTTACATCCCTTTAAAAGGACCTTTACCTGGACGGCAATTTCAACAAAATTCAGATTCAACATGTAGTAACAGTAGAAATCAACAAAAAGATAGTCATCTGTTAGGCCGTAGCGAAAGTTCTGCTTCAGGTACTGATAATAACCATCTGTTGATTGGTAAACCTCCACTTCCAAAACAACCACCACGTGTAGTTGGGGTGTGTGAAAAAATACGCGCATGTCCACAACAACAGCAACAACAACAACAACAACAAAATAATTTAAATTATGGTTTTGGAGCTAGTATTGGTGGTTATCGACATGCGCCTGGATCACGTTCTTCATCACAGCCAAGGGAAATTGAAGAGAGATTTCTGCACAATGAAAGGCAATATTATGCAATGGATAATAGCTATCAGTCTAACGGAATTATGAACGAGAACGGTTGTAGTAGCCCATTAACGGATATAACGACTATTATTACAAGTTTACCACCGTTACCACCAACAAAATGTCCGGCAACGCGGCCAACTGGAATTTCGATCGGTTCTACTATCGGTCCAAATGGGAATACAAAAATTGGTTTAATCGAAACAAATTTGGATACACATGAAACAATAATATCAGGTAAAACGCGTAGCCTTATGGAACTTGGTCCACAGATACGACACACTTTGTCTAAACAAAGTGCTGGTAGTGATTCTAGTGATACCACTATGATAGATGGAACATCTAGGCGTCCACATAAAAGTATGGAGTTTCTACTAGATAAAGAGAATCAGAAAAATGCTATGGTAAGTAATTTAAAAAAAAATTTGTTTTTTTTTTTTGTGTATAATTACTCAAGTATATAATTGTCCGTAATTTTAATGTACATAGACGAAAAACTTGTCCTTAAATGCAATTTATTCGTAATTTATCAACTTTCAAGCTAGATGCGTATCTACATAATAGAAATTGCATTAGAATTTCCTCATATGTGTATACATAAAAATAGTAAAAGAAGTTACATATACGTACCTTCTAACTTTTTTCTACCTCTTTAAAACGAACATCTTTCTACTGTACATCATACCATACCGGAAGTTATTTTATTTTTACTTCTATGTATATTTGTTATAAACACACCTACTTGCATATAATAATGTACATTTTTGTATCTGTGTAATATCACACATTTACATTTTCATAACTAATTTATATATCTTTAACACTTTAAAAAAGTAAAAATGACTTAAAAATTTCATAAATTAATGTTATTTGTCTTTTTAACCTTTTTTCAAAAAAAAAAAAATAAAAAAAATACATGTACACATTCCAATACCTAAATTCCATAGAATAAATAATAAAAACAAAAATTTTCTTCACTAATAATTTTACATTCAATTTTTATGTACATACATACATAGATAATTTTTCTTTTGTGAAGGGAAATGCAATTGGGTCGCTTTAATAATTTACGAGGGTAATTGAATAATGTTTGACCATATCTCTATAGAGTACTTTTAACATCCAAATTAATATATATGGGTCTATGTATTACAAAATGAACCCAATACAATTGTACATACATACATATGTACAATGAATTTCATCCTGCATGTGATTGTTAAGTGAAATTTATATACTAATTGAGTAAAATGAGAAATACACTCTAATATCTATAATTTGGCCAGTTTGGCCTTTTAATATATGAATTGATATAATGGTCATTGATTTGATATAGAAAATTATAATGTACACCCATTTTATCACATACATATGTACATACAATTTTCTACATGAAAACAAGAAATTTTTGTATTACAAATGAAAATTATTAAAAATTTTCTGATTAAATATCTAAATGTGTTAAATGAAAATTAATCTAAATACAAGTACAAAAAAAAAAATACATACAAATAAAATACCGACATGTATGTATTACATAAAAGTAAAAAACAAAAAAAAAATACCAAAAATAAAGCACACGCATGTTCTGTTTTGGGAGCGGCATTTTACGTGCATTTTAAAAGCTGCATGAGTATTTTGTGTCATTCATTTCTGTAAAAAGCTGAAATTAAAGGAAAAAAAAAACGAATGAAAATGAGATTTTTTTTTTTTTTGTTTTTTTTAAATATTTATTTTGACTCCTTTTAGTTCTAATGAACTGGATACACATTTACCATTTAATGGGGTTATTAACCTTATAGATATAGAAACAAAAAATGTTAGACTGTTCAAATATCCTTTTTGGTTAAATATGAAAATCGACTACGGTGTTATTAATGCAAAAATTAAAGATTCATAATTTATTTTTTAAATTTTTAAATTTTTTCTTACATTTGTATAATATTTATACAATGTACTTATATGTAAATTTTTGACCTCCTATAATACGCGCAGATATATACATTTACATGTATTTGTTCTCACACGTAATATACATATTTATGCATTTTACATTATGTGAATATATTTTGTGTTTCAAGGAATTCTATTGACTTATTATTCTGAATAGTATCACTTATGTGAATCTAATTTTTTTTTTCTTTTTTCAATAAATACATAAAATAATTCTCAAAAACAACAAAAAAAAAAAAAAAAAACAAACACATACATAGAAAATAAATTAAATATAAAATTGCAAAAAAATAAAAATAAAAAAATATAAAAATGCGATTTAAAATGTGTGATTTATTTTTATATGTAAAAATATTATGCAATCATATTATGCTTTATGTTTGTGTTACAAATGAAATATACGTAAATTTATTTTTATATGCTTCTGTATTAGACATAAAATTTCATTAACGACAAAATGTTATGTACATACTTATAAATATATAAATGTGTGCATGTGTACATGTAAAAGTGTTTTCACCTTGTTCACAATTTATATTTTGTTAGCCAATAATAATAACAAATAATATTTACGTCACACACAGAGTTTAAAAGACCGACACACAATGCAATTACAATAGTGAAAATTCAATGTACATACATACATGCATACATGCATACATAATATTTTCTTTTTGTTTGTTTATTATTAGTTCATAGATGTGCACATAGAAAAATAACAATAAAAAAAAAAACATGAATTGCATTAAATTGCGTATACTAAAAACAGATATCCCTTGAAGTAATGTGTACAGGATAACAACAATATAATAAAAGGACAATAAAAAAATTTATTTAAAGATATGTCATTGAAAAACATTGAAACTTAATGCATTTGACAGAAACTAAACCCATCCACCCACTTTTAATATTCGCATAAAGAAAAAAAAAGATTTTTTTTAAATTTTTTCTTTTTATTTTTCTAAATTAAAGAAAGAGAAGAAATTTAATACTAATGCCATGGGTTCATGTACTATACTGGTACAATGTACATACAGTAAATCTAATATAGGATATTATCTGGGATATTACAAAGTACTTACACATATCAATAACGATATACGTGGTATTTACAATCAAAGACTAGATTATTTGCATAAATGCATATAATAAACATTTCAAACATTTTCTTCACGTATTTTCTGTTTTTTTTTTTTTTTATTTTCAGTATTTTCTTCTGAAAAAACTTTTCTTTTTTTTTCTTTTTTTTTGTACCAAGAACTTATAAAACTTAGATTGAAAATTAAATGAAATGTATTCAGAAATAAATCAGGATATAGAAAAATAAATTATAAAATAAAAATCATTTTATATGTGTTTATTGCACTCTGAAAGATAAAAAAAAAAAATGTTTTTGTACGTAACATATGTATGTATGTATGTATATCACATGAAATTGCATAGATGCATAACATACTTGAAATTGAAAATTTTGCAAGGATACTTTTACATAACATCATACACATGTCATGTTTTATTCTATATGAAAAATCAATTTCTTATCTTCCTTTTGTTAATATCTCTATAAATTTAAAATAGTTTTATTCTATTAAAAATATTTAATGTGTTTTAATTTATAAAAGTTTTATATGTGTTTGTCCCACCCACCTTCCCATCAATTTAAAATATAATTTACAGTTTAACATTTTTTTAGTTTGAATATACCACCATGAACATACATACATATGTAGAAATTCTTTCATTTGGATACTTTTTAATATTTATTTTCATTCAACTCTTCTACACTATTTATTATTGTTATTCTGTTGATTCTCCCCTGCTTTTATGTTCTTCCGGTTTTGACAAAGCTTGAAATGTTCAAATGATATGTACATACATACGTATACAATTAATGTATACATTACATTCGGGGTAAAACACATCATCTACCTACCTTACTGATATAATTGTCGGTTGCATTAAATTTTACATATGTTCATATGTAGATTTTCGATGTACTTAGAATGTACTTTACGATTCGTGTTCTATTAAAAACACGTAGAATATTGCACGTTATCGCAAATTGATTGTAGGTGTATGAGAAATGATAAAAATATACAAACGTTCATATGGTTTATATGCACATTTATAAGTACAAACACATGCATACGTACTCATCAGTTTAAGCAACAAAGAATGATCACATATTTATCTTTTTTTTAGATATAATACAGAATATTTTTTCAAATACTTACAAATTTTCATGTCGGTGGATTATACAATTTTTTTTTTTTTTTTTTTTTGATTATATCCTTGTAGATTCCTTGTGTTCATTTGAACATTGTTTTTTTGTTATATGTATTCAACGTTTGTTATACACTTATATTTTTGTGTATATACATTTACGTACATATGTATGTATGTATGTGCTTACTATATGGCATTGTAATAATTTATAAAAAAATACACTTATAGTATACGCTGTTATGTACTTAAAAATGATATAAAATAATTACAGTATGAAATGCATTCATTTTATGCTTACGTAGATACTTTAATATGAGAGTACATTACAATATGGCATATAATGTCATACATATGTACTTGTCGCCGGTTTTGTTTTATTTTTATATTTAGTAACCCAATTCACCTATGTTTTAATATGTTTGTGTATATAGTAAAAATTCTATATTAATATATAATGCATCATCAACATGGATGTACACATTTCTAAGCATATATTGGGGGACAAAGATTTTTAATCGATGACAACGGAGGAAAACACTGTGAAAACCCTGTCATTTTTCTTTCATATATGTATCTTCATTTCCTCTACTACTAAAGATACCCATTTATTGTTTAAATTTCTTTGTTATTTGTTTTTTTTTTGTTGTTGCATTTTTTGTTTTTTTTTTGTATCATTTTTCTGCTTGTATTAACAGAAAAATTGATTATATTTGATATTTTATTGTTTTTCATTTGGTTTAAATTCCTATACTCCTCATAAATATCAATATTTCTCAAAATAAATAACAATTTCGAATACATATTTTTTCTCGCTTATTTACCTTTTTATACTTTGCTTTTACATTATTTTCATGGTTATTTGCAATTATTCTCCGATTGTATTTTTTTTTTTAAATTATTGGATAATTAAATATAAGCTGAAAATACAAAACAAAAATCATATGAAACACTTTTAATAAGACAGGAAATTAAGTAAAAACCAAAAAAAAAAAATTCATAAAATATGATTTAAATGACTTTTTATTGTGTAAAAATTTAAAAACCAAAAAAATTTATTTTATTATTATTTTTTTTTTTTTTTATTTAAAATAAATAATACATAAATTTTGTGAAAATATTTTTGTATTTTGTCGTAAATTAAGAGAAAATTTTTTTTTTTGTTTTTTTAGAGAAGAAAAAAGAAAATTACATGAAAATTGAATTTTTTTTTTTTTTGTTTTAGTTTAAACAAAAATTTATGAAGGTCAAATTGAGCAAAGTAAAGAAATATATGGATGATTTGGTATGCATGGACACATGCGATCTTTAAAATATTAATGAATTAAAAATATAAATAATTTGAAATGTGATAGATTTACGATTATTTTGCATTAAACATTTCATTAACGTTACATTTGTATGAATTACTATATAGAGGTCAAAAAGTAAAATTGGCCTTATATAAAAATGCTATGATTTTGAAATTCATGCATGAACAACGTACACACACTCGTGCGTGTACGTTATATTTTTTATTTATTTTTTATTTTAAATGTCTAAATATTGACACTTAAATTTATTCGTATATACCCATTCATGTTCGAACATATTTTTCAAAATTTATTCACTTTGTAATGGAAAAACGCAAACATATCTGATGAATAGTTTGATGTGAAAAAAAATAATGATTTTTTGATTTTTTCAAAAAATTATTTAAAAAACAACGAAATTATGATTATTTGATAAAAACAAAAGATAAATAATTTTCAAAAAAGATAACTACAAAGAAAAAAAAATTTTTTTTTTTTGTGCTCATTATTTAGAAAAAAATTTGACCTTTTGTTTTATTAAAATTATGATATAATCACTATAAAATTTCATGGGTGACAGTGTGTCTCTATAATTATAAGAACAAAAACAAAAAAATTGAACATAACTGAAAAGTATACTAACAAATAAACAATTCAACGTTATTTGAATAAATTTTTGTTATTATATATTTGAAAAAATAAAGACAATAAACAAGACAACAGAATAAATACCATTTAAAAACAAAAATAAATTTCATTGAATATTTTTTATGGTAGTAAAAAATACAGTTTATATAATGTATAAATAAAACAGTGCTGTTTAAAAATCATCCATATACTATGTACTTTTGTAGAATTTTGAATATATATTTTTTCTTCAATAGCACTGTAATTTTCTTATACATACATATAACAAATTATGGTTTGTTAAAATGTCTAGTGGTGGGGGCCTTATTAAATAAGCATTTTAATATTCAATATAATATACTTACTTATATGTGGTTAAGTTTATTTTTCTTCTTTCTTGTTTGTCATGTTTATTTTTAAAAATAGCAATTAATAAACATATTGTTATGCATTAAGTCATTTTTTTTTTTTTTAAATCTTTTACATGGATACTTTTAATGTTGTACATTCTAAAAGTTAACATTTATGTACTACACACGTGTATGTGTGTGTGTATGTTTATATATTTTTTTTTAATGTATAATGACGAAAAACTTGTATAGCGAGATATATATGTACAAAAATCCAGATAAACATACACATATGAATGTAATTAAATGATACAAAAGAATAAACAATGAAAAAAATCAACGGCTGGTTGGTATCGCTTTAATCAAATATCATCGCGTTTTTAAATAAAATAATTTGAACGTTTTTTTTTTCTTTTCTAAGCATAAAAATTTTATATAATGAACAAATTCAAAAATAAAAAAGAACAAGACGAAAATACTCAAGGGAAATAAAACTTAAATTATATCATCTACACGCATTATGATATCGTTTTCATATGGCAAAAAGTAAACACAGAAAAATATGATTACATTCTTACATTTATGATATTTAAATTGATGTTCAAAAAAAATTTTTTTTGTTATTGTAGTTATTCTTTTTATGTATATGGATTTAAATTTTTCGTTATTTTTAATAATCGAATTTTTCATTATAAGTCATGAAAATATTTACAAAAACAAAATTCTTAATGTTATGTAATAATTCGTTACATCTGTAAAAGTCGTTAAATTACACGATCAAAAAAAAAAAAAAAAAATTAAAATTAAAATTAGAAATTTAGATTCTCAAAAGTTAATTTTAAATTTTAATTAGAAAATTTTATTTAAAAAAAAAATAATAAATTCATTGTTAAATTCTGATCATCAAATGTATGTGCACGTATATAGTCATTTCATACAATTTAATCGCATAAAACAAAATGCCAAGTTAACGCCTATCAAAAGTCTGTAAAATTTTGGACCATTATCACACCCATACGCAATGTTTTGATTCTCTTCTTGATTTCATCATTTCTGTTTCAAAATAATCAAACAATAATGAGAATGGATACAAACTATTAATTTAAAATTTAATTATAATTGAGTGTACATAAAATTTGAAAAGAAAGAAAAGAATTTTTTTTTTTTGTATAAAAAGAAAAATCATGAAAATGTGTCATAACCAAAATTATAGGTGATTATTCGTAACATATCATATTTATACTGCAAACTATAATCTACAAAATAAATAAAAACGTAATAACATGTAATTCTATTTTAAAACATATACAAAAGCAAATTAACAAAATATAATATTTTATTTTATACACGTACTGTAAATACGTAACATTTACTTAGTTAGAAAATATATGTTTAAGATTTAAGGCATAAAAAATTTTAGAACACACATGCACAATAATATAGCAACATTCCATCTAACACTAATGACACATGAGTTGGTTACTTAACTCACGAATTGGATAACACTGAAACCAACTCAAATTTGAGGTTGTTAGAAAACCAAGTAAACTTTTTTTTTTGCCCTTGATGTTAATCAAATACTTATGCCCTTTTCATTAAATAGCTATCAAACGATTTTTCAATCAATTAAAAATGGAATTTTCTAAATGAAATTATCAAAAAATATAATGTGTGTCACAAATTTAAGGAAATTACTACAAATACGCAAGATTGGCTACCAATATTGGCTACCAAAAGTGCAATTCATTTTTTTTGTTATTTCATTGCGAAATTGTAATAGGACCACACTGCACCTGAATACCAGTAAACTGATGTGAATTAATGTAGTATACCAATGAAAAAAATTATTTTTTAAGGTTTTTCAAAATCGACTTTATCACCTACTATTTGCATTATCATGTACTTTTTTGTCTTTAAAAACAAAGTCTGTAGATAGTACAAAGATGTTAACGGAAAATCTGTGACTTGAATGCTTTTCTTCATAATAAAAAACATTAAATTTTTTCAGTTATGCTATACAATAAAATTCTAATTTACCTCTATGATTGAATAATATTTTAATTGAAATTCATCTAATGTTTTGCATATTAAGACATTTATTTCCATAACATGTCTGATAAATAACATCACCCAAGTTTAAATGATATATTTTATGTATGTAGATATGTACATAATATGCGTATTACAAACAACATTAATTCATTGGTACATACATACATGTGCCCATACATGTGAGGTTATGTTAATATTTTCAGTACATACTATAAATGGTAAACAAGAAATTTAAATGAATTTCTTGTGTAAGAGTTATTTATCTATTCATTTTTTATAATTTTTTTTTATTTATTTTTTTTTTTTTTTTAAATCCAAATGATCCTCTGTTATTTAGTAAATAACGAAAACATTATTTTATTCAAATAACAGTAAACAATTTACAAAATAAATTCATTTCTATTGTGAATTTTAAAAAATTTAAATTAATGTCTGATTAAATTTAAATTATTTTAAAAAAAACAACAACAACAACAACAACACGTACACAAAATGTAATCAAAATGTTATTTTGATATTCTTTTGAAAATATAAGAATATATAACATAAGTAGTAGAAAAGTCAAATTTTGATTGAAATTAAAATTAATCTTATACTTTTGTGTATGTATACGTTTTTTTTTTTTTTTTTTTTTTATTTTGTAAATTTTTCAATTAATTTTACTTTGTGAAGAAAAAAAAAAAAAGATCGACAATAATCCCGTCAAATAATTGAGATTAATTTATTATATGTTTAATTCTCTTTATTTTCGTATAAAAATTCACATCACAATTCACAATAATGGGAAAATTAAATTCAACAATGAAAATAATTTAAAAAAAAAAAAAAAAAAAACAAAATTATTTTCAAAGAAACTTATTTAGTGGTCTTTCTTAATTGACTTTGGTCAACATTGCATTATGTATCATCCCAAATGTTCGTGTGTCCATTTTTCTATTATATTTTGTTCATTGTTTATAATCATTACGGAAAAACTTTAACTGTACCATATTACTTACCTAATCGTCTCAAATTAAACAGTAATTTCTTTTTAAACACCGTTTTATCGTAAAATCCGAGTACACATGATCTTCATTTTTCGTTTTTAATTTTTTTTTTTTTCAAATGATTCAGAATGATATACCTTCGCAATTTTCCCTTTACTGATCACACTCATAGTCATATGCTTTATTTGTTGAATTTTTTATGTTTCCAAAATCTTTGTGTTTTTTTTCAAATCCAGTTTTCTTTCTGGATTTTATTTATTCCAGTAAATTTTATATTTATTTTGATTGTTAGAAAACATGGATGAAAAAGAAAAAAAAAATGTTTTTTTATTTTTTTTGGTTTTCTTACATTCATGTGAATTGTGTATACCCAGAGTAACCCTATATATAAAAGATGGAATTTTCTAAATATTAAATTGATTATATACAAAATCGTATAATTTGATACACATTTCATTTAAAAAATACAAAAAAAAAACACTATTGTATTTTTTTTGCATCATATCTGTAATGGAAATGGAAAATAAACAAAAACCGAAACATTGGATATTCCATTACAAAAAAACCATTAAGTAAATCATGTATGTAGGCAAAGAAAATTTTTTTTATAAAAGAAAGAACAAAAAAAAAAAAAAAGAATTTTAAAAATAAAGGAAAGAAAAACAGATTTATACGGTCGGTTTTACAACTAGAATAATGTTAAATTTACTGAATAAAAATAAAAATATATGTACATATGTATGTATTCACAAATGACCAACAAGGAAGTTGAAAAAAAGGAGGAAAATTCATAGACCCTTTAGAAATCAATTAATTTGATTGTGGATACATATAAAAGAGAAATTGCTCATTCAAAAGCTGTACATAATACGTATTATCAATTGAAATGATTTTTATCGTATACATTTAGCTGTACTAACGATTATTTATGATTGACCCAAAATTTTATATACTTATAATAAAATGTGTAGTTTGGGGAAAGAAAAACAAAACAAAAAGAGGAAAAAACTAAAAAAAAAAAAACAAAAAACAAAAAAATAAAGGAAAGAGAAATATAGATACTGTATTTAAAAATTTTAGGAAGTTATTGCAAAAGTAAAACAGTTTGCAAGGATATCCCGGCTTATTCATGTATTTCTAAGGATTGTAGAAGAATCAAGATTACATCTAGTTTTTGAAAATTATAAATTTTAGTACCAAATTTGTCGTTTATTTTTATTGTCTTCATTGTTATTGTTTACATTTTTGTTTTTGTTTTTTTTTTTTTTTATTTATTTTATCTAGTCAGTGATTTCATATTTTCCACTTAATTTTCCATAATTAACTGTGAAATTTTAAATAATAAAATTTTCGCATTGTCATCTAAAATTGTTGTCATGATTTCATTTTTCATAATATAATAAATTATTCTCACTATATTGTGTTCATCTACATGAAAACCAGAAGAAAAAAAAATTGTACAACAAAAAAATATTTTTCTTTTTTTTTGTAAGATGAAAATGTTTAATTTTTACTGAAATTTAATTAGAAGAATTAAACAGAAACGTGGATATACACTTTTGTGATTCACGTGTGTGCATACAAATACGTACATGTATATTTGATTTATCTGTATAATTGCTTTATGTGGCCATGCATGAGTTCATCATACACAATGTGCATTTATAATACATTATGCACTTTCAGACGTAATGACATCTCGGTATACGTTCATATCTGCATCTATACGACATACATATTCCGCTTTTCTGTACATTTAATTAAATCAAATTTTGTAATTTTTTTTTTTTTTTTTTTTTTTTTTAATTTCATATACAAATTACTTTTCAAGGTGTTTATGTTTACATTAAATTAAATGTAAACTAAATGCTTTAAAGAAAAATAATAATAAAAAAAAATAAACAAAATGTTAAAAACAAAAAATAAATAAATTGAAATTTTTTTTGCCAATTTGTATTCACGCGTTATTTTATTAAGAAAAATGTAGAATGATGTATTGATATCCACTCAACATACCTACATAAAAAAATTGATCAAAAATTATAGACGATGCCGATCAGAATTTTACGTCATAGTTAAATTGATTTTTCTATACTCATTTATAAATTTTCTAATTTTAAACATTGTTACTAGAGTTAATCAATAAAATAGTATTTTTAGTGTTTAATCTAGTTTTTCTACTCTATTTAGATACTGTTTAATTGAATAATTAAAAAAAAAAAAAAAAACATTTTTTTTAAAATTTATAAAATTTGTTTTTTTTTTGTCGGTTCTTGTATTCTTATTTCTTATCTGTCTTTTTATTACTTTTCTTTTAATATTCCTTTTTTGTTGATGAAAATTTAAATAAAAAAAAATATTTAATTGAATTTTTTAAAATCCATTTTATATTCATTCTAGAATGCAATTTACTTGTATTTATGTAAAGTGCTTGTAATCTAGATGTATATGCTCTACATACTCGTATTTAATATACTTATCTACATATGTATATCGTAATAAAAATTGAAATTTGCCAGAAGCAATTTTATTTTACATTTTCCAAAAAAAAAAAAAAAATTTTTTTTATTTTTTTATTACAAAATTCAAAATTGAAATTTTCTTAGAAAAATATAAAATGCATTTTCCAACAAAACCAAATGTATGCAATACCAGAAATATTTTGATTTATTTATTTTTGTATTCTTTAATGTAATGTATAATATAAAATTTTTCTGTTTATTTGTGTACTGTATGCGCAAAAATAGATTCTAACATAATTTAGATTTCACAATAATTTTTTTTTTTTTTTTTTTTTGGTTCATCTATTTCTTATGCTTTTTAATGCATTCCTTTAAAAGAATTTGTTTGATTATATTATAAAACTTTTATTAATGTACATAATATGTAGACGATATACACAGTTTCATTAAATGATGGAAAAAATAAATTTAAAAAAAAAAAAAAAAAATTTTTTTTTTTTTGAAAAAAGATTGAAAGAAAAATATCCAAAAAAGTATAAAATCAACTATTTATAATACTAAGAAAGAAATTCCAACATAAAGATTTGATTGTAAACGTTCTATTACTGGTATATACGTATAGGCAAACGTGAATATAATTTGTATAGTTAATATGTGGTTATTTTTAAATTGCAATTTGAAACGCATACTTGCCAGATTACATATTTTATATCAATTTATATACGATAAATGTGTACACATCTTCCATGTTTTGATGATACATTTTAAAATTTTTGTGATGAACACTATGAACCATTCTATTTAGTTCAATTTTGGAAATGATTTTGAGTTTAGAAATGCCGCAAAATTTTTTTTCTGTTTTTCTTACTACACGATAAGCAGCATCGTAATGTATTGTGCCATAAAAATATTTTCTGATTATCTGTTGTAATTTTTTAAAAATGAAATTAAACTTAGACCGTCATAGCTCGAATACGATTGTAATATAAATTAGCAAAATTAAACATATTTTTATAATTTAATTTTTTTTTTATTTGTTTCGTAACAAAAAATTTTTTTTTTTTAGACAAAATTATACTCTCGTACAGAAAACTCAAAAATTCCAATGAATATCAAAACAAATGTTAGCAAATTTATATTAAATGTACAAATATACATTACAAAATAATGAAAACTAAAATTTTAAATGAATAAAAATTATATTCATTCGGTTATGGCTAAAAATGTTTAATTTACTAAGATCTTTTTAATATTGTAAAATTTACATATTTATTTTTTGCATTATATCCAATTACGGCAGTTTTTCTTTCTGTAATTAAGAATTACCATAATCTGTCCATAAATTATAATTAAAAAACAAAAAAACAAAAAAAAAATGAATACGTCGTATATAATTAACATTAGTTAAGAAGAAAAAATTTATTATTATTGTCGGTAATTTGTATTACATGAAATACCATTTTCGTAGTAGTCTGTTTCTAAATATTACAAAACTCTTTGAATGGACCATGTGCAATTGAATTCAGAAATTTTATGTATCAGGCGAACTATATCGCTTCTTTCGAATTGAGGAACAATTTTGAAATTAGTACAAAGGATATCACACACAAAATAGGATTTTGACCGAATTCATAAACGTCAAATGATTGTCTTATGTCAAGAATCATGAATTCATAAACTTCGAGATTTTGCAATTAATCAAAAATTTGAGCACATTTACCCATTGAGTTTAACTTCAATGCACATGATTGTCATTTGTTTATCTTTTAACGGTCACCATTGACCAAAAAATCATTTGCTCGTCAAATTGATGATGTTTATGAATTCGTCCTTTCTATGTGATCATAATGATTCTGTAGTTGAATTGCTATAATTATGTCTGTCCTAAATTTCCAATCAAATAAGGGACACTAATTAAATAATAAAAAATCTCAAATTCAATCTGTGTCCATTTTTAGATAATTCTTCCAGAAAATTATAATTTAAAATTTTCTTTTTTCATTTTGAAATTTTGCATTTTTCACTGAATTTTATTTAAATATATTAAACACATTGTTTCAATCGAATGTGTCATATATATACAATTCAAGACGAATATATAAATAATTTTTGTTTAAAAATAAACAAAAAGACATGAACAATTTTTTTTTGATAATATTCATGTGTGAAACATATGTCAAATTGTCAGGTTTATTTTTATAAAGATTTTGTTGGATTTTCTATAAAATGAGAAAACCAGTAGGTATGTATATTAAATATGTTGCATTAAATTTTTCGACACACGGAATGCATATGTTCATATATGTATGTGTGTATATATGAGACCATGGAATATGAAAGCATGAGTATAGTGTATCTATATGGATGCAGCTCTTAAAACATGCGAGAAAATGTTTACAATTGAAATGTGAAATATGATATGAATCAAATGTGTTTAAAAAAAAAAAATAAAATAAAATGCTAGAAATTTTATTTCATTTTCTTGTTTTTTTTTTTTTTTTTAATATTTCGAGAACAATGAATTACAATGCAATATGCAAAGAAAAATCAATATTCACAGAAATAAAAATTGTACATATGACAACAGTATGATTATTTTTTTTTGTATTTTTCATTGAATTTTGAACTTTATATGTATACATAGCTAACGAATATCACAACATATCCAGTATATGTAGATGTATCTGATATCTTTTTAGCTATGCAATAAAAATGACATATTGACAAATATTTTAAATTTAAGAAAATTTTTACATAAAAATTCTTAAATATTTAAAAATTTTCACAAAAATAATTTCATTAATTTTGCACAAATACATTATTAGCATTCTTTCTTGTGATAAATGATTGAATTGAAAAAGTTATTTGACTTTTTGGAATTTGAAAAGTAATGAAATTTATTTCAATTTTGTCAAAATAATTAACGCGTGTAGTATAAAATTGTGCACTGCATATTGTTTGTTTTGCATGAGTTCTCACAAAATATTGCCAACAAAATGACCAACGATTTATGGAAACAAACAATGAATGACACACATAATTGATAACAACAAATTGCATTCAATATACAAAAGAAATAATGAATTGAATTATACTTCATACATTAATTCGATGCAGTTATGGTCTTATGAGATTAAATTTGTTCTTTTTCTTTTCTCGTAATTTCTAATAAGATCATCTCACGAGTAGTGGTTACCACAATGTCATTTCCATAAAACCTTAACTACATCGAATTTAGTGTATAAAGTATAAATGCTAAAAATAAAGAAAAAAAAAACAAAACAAATGAAAATAAATTAAGAAAATTATCTGAGCTCGTATTATGAATCAGAATTTATTTTTTCCAAACCATTACAGAAGCTCTATTTATATAATGAATCTGATAAATCCGATACATTAACTTTTTGCATACAGTTTTATACTATTTGATACTGAACATATCATGCATATATGTATGACATTCAAACAATGATTCTGTATGAATTTATTTATTTTTTTATGATTTACACATGTGCGTCAATCATAAATATAGTATATAATCGTAATTTTTATAAAAATAATTAATTAATTACTTCCAGATTCTTATATTACATGTTTTTTCTTTGTTTTTTAGTTTTACAAATAAAATTGTAATTTTCTTTATTTTTCTTTTTTTTTAAATAAAAATCTTTGTTTACAAATTCATATAAAGATTTTAAAAATTTGATATTTGAACTGCATTGCTGTATATATACATATCTGAACAAAAAACAGAAAATTTAAATAATAAAAAAAAAAAATGAATAAAATAAATATTAAACAAAAATAAAAAGTAAATAAATAAAAGTAATCTGGCAAAAGGGGTTACAGCAAGATAATAATTCAAATTTTTATTATTTTTCTTTTTATTATTGTTTTTCTTTTTATTTTTTTTTTTTTTGTTTTCTTAAATTTTTTTTATTTTTATTTTTGCACGAAACAAATGAATTTTCAACTGACTTTAAATAAAATGAAAGGAAAACATTTGACCTATAACTGAGACATAGAAATACTGTACATATGTTATATGAAACGTATTTCAATTGAAATGTATGTACATACATGGGATGTGTACATATGTATATGTACAATATTTTCATTTGTACGTGTACAAAGAGCAATGATCCCGTACATTTAAAAAAAACAAAAAAAAAATATAACAGCTAAGCTACATAATTTCTTCTACATATTTTATAGTCTGTATGCAATTTATTATATAGGTAAAATTGTTTATATATATGAACCGCATATTAAATACCGAATAGACGACGATATCACATATGCTAAAGTTTATTTTTATAACATTAAATTAAAACATACAACATTTTGTATGATAACACAAAATTATAATATACATATTTAATATTTAAATAGGCAACCATTAGTGAATGTACATATATGAATGCACATATGTGTACATTTACACGTATGTATGTTATACATATATCATCTCAGAATGCAAACATATGCAATTGTACGTGCATACATTTATATTTTTTTAAATTATTATAGTACAAATGAAAAAAATAACACTTTTATTGTTCAACAAATGCATACGTATTTAATCTAAACATCTAAATAAATTTTTTTATTTATTTTTTTTTTTTTTTTTTATTAAATGAAGAATTCTTTTAATATTAAGATTAGAATCCTTTCTAAAATAAAATTCTAGACTTTTAGTTTATTTATTTATTAAGTAAATTAGTTAATAAGTAAAATAAATATTTGTTAAAAAAAAAAAAAAAAAAAAAAAAATTGAAGTCAAAGAACTGTACATAATGTACACATATTAAAACAATTTAAAATAGAAATAACTTCAAATAATGTCCGATGATGCTCGTCGTGAAAAATCTGAAAATCACATATGTATGTAATATGTTTTAAATATTTTATATGAAGGTAAAGAGTAAAAGTGAAATTTAAAAATAATATATAGTATGTGAATGTACCACAATATCCGATTGACCTTTTGTGAAAGACATCGACGAATTTTTTTTTGTTGTTTTTTTTTTTTTTTTGTAATTGAGGCGATCATATTTTCATCACAATAAAGAAAATGAGCATACTTAATTTTTCATTTTGATTTTCTTGTGTGATTCATTCACAAGAAAATATTTAAGTATAGCATATAATATTGTGCATCAATATAATATGCTCATATCTGTATATGTGGGAAGATACGGAAATAACTTTTCTAAATATTTAATGGCAGGTGACATTTTTTTCACTGTATTTGGTTTTTTTTTAAATTTGTATTAATACCAAACAAAAATAAATTTAAATTTGATGAAAAATACGACCACCCATTCATACTGAAATTTTTAAATCTTCTTGAAATTTTATATGAAAAAAAGAAAAACATCTTTTTATTCCTTCACAAATCTTTATGTGGCTGATCTGATGGTTTACATTTGGTATATTTTAAATTTTTATTTTGATTTATTAATTTCCCAAAGTCAATAATTCATAGACTGTTTATAGTTTACCCACATGTATATAGAATATCAAAAATTTTATACTTTGTGTATATATACATATGCGCATGTATTCATTTTATATTCAATATAAAATTCGAGATAAATTTGATTTTTTGTTGCCATTTTTCGTAAATGAAATATACAAGAACGTTTCTGCTTTTTATATTTTTATTAATTCGTATTCTTAAAAGTTTTCTACAGTCACATTTGAGAAAAAAAAATTTTTTTTTGGTTTCTTCAGGCTCCAGTAATCTTCAAACTAAAGGTGGGTACACTTTTCAAACACTTTCAGAATGCTTGACATATTCCATGTAATGAAAACTCAATTTTCTTATATATGGAAAACAAGTAAAATCTAAAAGCATGACATTTATAATATCTGAAGTTTTATGCTCAAAAAAAAAATTTTTTTCTTCAATTAATCTTGAACCTAAAAGAAAAGATTTTCAAGAATCTTGCTTATCAGCTATAAAACAAGTATGCAATAAATAAAATGATGAATCTTGGGGCCAGTATACTTTGAAAATTTAATTAATACAAATGTACACAAAATGAAAAAATCAATAAATCAGAAAGGAGCATTTTTAAAGAATTTTTTCTTTTTACTTTTGGACTCTATTTTACTATATATTTAGTAAATTAGGTCATAAGGGATGTATTGTTATGATTTTTCTTTTTCTTTTTATTTTTATTTACATTGTATTATCCTTTTTATTTTTATTAATTTACCCTAGTCAGCAATTTGATGATTTTACACACATTCACAAAATGATAAAAATTGATTTACTTTCGTATTTCAATTTTTCATACATACAAAAAGAAAATAAATAAAAATAAAATTTTCCTTATTTTTTTTTTTTTTTTGACATCAACAATAGGTGTTGTATATGAAAACAATACAAAAATTGCTTTAATTTTACTTGTACTGTATATTTATTGTTGTCGTATAGTATATATGTAGTGGTCACAAAAAATGGTTAAAATGAGGGAAAATGTAATAAGTAAGACAATGGAACAACATAAAAATGAACTTAGGCATCGAATTAGGTCGGTCAATGACTTGAAAAAATAAAAATGAAATTTTTGTACACACCGATGTTAGTTTAATACAAATACACAGAGAATGGTTTTAATGTAAAATATAGAATGGTCTGTGGAAAATTTGCTTTGTTCAAATTTTTATTATTTTGACGTTATTATCAACTTTATGTAATAATAATCGTTTATGTACTGGAAGAAAAACATTTAAATATTTCGATTTGACTTGATTACCTTTTTGTAATTTTCAATTTAAAATTGTATTTCTCATAAAAAAAAAAAATGAAAAAAGAATACAAATGCGAAAATGTATTGGAAAAATATAAAAATAAATTAATTAAAAAAAAAATAAATTTACGATTGATTCAAACGATTCGGTGGTAAAAAGCTGTAATATTTCTTATAAAACTTTTTTGGATTTTCTTTGAACACCAACAACCGATAGAATGAAGTTGTGTTGTACAATTTTGAAAGTAATTATCTTTTACGTTTCCTTTTATCATATTTTTGTTTATACAAGTTTTTCTTTTATTGGCAAATGTAATAAAATCCTGTGAAATTTGTATAAAATTTTAATTAAATATTTTTTCTTAAAAATTTAACTATCTCTTTAAGATCATTATAATACACTTATAATTAAATTAAATGAAAATTTCCCTGAATTTTCCACAAATAACACATGTATACCTAAATAAATTCAAATGATATTTTATCTTATGAAATATCAAAGAAAAAAAAAACAAAAACAATGTTTTAATCCAAACAAAAATTTTAATTTATTGTATACCTTTTCCATGTAATTTTAATCCTTATCAAAAATGAAAGAATAAATGAACTGTATTGTTCAGAAGTAATTAGATAAGAAATTTAATTTTATTTCTATATAAAAGTAAATTTATGTACATAGATACATGTGTATATATATGTGAATGTATCTGTTTTTATAATTATAATAAATTTAAAAGAAAAATATTTCAAATATTATGAATTTATTTTAAATAAAGTCATTGATTTCAATGATACAGTTTTGTAAAGATCACATGCGTGCTTATTAAGAATTTGAATATGATAATAATTTTAAGATTTGATTTTCAATAGTATATGAAAATATGATTTTCTTGAACATTTATTAATTTTGTATATGAGTGTGTATACGTGCGAAAAATATAAAATATTCGTAGATTACGTTTTACATGTATTAATACGTTTTATTATATATGATTCAGATAAACATGTACATATTATACATCCTCGTGTACGTATCCTCATGTATGTATCCTCGTGTATATATATACGCAAAATGAGAAAATATTTGATTATATAGTCAAAAATACACATACATGTGTATGTACATGTGTTATAGACTAATATGTATA
The DNA here is from genome assembly GCA_963971155.1 of Anthrax anthrax. Lineage (NCBI taxonomy): Eukaryota > Metazoa > Arthropoda > Insecta > Diptera > Bombyliidae > Anthrax > Anthrax anthrax. The sequence continues at coordinate 3,675,239 of OZ020124.1, forward strand.
TACATTAGATAAAATACGATTTTATAAAATATAGAAAATAGAATTATTTGATTTCTTCATAACTTTTACAAGAAAAGAAAAATAAGAAATATTTTGTTAGAGGAAAACGTATATTAACAGTTAGATAAAATCATACGTAAGTCTATATTATACCATACACGTTTAAATTGTGTTATGTACACATGTGCGTATGTAATTTATAAATTCTAATCATGTGTATTTTTTCTAATAATAAAAATATTATATTAAAATTTTCTTTGATTGAAATCAATTTACATTTCATTTTATGATTTTTTTTTTTTTTTTTTAATCAATTTATCATCAATTTTATTTTTCTCGGCTAGTACATATCTTCATAAAATTCTTCAACTTAAGTGTAAATGTACACAATTTCTATGCAGTATTTACTCATATTATGATCTGGGTGTATTTAAGTGTATTGATTTAAGCGATATATTATGATTTGGGTGTATTTAATTTCTTTTAAATTTTATTTAATATTTTTACTTTAAAATTTTACGCATACCTGATTAATAAAAGTAAATTAAATTGCATGTGGTAAAAATCATTTTTGTACCATAGATGAAAAATTTATTTAAATATTTTATATTCATTTCCTTATAATCCAGATATCATCATAGAATAAGATATCTATCGCATTCATGGATACAAGATAGAAAATTTTATAGTTTAGTCAAATACAGAATTATTATTGTATGACCATTTTCAGTTATATGAAAATTTTAAATTCATATAAAATACATTTCACTTGAAATAGAAAATCACATTACATAAATATAAAATTTTGCTTTTTATTTAATGGCTATAATTATAATTTTCGCCCACATACATATTTTTAATTTACATTTATAGATATAGTAAAGTGACGATATTTCTTATACAAAAGTGAAATACACGTAAATGCAAAAAAAAAAAAAAAATTATTAAATCATTTCAGTCATGCAATGAAAAGAAAAATAAAGGCTATTTTCAAAAACGCATCAAATGCCTATTTGATGCGATACTCAGAGTATTAGGTACGATTTTAAGCGCATATCGCTAACGTTTTAACGGCTAATTAACGCATATCGCATGCGTTTTTGAAGATAACCAAATATTTTCATACAGATATTTTTAAAAGTAGCCCACAAATGGGCTATAAAAAGAAAAAAATTATTTCAAAGCATAAATTGATTATTTAAAAATCAAAAATAATAAACGGTTATCAAAATAAAAAAATTATTGCCACTTCAGATGCTTCAGAAACAGGAAATTCTAATTAAATCACATCATAATCTTTAGAAAAATTATGCAAAAATTCGTGTTTTCATTTGAGAATACAAAGAAAACAATTTTTTTTACAAGCGACTAATTAATTAATAATTAATTAATTAATACGAATGTATACCGATAATTTTTGAGAAGATAAGGCAACTTTTTATAATTAAATAAAAAATTCAAAAAAAAAAAAAAAGAAAACAAAAAAGAAAATCAACATTTTGTTTATCAAATTTAAAATTAAAACCACGAGAAACAGACAATAACTTCCTTTTGTTTACTGTGTTAATAAAACAAAACACAAAAAAAAAATTCTTTTTTGTTTTAACTTTTGTACACGCAAAACTTTTATTTTGTAAACAATTTATTTAAATATTATTAAATTTTGTTTTTCTTTTCGAATTTATCGTACGTATACGTACACAATTTTATTAATAAATCGAATTCAAGTGTGCGAAAAAAAAAAATTTTTTTTTGTTGTTGTTTTGTTTCAAGTTTAATTTACTGTATCTTAATTTATTTATATACAATCACAATATTAATTAAGAATTGATTGTGAATTTGTTTGCATGTTTTTGTTTTTTTTTTTTTTTTGTTATCGTTCATTGTATTTGGATTTTTGTTTTTTTCTATTTTCTTTAATAATTTAAATTTTTATTGAAAAATAAATTCTTCTAGAACAATGAATGTTATAAAAGGAAAATGGACATTCATTTGATAGATGAACATTTTATTATATTCAATTGATGGTACAATCATGAGATTCATATTCTAGAGAGTTGATTTATTTACATGATACGCATGCATATCTGATCGTACATTAAATCCTGATGTAATCACATCATTAATTGATTAAAAATAATTTTTATTTTTTTTTTTTCTTTTCAAATACTTTCAAATTTAATAACGAATTTGTACATATTTTAAATTTTAAATAACAAATTACATAATTATGTAGATATAAAATGACGTAAAATGATTAGGAATAAATTTAAATCGATATAGAAAAAAAGAATCATAAAAATCATGAATGAATGAAATGAATGTGATTGAAAAAAAAAATGGAAAGAATGAATCATTAATGTATTTATAAACTATATTTCATACACTAATTCAGTGCAGTTAAGGTGTGATGGGAGTATATTTGTCCTTTTTCTTTCGTCGTAATTTCTAATAATATCATCTCACGAGATTAATTTTTTTAATATCAACAGCGACGTAAAGTGGTACTACTTTATGGTCATTTCTCATAAGACCTTAACTGCATCGAATTAGTGTATGGAGTATAAACATCGATAAATTATTCTATATTTGGTTTGTAATACTCTGATATAAGTACATTCGATTGTAAAATTAAATAGTTGATTACTATTGCAGCCACACTAATTATTATTTGAAACCCCAATTTATCTATGAAATTGACGTAATTTGAAGTGAATACGTATGTATGTGTACATGTGTGTACTTCAGTATATATACATAGATAATTTGAAATCATATGATTATTTAAAAAATAATTACTTATACTCTGTCTACTAATTCAGTGTGCAATTAATGCCTTATGGAATGCACCGAATTAGAAGACACTGTACAGTATGGTCTTTATACTTTATTTTCACCCACAAATTATTTATACAAAATTCAGTTTTCATAAATAATTGATTTACTTGATGTCTTGACTTTGTATTTTATAAGTCTTAATTTCAGTATTCTTAATTTTCAAAATTTTCAAAAAAAAAAAAAAAAAACTAAAATACAACTAATTTAATTTATTTTTTCTTTTTCTTGTTACAGGTATGTATTATTATGAATTTTTGGTATATTTCACATCTGTTTAAAATAATTATGTAAGTAAATAAGAAAAAAAATTTTTTATTCAAATTATCAAAAAAAAAAAAACAAAAATTCAATTTAATCGAATCTACAATTAATTGTCGAGACTTCAGACTATAGCATGACTTAATCAAACATTAATTTTAGTTTATTTAGTAATTTTACGAAGCCAAATAAAAAAGAATTTCTTGATTAATTAAAAAAAAAATGAAAACAAGGCAAAAAAACTATTATAGTAATCTTGGTTGGTATAAGTTAATTTAAAAATTTATTCAAAATTCAAAGATGCCCTTTTTTTCCTTGGATTGTTTTTTTTTTTTTTTTGTCTTGATAAATTTTAATCAAATATAACTCATAGAACCCATATATTAATATCATTTAAATGAAACATTGAAAATATTAAAAATATCGTAACCGCACCCATGTATAAAATTAGCTTTTATATAAAAAAATCATTGAATTAATTGATTAATGGTCTTAATTGAGAAAAAAGAAAAAAAATTATTACATATTGTATGTATCTATTTTTTCAACTACTTCTGCAGATAATCTTCGAATATAAAAAAAGAAAAATTAAAATGACAAAAACAAAAAAAATCAACAACAGCAAAATGAATAATGAAAGATGCGGTTGATAACAAGAATATTATGATGAGATGATTTCTTTGAAGGGCCCTTCTTTGATAGTCAAGAAAAAATCAAGCAAAATTTATTATGTACTTTTGTAATAAAATATATCTTCTCTTGTACACATATGCATAACTTGCATATAGTGTGTACCATTTATTTCCTATACTTCAACATTGCATGCTTATGTGTACCATATATTCTATCTATATTTGTAAGAAGATGTGTGTTTATGTACAAGAAAAATAAGAATTTTTCGCTTCGTTTCTATATTAAACTCAATGTGTATGTATTTAAATTAAAAACGACATTTTTTTATTACTTTTGATAAATATAATGTACGCAAACATCCATACAAGTGCTACATATATAGAGCTATATAACTTTTATAAAAATGAATAACTTTTAACTATTTTCTGGAATATATAATGAAATAACAAAAATTACATTTCATAAAATCAACATTCATAGATAAAATGAAAAACAAAAATTTAATTATTTCGTAGATTGCATTGTAGATAAATGAAATAATAAGAAAGTTCTTTTACAATTTTCTTCGATAATGAATTAAGTTACATGTGACAAATGTTTTTATTGAGAAAATAAATTTTCAGTTTATTTTATATTTTTATATTTTCAGTTTTTTTGATAATTTTTATTTAAATGCTATTAAACGAACAATTTGAGGCATCTACATTTATGTACATGTTTACATGTTTAAAGGATAAATTAATACATTTTATTTTTATTGACAAAGGATATCATTTGAATTTCCTAAAGAAATATTTATTACCTATACGGAGTATCCTATGTATGTTTAGATTTCTGTTTAAAAAACAAAAAAAATTCTTGGATTTTCTTAAGTTTGACGACATTAAATATCAAAAAAATTTTTTTTTACGGAAAATCCATAAGTTTTACATATTAGCTTTATGCCGTTATACATTTTATATTTAAAATGTATACCTGTAACAGTTTAACAGCATTTAAGACATCAAAATTCAAAGAAAAGGAATACAATTAATTGGAATTAGGAATGCATACAACGAATATGTAATCCAAAAATTCTTAATAAATTTTCGTACCAACACATGTTTTTTTTTTTGAGTCCTTTTTTCATTTTAGTAAATTTTTTAATTTTTGTTGCTAAAACTTAGATGTCTCAATTATTACCTGTCTTAGACCCAAATCATCTAATACAATCCAAAATTTTTACCTAATAATTACCTTCCGTAATTAATTTCGTCCAGATCACATGTCCAAAAAAAAAAAAATTTAAATGTTTAAAAAATTGTTTTAATAGGAAGGACATTTCTTATTAAATTTTGGGTTGTAGTCGGAAACCTTTTTTTTTTTTTTTGTATCATATTTGAAATTTTATTATCTAAATTTGTCGTGTAATATCTAAACAAAAAATCTTCTGTTAGTACCTGGTATTTTACCCAAATCAAATTTAAATTAAATGAGACATTATACCGCTATTTATTAAATATTGCAAGGCATTAGGGATCAATTTGTGTCCTTTTTTATATTTTTATAACACTTTAACTGGTTCAAAATTTCGAATACCTGACAAGATCCACAAAAAATTTTTTTTTTCTGAAGGATACGCCTTTTTACATCTCCTTTTTTTTCAAGTGTGTGAAGTTAAACATCTGTAAATTTTATTCCTTTATTGTGAATCAAAACAGTATAAATAAAACAGTTGATCATTTTAAAGTATCAATTATAAACAAAAATTCAGTGAAGAAGTTCACTTTAAATAATTTAAAAAATAATTTTAATTTAATTAAGTGCATGTGATTTTTTTTTATACTACCAAACATGTCAATATCAATAAATAATTATAATTACAATAATTACAATGAAACAACAAAAATTTTAAATTATAATATAATTGATACATCAAAATTTACATTAGATGATTTAAAATTATTTGCGGATTCAATTGATACCTTATCATATATTGAACGTAAAAAATATGAAAGAAATTTAAATAAAAATAAATCCAATGAAAATGTATCATATTTAAATGGTACAGTAGATAAAGGAAAATGCATTATAGAAACAGAAAATATTAATGAAAATTCAGATAATATAATTAAACGTGCTATAAGACGAAGTAAAAGTTTTCGTAATACAATTGCAAAAAAATGTGGTATAACAACAAAAATTATTATGAATGAAACAATTAAAATTGAAAATAATAATAAAAAATATCATCGTCCAAGATCAGCTGTATTAACAGATCCAAAAAAGAAACCAACACGTGCTAAAATAATTGGATTAATTTTGAAAAAATATAAAACAACAATAAAAAATGATTTTAATCATATTGAAATAGAAGAAAGTAATTGTTTACAATTGAATTCAAATTCAGAAGAAAATTTTGAAAATGTTTCAGAGAAAAATCTAGATGATCTTTCCATACTTGGATATTTACCACGAAGATGTAGACGACCTTTGTATTTTGAAAATGATCCAGAAAAAAATCATCAAAATGATATTACAAGATCATTTAAGTATTTAGCTCTTTAAGCTTGCGTTTCTTGCCTTTTTTGATGTGAAATAATATTCTGAGCAATTTTTTTAAAAAAAAAAAAATGTAAATTAAATAAATGTTGAAAAGAAAAAATTTTATTTATTTTTTTTTTTGTTTTATAATTTCCACTTTGTAATCCCAAGAAAATTGCAAACTTTGTATAACCAAGAGTGTATTTTATTTTGGTACATTGACATAATAATGCATTTTTGTATTTTTTATTTTTTAACAAAATTCAAGCTCGATCTAAGCTTTTTAAACTTTTATTTTCAATTAAAAATTTTTTTTTCTATGATTTTTAAACATTCTGTTGAAAAGTCTATTCCTGATATCTATACACGTTATTATAATATTTCAAAAAACTTCAAAAAAATAATAATCAAAATAAATGTGATAGAAAAATTTTATGTCATGTTTTTTACAGTCTGATGCTCGATATTTGGTTTTTTTTATTTTTTTTATTTTTCCACATATTCATACGCATGTATTTTTTCATAAAAGTGTACATTAATATATGTAGGTTATTTGATACGGAAAAAAACTACATTGTATTAAACTTTTCAACGAAATATCCTGAGCTTTTTATATTCGAATTTTCATTTAATTTGGTTTTTGTCTCAGATTTCTTTTTTTCATAATTTTTAAATATTGCAAATAGTATTTCGTTTATTTAAAAAAATGGTAACTGCAACATTTGAAAAATGATGTTAAAAAATTTTTTAGAAAACTTCCTTGTGATCTCTTTCTTGTTACTTTTGATATCCGTGGTATCTTACTTACATTACTTTTGAACCGTGTAGTATCAATTAACTGAGATTGGTTTTTTTTTTGGAAAATTCTTGTTATTATTTTTTTTGTAGAAAATAGACTTTAAAGTTATGTACTTTTGACCTTTACATCTAAGTTATCTAAGAAAGTATCTAAAATTTCTAAGTACATATATCTATTTTATTGCTGATATTCAATTTACGCTAATCACAAGAATGGATATTTCCACTATTCGATTTAATAACAAATGTATAGAGTAGAAAAGACCATAAAAAAGAAAAAAACAAAACAAATTCTCTGTACATAAGATGCAATTATTAATTAAACAATAACATACAAGTGGGATGTAATTGTAACAATAAAAATTGATAACGAATTCTGATATATGCATTTTGAAGGTTAACAGATGAACTCATCAAATCACAAAGATATATACACTGATATGTATGAATCTCCTACGCAGGTGGTTAATTGATGATCTAATACTAAATGATAATATTATAATATGCTCATATATGTATCCACTTAAATAAATTATCTTCAATATGGTAATTGCATGTAATCGTTTGGAAAATAAGAAATACACGACATAACTGAAAAAAAAAAAAAAAAAAAAAAAATTTAAACAAAAATTGTTTATACATCGATAACCCTGCTATGCCATTTGTTGCATTTCGTTAAGAAAATTAGTAAAAAAAAAACAAAACAAAAAAAAAAATGATACAAGTACATAACAAACACACATGCGCTCATACATTGAATATGTACGTTTTCTCTCAGGAAAATTGCTTTAAAAGCTTTTCAATCTTTGATCTATCGTTAAAAATATAACATAAATACAATTCATAAAAAAAAATGTTGAATGTAGGTAAAAAGGTTTTTCCTCTTTTCATCTTGAATTTTATACTTACATACATATGTATGTGTATCAGTATATTTCTGTGTCTGTGTTAAACGTTTGTTTTTTTTTACATAATTCCATGGAAAAGCTTCATATAAATTCAGTAGTACACAATAAAATTAAAGTTTTTCTTTCGAACAATTTTCTCTATAACAATTTTTTTTTTGTACATATTTTATCGATAGAACCCAATTATTATAGACAGAATAAAGTAGGCATTTTTTTTTTTTTACTTTAATCTAAAACAAAGAAATTCGATTAAATTTCAAAGAAAAAATATTTTTTTTTTTTTTTGAATTAATTTTTCTATTCAATTAATTGAAAAAAATATGAAAATGAAAGTGAATATTAAAAATTAAAGGAAAAATAATGAAAGATAAAATAAAAATTTTTCCTTTACCTTTTTGTTATGTGTGTCGTTTTGCACAATAAAATCTTTTTTATTTTTGATTTTAAAGATTCAGTGCTTTAGTGAAAATTTACGGTAAAAGAAAATCTTGTGTATATTTTCCTTTTCTAATATAATTATCGTTGTTTCTTGGTTGCTAAAAAAAAATTTTTTATAAATTTAATTATTTTAATATTTATCACAATTTGTACATAAAATATCGAATTGTTAAAACTTGACTTGTGAATTTTCCTTTGTGATACTGAAAAAAAGAAAAAACATTAAAATCAAAAATACAATTTAACAAAAAGAAAATATAAATTTTCTATACGCAATAGATATAATGTAGTAATGGTAAAGATTTTATACGCTCGTGCATATCCACATTATCTTGCGTATTTTGTTTTTGTGTCTTCGACTGTGTATAAATCCCTTTTATATAAAAATATGAAAAAAAAAATTTTCCAAATAAAACAGAATCAAATAAAATCAAAGGAAAAGCTTTTAGAATAAAATTCATTATAATTAAAAAAAAAAAAAATTTAAATAAAATTATTGGTGGGCAATTTCAAAATTATTTGAAAATCTCACATAGAAATATTTTGTATGGAAAATTTCGCGTACAAAAAAAAAATAAAAAAATAAAAAAATATTTTCTGATAAATTGTGAAAATTGAAAAAAAAAAATTAAATAAAATTTCAAACGAAATCAAATTTCGTGCATATACAAGGGAAATAAATAATTTATAAATGCGCTATGCAATAATGTGATAATCATTATTATTATATATGTACGTTCATAATATGTAAACGGTGTGAAAAATTACAAGATTTTTATCACCTTCTTTTCAACTTTGTTATTCTAATGTTATTCGTGTTACAAAGAAAAAAAAAAGTTAAGCATATTGAATAAAAAAAAAAAAAAAATAGAAAAAAAAAAAAATAGAAAAAAAAAATTATTAAAAAAATATCAGTTGTATTCAAAAAGAGTTTAAAAAAAGGAAAAAAAGGAAATTAGTATTTCAATATATGAAAAATACATGTATAAATGAATTTATATGTATATGGAAATTTTCACAGTCATTTTTCTATAGATGCATATGTATACATGTCGATGTATATGGAAACAACAACAGTGAAGTGTACAGAAGTTTATTTGGTAAATTAAAATAAAAAATAAAAAAAAATACAATTACTGAGTGTTCTTTTCATATTTACAATAAATGTATAAATGTGTGTGTATGTGTACCACTTACACGAACATATCCATTTATATGAAAAAGTTACAAGATGAATATTTGACCTTCTTCTGAAGTATTAATGTTAAGTGCTCGTAGGTCATGCTCTCTGTTGATATATAATTGTATGTTATAACATTCTTGCGTTTTATTATATATATATGCCTTAATACATACACATATATGCGTAATATTTATATATATATATATTTTATAGTGTGTATATATAAGGATAAAATTTTTAATATACATACACACAGTATGTGTATGAAAAATCCGTAAGCAGATAACGAGATGTGTAAAGTACATATAGTAATACAATATATGTACATATAATGATGAGAAGATAATGTGCACATGAAATACAGAGTTTTGTGAAAAAAAATCCTTAGTTATCCTTTTTTTTAATAATACGAAAATTTATACGAAAATAATTGACAAATGTACATATGTGATATATTCACGATTATTTAACGAATTTTTTTTTTTTTTTTTTTTTTTTGTATACGAATAATCCTTTTGAAAAATCAAAGGAAAAATAAAAAAAACTAAAAATTTTATCAAACGATATGTTTCAAACTGATCAGGTATGTACATATGTGTTATTGAAATTTGCATTTACTAATTCTTATGAAAAAAAAAAAAAAAATCTTTTTATATTTAAAATAAAAATTTGATCACCGACGGATTTAAAACTATGTACCTTTAAGGTGAATAGTCGCCAGTTTAAAAATTGGCGTAATAAAACGCATGTCTGCTTCAAAGTCAAAATTAATCCTTTTTATCTGTTATAATTTTTACTAAACATCATAGTTTTACCGTTTTAAGGTTGTTTGTCCTTAAAAACCTCTCATACGTTTTTGCAATTAAACGTTACTTTTGTTACCTTCCATTGTTTTGAATGTTCATTTCTTTCTTTGAACTAAAAATGACTTTGATCAGCGATTTATTTATATAAAAAAGGATTCAAAAGATTTATTTTTTTTTTTTTTTTAATTTTAATACCTCTCTGTATAAAAGAAAAATATATACTTCTGTTTTCCACTGAGAATTTGTATGTAAATATAATCTGAATTTAAAATCCGATAATCTTGTAAATTTTGATTGAACCAATCAAATACGATTTTCATCTGTATGTAAATGTACAAATGTTGGAAAATGTGAAAAAGTAAAAATGATTTAAAAATTGATTTTAAGTAAATCCAATCTAAAATATTTTTTCCACATCATTTCATATTATTTTCGTAAATCTTCCGAAAAAAAAATTTTTCATTTTTATTTTTTTCAAGGTTTTTTTATGTTAGGTACTCTGATAACATTGTCAGATTATCCTTTCAATTTTCTAAAAAAAAAAAAAAAAATGAAATAAAACAAAAACAAAATATCAGTAAATGAAGGAAAATCAGATAAAACGAAGGTAAAAAATTAAAACCATGTCATATAGGCAGATTCATTTTTTGTAGGTGTTATTCTTATAATAATGCATCTTTAAACATACGTGCGTATTTTTCCACTAATTAACATGATGTACCTACATATGTGCCTTTATTTGTATGTGCGTATTGTGCGTATGCCAATGCGAACTATACATAAATTTATTTATAGTTTAATGAATATGTGCGTATACATAATAATATGTTCAAGTCAAATTTAATTGTTTGTATTCTCAGGTAAGTCATCTGATATGTTTTTAATGATTATTGAATATTTGTAATAGTGTCCTTATTTCAATTTTTTTTTTATTATTCTATACCATGTTAAATTTTTATTTTAAAAAAAAATAATGAAATAATTCATCATACTTGAAATTATGAAGGCAAGCGAAAAATATTCAATTTTACATACGCATTTTATTATCATAAAAGAATATTCGAAATTTTTAAAGTAAATAATTTATTATGCTTCTTGTTTGCGCTATCAAGCTAAATATATTAAATACCCAATACTTTTAACATAATGAGACATAAAAATAAAAAAAAAAATCAGTTAATTTTTCCTGAACTTTTAACAACCTTGGATATAACTATTTTTTCATGTTAAATGAAAATGTATGAAAAACGAAACTAATAAATTTTGAATATACATATTTTCACGCTACGACAATCCAACGACAATATCCTTATTTTATCAAATTATATACATACATTTACAATTTTATTAATTGGACTAAATTACACTATTTCATTTCTATATGCTCATCAATCTATATTCTACATTTACACATGTTTATTTGTGTAAACCTACATATGTATGTTTATGTGGGTGACACTATATAGGTCTGCAATGAAATATATCTATTCTTTCTTGGTCACGCGATCTGCTTTATGTTGAACCTATTTCTAATCGATCACTGTAATCAAATATTAAGGAAACCATCAATTTTCGATATATACAGTAATTAAATTATTTTTGTATGAGTTCACATGTAGATAGGTGATAATTAGTTATGTGCCAACCAAAAAAAAAAAAAAAAAAAAAAAATTATTATTGTCACAAAATATCCAGACGGGTAATAATCAAATAGTAAGAATAAGGTAAAATTAGCCATTGCCCACCTTGCTTTAAAAACATTATAATAAAATTTAAAAAAAATTACATATTTACGTTACCAATCAATGATTTTTAAATTTAATTAGTAAATTTAATTTTACAAACTGGAAAAATTCATGTAAATTATATGATCAATTTTTAATCAATTTTAAATGAAATTCGAATAATTTATCCTTTTACCTGAATATAAAAATTTATTGTCTGTCTGATATCCTTTTAAATGAGAATTTAAATCTTAACCCCTACGGTAAAATTTTTATTGCGGTAAAAAGTAGGTATCTCTAATTTAAATTGTATCTTTATCCTTGGTCGGCTATGATTTACTTAACCATTACCTGTATTTCGAAGAAATTTGCATATCCTTATCCCAAAATGCAAATTTTCATAATTACAGGATTAAAGAAAAAGGTGGGTTATCCCTTACTAAATATCGGATCGGTATAAAATAAGGTCAAAATTACCTATAATAATTATGTTGGATAATAAACAGATGGAAAATTTATTTTATCTTCAGGTATTTTTATTAAATATTTGAAATTTAGATGAAATTTCTTTTCTAAATTTATAATTAGTTTGAATTTAGTTTCAATACGGTAAAGTTTAAAATAAAAATAAAAAAACAAAATATCAACAGTTCAGTTAATAAAACAGTTCTGTTTAGTGAAGATATTTTTGTGTATAAATTAAAATTGAAAATAAATTGTGAAAAAAAAAAAATGACTGCTATTGTAAATGTGAATTCATTTTGTAATGATGATTTTGTAACATTTCTTGATTGTTCAGAAAAAATTGAAAATTTACGTAAAATGAAAAAAATTAAAAATAAATTAAGTCCATGTAAAAAGAAACCACGTAAAACACATGAAGAAATATTTGAAATTAGTAGTGTTAATGAAGATGAATTTTTAAATGTATTAAATTATAATTGTACTGAGAAAAGTTTTAATATATCACAAAGTATTGAAAATTTATTAAAATATTTTGATGAAGACATTAATTTGGATACAAATAAACAAATTGAAAATTTGGAAATGCAAAAAATTATTGAAGAAAAAATTAATGATGAAAAAGTAAATAACGATGATGATGTTAAATTGAAAAATTTCGAAAATTCTAAATATGAACATGATAATAATCAAGTAAAAGATTTTCAAAAAAATTTCATGAAAATTCGTAATCATTTTAATAATTTAATAACTGGATATGAACCTAAAAAGGAAAATCAAGAAAAGCAGCCATGTATCAAAGCAAAGCCGCCAATTGATGATAGAAAACAACAAAAACCAATTCCAAAAATTCGTTATAAATTTATAGAACAAAATAATCATAAAATGATTTTTACACCACCTCGTCCAAAGCCTAGAAATTTGATTTTAAAATGTGCCAGTAAATTATTTAATAAAATTGATACAGAAGATGATTTATCAACATTAAGTGTAAAAGAAAAAATTTCGTTATTTAATGAATTAATTCATCCTTACGATAGTAAGAAACAAAAAAATCAATTGAAATCGAGTGAAACAACAACATCGGAATGTTTTCAATTGAAAAATGAAAAAAAATCAATAAAATATGATACAAAAGAAAATTTATGTACGAAAATGGATGTGAATAATAAAAATGTTCATGTGAATTCTTTAATGGTTCAATTGAATACATTAAAAAAATCAAGAAAAAATTCAATTCAATCTGATGATAAAATTGAAGCATTACAATCGAAAATACAACAAAATGACACGAATATTATAAGTGAATCTGAAGTAAATTTAATTTCGAATTCAGCATTGAAACGGAAAAATGATGAATTAGGTTCAACGTTATTAATTGATATTTTTGCACCACCAAGAAAAATTAGAAGAGCTCATATGTCTAAAAGATTTTTACAGATTTATTTTTCAGAACGATTTAAATATTCATTTAAAAATCAATTTAATCAACAGCAGCATTTAGAAAATGATGAGAAAAAAATTGAAATTTTAAATAAAACACAAGAAATTACAATAAATAAAAATCGAAGAATTAGTGAACTTTTTCTTGAAATAGCAGATGGTAAAATAATTTCGAAAAATGAAAATGTTACAGCAACAAAAATACAAACAGAAACAGAACAAACAAATTCACAGAGTTTAACAAATGCATTTCGTAATTTAACAATTCGCATTGATGATGAGATCTATGATGAAAGTATGGCAAATATTAGTGGCACAGAGAAAATAAATATAACACCGAAAACATTCGAGAGAGCATACACTTTAACAACACTTTCACCTCAAAGCCAAATTGATGCATTAAAAGAGAATTCATACTCTACAGCGTATGATATAGAATTTTCAAAAACATTAGAAGTAGATTCAAAAACATTTATTTCATCTGAAATGACCAAATTAAATTGTGCCAATGATATATCGCTAACGAGAAACGAACAATTTGTTCATTATGCTGAGGATAGTTCATTAATATCACCTGGAACTGAAAAATTAGATAAATGCAAAATGAATTTCGATATTCAACAACATTCATTCGAATCTTCTACACCAAGACGAAATTCAAATTTATTATGTACTAAATCTGTATCTTCTACGCCAACATATTTTAGCCCAAATTCAAATATTATTATTAATGAAAAATCTTTACATGAAAATAATTCAAATTATCGTTCATATATTATGACAAATGGATTAAATCATTTAATCAAAAAATATTCAAATCTTTGGTTTACAACAGCTAATAATTGTAAAATTGTTGTTAATATATTGTATAATACACCATCACGATTAAAATATTTTTTCAATCTATTTCAAAAAAATGCACATCCACAACAACATTTTGAATTTGGAATTGATAATTATAAATTTTCACGTATTCAAGGTTATGAAAATGTTTTTGATACATCAAAAATGTGGCCAAAATTACCAGGTTATTCACATTATTGGTTTTCAAATGAGAACATTACAATTCCATTCGATGGAGAATACATGAAACCAGAAAAAGTTCGTAATTTATTTTTATTCCTGAAAAATTCAATGGAAGATTCAGATTATGAAATAAAATTTGGTGTAGATGATTTAGATTTTTCAACAGCAGCTATAACCAAAAATGATGACCAACATACTATGAGTACGGCTGATAGATATTTTTCAATTTTTAGCATGCCAGAAAAAAATACAAATACAAATTATGAAACTCCATTGGATGGACAAAATTTTATGGTATATTTTTGAATTTTTTCCACTTTAAATATAAAATGATAATTAATAATATAAATTTTTTATTCTAGAATGAAAATTTTATGAAATCACAAAATGAAAACGAGATAACAGGCATTCGTCAGTATACATCAGATTGCTTTCCAGAGAATCAAACAAACAACTCTTTTTTGAATACATACAACGATGAATATCGATTATCATTAGAATCACCAGCATGGGAAGAAGATGATATTTTTATTAATGACAATGACAATGATGATGATGATGATGATAATGAATTTTTATCACATTGCAGAAATCCAAGTATTTCATCATTATTAGATATGAAAAATTTTGATGATAAAAAATTAACTGAAATTAAACATGATTCACAATGGACACAAAAATTAATTCGACAAATTCTTAATCATCGTGATCAACTTGAACGTATTAAAATTGATATATCGAAAATATTTCCAAAAAAATGTAAAACATATCAAGATAACGATGATGATCATGAAACTGATTCTGGTCATTTATCAGTAAATAGTAAAAATTTTAAAAATTCTGATGAATCAATAAATACTAAATATGCTAATAATAGTAAAAATAAACATGATCAAATTATTTCAGTTAAAAAATTACAATTTAATTCAATTCAATATTTAAAAAAATTACATGATATTGTTAATGATATTTATATACTTGGTCAAAATGATGGTTTTAATTATTGTACCCAAAGTGAATTATTAAATTTCATGTGTTTATTATGTAAATATGCTGATTATTGTACTGAAATTTGTATTGATAATTGTAATAATATTTTGAATGTATTAAAAATGAAAAATTCACAAAGCTGAATAAAATTATGTAAGAAATTATAGAGAAAATTATAATCAAATGAAAAATAATTTTTTTTTTTTTTTTTAAGAATTTATAATTTCATGATGCAGCTATAAAATAGATATTTAGTTATGTACCCAATGTATACTTAAATGTATGAAAAAAAAATAAAAATAAATAAAGTATATATATGTATAAGAAATGAATGTTTTTTTATATTCTATATGTGTGTGTGTACACAATTAAGTGTGCATACATGATGTATTCAAATTGATCAATTGAAAACGGATACTTTTAATTTTATCATTTTATGAGAAGATCATGATCTTTTTTCTTTTATTCATTCATTCAATTATTTGTTACGTCAATGAAATTGGCGACATTGGATATTAAATGAATGACCACAGTTCAGTTTAAAAATTATTGATGATTCATTACATGACAAGTATTATGTTCCAATTTGATATTTTCTTCTCTTTATTCTTAGATTAAAATTACTTTTGATAAAAAAAAAATTTTTAAAGATCAAATTTTTTATCAACCTACCAGAAAAAAAAATAAATAAATTTTCCAAAATAACATTTTTATGTTTTTATAATTTTGTGTAAATTTTTTTATTTAAATACAAATTTTTGTTGTATCTCATCTTTTTTTAGCCACCTGAGAATGAACTCCAAAAGTCACATGATAGTACAGCAGCACTCAGTGAACATCAATTACGTGTACAAGCATCATTACAACGTTTAAATATACCAGATTGGTTCCGTCAATATAGTCCATCACAAAAATCAAATGATACAACTACTTCAACATCATATAAACCTGGTAATTTTACAAGAAAACGTGCTTCCGATTCTGGACGTTGGGCTGGTTTAAATTCAAAGACAACATCATTGAGTTCATTAGGTTCACAACGTTCAGATCGTAGTCCATTATTATTAAGCCCATCAGCACATAGTCATCATGGTGGACAAATTGGTTTCTCAAGATGGTCAACATCACATTTAAATTCAACACAAACATCACCAAGTGTTTCAACTAGAGGATCATTTTCACGTGGTACTGGCATTAATTCTAGTTTTATATCAGGACATTCAATTGGTAGTACTGGATCATCAATACGAAATTCATTTAGGCAACCATATTTAGGATGGCGAAGTCAAGAAAAATTAACATCTCCAAGAACTCCACACGAAAGGTATTAAATTGAATTGTTTTTTTTTTTTTTTTCTTTTTTTTTTTATACGAAAATATTGAGTATCTAATAAATTGATCAATTTATTAAATTGAATACATTTTAGGCTTGCGTCTTCATTATTAGCGCAAAAACCACCGAAACCTGAACCTGCTGTTACGCCAGAAATTCAAACTTCAATTAAAGAAGTAACATCCGCTATAGTACATTATGTTAACGATCAAACAAATCGAACAACACGAAGTCGATCAACGAGTCCTAGTTCTAGGTATGCATGAAAATAATTTAAAAAAAAAATTTTTTAAATTAATTTTACCCTAACTTGTATTGAGTTCATATTAACATGTACATACATATGGTGTAAGCAAAGCAAAATACTAGTTCAAACATAAATTTATGTAGCTAAATTGGCATGTATCCAACTACAAACGAATGAATAATTAAAAGTCTGAAATGACAAAATTATAGGAAACCAGTGTCTTCGGACGGGACAACAATGAATCGTGTTTTCCATGATGTCTATTGTCTTCATTTGATAACAAATTTTCTACTTGAAAAATAAATTCAATCTAAACTGTTTCTTAGTGAAAATTATAGGTCATTTTGGTTGGCTAAATAATTTGTAGTCAGTATTTTAAAATTATGTATTACCAATTCAAATGTATATGTAACATGTTTACATATTATATACAAATTGTGTTACTGTCATTATAATTTTCAACTTAAAGTAGATACATATAAACTTATCACTCTGACCTGGAATACGAAACGAACAAGCATATAGCCAATTAATTAAAAATTGTTACACTTTGCTGAAGTTAAACCAATTTTATTATTACATGCAACTAAAGCGCATTTATAGTTTGATTTTCAATTATCCATAATAATGCAATTCTATATTCATTTTATTGATCGCATACATGTTTACGGTGTATACTTTTTGATGTGTGCAATGTAACTATGTATTATATGTATGTCAAATAAAATCATAGCACAAAAAAAAAAAAGGCAAAATCTCAAGAGTCCTTTATAAAATATACGGATTTTTTTCTCTATACGAACACTTATTTATGAGTGCTTGGTTGCATTATATAATTACATACATACGTGTAGATTTACACATGATTGGATGCAAATTTTCATGTTCATGATTTTACTTTTATTTAAAAAAAAAAAAAAAAAAAAAAAGCCATGATTAAAACTTGAATAAAGTTAATTTTTGCATGATGGCTTTTTTATGTTCCTATCCAGATACAAAAAAAAAATGAAATTGGATAAAAGAAAAATGTAAGAGATGTACATTTAAATGTATCGGAAATGATTTTTAAGATATACATTTAATTTAGATTCAAAAAAAATTTTTTTTTGCAATATAACAATAAAAAAGAAAATTAGAAAAAATTCCAATATCTTCAGAATAAACGAAAAATAGCCATTTTTACGGGATTTTCTAAAAATGAAAGCTTTACTAAAGCGCAAAAATATAAATGGCTGAACGATATGACAACGTAGCCTAAATTTTCCTTTAAATAATTATTTGTCAAGTCATTTCAAAAAAAAATTGTTACAAAATTTTAATACTTATCCTTCAGGACCACTCCTTGCTTCATGCTATGTATGTACATGCAAATGATGAATAAATTCGCGTATAATCTTTCTTATTTGTAAAATTAATTATATAGAAAATTATCAAATTAAAAAAATTTTTTTTTAAATTTTTATTTTACCAAAAACAAAAATTTTTTTTTTTTAGTAAATGTTGGCTTGAAAGTTCATTTGTTGGTGTTCGACCACTTGATTCACCGCAAACACCAATTATTGATAATACATTTAATACAACATCATCAACAACAACTGGAACATCAATAATAATGAATTCATCAAATCAATCAGATATCTTGCATGTGAATGGAGTTGGTGAGTCAACAGTTATCTAAAAAAAAAAAAAAAAAAAAAAAAAAAAATAATATTTTTTTTTGTAGTAAAATATGAAGAAAAAAAAAATGATGCATTAATATTTAAAAACACATGAGAGTTTTTTTTTTTTTTTGTTTGTTTTGATACATGATACATTAGCTTCATTTTCTTTTTATTATTATTATTAATATTACTTATATCGCATATGATATATATTTTTTAGAAGATTAGATCATTATTATGATTATTATAATTGTTATATGATTAAAATTTAAAAGAAATATTAAAAAAATAAAAAAAAAAATAAAAAAAAATAAATTTTAACTGAATACATATGAGTATGTATGAAAGCATAGAAATTTTGTTTAACAAACAAATGCAAAAAAAAAACAGATAGTAAATAAAATAGAAAATAAGATAATATGTTTTTTTTTTTATTTAAGTTATTTTATATGCATATTAATTTACTTGTAGTGATAATCATATATTTGTCTATTTTTACTTTCTGTTTAATTTTTTTAAATATTTTATTATTATTATTTTTTTTTTTTTTTAAATTTGCACATCTTGTGTTTTTTGTTCGTGTATGTTTTTCACATCTGTTTTCTTATTATTTGCAATATGATCATGCAAGCATATCCAAAAATATGTATCTACATATAACCATCGATATATAACAGTACATGTACAATAATATGTATGTATATATATAAAAAATGGAAATTCATAAATTCAAATAAATAATTATTTTACAAAAAATAATTTACAATTCAAATACAAAAAAAAAAAATAAATAAATAAAAATAAAAAAAATTTAGAAAAACAGAAAAATAAACAAAAACTATATAAATTAATATATCTATAGTAAATAATATTAAATATTTTGTATGTATGTACATGAAAATGAATTGAATTTTATTAAATAAGATTTTCTATTTAATTACAACAATAATATGATTTATATTTTATTATTTTAATTTTTCGATGTTTTTTTTCGATGTTTTTTCAATGTTCATGTTTTTAATCATTTCATTTATCATTGTATTACAAATTTTTTTGTATTTTCATTTAGAAATTTAAATGCATTTTCTTTTTTTTGTTTTTTCCGTTAAATTTGAAAATAGAAAAAAACATCGAATTTATTTAAAATTGCATTTTTTAAAAAAAAAATCATTTTATTAAATTATACAGTGTTATAGAGATTGATGTGTTTCTATTTTTGTTTGTCTCTCAATGTTTTTTATTTTTATTTTTAGTTATTACAAAAAAAAAAAAAAAATTTCTGTTTACGTAGAATAAAATTTATGAATGCTTTTTCTATAGCTTATTAAGTATATTTTTGTTTATATCTGTAATTTGTATAAAACAAAACAAAAATGTTTTTTTTTTATTTTCTTGCATTATTGTGTATTACAGTATCATTATGAAATTTTTAATTTTTAGTAGGCGAATAAACAATTAGCAATAGAAAATGAATATATAATGAGCGGAACAATATAAATCAATACAGAAAGGCTTTTTATTAGCCAATTGCCCAATTATAAATTATTGAGAAAATAAAAATTTTTAAATGGATTCCTGTATATTACAGAATTGAAGATCATTTGTTTCACTCATTATATAATCACTTTAAACAAAATCAATACTGTATGCTTATACATATATTATTAGCACGTACTATACGCGTGTATTAGAATTTACGGCTTTCAAATTTACTTTTTGTATATTAAATGTTCTTTTAAGTTTTGATTATTTTTTGACTTATAAAATAAAAAAAAACAAAAGAAAAACATTATCTTTTTATACATTAAATTTGAATAATAATAATTTGAAAAAAATAAAAATAAATACAAATATTTATGTAATTTAAAAATGGTTTTTATTTATCATTTTCATTTTATTTACGTTTTTTTTTTGTTATAATTGAATTATTTTTATGGTGAGATTTTTTTTCTTATTAATTTTCTTTTTTTTTTGTTTTTTAATTTCAATTTCATCTATTTAGTTTGAATTATTTTATATTGAACAGCGAAATAGCAATGATTATTTTTGAATATAAGCAATTCATTTTATTACAAAGCAAATTTAAAAAATAAGCATAAAAATAAACCATATAAAAAATTCTTCCTAAATGGCTCTAAACTAAATTTGAATTTTGATTTTTTTGTCTTTCCGACAAAATGGCCTACAGGCTACAGGAAAATAAAAAAATCTTTACAGTGGCATACACAGTTTAGATTATTTATTTTATTCAGAGATATCAGAGAAACTATAAAAGTATTAATTTCATCAATAAAATTAAAGACAAATGTAAGAGGAAAAAACGTCATTACAATTACGATAATAAATAGTTCCTGTTCCAGTGGTCTAAGTTCCTTGAGTTGAGACATTCTCGCTCAACAACGTAAACACAAATAAAATAAAAAATAAAACATCGTTTCAAGGAACAATAAACAATAAAATTGTTACAATTTTTATTTATTGTTCACAATAATTCATTATTCTTCGTAAATTGCGAATGTAAATGACGTACTCAGCATGAATAAAGCATAAAAAAAAAAAAAAAGAAAAGAAAATTAGATTTTTTTGATTCTACATAAAATACAATATTTTTGCCTTTGTTCTTTTTTCGGTATCATTGTGTCAGATTTTCTTTTTATGTTAGTTCCTTTGTTTTATTATTGATTATTTTATTATTTATGTTCAACTACATTTTAAGAAACTTCTGTTTTTTTTTTTTTTTTCACCCATTTGATTAAGATTTGAATTTATCATGCAATCATTATTGCGTTTAATACTTGAATTTTCTGGATTTATTCTGAATTATAGATGTATCATGCGTATGAAAATGATTTTCTCTATTTAAAGCCCTATATTAGTGTCTTAGATTAAGCTAATAATCAGGTCTATTCTGGTCGTAGTTAGCAAATTTCGCTAACTTAACATTCTGATAATTTTCATACAAAATTTTGATAGTCTGTAAATTTTGTATGAAAATTGGCAGAATACCGAGATAACGAAATTTGCTAGCTATACACAACTAAAATGGTCCCGAATTATTGTATAAAAAGAAATTATGTTTTGTCTAACATTTTTTTTTTTGTTATTTATTTATTTCATTTGGCTTTTTCATCTTTTTGATTGCATAGAATTTTGTAAATATGACAAATTAAGTTAATCATCTATAAATATGTATATTTGTATAGTATTTGTATTCATTGTTATAAAATATTCATAATTTATTTCAATGTAGAACGCTTGCACCCATTTTTTTTTTTTAGATAAATTGATTTTCAGATGTTACTATAAAAACATGATGTTAAAAAAAAAAAAAAATTAAATTTCAATTTTACTGATGTATTTTAATGGTGTTCATATTAAAATGTAATTGCGTCTAAAACAAAATTTAAAAAATTTTTTTATTTTAATTTTTTCAAATTTCCTATAACACATATTATCGTTTTGTAATTATACATATATTTACGTTTGTTTGATTTTTAATTATTTTTTCTTTAGAAATTTAAATTTAAATCAGAAACGTTAATAAGCAATTAATAATCACATAAATAATGTAAGAAAAAATAATAATGCAATGCCTGTAGGAATTTCACGTTAAATAGCTCAAAAAAAAAAAAAAAACTTTGTTTTTCATTAGACATGAAAAGAAAAATAAAAACAAATTAAATTCGTTTTAATTGTATAGTTAATAGAGATCAACAATTTTCATTGTAGAAATTTCGAAAAAAAAAAATATTCATTTGTATAATTTGTGGACAAGTAAATCATCATCTTGATTTACTTTCATAAAAAAATTTTCATATTAACTGATCATAATAATTTTCGTAATACACGAACGACTAATAAGCTATCTTATTAATATTAAATTAATTTTATCCTTTTGTCCTTAATTTCAAGTATTCAATCAATTTCAAATAAAAATTTTATGTAATCAATTTTAATTTAATTAATTTTGTAATTTTTTTTTTTTTTCGAAATATTTTTAATGTTTATTTAATACAAAGTACAGAACTGAATGCAGGTAAAAAAGGATACATATAAATAATCATTTTCATATTAAAAAAATTCAATAAATTCTTTGTGCTTATTCAAATTGATTTTGAACAATTTATATGTATCTGAATTTTGTTTATTTTAATAGAAAAAAAAAAAAAATATTTTCAAAATTGGAAAAATAATAAATGAACCTAAAATATGCTTTAGAACATTGTATTACGAAGATGGGAAAATCTTAAAAGAAAATATGTATGTTTTTCATTTTTCATACATTGGAAAAATCTTCATATGAATTGGTTGTAAACGTAAAAAAAAATTTTTTTTTTAAAGAAAATTTATTTATCCTTGTCTTATCCTTTTTTTTTTTTTTGTTTTTTTTTTTTAAATTTCATTATTTATATTTCATTGTCAAGTATTTATATGTATTTAAAAAATTTATTTTTGTAATTGTGAATTATTGTTTTTCCTTTTATATGTGCTTTGTGTTCCTTTGCCATTTACATAATATGTTCATTTAAATGTTTCTTCTTGTTCTTCTTCTTTTTATTGAGTATAATATTATTACACACAAATTATATATTTCCATTCATTTTATAATGTAAATGTAATTAAAAATTCATATATTTAAATTTCATCAATAAAATGTATTTTTTAAATTCTTCAAATTATCTATATTTTAAATGCGAATTTAAATTATTACTTAATATGGGAGCAAATTAAAATTATCAATTAAATTAAAAAAAAAAAATAAAATAAAAATAAAAAAAAAAAAATTTTAAATAAAATTAAAACATAAGAACATTGTTAATTTACAAATATCCTTAAATAATCAAATAATAAATTTTCATATCTAAATAAATACGAGAAAATTTTCTTAAATAAAACAAAAAAAAAATTAGGAAAAATTATGAATAAAAAAAAAATCACAAAAAATGAAAAAATAAAATGTTAAAAATCACGACCTACTTATATATGAATATAGCAACACCGTTACCAACGCTTGCAATCGCTCCTGAACGTTCACCGAGTTCAGCATCACTTGAAGATGTTTTAGCATCACTTCTTGGATTACCAACTGATTCCTATAGGTCCACAGGTATGAGCCTGTAAGTTATGTTCCATGAAAAGACTTTTATTTTTATTTTATTTTTTTTTTTTTTTTTTTGTCTTTCATTTATATTTTATTTATTAAATTAAGTTCTTACAAATTATTTTCATATTTTTGTAAACTAATTTGTGTATGTACCACAGGAAAAAATAATTAATGAAAGCATAAATGAACGTGAATCCATTCTACAATGATTTTGTTTCATTTTGAAATAAATTAAATTTATAAAAAGAAATTAAATTACGCAAATTAGTTTAATTAAAAATAACAAAAATATACGAAAAGACGCAATTACATGGCTCTCTTTATTATTTTGATGGCTGTTTTGCATAAATCAAATTTCAAAAAATCAAAAAATCAAAAAAAAAAATAAAAACGAAAACAAATTGGAAATCAATATTTTCATTTTTCTAATTTCTATTAAAAATGAATTTTTTTTTTAAGGCGATTCAGCTAATGAGATGACAACAACATTTCGTAATACTTTACAAGCGACAACCAGTAGTAATTTACAAATTGATACACAAAATCGTTTTCGCAGACGAAGCGAAGGTGATGCACAAAAGCAGCAGCAACAGCAGCAGCAGCAGCAACAACAGCAACAGCAACAACAACAACAGTATCAAAGAAAAGAATATAATCCACAAAATAATCAATCAAATACATGTAATGACATAAATATTGAATTATCCCTGCCTACTAATCAACCCTCTAGAAGAGTTAGTTTAGATTCGAGCGAATCAAAGACAACATCTGAATTATTGATTAAATGCCGTAATACGAAATGTGATCAAGCAACAAATCCAGTAGATGCTAAAAAGTATTACAAAAGCTGTCATAATTGCTCCCATCTTTATTGTTCCAGAGAATGTCGACGTGCACATTGGGAGAAACATCGAAAAGCTTGCCTACATTCACGCGTTTCAAATCTATGCCGTCAGGTGTTATCATCATGCAAAGATGATGTGGATACATTGCGACATTTAAGCCTTTTAGCACGAAAAGGTTATTTATCACAAGGTCGCGGTGTAGTTCGAGTTTTATTTCGTAGCCCAGAGAATGCTGAAGCTTTTATTAAAAATGGTTTTCAATGTTTAGGTGAAGCATCATATGTACGTTGGCCAGATTTGATGCCAGCTGAAATGGGCTTAGAATTATATTCAGAATTATTACGTTTAAGTACAGAATATAAACCAGATTCAAAAATGCTTATTTATGTTGCTATTTGTGTTGTATCAGAAGCACCAGGTAGTGCAACAGCACCAGTTAAATGGGAACGTCAATTGGTTTCTAGATGTGCCAAGCTTAAATTATGTAAAACAATTTTAAATGAATATTCTGATCAATTACAACAAACAGCAATTAATCAAGAAACATTAAATACAGAAATTTTAATATTAACATTTAATTCACAACAAAAAATGAATTCAATACAACGTGAAATTATATCAACAAATATACAAACATTATTAAATCGTCGTGGTGTTATATTACGTAAACATTATCCAGAGATATATCAACGTTTACAAAATTTTGTTGATGGACAAAATGAACGTTTTATGCCAGTTACAATACATCCAAGAGATACACAAACTGGTCAAGGTTTTGTATGTATTATAATGCCAACACAATATGGTGATAATGAACAATTTCATTTACCAACATCTGATTCTGGTAATCGAGTCAGTACAATTGATGTCGGTGAAGAATTATTAGAAAGCTGATTTTCTTTTTAAAAAGAATTTTTCTAAAAGATACAAAAACCAAAAAAAGGAAAAATTCTTTATTATGTAAACAGCTGAAAATTTAGGTATATATACTCTGAATTGAAATTTTCAAATCTAAAATAAATAAATTTTATTTTCGTTATATCGCATCGGAGTTGTTATTTTTGTTGCACATTAAATATTTTATAAGTTTTCCAACAACAACAATTTTTTTTTTTTTTTATTGTATTGTAAATAATGAAATAAAAATACCAAAAATTTTATTAAGAATATATATATTGGAGCTTCGTAAATGAAAAATTTTTTTTACTATATTATAATATTATGTAATAATAATGTGTATTTTGAATAAACCAAATTAGCTTAATAATAATTGTATATGATATGGGTCAAAGCCTTATTAGCTAAATAAAATTTTTTAGATTTTAATTATGTTAAATTTTAATTTTCGTAAAAACTAAAAAAAAAAAAAGAAAAACAAAATAAATTATTAAAAAAAAAAAATAAAATAATTTCTTCCAATTAATTATAGCAATTGCAATTTATTGTTATTTATTTTTCTATTTTCTTCTCAAATTAATTTATTATTATTGTACTCAAAAATCAAAGTATAAAAATGTATAAATTAACGAATAATCACTTTTATTTTTGATAATAAATATAATTATATGTATATGATGATGTACACATAAATTGCTATGTAATCGGAAAATCAAAAGAAAATGAAGAGAATTTTTACGTTACATTCAAAAAAAAATTTTCAATATTGAGTGTTATATGCAATTTAAAAAAAAACTTAAAAACACCTAATATATAAAAATTTTTTTATGTACATGCGTAAGGTATGTAGAGTTTTCTTATTAAGCTCCTTATTCTGCAAAAAGAAGAAAATTTTTTGTTTTTTTTTTTTTTCAAATAAAATTCACGCTTTTTGAATAGGAATTCTTATTTTAGGGAGGCGAATTCTATTTGTAAAAGGACGATGTTTTGTTTTTTTTTTTTTTTTTTTTTTTTTTTTTTTTTTAAATAAAATAACGAATTCAATATAAAAAACTTGTACAAACATTTTTAAAATCCAAAATAATCGAATATTGGCTGGTGTTCCTTATTAATTTTTAAAAATTTCTGTTTAACGGATATACAGATACTTATTTAAAAATTTTTAATATTAGAAGTTTACTATTGGCCAATAAAAACGAGAAAATTAATTTGTGTAATTTAAATGTAGCACACAAGAAATATTTTTTTAAAAAAAATTGAACTTTGAACGTGAGAATTGTATGTAATACAATGGGAAGTTAAATTGCCAAACGTTGCCACATTTTCTCATCAATTTTGGAGATCTGTAAAAGCAATAGATAGAAATCTGTTCGAATGAAACAATTTCTAGTGGATTCGATTTTTTTTTTTTTTTTTTAATCAAGAGTAAGGAAGAGGGGCTTTCAAGGAAAACAAAAAACTAAATTAATATTGTACATACTTTTATAAATCCTATGTTACAAAAAAAAAAAAAAAAACAACAAAAAAAAATTTGTTAATAACGTAAATGGAAATAAATTCATTTTAGCCATCATTTTAAAATTATTTTCGTCATACCCTTTAAATTTTACATATAACGAAAATTAGGATGAAAAATGATTACAGTTTTTTTTTCAAAAAAAAAACAAAAAAATAAAAATCGACATAAATAGGATCGACGTATATGGTACGAGTATTTTCGAAATATTCGAAAATGTTAAAATCAAAACTAAAAAAAAAAACAAAAACAAAAAAAAATTTAACTAATAATAATGTAAGTAGATTTAATTTTACAAAAATTCATTCTTAATTCAAAATAACGTAAAATAATTAAAATATTAAATAGTTGTATGTATATACTCGTAAGCTCATACAATAAAAAATGTATTTACAATGTTACAACAAAAACGAACTACATATGTAAAAGCGAGAATAAAATTAATTAAAAAATTGAATGGAATACAAAATTTGTTATTATTTTCAAAATGAAATAGACTGAGATAAATTTAAAATAGAAAAAAAGATAATTAATGATCGAAATTTCAATATGAGCCATAGTAGGAGAGCCGTTTTTTTTTTTTGAAGATGACACAAGTCTAAAAAAAA
Organism: Anthrax anthrax; assembly: GCA_963971155.1. NCBI lineage: Eukaryota > Metazoa > Arthropoda > Insecta > Diptera > Bombyliidae > Anthrax > Anthrax anthrax. The sequence continues at coordinate 3,703,480 of OZ020124.1, forward strand.
ATTTATTTTACATTTCAAGAGTGCAAAATTTCAAAATATGAAAAAATTCAAAATGACATGTACCACCCTCAGACCAAACGACTCACGATAGAGTAACAAAAAAAAAAAAAAAATTAATTAAAACATTAATAACACTTTTAAGGAAATAAATTCGAATAAAATGATCAAAATGAATGATCAAAAAAAAATTTTTTTTTTAAAACAATAAAATCATTTAAAATGGTAAATTTAGAAATGTAGTGATGTAAACACCAAAAATAAAATTTATTAAAAAAAAAAGACAAAAAAATTGTTACAATAATTAAATTAAATTAAATAATAAATAGAGGAAAATATTACAAAAATTCAAATTCGAAATTTAGTTAACGTCTTTTTTTTTCTTTTTTTTTTTTTTAAATTAGTAAAATATTTTTGAGCTTGTTTACCATCTTTGATTCTTTACAATCATTCAAAATTATGTACAATCCTTTTCATTTTCACTGTATCTTTTAAATACTCTGTATAATAAAAAAAAAAAAAAAAAATGTAAAATGTTTACTTTATTAATAGTGAAATTGTTGTAGTTAGTTTTTAGTATCTTATGTACATATAATTTTTGGTTTTTATGTAGGTATTTAAATTTAAAAAAAAAAAATAAAAAATGTTGTAAAATTGTAATTTGTTAATTAATTGAAATGACGGTTAAAATTTTTAAACTTAAAATACAAACTATGATATCTATAGATTAAACATCATGAAATTAAAAATAAAAGTCGTTTGATATAAATTTGAATTGATTTTTAGGTACAATCGATTTTTTAATTTATTTATTGATTTATCAATTTATGCAATTTATTTATTTATTTTTAATAAAAACTGATTAAGTATAATTGACAACTTAACACTTAACAAAGAATCCATCATTAAGATGGGTCAAATTACACGAGTATGTATCAATTTCTTACTTAATAAAATTATTTTTTCATTAAGACAAAAAACAAAAAAAAGAAAGCAGTTACACACATGTCCATCAATTGATACAATTTAAAAATATACAATACGTTACAAATGGCTGAAAAAATATTTAAAAAAAAAAAATAAATAATGAAATTTTTACATTTACGTACCTGTTAGAATTATGTTTAAAAATTTTTGTATAATGTTTGTGTGAATTTTTATTATTTTTAAAATCCAATGTAAGCTAAAATTTCATCATGACAATGAGTTTCAAAATGTCAAAAATTTTGTTGGAATACCAATGATACAATGCATTAGAAAAGTATGTGGAAGGATATTTTGCTAAAATTTTGGGCGATGTTGCCATTTCATATGCTAGCATTTTGAAATTTTAAACTTATCGTTAAAGTTTGTATTTGAACTTTTTGGAACTCATTGTCATTTTCTTTGTTTTTTTTTATAATTGGAAAATGTTTAATTTTTTTTTTTTTTTTTTCAACACATCACATACTATTGTAGTTAATTATTTGTTTCATGTAAATATGTGTTGAGTATTTTGTCTCTTACAAAATTCTGTACTAGTCTCTTTGTATATATTTAATAACATTTTTTGTAAGTTGAAATTGTTTGTATATTTGTGTAAGGCAACATAAAAATTTTAAATTTATTTTTTTTTTTTTTTTAAATTTAAAAAACGTAATTTTAAACATTTTTAAAACGTTTTAAAAAAAAATTTTTTTAATTTAACGACTGTAAAAAGCTGTAAATATTCATGAAATTGGATACATTTTTGCAAACAAAACGTACAGTCCAGACCGACTAATGTAATATGAATGAAAAAAAAAATTGAATAAATTAAATCAGTATAAATTAATTTAACCCTGTGGTACACGAAATTTATACATTTGTGTATAATTTACATGTAAATGATTTTTTTTTTGTCTTTATTCGTACATCCTAGGGTTAAATTTGAAAATGTATAAAAAACAAAATACATACATATATCGATTAATTATGATATTTCAAATCTTAATACATATCTATAAAATATTATGTTTTGTACAATATTTAATTTATAAAAGAAAAACTATTTAAAAAAAAAAAAAAAAAAAAAAAAAAACTTAAAACTAAGCAAGCAATTAAAGTACTGAAAAATATTGATTGAAAAATATAATGAAAATAAATAATTAATTATTGCCTGATTGCTTCTTAAAAAACAAAAATGATCCATATAAATTCTCCTAATAAATTCAATAAAAAAAAAAAAAAAAATTACTAATAATAAAAATAAAAAAACTTTAGAATTATACAAATAAATGAATAAAAGTCATTATATACAAATTATTGATATATATATATATATGATACATAAATTTGTTGTTGCGTATTTTTGCATTACATACATTATATATAGTGAATAATAATTGTAATTTAGAATTAATAATAATCAATGCTGTACTCATGTAAAATTTCTAAAAGGTGGTTATCAATATAAAGCCCAATGAATGATTTATTTTGAAAGTGGTCTAATGACGTTTTTTTGGAACACTCATCCTTTTCAGACTACATAAAAACAAATCAATTATGATAATTACACAATTAATTGAAATTCAATACATTTTAAAAGGACGAAGATAGAGCTCGTGTTCCTTTATGGATGAAGAATCTTTCCTTTATGGATGGAACAGTATATTTTCGATCCCCTTTTAAAACATAATTTTGAGATCCCAAAATAATAATCTCATTGGAATATAATTTCATAATAAGATGGACGGGAGGCTCCTATTCAAATTGAGTCCCCCCACAATGCATTTCTTGTCAGTGGCAGTGTCATAATCTCTCGATCGATATAATTTTTGGATATAATTTTCACAACTAAACTCATTAGACGACCTTCAAAATAAACAAACTCAATTCCTTTGCATACAAGGAAAGATATCATGCTGCAATAAAATTAATTATATCAAACATTTTAGGTACAATACAAAAATTTAAAATAAATTAAGAAAAAAAAAAACCAAAAATAAATTAAAATTAAAAAAAAAAAAAAATACAATAAATTATTATCGATAATAACTCAGACATTTAGAGTAAAAAAATTTTATGTAAAGAGCATATATTAATTTATTTATTTACTCATTGATGTAATACATTAAAATATTGAATATATATACATTATATTATATAGCCATTCATATTATATGTAAGTAAATATGAATTTTTGTTGCGAAAAAAAAAAAAATAAATAAAACAAAAAATAAATAAATGCAAAAAATAATATAAAACATAAAATAAAATGAAATCTTTTTTTATATATTTATGTATAATATTATAAATACAGTATAATGTAATTATTTAAAGTTAAATAAATTGAATGTAATAAGATAATAAAGAAAAACAAAAGAAAATTCTTAATAATATGTAATAATAATGGATATCATATTAAATTACAATTAGATATTTGTAAAATATACCACGTTCTTTGGTAATTCAAATTATTTCACAATGACGCAAAAATGGAAATTCGATAATAATGACAAAATCTTTGCAAACATTTTTGACGAACCTAATGTCCAGACGACGTATAAAAATCAGCATTAATACATTTATGATACAAACATCATTCATACATGATTACATATTCACAAATATTAAAAGATACACAATAAATATATTCACAAAAAAAAGTAAATATATAAATAAAATATAATAATAGTAATAATAATAATTAAAACTAATAAATTTTGTTACATTCCTCTTGGAATTTTGAAAATTAAATCTGAATAAATATATTTAAAAGCAAATGATAAAATTTTGTTCGAATTTTATTTATTCATAATTTTCCTATTTTATATTATCCTTTTTGTTTTTTTGTTTTTTTTTTTCTACAGCCTTGAGAGACCAAAAAAAGTCCATTTGCCTCTAATTTAAATTTTTACATAAACATGAAAGAATCTCTAAACAATTTCACATGTATAGAAATATTTAGCAGTGGATGTTTCATGTGTATGTATGTGTCAAAATCAATACTTATTGTCTCAATGTACACACCAGTTTAGATTTTATAATTTGTCGAAGAATATCAAGGATACTAGATAAATTAATTTGATAAATTGATTTTCCTAATATTATAAAAGAACATACGTGGAAAAAAGGAATTCGTTTGTCATCTGAAAGGTGATTATAATAACAGGTGTGATATCCAGCAACATCGGTGTCAATTACATTTTATATAATATTAAGGCTCGTATTCATTAATCTTAATATTTTATATTGAAATTGTTTACCATCACAGTATTTTACTAACTCAATAAACTTCGTTCCAAATTCTGAAGTCCAGCCTTAATATTTATTATTTAGATTAGATTGATACATTAATAAGGATATTGCGTCGTAGTTTAAATTAAATTGCCATTTATAAGCGAAAAATAGAAAATAATTTCAATCAGTTTTAAAGTTAGCCATGTCGTGTAAATATCAGTTTTTTCTCTGTTTTCTGAGTTTTTTTTTCATATCAGAAATTCAAAGTGAATTAATTCAATTAAATAACGCAACTTCTGTAATTGGAAATATCGTTGAAGCATATAAAATTACAAATTTAAACATTTTTTTCGATAAGAGAATATGTGAAATTGCAAACTGTACAAACATGATGTTCGCTAATTTGAATAACATCACTAAAATGGTTTATACATCATTAAGTCCGAAATCCATGAGGTATTATGCGAATAAATTAACATCTCTGTCAATTCTTTTCTACTCTCATACATACGTACGTGGTGCACATATTTTGATGTCTGGAATAAGTTTAAATCGTCAATCGAAGGTTATTTTCTTAAGAGTAGAACCACATTTTGAAAACATTGCTGAAGCTAAAGAAGTTTTCACTTTTTTGAAAAACGAATCCATGATAAATACGATCGTTATTACTAGTGACTATGGGGATACTGTCCATATTTACTCCTATGATCCTTTTCCAAATATAAAAGTGAAAAACATGACAAATTCATCACTTCACAATTTATATCCAGTGAGAAATAACAATTTTAAAAGACAAAAAATCAGACTTGCATTAGCCAAAGGATTACCAGTTAATAAACTCAATGTAAACGAAGTGAAATTTCTTCATGGAACTGCTCAATTATTAATACAATTCATGCGTTATACAAATATACATCCAATTGTGGTATTTCCACAAAGACCAGACGTACCTTCATGTCTAGATCTTTTACTCGCTAAAAAAGTTGACTTTGTTTCACACACAATGGCAGTAAGACATGACAAAGAAATGCCTGGATTTGTTAAACTTTTTTCTGAGTCAATGTGTTTTGTTGTACCACTAGATCAAAAAATTCCAACATATATGTATTTGATTCGACCATTTCAATCGGAAGTGTGGATAACCATTTGTATCTACATATTTACTGTATCATCTTTACTGCACATTGCACGTATATTGGCATTCAAAAAATCAGAATTTGGTGATGCTCTCTGTCAGGTCATCATTGGATTTTTATATTTGAGTATTCCAAAGGATTTTAATGGGAAAAAAATGTCAATTCGTTTAATATCATTCATGATTTTTATTTGCGGTTTTATTTTAACAAGTATCTATTTGGCTTTAGCAACAAGCTTTTTCACTAAAAACGATTATAAAATGGATATTAACACATTAACAGATATTATGAACTCAAATTTAAAAATGAATGTAACAAAAAGAAATTTTGAAATGTTAAAGAAAATGTTTAATTTTCCACCTGGTTTTGTGGAAAAAGTTTTCATTAATGTAACTTATGAACAACATGATAATGATATGTACGTAACATTACCAAAAGTTTGGGACAACACACGCAAAATGAATAAATTACTCAATCAGAGAACCGAGCGTATAACAGACATTTGTGGAGGAAATTTTAATACTGGTTTTGCCCTCTTAACAAATTCATATTTAAAACAACCACTGGAAGATTTTGTGGTACGTGTAATGGAAACAGGACTCTTTGCACATTGGGAATCAATGTCATTTCACGAACATGCACTTATAGCTCGTTTACATGGTTCAACACAAATGGAGGACAATAGCATTAAAGTAATTGGTTTGCATCATTTAACTATATTATGGTATTGTTGGGTTTTTGGAATTACACTTAGTTGTATTACCTTCGTGTGTGAATGCATAATCGCACGCATGAAAAAGAGAACAAATAGAATTCTGTCTTTGTAATAATTCATGGTTATTGGTATCAAGATTGGTTTTTATTGGTTTTATTATTGAACGCATTTTAAAAGGATTGATTTGTTTAAAGTGTTTAACACCATGTTACATTCCTGATTAAGCTTTTTGATTTTTTTTTTTTTTTGAATTGTATTTGTATAACTTGCATTTAATGTGTTTTTCTTGGTAATAAAATATTTTCATTGGTATTAAGAAATAAATTGCGTTGTTATTTAAATTTTAAGTATAACTAGAGGGGTACCCCCTGTCATATAGCAATCAAATTTAAGTTTAAAAAAAAAAAATTATTTAACCTTTCTCTCCCATACCACCCCCTCAGTAACTCTGTAGTTTATTCTTCTATGTAATGGTGAATGTTAAGAAAACATTTTTGTCCTTTATTAATTTTTTCTATTTTTAAATTGAATTGAAAGGAAATTAGATGATGGAAAAAAAATTTTATACAAATAATATTTGAAATAATTAACTGAAACCAGAAAGGTTATTATTTTCTTTTGTGATAGGTACATATTTATTTTTATTGTATTTGATCATATTCAATTTTTTCTCTTATTTCTCTTTTCTTGTTTTTTTTTTGTTTTTTTTTTTTTTTTGTTTGAAAGCCACATGTACAACATTTACACATATTTTATTTACATTTATACATTGTTACACAGTGTAAGATAATCTCATATTATAATATTTCATTTCATCTTAAATTACAGTACAATTAATTAATGTAACTTACACAAACATTTTTTTAAATTTTTTTTTTTTTTTTTTAAACATTCACATGACAAATTCAATATATTACGTTCAATATAACAGGATCATTTTTTCATGATCCTATGGTTTTGTTTTTATCCTTTTTTTTTTTTTACAATATATGTATTTTATACTCTGTTAAATCACAAAAGGACGTTTAATATTTACAACTTATTTGTATCTGTGATAAATTTTGAATTTTCTCTTAATTTCCCATAACAAAAAATTTTTTTTGTGCAAATTTTTATAGTGTCAAATAAAATCTGAGAAATTTATAAGAAAAGTAAAAAGAAAGTTTTTTTTTTTCTTGTATTATGTTTTTATGTTTGAAAATGGTAGAATTTTTCATAGGATTCAAGAGGTCATCATATATACAAAATAATTGATTGAATCCTAAAAACTGTAAAAAATTAAATTTTATGATTTTTAACCCTCGGATGCATGGGTACGAACTTTATTACATAATTTACTTGTACAAGAACAGAGTTTATTACTTTTTTTTTTTTAATTCATGCATCCCAGGGTTAATAAGATAAAATGTGATGAAATCAATGAAGTAGCTGATACATTGTGAATTTGAAGGATTTGAATTTTTAACGTACATGAAAAACGTTTTTAATTTTTTTTTTTCATTTGAGAAAATAAAAAATTTAGTATATATTTATTACTTTAGTATATGTATGTGTACATATAAACACTTGTATGTTTCCTTATTTGAATGTACTTTTTGTATATTTTATGTATTTACGTAAATGTATATAGTTATTACGTGTACATATTTTTGTATATTTCAGAATTTTCCGCTTTTTCATTGTAATTTTACACTATATATTATATATTTTATTTACATTATGTATTTACATATGTTTATCTTATGCAATTTAAATGTTAATGAATTATTATATCTAATTTTATATAATTTACTTTTATACATTTATCGTCTATTTATCATATACTGGCGAAAAAAAAACAAAAATTTAACAAAATTTTCTTATGAACTGGGTATTTAAATCACAATTTACTTGTCCCATTTTATTTTTTATTTTGATTTTCAAATAATTTTCAAAGCATTTAAAAGTATAGCATCACTTAAAAATTATTTTTTCATATATGAAATTCATTAAGAGATAATTTTAGTTGATGGAGATATGTACAATTCCAATTTTTTTTTTTTTTTTTTTCTCCAAAAGTTATTAGTTTTCTTAATAAGAGTATTTTCCTATAGTTGCAAATAGAAACCTTCCACTATGCATGCAGATGTCTCTTTTCTAGAAGCTTAGAAAACCTTTTTTTTTCGTATCTCATGCAACATTTCATTTATATATTTAAGCATGTAATCAGTTGGAAAAATTCAGATTTAAATTTTCTTTTTTTTTTCTTTTTTTTTTTGTAATATTCTTCGAAAGATAAACGACAAAAAAAAAAAAGGTGATTTAATGTGTTCTTAGGAATTACCTCCTGAATGCTTCATTTTGTCTTCTTAAGTAAAATCTTATCTGTCTGATACTTTCAACTAGATTGGAAAAAAAAAATAATTTAACAATTTTCTAATGATTACGATTTTTCTTTTATTTGAAAAAAATTTAAAAAATTTTTTATTTAATTGCAATTTTTTATTTTTTATTTTTTTTCAATTTTCTTTTTTGCTTAGAATATTTCTTATAAGTATAATGTACGAATGAATGAACTTATTATACTGTTTAGATTAATAATTATAATGTTGTTGTTATTATTCATTTTATGAGAATTTTATATTTTTCACTTTTAACTAATTTCATTATAAAAATATTGAAATTTTTTTTTTTTTTTATATATATTTCAAGATATGTAATTGTATAGAAAATTTGATAGTATAGTTAACTTTGAAATTAAATGTCCTTTTATTATTCTACAGAAGCGATAATGTAATTACTGTATCAAAAAAAAAAAAAAAAGAAAATTATAGGGTACTTTAATTTTTGAAGAAAAAACAAAAAGAAATACAGAGGTAGTTATGATTTAATATTAAATTCAAAAACCTGTATTTAAGTATATTTCATCTAATGTAATCACCGTATTTATCCTAATTAAATAATTTTGAGCTTGTATCATTGATTGTCAATCATGGATTTTTTTAATTAAAATTATATATTTATCGGCAATCTGTATTTTCATTATATTATCCTTATATACCTACAATATATGAGATTATCCGATCGGATAGATCATTTTAATTTTTCATGTTCATATCAATAATCATAGGGGAAGTGAACAAAATCTAGGTTAAAATTTTTATTGAAAAGAAAACAAAAAAAAAAAAAAAAAAGGCGGAAAGGGAGAATACAAAATTTTTTGTCAGGATAATTCAATCTATATAAATTCTTGTACATACATTATACGTACATATTATGTAACCCCATGTGTTTTTTTTTTTTTTCTGAAATATTTGTAATAATTCTATTATATCATTTGTTTATATATGTATATATTTGTATATATCGTATATGACCATAAGAGTTTTTATTTTCATTTATAATTATTATAATTTAAAATAGTAAATATTATTTTTGCTTACATAGATTACGTATATACATATATTTAAATATACAAAATCATTTTATTTATTCATACATAGATACATCAATCTAATTTACAACTTAAATTAATATATTTTGTATTACATTAATTAATAGTATGTTTTTTTTTTTTTTTGTTTTTGTTTTTTAAAGATACATAATATACAAACATACATAACTACATTATCACAATTTTCAAAAATTTTATGTATTTATACATAATTAATAATTTATAAATATTTTATGATGGATTTTTTGTATTTGTTTTTTTTTTTTTTCTTTTTGTTATGAATAGAAATTGGCCAAAAATAAATAGAACAAAAAAAAATATATGCGAATATATGTACTCTTATATACTTTACACCTACTATAGATATCAAAGCTTGTACTTACTACGAGCAATTTAAACGTAGATAAAAGTAGATATACGATATCTACTGCCATTTATCAATATTGTATTCACATAATTATGATTTTTCTTAGTAAACTGCATTTAATAAATATTAAAATGAAAATGAACAAAATAGTTTTTTTGATCTTTCAAGAAAAAATAAAAATCTTAAACGATATATCAATGTTATTCAGATCTATTCTAGTCGTAGTTAGCAAAAATCGTTAATTTTCATACAAAAATTTTGATAGTTTGTTAATTTTGTATGAAAATTTTCAGTATCTCAAGTTAGCGAAGGCTATCTTCAAAAATGCATCACTGACTATTTAATACAATATTCAGCTTAAGATCGGCTATCTTCAAAAATTCATCACTGCTTATTTGATGCGATAATCAGCGTATTATTATGATTTTAAGCTGAATATCGCATCAAATAGGCATGTGATGCGTTTTTGAAGATAACTATCATAATACGCTGAATGATCACATCAAATAGGCATGTGATGCTTTTTTGAAGATAGCTGAAGTTATAATCACAACCCAGAATAGATCTAAACCAGACCATCTATACATTTTATTTCTTCCAATTGATAATTTTAATACTGTAAATCGATTATTATAATATTTTCGTAGAGAAAAAGCTTTTAAAATTTGTCTTAATAAGGCATTTTGTGTTCTTAGATAGAGTGCAAAAAATTTAATTTATTTATTAATTTTTCATTTGAATTTAGAAAAATGTCTGTTTTATTTTTATTTCATTTTCAAATTGACATTTTACCTGAACTCTAAATTTAATTAATATTTTAGTTCTTATAAAATGTGTTATATCTTATGTCATCAATCGGAATTAAAATAAAAGAACAAAAAAATTATTTACGAAGATAATTTTTTTAAATTTTGTTTTGTTTTTTTTTTTTTTTGGTGAAAAGCTTCTATCTATATATTTTGTATTACAATTAATTTGTAGTACAATCTTTGTTTGATGCGAGGAAATTATTTTAATTTATGTAAAGGCTTAACCAAAATAACATAATAATACGTAAGAAATCGAATGAACGTTTGCTTACGAATGTCATGTTTACATATAAATAAACCAAAATTAAAAAAGAATGTAAAAATGTAAACAAAAATGACAATTCTGTCATTTAAAATTAAATTAACGTAAAATGTATTATGCTTACGGCACATTTTTAGTTACATAAAATTGACATTTCAAATTGATTGAAAATTAACGAACGTAAGCTTACGTGTGTTTTGGTTATTATACCATGTATTAACCGTTTATCGCATTTTACGTTACGGTACATTACGTATTTTTATGTTAATTTTGGTTGAGCTTTAAGCATATACTATTTGCATGTACATACTTACGTATGTATTTGCTTGTGCCTACTTAACTATATATATGTATGTATATACTTACAGCCTATTAATTTGTATGAGTATAATTTTTATTTATTTATTTTTTTTTTTTTTTTGCTAAAGTAATTATAGCCAAAATCACAATACACAAATACAATGGTATAAAATGAAATATTAAAATAAATTAAAATAACACAATTGGATTATTTTTTTTTTTTTTTTGTTTCGCAATTGTACATATTTTATAATAAAATAAACAAATCTTATCTATAAACAAAAGTTACGTTTATGAGCATGTACAATTAGCCTACAACGAAGTTTATGCGGGAACATAAAATAAATCACAATATACAACAAATAAAAAATTTGGAATGAATTGTTAAACTACTAAAAACTACATCTATCATTTTTTACTGTTTTCTGATTATTTGAATGTCACGCATAACTTTGTGCAGTCTGTGGTAAATTGCTATCATTAATGGCAACTGGTGATGGAGTACTATTTGTTGTACTATTTCCGCTATCACCAATTGCTGCTCCTCTTTCAACCCAATGTTTTAATCTACCACGAAGTTCTTCTAAACTTTTCGATTTTGCCTTATTAATCCTTTTATATTTAACATCTTTTGGTTTTGTTACTGATCTATGATTCGACATAACCCTATTAAAATTTGTTACTTGTGATTGTTTCATATTATTACTATCTGTTGATTTATTTGTGGCTGCCATTATCATTGGCTTATTAAAATACGATAAAATAGATGAATCTTTTGTCCTGATATAAGATGCATCAGATCCAAATTGTGTTAGACCATCAATTGAATGATCTGTGATTGCCCTTTCAGAACGATGTTTAAATTTATCACGTTTTTCTGCAACATCACTAGTATTTTGCTGTTGCTCTTGTTGTTGTTGTTGTTGCTGTGATTGTGTTTGTGATGATGGTTCAGGATCTTCTTCAACACTATAAACTGTTTCTAAAATATCTGGTCTTCGTAAATAGCAATTTGATCTACGTGTACCACTATATTTATTTAAATTTGTTTCAATTGCATCAGATATGGAACGTACAATTGTTACATCACTGCTACCACCACTGCTACTGCTTCGTCGTCTCATTGAAAATGATGAATTACAATCAGAATCGATATCTTCAAGTACAACAGCTGAATCAGAATCATTTAATGAATCAAAATCTGTATAACTAGGATCTAATGTATCTAATCCATGATCAACTAAACGACTAGATAATGCATCAATTAATTTTTGTTGTCGAATTATTGTTAGCTCTCTATGACATATAATGCTTGCAATCTGTTTTTGTTTACGTTTTAAACGTGATTCTAATAATAAAAGTTGACTTGTAAGATTATTCATTTGATCAGATTTTTCCTTTTGATAACGATAATGTTGCTGAACCTAAAGTAACAAAATTAAAAAACACATAAAAATCAAAATAATTATTTTTGTTAAATTTTTAATATCACAAAAAAAATTAGAAATCTAGAATTTTTCTTTTTTTTTAGATTTTTAAGCTTTATAACATTTAGAAATGATACCACAAAATATACATAAAAATTTTCTATACTTAATTTTATCAATTACAAAATATAAATTTAAATTTACCTGTAATGCATAGGCTTTTTTCCATTTCATTATTTGTTCAGCTTGTGCACGACATTTATTTCGTAATTCATCGATAATGGCTTGAGCCATTTTTAAATCTTTTGGTTCCTGTTCCATAATAGCTAGATTTAAACAAGCACTATTTGAATTATTATACATTCTTTGTATACCACAAGTCATAATTTATATGAAAATATTTTGAATATTTAATCTATCTAAAACAAAAAAAAAAACAACACATGAAAATCTTCAATTAATTGTATTACTACTCCTTTTATTTGTGTTTGGGAGTAATTAAATAAATTTATTTAGGCCGTGTATATTTGAAATTTTATGTAAAATTCATTTGATTCAGTCTTTGTTATATGGTTTTCAATCCACTGATATATTTTGTTTTTTCGTACGTATATAAAAAGATGAGATAAATTTCAATTTAATTGATGTAAAATATTCACGAATGGAATTGATATAACCTGCAATGTAAAAAAGAAAAGAAAAACAAATTCATAAGTAACACTAAATATATTGAAATTGATAAAAAAAAAAAAAAAAACAAAATTAAATATTAAAATAAGAAAAATGAAAATCACAGAGAAAATGTTTTAGAAATAATTTCAAAACAAAAAAAAAAAAAAAGCAAGAAAACTCGGAGTAATGATTGAAAATGTAATAAATGGCAAAGGTAAAAAGTTATACAGTGATACAAAAAAATTCGAAAAAAACCTCACGGTTTAATCTATAGTAAATGACCTTCATTTTTTACTTTTTTCTTCATCTTCTTTCTACAGCCCTTTATGAGCCATGAGCTTATAATCATCATTACGATGATTTTTCATAACAATTCTAGCAATTCTTCATTTTTTACTAATTCTACAAAATACAAATATAACAGGGGACACATAACAAATTACAACATAACAACATGACATTTTTCATTTTTAAACAATTTTAAAAATAACGAATTTATTTTAAATGAAAAATTTTGAAAATTTTGCATTTCCTCTGATTATTAAAAACTAAAATATGCCTAGAGTAAATGTATATATAGAACAATTTCATTTTTACTATGTCAGATTAAAAGTCAATTTAAATATTTTGAAAATACAATGAAAATGTAAATTCTTTGAATTGTATATTTTTTTTAAATTTAAATTTAAAAGTAATTAAAATTTATCTTCATTTAATGCATTGAAATGTGATATAAAAATATTTGTACGTGTATAATACACGTACATATGAAAGGTTAACTGAAAAAGTAACAAGGTCTAGATCGTATACATATGTATGTATGTATATACGATAAATATAAAAAGTCAACGGACCATGGAAATCATTTACTTATGATTTTAAAAATTATTTAAGACAACATGAAAAATAATAAAAAACATTAAATTTATTTTCAAAACGTAAACATAATATTATAACGTTTTTCCATTAACATTTTTATTGTTATGCTAAATGTCACGAATTTTTTAACTGAAAATTTTTTTTTTTTTTTAAAAAAATATCAACAATAAAAGCAGGTACATACGTGTGCATTACGTTAATATGTGGAGTATAATTTTAAGTTTATGCAAAAAAGAAAAAAAAAAAAAAAACATATTGAAATTTGTACAAGCAGATGGTACTGGTTTTTATTTTCATATATGTATATTCACATATATTGTGTATTACACATACAGAAAAATACAGAATGTATAGGTATTTTCCTTTATGGATACACCTGTCGTTTATAAGTATTACGTTTGACTGGCTACAGGCTACAGCATTTCATGTGATTAATTCGTGAATAATATCTATTGTTATAGTTTTTGTTGTATTTAAAAAAAAAAAAAAAATAAAAAAAAAAAAAAAAGATATTTATAAGACCATAACATAATTGTATATACAATGAAAAAAATGAGTAGATAAAATTAAATGAAAAGGGGTTTAAACTCTAAAGTTTATTCAACATTTCAAAATCACATGCATAACATTATAAAGAACTTCACATATATGTATGTACATATGTGCAACTCAAGTCAATAACATTCAATTTAATTTATACATAAATATTGACTCATATGTTCTTTATTAACAATTTCACACGATTATTTGATTACTCAATTTTCCATTTAGAACTATGTAACATAAGAAGGTTAAAATTTCATTCATTTTCAAATAATCTGATTATATCATCAAAATTTAAATTTGTATTGATTGTCGTCAGTTACCTATTTAAATAAAAAAAAAGAAAATTAACCTTTTGTAACATAAAATTATGAATGACGAATTAATGAATGAAAAGCCTTATTACTGTAACAGATATTCTATAACTAAAAATTATTCATTGTTCTGCTATTTATTTCAACATACGGCCCCCCCACAATACAATCTTGTCACCATTTTTTTTTTTTTTTCTATTTTTTATTTATTTTTTTTTTCGTGAAAAGAATTTTGTAATAAAGAACAAAATTTCAAAATAAATTTACGAATTTTATAGAAATTCAAAAATTATCTAAAAAATTTTTTTTATTTTCTTTAAGACTTCTTTACATAAGTTGTTACATAAAATTTATTTAAAAAAAAATACATGATACAATTTATTCCCACAAACATGAATCAATTTCAGTTAATTTAATCACTTGAAATTGAAACATCCTTTATTAATTATCCCAGAAACAAAGTAATAAAAATTATTCCAAAAACAAACCCATATAGGCGTAATCTAAAGCAAAAATTAAGATGTTATGTAAAAAAACAAAAAAAAAAAAAAAAACAGAGATTACAATTTCACATATCCTTGAAAAGCAACGCTTTTTATTATGTACAAAAATTCTTACGGTCAGTGAATCTCTTTAGCTTTACAACTTTATTTACTTAATTAAACGTGTAATTGTTTGTAATTATTACATATTTAAGAGTTAACATTAATTTAATGACTTAACGACAATATGACCAAATAAAATATTAATGAAAATGAAGATGAATTGTATATCCTTTTTGTTTTATCTCAAACAATTTTTTTTTTTTTTTATAAATGATTTGTAATTTTTTTATTTATTTAATTGTTCATCTATTTATTCTGTTATAGTATAGTAATAAATAACTGATTTTTAGAAATAAATTTCAAATTTCAAGTGAACAAAAAACAAATGAAAATGAAAATTAATGAACATATACTTAGTATGTATCTATGTATTTTCGAGAAAGTAATACTTGGTAATACAATTAATATGAAATTAATTACATAATTAATAAAATGAACAGAATTACTTTCTTTTTGACAAAAAAAAAAAAAAAAAAATCACCTACAGAAACAACATGAAAGCAATATTCAATTATTCGTTTTGTTTTTTTTTTTTTTTATATTTGACAAAAAAAAAAAGAGATCACATTGTTTTAAAGGTACGTATATAAGCTGTAAGATAAAGCCAAGGGTAAAAGAGATTGCGTGAAAATCATATATAAACACTTGGGCCATCCATACTGACTTCTTTGCTTGAAAATTTAATCTTGATAAACATTTTTTTTTCTTTCTTAAAGGTTTGTATATAAACATTTTGTTAATGTTGC
Organism: Anthrax anthrax; assembly: GCA_963971155.1. Classification (NCBI taxonomy): domain Eukaryota; kingdom Metazoa; phylum Arthropoda; class Insecta; order Diptera; family Bombyliidae; genus Anthrax; species Anthrax anthrax. The sequence goes on from OZ020124.1 coordinate 3,719,885, forward strand.
ATTAAAAAAAAAAAAAAAAATTCCTTTCCCACCATACGGTAATTAACACTCATCGTTTTTTATAGAATTGTTTTTCTCCTGGTGTTTTTAGTTTTTTTTACTTTTTTTTTATTTTTGTTTTTTTTTCTGTGCTCTGCACAAATTCAAGTCAGGTATGTTGGTTGATATTGTTTATGTGAAAACCATGCAAGAAATACAGCGAAAACATTCTTAATTTTTTTTTTTGGTTTCGGTCAGCACATTTTTTATGAAAAAAAATTCACTTATCTGTTTATTTTTTATACGAATGAGTTTTGTTTTTTTTTTTTTTTGTGTGTATGTGTTTCCATAAAAGAAATTGATTACAATTTCAATTTAAACTTTTCAAAATTTTTTTGTTTTTGTTTTTTTTTTTTTTTTTTCAATTTTTTAGATACGGGTATCTATCACATTATTTTATAATATTAATCCAAAATTAATAGAAAAAAATATATAAAAACAAATAACTTAAAATTACAAATATGAAGACAGAGAAAGAGGTTACAAAAAAATAAAAAAATTCATTTTCACCTCTGTTGTTATTTGTTACGTACATATAAAGTATATACCTATCAATCTCAAAATGAAATTAAGTACTTCCGGATTAATTGAAATTGTACACAAATCAATTGTATATAGCGGCAAATACGTATGTCGTGTAAATATAATAAGTGAATGTATGTAAGTATCTGCTGTTGTTGTTGTTTTTTTTTTGTTTTTTTTATTTATAATTCATAATTTACAATTTAATTGCTCATATCAATTACACACATGAGTAGGTTAATAGATTTTCAATTAAACAAAAATTCAATACATACATATATATAAAAATCAAAATTCAAAAAAAAAAACAATTCTTTTCCTTTGTTTTTACTTTCAATATGCTTTCTTTTTTTTTTTTTTTTCTTCAAATTCAATTTTACTTTCTTTCTTTTCATTGTATATAAAATCTGGTGTGATCTAGCGATATTTTGAATTTAATATCATTTTTTTTTAAACGCCATTTTCGCGCTACATTAAAATTGTAAATGAACCGCACCATACACTCACCCAACCGACTCCCAATACAATTGTAATACAATTTTCAAACAATATGATTAAATTAAAAACTCTTATACGATTCTATTCTGTTCATTTAGAAAATTCTGTGAAAATCCAATCATATATATGAAAACGGGAAATAATTTCGAATTAATTTTTTTTTGGAGTAAAATTTCAAAAATTCGAAATATAAAGCGAATTAAAAATCAAGGCATATCAGCAACAATTAATTGCATTTATTATTTTGCCTTTATGCGTTTATTATTTTCTATAATATTTATTAAAAATTAAAATAAATTATTTTATCGTTTTACTTTAAATATTATATGCAAATAATTATTTTCATTACGAAACGTACATTGTACGTATAAAAATCAAAACGTTACAATGATTAATGTAAAACATTTTGATGCAATATTGTAAATAAAATATATTTGCTCATATATTCACCTGAAAAATATCGATTAAATAATAAAATGTAAATTACTACAGTAAAACTATAGCAAAACTGCATGTACAACTAAACACATCGATTATGATTAAAATTCATATTTGGTATATATACACCTCAAAAATGCATATGAATATATGTAAATGAGAAAAACAATAAATTTTTAATTAATTACTGCATTTTTGCTATTGATAAAATGATGGCTGCTTTTTAAAGAATAATTTTTTTTAAAGTTCACTCTTATTACAATAATCATTCTACCGTAACAGTATAACACCCTTTGCAGATTTACAAAAAAAAAAATTTTTTTTTTCTTACTTCCTCTTCGTCATTTGTTACCAATTATTGTTACGTGTATAGTGCATGCATACCCGTAGTTGAAGAGAATTTTATAGCTTTTACCATTAGGTGTACCTATGCACATGTATGTATGCATATGTAATGTGCACGTAGTGTGGATCTACGTGTTATCATAGAACGAACAATGTATTTTTTTTTTTGTTTTTCTAGATTTGTAAAATAAAATTAAAAAAAAAAAATTTTCATTACCATATTTACCATACATTCGTTTATTTCTAGAAAATGGTTTTTAAATATAATTACAACACTGTTGAAATATGATATTTAGAAGCTTAACAAAGGAATGTTAAACCTTTTTTTAAAGTTATTTTGATTTTTATTTTTTTTTATTATTTTTTTTTTTTTGAGTTCTCAAATAGAATAGAATCTTTCTAAAAAACCCATCGCTCTGCTTTAAAACAACCTAATTCTAGATAATTATTATATGCGATGGGGTTGATTGTCTCAATTAGGCTTTGAAATGGGATTGAAAATTGATTCTATTTAAATTTTTCTAATAATTATTTTTCTATACAATTTTGATAGAATAATAATAAAATCAATTCTTGAAATCATATATCATTTGCAGAGTGTACATTTTTTTTTTCCTAATGTCTTTTACAGGTAATTTAGCCTGTTTAGTTATTAAAAATATTTGTTGATAGCTGTTTTATTTTCAGTATTTATTTTTATTTTTTATTTATTTTTTTTTGAATGTTACAACTATTAATATCACATGTGTATAAAGCAATAAAATAAAACTTGTTTAATCACCATTCGCATAAAATTTACACATGTATGGACTTATCTCATAAATGCATTTTTTTTTTTTATTTTTTTTTTTTGATTTCTTCACCTACTTCTTGTATTTTATTAACAACATTAAATAAATATTTACGATTTCATGTTTTTCAAACTATCGGAATATTTCTATAGAAAATTTGTAATATTATATAAAAAAAAAAAATAAGTAAAAGAAATAAGTAAAATAAAATATAAATAGAAATAACCTTTTATGCATTTTTAAACTGCTTACATATGTAGATAAAATTTCTTATATTTTAATCAAATATGGAAACTAGTAACACCTTCATATGTATATGGTTATGATTTTATTCATATGGGTATATTATAGCTAGGCACACGTACACAAACAAATATTTTAATGGTATATACATACATAATGTAAACTTCAATGTAATAGAAGATTTATTTTGTAATACCTCATTTCTACATTATAAGATTTTCATGTAACAATTAAGACCTAAAAACGGATACTTTACGTATTCTATACTCTTCTCTCCATTAAGTCGCATATGAAAATCGTCCAGTACAGAAATGGATATATACAAATAAAACACAAACATTACATGCATGTATCATTATGTTTTTGTAATTTGAGCTTATGTTTTCTTTTAAATTCAAAAATATTTTTAATTTTTTTTTGTTATTTGTTAAAACAAGAAAAATATCGTTATAATTTAATAGGCACATATGTGCATGTTGAGAAAATTTAAAAAAAAGTAAACAAATGTAATTTAAATTATTTTTATTCAAATATACTGATTCCGTGTTAATTACAATGAATTTACAAGAAATATTATTTAAAAAAAAATTAAAATTATCTTAAGTGATTTAAATTTAAAATAAATTTAGAAAATTTGATCTAATAGCATTGTTCTAACAAAAGATTATCATTGAAAAATAATAACAATAGAGAACATAACAAAAATTGTATAATATATATTAAACAATAGCAATAGTTAAATCCAAACTATCTTGTTATTTATTTATTAATTTATTTTTTAACATGCAGTACAATCTCATTTATTATCATCATCGTTATCATCTCAATATTACCATTACTATATCTCATCATCAATATCATTATATTATTATTGATTTAAAATGCGAACCTTTCACTAAATGCACATTTCAAGAAAAACTCATATAATAAAATCAAACCAAAAGGTTAACTTGTTAAACTGGACTTTGTTGATTGGAAAAAAAAAATGAAATAAAAAACAAAATATAAATATGTACATATGTATGTACATATAAATGAAATATTATTGTATTGGTATATAATATTATAGCAATTGTATATATACTATCGTTATTGAAGTACAAATAAAATATTAAATAAAATCATTATTTATTATGGGCAACACTTACACTAAGAAAAATTTACACTGTAGTTTAAAATTATATTACACACGTTTTTGACCCATACTTTTAAGCATTAAAATGAGATTAAAATCTACAATTTAAAAAAAATCCACATAAAACTTAAAACTTTATCCAGCATCTTTGTTTTTTTTTTTTTTTTTTTTTTTAATATTGGAATACATCCGGTATTATAGCAATTCAATTTCAAGTTAGATTTGAAAATGTTAACCGAACCAAACAACACAAATAATCACAATAAAATGAGCATAATAATGTTCAAATTAATAATTTTCTTGTTTCCAAAAAGTAATTTTTATGCTTTATATGATTTTTACATTTGATTTCGATTTGTATATACACAAGCTTTTCCATTCAATTTATAATTTTCCATTGAAATGAAATGCAGAAAATCTTTCCAATAAGCAAGGAGCAATCGTAATTTAAATAACTGGGGAATGTTTATGTTATGATTTATTACATATATGCTATTTCCACTGTTCTGGGAGCTCATTAAATGCTTGATTGTGTCATGTACAATAAGAAGCTCCCCTAATTGAAACTTTTACACAACGTTGAAGCTAACATGAAGCACAATTACGTGAACAACTTCAAAGTTAAACAAAATTAAAAATTTTTTAAAGAAAATCAAATAAAAATAGAAAATCTTGTCTGTATGAAGGAAAATGTTAAGATTCTTTTATGCTAAAAGATAAATCCATTTATAACGTAATGGTAAGAGTATTGAGATAAATAAAAAAATGAACACAATGTAAAGTAGGAAATTAATACATTTAACATCATCCTATTGAATATGTCACAATTGTTCAAAGGATTGTCAACGATAATCTTTTTTATTTTAATATTGAAAGGACTATTAAAAAAATTTTTTTCTCTTGTTTTTTAATTGTTTTGTTTTTTTTTCTATTTTAGTAAATAAAGAACAAAAAATTGAATAAATTTATTTTAGGTACATCAAAAAAAGACTAAATGTATCCTTGATTTCCGTTGTGATTAAATAGGCATATTTTCTAAAATAAATTTTGTAAAGACTTAAAGCGGAAATTAAAATGACAAACGTAAACACAGTCAATGGCAAAGGATACACTTGATGATGATACCATTGTGTTATTAATATCATCATTTTATCAAGGTTTCCCTGTACAATTGTTTATATAAAACAGTGAATAATAGAATGATGGCGCATTTTTGTAAAATATCGATTATCCTTGATATTTCAATATATTACATTTTAAAAAATAAAATTCTGAACTAATAAATATTGAAATTCTAAGTTTTATTTTTAAGATTTAATCTCAGTGGTTCGCAACCTAAACTTTAGGTGCACACGTATGATAGAATCGTCTCGAAAAATCATCATAATGATGATTAAGTGCTGGCTCACATCGACCTGTTACACCATTGATGATGATTCTAGTTTAATACTAAAAATTTTCTACATCGATTTTTATTCCTAATCTTTGTACTGGCAACATCAAATCGCATTCAACTCTGACTGATTTTTGTATTACTGGGCAATTAAAATCTTTTGAGAGATTTTTTTTTTTTTAAGTATTTTGTTTTTCCAATTTTTTTCTTTTTTTTTTTGACATTTGACAGTTTTCCCATTTTTATTATCACAAAACGTGTACTTTCAATTATTAGATTTTTAACAGTAAATGAACATATTTCATTTAAAAACTAAAACTTAAACATGACACAAACTTTTTACTTTAAAACTATACGACGACCTATAACAATGCAATGCAATGTGATGCCACGTTATTCAAAAATGTTTTATTTGAATGAAAATTAAAATTCGTGACTTATGATAAATAGATCAAATTAAAATGCGAAAGATCTTTTTCTAAATTCATAATTCATGACTTTGCACAATTTTGTTTTTTTTTTTTTTTCTGTACTTTTTAAATTGATGTACCTACATGAATTAGATGAGTATTTGTAAATTTACAAAAAACCGATTTTCATATTTAACATAATAAATAACAATAATATATTGTCAAGATTAAGTACAAAAAATAAAAATAAAACATTTTGTAAGCTTTCAAAAGTAATAAAATATTTTCTGTTTCATTAAATATATGTACAAAGTACTATATGAATTTATGATCATCATCATTTTCTTCTTGTTTATCAATATTAAATGAGAAATTATTAATTGTATTAAAGAAAATTTATTTTTCATGCAAATCTTTTTACATACAATCTTAACAACCTTTAGAATGGTACATACAATCAATTTTTAAAGTGGCTCATATTAATTATAACTACATATATACAATTTCATGCATTTCGTTACAGTTAAATTTCTGTATTTGAAAATCGTGAGAATATTATAACATTCTATTTGTTTACCAATTTTGTATCTATACATTTGAATCTAATATACAGATAATTTTTTTAAAGAAATTTGTAATATTTTAAAATGAAAATTTCACAAAGAAAATGAAGAAAAAAAAAAAAAAATTAGAAATAGATATAAAGTGAAAAATTACAGATACGTATGGCTATATGCTATGAGACAAACATCCTTAATGGTATACTTTGTATTGGGCCTTCATATTTTTATATTTTATGATTTTTTTTATTTTTTTTTTTATTTTTTATTCAAATAAAATTTAAAATTAAATTAATTTTATTTAATTTAATAATTTTTGTTATTTTTTATAGTCATGTTTACATATTGTAAACAATTTTCAATATTGTAAAGGTACATATTTTGATCTTACAATTCTCAGTGATTTTTTTCCATATAAAGCGTTTAAGCTTTATTTCAAACATCCCAATACAATAATGTAAAATTTACACAATATATATAAAACAAAAAAAAAAAATAGAATTACATAAGACATTGAGTATTTTATACAGATGATAACTGTTAAAAGTCATTTGAAAATTACAACACGACACGACATATTTTACCTTTAAAAAAAAAAAAAAAAAAAAAAAAATTACCCATAATTTTTATATGCAAAAAAATATTTACATACATAAAAGTATTTACCTGGTTTTTGCTTAATCTGCAAAACAAAAGATTACAAAGCAAAAAACAAAAAAAAAAACTAAAAACCGTAATAATGTTAAAGAAACGGTAATTTTATTTTTAAATAAAGTGAAAATGTTGTCTTTAACTGACTGTTAATTTAAACAGAAATTAATGTATACAGATACACATGTTAGTATCTACATACATATATAACTCTTAATGACTTTGCTAATAAAGTGTAGTACAATTTAGCATTGAATGGTATTTGCAAAACAATAATAAATTGATGATTTCCACCTAATTTTTTATAACGTTATTAATGTATATAGTAAAAAAAAAAAAAAAAGAAAACCAGTAATTTACATAAAAGTGGTGGTAATGCAGTGTTATACTGTTGAACTTTATTTGAAAAATTATTTTTAAATTAACTATAATCGAGTTTTATCATGATTACAAATGAAAACACCATAACCATAATTTACAATATTAATTCAATTATTACCATATTTAGAGTATTATGCACATCATTTAAATGAAAATAAAAGAAAATTCATTTTATCTTAAAAGTATATAGATACCTTTAAAATGATCGATTTCTAAACATTTTTCAATTAAATTAATTAAAAAAAAAAATATATCTTTAAAATTTTCTTATATTTCCGTTAATGGTATAGTTATGTTCTTAACAAAAAAAAAAAAATTTCCCTCTTTTTTTTTTTTAATGAAATTTTTCAGTTAAAAGATACAAAAATTTTATTAAAAAGAAAAAAATGATTTTAATATATTTTATTTGATCTATATATTTATGTTCATGTACAAATATCTAAAGATTTTCCCTTTTCAATCAGTTAAAAAATATTTAAAAAAAAAAAAAAACGGAAAATTTTATATACGGAATTCAAATTTACATACTGACAAACTAAACTACAAATTTACATTAATCTTTTATTTGTAATGTAGAAAATTGAAATTTTTACTAGAATAAACTTTTATTGTGTTCAAATAAATTTTCTTTTTATTTTTTATTTTTTATTTTTTATTTTTTTTTGTATTTTATTTCAACTTCACGATAAAGAAAACATGAAAAATTTATTATGAATTTTATACACAAAAGAACTCATATATTTATGATCATTTTTCTTTCTATAAAATCTGATTTTTATACATATGGATGTGTGTATTTATTATTACTTTGATATTGAAACATTTAAATAATTTCTGTTTTACTTATACTACATTATAGTAAATGAAAGCAAAATAAAATAAATAATGTAAATATTAAAATGATAAAAATTGAATTATTCTATAGGGTGTTTCAATTTGAAAATATTAAAAATATCTTGAAGATGACACATAACTTTGGGATAATATCATAACTATGGAGGCCAAGTATAGTCAATATCAAACAAAAAAAATATCTATAGTCTGTCTACTAATTCGATGCAGTTTAAAACCTTATAGAAATATACATGTCCTGTTTCTTTTCTTTCGTAATTTCTAATAAGAGCATCCCACGAGCAGTGTTACCACAATCTGTAAAGTTATCATGTAATACGAGATGAATTTTTTTTAAATATCAATATACAGCGATGTAAAGTGTGATTTCCATAAAACCTTAACTGCATTGAATTAGTAGACAGACTATAGTACACAAATACTTTGTATCAAACAAAAAATATAGAATACTGAACATTGCTCGAGTATTTTTCTAAACCCCTAGGCATCAGAGAGCCAGATATCAATCACTGTGATGTGATTTTCAACACAAAAATTTTATCTTAAAATGATAAAATTGCAAACCACTGAGTTGTTAGCAGCGAACTTAAAGATTGATCATTTTTTAGTTTTAGATATTCATTATCAATAGAGTATAGAGGTATTGTAAATGAGTCTGTAAAAATTATTATTGCGTTCATATGAAATTTTTGTTCACCTTATTGCATTGCATTCAAATCCATAGTATTTATATTAACTTACATATACGTAAATATTTTTTTTTTTTTTGCTCTTTTCTGTACTATAACAAAGAAATAGAGGGAAAAATGTAAAATCAAGATTTTCTTTTTTCTTTTTTTTTTGTAAAAGATTTTAATGAAAAATTCTACTTTTTATTTAAATACACGTATCCATAGAAACCAATATATTTTGATGCATGCATTCATGTACGATGACTGATAAACATATACATATATTATGTAGGTACATACATAATGCACATCATACGTAAATACTTTGTATTTGCATTTCTGTTTACGTTACGTCATAGTATACGAAGGTGGAATGAATTATACTAAAGCAAAAAAAAAAAACACACAAACACTAAATCACTCTGTTTTCATTTACTTTAAATTTAAATCTTTAACTACAGTATTACCAATTGTATTACCTTCAGAAAAAGAATTTTACTTTAAACAGAATTTACATTCTATAGAATATATATAGAAAATTTTAAATTTTATAATTTTCACAGAGAAAATTAAAGAATCGTATTACAGTAATGAAATAATAAAATTTTAGATGTTATTATTTTTAAATTTTTTAATTAATTTTATCTTAAGATATTCAAAATCTTTTTAAAGTTTTTTTATTTTTTTAAATAGCAATTTGAGTAAATGAAAACAACTTATTTTATTATTATCCTTAAATACATGTAAAATTTAATTGAAATCCTTTATAAATTTATTTTAATTTTTATAACAGAAAATTTTTTATAAATTCATAAAATTTTCAAATAATTCATGAAAATTATAAAATTTACCTGATTTTAAAAGAATGTTTTTGAAATATGTGCAAATTCAGTTTTGAAATTTTATTCTAACAGAACAATTTGTATATGCGATCCTGAAAATAAAAAAAAAAAAAAAAAAATGAAAATTTATTTTAATGATCGGAATGAATAATGAAATCAAAAAAAACAAAACAAAAAAAAAATTTCATAATTTTAAATATTGATTTTCTATAATAAGAATTCAATTAATTTTTCAAAAACATTCTATGTAATTAAATAGAATTTCATATTGAATTCTGAAGGATCATAAATATGCATTATATATTTTTTTGTACATGAATCCTTGAATTCAAGAAAATTAATTATTCCTGTCAATCATTTACATACATACGAGTACATATGAGTATTACTAAACACATTTCAATCAAAATTTAAAACATAAAATAATAAGATTTTGTACGTAAATTTTGTATGTATTTAATAGAATAGCCGAAAGATATTTATACGTTTGATACAGCATATCATGAACAGATTTTTTTTTTTTTTTTTTTTTTTTTTTTAGATTAAAATATTGAACATTACCAAAGGAAATTTAATTTAACTTTTTGTTTTACTAAACACATTTAATACTTATGTACGTGGCACAACCACAAGATCCTTTCTATTTTTTTTTTTTTTTTGAATTTTTTATTTTTTTTTTATTTTTTGTTAATCATTAAATAATTTTATTTTTTTTAAATTTTTTGAAAATAACGAACATAATCATATTTAATTTAATATTAAAAAAATTTTTCACATACAAAAGAGATTGGTATAATGTAATAAAATTATCATGTATGCATGATTGTGAAAAATTTTACCATGTTTGAAATTGTTTTTAATGTTTTTTTCCTTTTATAATGTTTTATCATTTGATCATTTAAAAACAATGTTAATAATATAATGAATAAAAAGTAAACAAATGCGTATATGTATGTATGTACTTAAAATGAAACATTAAATTAAATTTTTGGTCTCATCAATAAAACATGCATAATACATACACACATACAGTACATTTTCGGTTATATTTCGATTTATATTAAATTTCATTTTATGAGTACGTATACCCTTAATATAAGGATGTCATGTAAATACGTAAAATTAATATATTATAAATGAACATGTATACATTGCGCTAATATACATAAAAATGTGTATTTTCCATATACATAGATATAAAGTAAAGCAATATAAGAGATATATGTAGATAGTTAATATGATGTGAAAAATAAAGTTTCAATTAAATTATAAAATAAGAATAAAAATATATTTTCATTTTCTTTTAACATACATGGGAATACCTAACCGTATGACATATTTTGTCATTGACTTATTTAACCTAACTTGACTTCATATAGTTTTGATTATTCAACATTTTATATGTATGTATATACACTCGTATGTATGTGTATATTTTTTTTTTTTGTTCTGAATTTTATCATTGAGATAAAATATTTATTTAGTTAACATGAAATAAAATTGAATTAAATTTAACCCGGTGTAGGTGAATTCCCTTGTTAGAAACAATTTTCCTTTAACAAAAACAAAAAAAAAAAAAACGAAGTACTTTTTTGTTATGCAAGTATAAAAAACAAAAAAAAATTTTGATTGGTGTTTTTTTTTATATAGTAGAACTGAGAAAATTAAAAAAAAACATTCAACTTTTATTAAAACAAGACAAAAAAAAAGATTTTTTTTGTTTTTTCATTTTTGTTATTTAATTAAAATTTGATTAAAACTATAAAAAAAAAAAAATGTAAATTTTATTTTATAGTTAACTGGCTATTAAAGGTACACTACTGTGTAAACAAATAAAATTACATTAACTTCAAATTGTTAACAAATTAATGAAAAACAAAATATTTACTTCTAATACCCAAAATTTAATTTCTAATGTTTTGATTTTGATTTGAAAATTAAATATCTTGAATAACTGAATAACTACATAATTAAAATATTACCAGCTAAGGAACTTAACGAAATTTTATGTATTTAAAATTTTATTTGTAAAATGTGCTTATACTACAAGAAATCGATAAAAAACTTAGCGAAAGATTTAAAGAGATGAAGAAGGCTAGAGGAAGCCGAGACCAATAAGAAGATTAAGTAACAAAATTATTAGTATTATTACATAATATTTGAAAAAATCGCAAACAAAAAATTTTTTTCTATGCTTTTTTGCTACCCACAATTTTTTTTTTTCCTTTTTTTTTTATTTTTTTTTCTTTTCATTGTAAAAATTTGTACAGATTATTTGTGTTATTCAAATTTTATTTATTTGTTTGTTTGTTTTTTTTTTCTTTTCATTTTTTTTTACTTTTCCATCATTTTAATCTTGTAAATTTTTCCGACAAATTTTTACATGAATTCCAGAGCATTATAAATGTAATAAAAATGTCTACCTATATACTTTATATTTATATTTTTTATATAACAAAAGAAATAATAAGATTCTCATTACGCATACAATAGCATAACAGTAGTTATATTACAGCATTCCTTACATTCCACATCTTTTCTTATAATTTTTATTTTCAAAAAAAAAAATAAATAATAATAATAAGATTTCATTCTCAGAATTCAGTTATTAATGTAATAACTGTGTATATCGTCTTATTTTCTAAGAGTCTGTTTGAAAAGGTAACGATGTTAGATATTATACTCGTATACATGTGCATATACATATGTACATATCATATCAAATACATTGTATACAATATAATGATATTTCATAAGAATTTTTCATGAGAAACTTATAGCTTCATATATTAATCTGGGTGAACGTATATCACAATTTTTAGACTAAAATAATAATAAAAAAAAATATTTAAAAAAAAAATTGAATACAAATGTATGATAGTGTCAAAAATAATAATTTGATAGCCAAAATTGGCACTTAACATTTCCATGAAAATTTTCTATATGATTTAATATTGGCAAGAATACTTTGATAATAATAATAATAATCGTAGATGATTAAGCTCTGGTTCATAAAGGACTGTGAAGCTACGAAAGAAGAAGAAGAATACTTTGCATATAGAAAAAGATACCTATGAGCATTTGCCAAAAAAAAAAAAAATAATAATAATTAATTAATTTATTTATTTTACATTTCGTAATCATATTGTTAAATTATAATTAATGTCAACTGAGAAAATGTAATTTAATACATAAAAATGTAAATAAATTTAATTTATACAGCTGCGCAAAAAATTTTAGACTTTGATGTACATATACACGTCGGTATTAATTCATATTCAGGTACAATATTGAATACACGTAATATAATTCTTCTTTTAATTTAGATTATTAACTTATTGAATTTCAATTGGTTTTTTTTTTTTATTTTATTTTATTTTATTAATTAAGAGACCATGTTAAAACATGTACACGAAGATCTAATAACAATTCTGTCATTTTCCGCATGCACATCCATACAATACGTTGAGCAGATAATCCTCTTATCTTTTAATCCAATTCATACATTTTTGTACTCTTCTTGTATACTATACATACATGTATCTGTTTTCAATAATCCTTTTTAATATACCTACAGTAAATAATTAATACATATACATATGTAAATCTACGAATTTAAATGTGTATTTCTGTTTTATATTCAATTACCATTAGCTCTGTTCAAATGTATTAATTTCATTTTTGATGTTTTTAGAGTATGGTGTACTTTATTTGATACAATAGATATTTTTCTAACGACTACATACAATTTAACTGGAAGCCAAGGACCAATATGGTCTATCGAGCTATGAATAATGATGATGACATACAATTTAAATCAATAATTAGTGGACATTTTAGTTATAGTTTTTCACATTTTTACTTATTTTTTTTAAAATTTTTTTTTTTTTTTGAAATTCGTTTAGTTGTGGAAAATCCTCAAAAAAAAAATTTTTTTTTTTTGAAATTCGTTTAGTTGTGGAAAATCCAAAAAGAAAATTTTTTTTTACATTTTATTATGCAAATATGTAGATATCTTGTTGCATATTTGTGTAAAAAGAAAATTGTATACATAGATTTTCCTATCTAACCTGACCCCAACCACTGTCATTACCTGATGACTTTTAACTTTAAAAACAAAAACAAAAAAAAAAAAAAAAAAACAATAACAAAGGTATACAGAGAAATCAAGTCCCACAGAACACAACATGCTGAGGTGTACATATATTTTGCATGAAATCAATTTGGTTACTGTTCTTCATACTTTGACATCTTATTCTTGAAATTTTCTGTTATATACACGAGTATGTACCTACATAAATAAATTTTTTTTTTATTGCAGATTAGATCAGGTCATACATTAGGTGAAATCGTGAGGTAAATTAAAGCAAAGCAAAAACAAAACAAACAATAAAAGAAAATGTACAAAACCACGATTTTATATTTTATAACACGTAACATATTTTTTATCTATACATTTTCTCAGTGATCATTATAGGACTGTTAACCGGTTTTTCCCGAATCCATCTAGAAAAAAAATTAAAATAAAAACTATTTTTGAAGATCATGTAACTCTTTTCATTTTATATCATTTTATTCAAAGTTAAAAACAAAAAAAAATTCATTTACTACAGTTCATTGCACGACATAAGAATCTAATGGATATGCAATTTTTAGATTTTCATACTTTCAATTGAAATCCAAAATTTACTTACTTTTAATATAGAATTAATTTTTTCTTACAAAAAAATAAAAAAGAAGAAAAAATTTTAATAAAATTTTCATATAATTTATTTGATATAAAATTTCAAAGTAAAATTGATTTAATTATTGAAAACTAAAAAAAAAAAAAGTGAAAGCAAATAAAAATTTGTTTCCACTTCACCAAGAAAATCATGTAAAATATTTCAAGAATCTTTAAAAGATAATAAACATTTTAATTAAATTAAGTGTAACACTAATTAGAACAATTAAAACTTTTCCAGTATGAAAACTATTTAATTAAATAGGTACATAAGTTAAATTCATACATCTTAAAAAAATAAAAATAAAAAAAAAATGAAAATAATAACAAAAAAAAAATGAAGAAAGAAAATAACATTGAACACATTACAATTTAATGTGATGTAATTCAAAACTTATATAATAGATTCTTTTTAAACTTTCAACATTCTCGTTATTATTTTTTTTTTGTTCTTGTTAATTAAATAGATTTTAAATTTTCTTAAGATTAAATTTCATAAAATGACTGCTTGTTCTTGTAAAAAAAAAACTCCAGATAAAAATCAGATGGAAAACATAATAATTGTAAAAGTAATTTAAAATTAAGTAATTTAATTTTGTACAGAAAAATTAATTTATTTGGTTTTGTTCCAATCCGTTTAATTCGTTTTTTTTTTTTTTTTTTTTCATTCAATTTAAAATTATTTTTGTTGTATCCGCTTATGAATCGTAGGAATTTAACATATTTATGAAATTCTTCAAATGAGAACTGTTTGATAGTATCAGTATCTTGCATATAAATGTAATGATTTAATAGAAAATTTTTAAAAATATGAAAATTCATATAGAAAATATAAAAATAAATTCTAGAAATTTTGCACAACTAATATCACATTTGAATTATGCAAAATATTAAAGATATTTCATAACATTTTCCAATACATATCGAATTATCAACCTAAGCATATATTAATAAGCATACATATACGGATAAAGCTTTAAAACTCAAACCAAATGAGACATTGGAAATGGAAAATATGCACATTGTTCCTCTTATATAGCATTATTCGCAGTACACCGGATATAAATAGGAACTAAAATTGAGAAGCCATTGCTGTAAAGTGACCACGACTAGTCGCCATGTATTCTGCAATAGACATACACAGGTGATGATGAAGTGGTGTACAGGTAAATGCAAATTATATACATATGTATGGAATTATGTTAAACTATTTTTAATCTTATAATGGCACATTACACCACATACTTTACACATGCACTTTTATATAGCAAGCGAGTTACCATGTGGTATTTTTAAATAATTTTGTATGCAGACTTCAATTATAATTACTTGATGAACTATTATAGATAAACAATTTACAATATCACTTATCAATATATGTACATATGTTGTCTCTTTGTTGTAATTTTTGCAATATCATTTATTCATATTTTATATTGAAAATTTTTTCTATTCATAATTTGCAAGTAAATATCACATACATATATTATTGGAATAAAAGTGAAAGTATTATACAATGAATGTTTATTGTAATTTATGATAAAAAATACAAGCATCAGGCTTAAACGTGCAAATGTACTTCGACATTAAAATAATGTATTAATAAAAAAATTGAATAAGATCCCTTAAAGAGACCTTAAAAATCTATAAACATGTTCTTAAAAACTTATTTTTTTTTTTATTTTTGTCAACTTAACATAAGTATGTATGTACCCTTCATTCGATTATTTATTTATCGACTTTTATACGGAATTTGCGGTTATATGTATAGTAATGGAATACCTACATATGGATCATAAATAATTACATGACAATATCATTTTACACCATAATATTGCAATATACATGTTTATTTGTATATATAAATATGAATTAAATAATGGACATTCGAATTGTAATCAATACAAAATAAATAAAAATGTGGTCAGACTAGACTATAAAATATTTCCTTCCTTGTATATTATATACATATGTATGTATCTTATGAAATAAAATTATATTTTTATGTTGTAAAGTTATTCATTTAAAAATATGTATCCGTATTGTAGTGGATTCCTTCACATGTACATTGGAGATGCCTTTGTAGATGATATGTATTTTTTCAAATGTACATTTTATACTGTAAAATTGTAAAGATTCTTTGAGAAAAATTTTATTAAAAATACTTGGTTTTTCTTTTTGGTCATATCACAAAGTAACAATGTCCAATCATGGGGTAAATTAAAAAATGCATCATTACTTGTTTAATGCGATATCCAGTGTATTATGATCTTAAGTTGAATATTCACATCAAATAGGCAGTTATGCATTTTTGAATTTATCCTATTTAATATTTGATAACATAACAGGATTGTGGATATACGATTATTTGTTATGTTCAAAAACAGAAAATTTTAAATAAGTACAAAATTATAATTATTTCAGAAAACAAAACAAAAAAAAAACATTTAAAACGAAAGATGCAGAAGATTTTTATGTATGTATACAAGTACATGTATAGCCTGGTTTTGTCAATAACATACTTGAATTTCATTAAATTATTTCATTCAAAATTAAAGAAAAAAAATAAAAAACAAATTAAAAGACCTTGCCAGCTATACAGATGTTTACATACAAACCGTGTTGAATGTTTCGTTTTTTGTTTTTTTTTGTTTTAAATGCAAATTTTGTTCATGTTACAAAATATCTTAAGGCAAAATAATAATTTTTTTTTTTTTTTTTTTTAAGAAAAATCTATTTTATTTATAATTATAGATACAGTTTTTTGCCTTCAATTTAACAGCACATGTACAAGTGATAATAATAAAGTTATAGAGTGATCATATCACACACACACACACATATCCGTATTCAATATTTTTATTTATTGATTAAAAAGCGTTTTTTTTTTTTTTATATATAAAACATTATAAATAGTAATGATAGAGTTATGAGTTAATGAATTTAATTCATGGTCACAATGACCCTATATAACAACAAAATCTTTTAACACCTTCAAAATACAATAATATAACGTACATACATTGTACATATATCAAAAAAAAAAAAAAAAAATAACATCATATAAAAGCACTCTAACAATAAGATCAATTCTATGAAATTATTACTATTATGATTAATATTTTCAAGTTATAAGAAAAAAAAAAACCTCTTAAAACTTGAATATCTTCAAAAAATATATTGTTCACAATAATGTTTATACATATATACAGCACATGTGTACATATGTATTTAATTTTTGAGGGCTTTTTTTTATTAATATGAAAGCAATCTTATAAGTAATTTTTTTTTTTTTTGGTTAAATTGTTAAATAATAACTTCTTGTAAAATATAAAATTATGATTAATGAAGTTTACAAATTATCATTTAATTTTATAATATATAAAAAAGACACATACATGGACTGTCTGAATGTAACGGCTAAATATTTAAAAGTTAAATTTTGATGTAAACTAAATACGAAATGAATAAAATAAAAATTTTAAATAATTTTTATTTTCTTTTATTACAACGTAATTATAAGAATTTAATAAAATATATGTTTCCGCATACACATATGTATATGAATTTTTATATCGCGTGACAATTTTAATAAATTTTATGAAATTATAACAGAGGTGTGTTTAAAGGATTTCATTAAAAACAAAAAAAACAACAAAAAAAAAAAAAAAAAAACGATAAAAAAAAATTTAATTTAATGCGTGTGTGTACACAGTTACATTAATTAAAAATGTTACTGTTTTCGTGTCCTCATTGAATGTCATAATAACATGAAATTGTGATCGCAAAGAATTTTCAACCTTTCAACCCACAAACTTCAAGGTCATATTATTAATTAGGATTTCGGGCTATTTTCATTTTTAAATTTTTTATTTAAATCAAAGCTTTTATAAATCATATAATTTTGTAAAAAATTTTATTTTACAAAAAAAAATGTTATTTATTTATTTGTTTTTGTAAAATATTAAAAATTTATTTAGAAAATCTATACAAAAAATCTTTTGTTACATAAAATAGAATAAAAATGAAATATATTGTGTAAATAGTCTGTCTATAAATGATTTTCAATAAACGTTCTATGAAAATATTTATTTGCACGACACTATTTA